>CM072999.1:194958059-195654710 GCA_037038555.1 Rhynchonycteris naso | reverse complement strand
CCCTTGTCGTCCCCGGCCTCGGCCCTGACCCCGGCCCCGACCCCGCATCCGGCCCGGGCCCTCCTCCGGCCAACCTTGTGCAAGTCGCTGTGGCCATTAGACAGACCACTGACCGTCGCTCAGGTCCCCAGCGTGTGGTTGGGACGGCACACCTTCGGCCCCCGTGCATAATGACAGGGCGCTGAGGGGGTTCTCTTGGCAGCCCACGTAAAGCCGCGGCGACGGACCAGGTGGCACCCGGAGCTTGTGCGCGTGCCTAACAGGGGGCCTGGCGTAGCCCAGGCACCTAGGGCGCGGAACGCTGAGGAGACCTGCAAGCCAGGCGTCTCTTCTTGGGCCACCGGAGGCCGGTGGCAGGCGTCTACGGCCATACCACCCTGAACGCGCCCGATCTCGTCTGATCTCGGAAGCTAAGCAGGGTCGGGCCTGGTTAGTACTTGGATGGGAGACCGCCTGGGAATACCGGGTGCTGTAGGCTTTTTGCCTGCCGCCACCCACGCTTCTTTTTCCTGACTTTCCCTTGGCCACAGGCTCGCTTGCCCACAAGCCGGCCGGCGTGGATGGCGGGTGCGTTGGGCTGGGGTGCGGTGAGGTGTTGTGGGGCGAAGCACAGGGAGAGAGCCACTGCACCCGAATGCACCCGGCCTACCGGCACCTGAGAGCCCGGGAACGGCCCTCCTCCGCCTTGAGTGCCAGGTCACTCCACGAAACAAGTGGCAGGCCGTCTGTTGGCCGCATTGACTTTAAAAGCAGGTTCAGCGTGGGCTCAGCGGATAGTGTGGATCTGGGATAAGTAAAGGACCCGGGTTCGAAGCCCCAAGGGAACGGCGGGCTGCAAACAGACTTGGAGTCCTCGTGTCTCAGATTAACAGAGCACAGTGTCCCACCTGGACCAAACTTGATGTACGTCTCTGCGTTTTCCCTCCTCTTCCTTCCGCCGAGCCCACTCAGGTCTTCAACGCCGCGCGCTGGTCGAGGCAGGCATAGCACCTGGAGGTGGCCCTGGCCACTACTGCCCCAGCCTGGTAGTCCACCCCTACCTACCAGGGGCGGTCGCCCAGGAGCGCGTGTGCTCAGCTGCCCCCCTGCCCTCCTGCACTCCACCTGCCCCGGAGCAGGGTCCTGCCAGTCCCTTTTAATCCGTGGGCGCTCGCAGTGCAACTCAGTCCATGCTCCTGTGCAAACCGTCCTTGGGGGGTTTGGGAGGGTGGAAGGGGTGGGGGAGAGTTCTGGGGGAGGGGTGTGTGTGTGTGTGTGTGTGTGTGTGTGTGTGTGTTGGGGGGCTCCACCGCGGGTGCGGGGGCAGCGAGAGGACCTCTCGCACTCCAGAGAGCACGCCTACACCTGGCGACCGGGGCGACTCTCCCACCCCCAGGGGAGTTGAAGGCTTCCGGCGCCGCCGCTTAGTCCACCGGTTCCCCGGGCAAGCGCAGGAGTCCTGGGAACACACCGCTGCAGCGCTGCCCAGGCGGATGTCACTGGCCCTTGTCGTCCCCGGCCTCGGCCCTGACCCCGGCCCCGACCCCGCATCCGGCCCGGGCCCTCCTCCGGCCAACCTTGTGCAAGTCGCCGTGGCCATTAGACAGACCACTGACCGTCGCTCAGGTCCCCAGCGTGTGGTTGGGACGGCACACCTTCGGCCCCCGTGCATAATGACAGGGCGCTGAGGGGGTTCTCTTGGCAGCCCACGTAAAGCCGCGGCGACGGACCAGGTGGCACCCGGAGCTTGTGCGCGTGCCTAACAGGGGGCCTGGCGTAGCCCAGGCACCTAGGGCGCGGAACGCTGAGGAGACCTGCAAGCCAGGCGTCTCTTCTTGGGCCACCGGAGGCCGGTGGCAGGCGTCTACGGCCATACCACCCTGAACGCGCCCGATCTCGTCTGATCTCGGAAGCTAAGCAGGGTCGGGCCTGGTTAGTACTTGGATGGGAGACCGCCTGGGAATACCGGTGCTGTAGGCTTTTGCCTGCCGCCACCCACGCTTCTTTTTCCTGACTTTCCCTTGGCCACAGGCTCGCTTGCCCACAAGCCGGCCGGCGTGGATGGCGGGTGCGTTGGGCTGGGGTGCGGTGAGGTGTTGTGGGGCGAAGAACAGGGAGAGAGCCACTGCACGCGAATGCACCCGGCCTACCGGCACCTGAGAGCCCGGGAACGGCCCTCCTCCGCCTTGAGTGCCAGGTCACTCCACGAAACAAGTGGCAGGCCGTCTGTTGGCCGCATTGACTTTAAAAGCAGGTTCAGCGTGGGCTCAGCGGGATAGTGTGGATCTGGGATAAGTAAAGGACTCGGGTTCGAAGCCCCAAGGGAACGGCGGGCCTGCAAACAGACTTGGAGTCCTCGTGTCTCAGATTAACAGAGCACAGTGTCCCACCTGGACCAAACTTGATGTACGTCTCTGCGTTTTCCCTCCTCTTCCTTCCGCCGAGCCCACTCAGGTCTTCAACGCCGCGCGCTGGTCGAGGGCAGGCATAGCACCTGGAGGTGGCCCTGGCCACTACTGCCCCAGCCTGGTAGTCCACCCCCATACCTACCAGGGGCTGTCGCCCAGGAGCGCGTGTGCTCAGCTGCCCCCTGCCCTCCTGCACTCCACCTGCCCCGGAGCAGGGTCCTGCCAGTCCCTTTTAATCCGTGGGCGCTCGCAGTGCAACTCAGTCCATGCTCCTGTGCAAACCGGTCCTTGGGAGGTTTGGGAGGGTGGAAGGGGTGGGGGAGAGTTCTGGGGGAGGGGTGTGTGTGTGTGTGTGTGTGTGTGTGTGTGTGTGTGTTGGTGGGCTCCACCGCGGGTGCGGGGGCAGCGAGAGGACCTCTCGCACTCCAGAGAGCACGCCTACACCTGGCGACCGGGGCGACTCTCCCACCCCCAGGGGAGTTGAAGGCTTCCGGCGCCGCCGCTTAGTCCACCGGTTCCCCGGGCAAGCGCAGGAGTCCTGGGAACACACCGCTGCAGCGCTGCCCCAGGCGGATGTCACTGACCCTTGTCGTCCCCGGCCTCGGCCCTGACCACGGCCCCGACCCCGCATCCGGCCCGGGCCCTCCTCCGGCCAACCTTGTGCAAGTCGCTGTGGCCATTAGACAGACCACTGACCGTCGCTCAGGTCCCCAGCGTGTGGTTGGGACGGCACACCTTCGGCCCCCGTGCATAATGACAGGGCGCTGAGGGGGTTCTCTTGGCAGCCCACGTAAAGCCGCGGCGACGGACCAGGTGGCACCCGGAGCTTGTGCGCGTGCCTAACAGGGGGCCTGGCGTAGCCCAGGCACCTAGGGCGCGGAACGGTGAGGAGACCTGCAAGCCAGGCGTCTCTTCTTGGGCCACCGGAGGCCGGTGGCAGGCGTCTACGGCCATACCACCCTGAACGCGCCCGATCTCGTCTGATCTCGGAAGCTAAGCAGGGTCGGGCCTGGTTAGTACTTGGATGGGAGACCGCCTGGGAATACCGGGTGCTGTAGGCTTTTTGCCTGCCGCCACCCACGCTTCTTTTTCCTGACTTTCCCTTGGCCACAGGCTCGCTTGCCCACAAGCCGGCCGGCGTGGATGGCGGGTGCGTTGGGCTGGGGTGCGGTGAGGTGTTGTGGGGCGAAGCACAGGGAGAGAGCCACTGCACCCGAATGCACCCGGCCCTACCGGCACCTGAGAGCCCGGGAACGGCCCTCCTCCGCCTTGAGTGCCAGGTCACTCCACGAAACAAGTGGCAGGCCGTCTGTTGGCCGCATTGACTTTAAAAGCAGGTTCAGCGTGGGCTCAGCGGATAGTGTGGATCTGGGATAAGTAAAGGACCCGGGTTCGAAGCCCCAAGGGAACGGCGGGCTGCAACAGACTTGGAGTCCTCGTGTCTCAGATTAACAGAGCACAGTGTCCCACCTGGACCAAACTTGATGTACGTCTCTGCGTTTTCCCTCCTCTTCCTTCCGCCGAGCCCACTCAGGTCTTCAACGCCGCGCGCTGGTCGAGGCAGGCATAGCACCTGGAGGTGGCCCTGGCCACTACTGCCCCAGCCTGGTAGTCCACCCCTACCTACCAGGGGCGGTCGCCCAGGAGCGCGTGTGCTCAGCTGCCCCCTGCCCTCCTGCACTCCACCTGCCCGGAGCAGGGTCCTGCCAGTCCCTTTTAATCCGTGGGCGCTCGCAGTGCAACTCAGTCCATGCTCCTGTGCAAACCGGTCCTTGGGGGGTTTGGGAGGGTGGAAGGGGTGGGGGAGAGTTCTGGGGGAGGGGTGTGTGTGTGTGTGTGTGTGTGTGTGTGTGTGTGTGTGTTGGGGGGCTCCACCGCGGGTGCGGGGCAGCGAGAGGACCTCTCGCACTCCAGAGAGCACGCCTACACCTGGCGACCGGGGCGACTCTCCCACCCCCAGGGGGAGTTGAAGGCTTCCGGCGCCGCCGCTTAGTCCACCGGTTCCCCGGGCAAGCGCAGGAGTCCTGGGAACACACCGCTGCAGCGCTGCCCAGGCGGATGTCACTGGCCCTTGTCGTCCCCGGCCTCGGCCCTGACCCCGGCCCCGACCCCGCATCCGGCCCGGGCCCTCCTCCGGCCAACCTTGTGCAAGTCGCCGTGGCCATTAGACAGACCACTGACCGTCGCTCAGGTCCCCAGCGTGTGGTTGGGACGGCACACCTTCGGCCCCCGTGCATAATGACAGGGCGCTGAGGGGGTTCTCTTGGCAGCCCACGTAAAGCTGCTGCGACGGACCAGGTGGCACCCGGAGCTTGTGCGCGTGCCTAACAGGGGGCCTGGCGTAGCCCAGGCACCTAGGGCGCGGAACGCTGAGGAGACCTGCAAGCCAGGCGTCTCTTCTTGGGCCACCGGAGGCCGGTGGCAGGCGTCTACGGCCATACCACCCTGAACGCGCCCGATCTCGTCTGATCTCGGAAGCTAAGCAGGGTCGGGCCTGGTTAGTACTTGGATGGGAGACCGCCTGGGAATACCGGGTGCTGTAGGCTTTTTGCCTGCCGCCACCCACGCTTCTTTTTCCTGACTTTCCCTTGGCCACAGGCTCGCTTGCCCACAAGCCGGCCGGCGTGGATGGCGGGTGCGTTGGGCTGGGGTGCGGTGAGGTGTTGTGGGGCGAAGCACAGGGAGAGAGCCACTGCACCCGAATGCACCCGGCCTACCGGCACCTGAGAGCCCGGGAACGGCCCTCCTCCGCCTTGAGTGCCAGGTCACTCCACGAAACAAGTGGCAGGCCGTCTGTTGGCCGCATTGACTTTAAAAGCAGGTTCAGCGTGGGCTCAGCGGATAGTGTGGATCTGGGATAAGTAAAGGACTCGGGTTCGAAGCCCCAAGGGAACGGCGGGCTGCAAACAGACTTGGAGTCCTCGTGTCTCAGATTAACAGAGCACAGTGTCCCACCTGGACCAAACTTGATGTACGTCTCTGCGTTTTCCCTCCTCTTCCTTCCGCCGAGCCCACTCAGGTCTTCAACGCCGCGCGCTGGTCGAGGCAGGCATAGCACCTGGAGGTGGCCCTGGCCACTACTGCCCCAGCCTGGTAGTCCACCCCTACCTACCAGGGGCTGTCGCCCAGGAGCGCGTGTGCTCAGCTGCCCCCTGCCCTCCTGCACTCCACCTGCCCCGGAGCAGGGTCCTGCCAGTCCCTTTTAATCCGTGGGCGCTCGCAGTGCAACTCAGTCCATGCTCCTGTGCAAACCGGTCCTTGGGAGGTTTGGGAGGGTGGAAGGGGTGGGGGAGAGTTCTGGGGGAGGGGTGTGTGTGTGTGTGTGTGTGTGTGTGTGTGTGTGTGTGTTGGGGGGCTCCACCGCGGGTGCGGGGCAGCGAGAGGACCTCTCGCACTCCAGAGAGCACGCCTACACCTGGCGACCGGGGCGACTCTCCCACCCCCAGGGGGAGTTGAAGGCTTCCGGCGCCGCCGCTTAGTCCACCGGTTCCCCGGGCAAGCGCAGGAGTCCTGGGAACACACCGCTGCAGCGCTGCCCAGGCGGATGTCACTGGCCCTTGTCGTCCCCGGCCTCGGCCCTGACCCCGGCCCCGACCCCGCATCCGGCCCGGGCCCTCCTCCGGCCAACCTTGTGCAAGTCGCTGTGGCCATTAGACAGACCACTGACCGTCGCTCAGGTCCCCAGCGTGTGGTTGGGACGGCACACCTTCGGCCCCCGTGCATAATGACAGGGCGCTGAGGGGGTTCTCTTGGCAGCCCACGTAAAGCCGCGGCGACGGACCAGGTGGCACCCGGAGCTTGTGCGCGTGCCTAACAGGGGGCCTGGCGTAGCCCAGGCACCTAGGGCGCGGAACGCTGAGGAGACCTGCAAGCCAGGCGTCTCTTCTTGGGCCACCGGAGGCCGGTGGCAGGCGTCTACGGCCATACCACCCTGAACGCGCCCGATCTCGTCTGATCTCGGAAGCTAAGCAGGGTCGGGCCTGGTTAGTACTTGGATGGGAGACCGCCTGGGAATACCGGGTGCTGTAGGCTTTTTGCCTGCCGCCACCCACGCTTCTTTTTCCTGACTTTCCCTTGGCCACAGGCTCGCTTGCCCACAAGCCGGCCGGCGTGGATGGCGGGTGCGTTGGGCTGGGGTGCGGTGAGGTGTTGTGGGGCGAAGCACAGGGAGAGAGCCACTGCACCCGAATGCACCCGGCCTACCGGCACCTGAGAGCCCGGGAACGGCCCTCCTCCGCCTTGAGTGCCAGGTCACTCCACGAAACAAGTGGCAGGCCGTCTGTTGGCCGCATTGACTTTAAAAGCAGGTTCAGCGTGGGCTCAGCGGATAGTGTGGATCTGGGATAAGTAAAGGACCCGGGTTCGAAGCCCCAAGGGAACGGCGGGCTGCAAACAGACTTGGAGTCCTCGTGTCTCAGATTAACAGAGCACAGTGTCCCACCTGGACCAAACTTGATGTACGTCTCTGCGTTTTCCCTCCTCTTCCTTCCGCCGAGCCCACTCAGGTCTTCAACGCCGCGCGCTGGTCGAGGCAGGCATAGCACCTGGAGGTGGCCCTGGCCACTACTGCCCCAGCCTGGTAGTCCACCCCTACCTACCAGGGGCGGTCGCCCAGGAGCGCGTGTGCTCAGCTGCCCCCTGCCCTCCTGCACTCCACCTGCCCCGGAGCAGGGTCCTGCCAGTCCCTTTTAATCCGTGGGCGCTCGCAGTGCAACTCAGTCCATGCTCCTGTGCAAACCGGTCCTTGGGGGGTTTGGGAGGGTGGAAGGGGTGGGGGAGAGTTCTGGGGGAGGGGTGTGTGTGTGTGTGTGTGTGTGTGTGTGTGTGTGTGTTGGGGGGCTCCACCGCGGGTGCGGGGCAGCGAGAGGACCTCTCGCACTCCAGAGAGCACGCCTACACCTGGCGACCGGGGCGACTCTCCCACCCCCAGGGGGAGTTGAAGGCTTCCGGCGCCGCCGCTTAGTCCACCGGTTCCCCGGGCAAGCGCAGGAGTCCTGGGAACACACCGCTGCAGCGCTGCCCAGGCGGATGTCACTGGCCCTTGTCGTCCCCGGCCTCGGCCCTGACCCCGGCCCCGACCCCGCATCCGGCCCGGGCCCTCCTCCGGCCAACCTTGTGCAAGTCGCCGTGGCCATTAGACAGACCACTGACCGTCGCTCAGGTCCCCAGCGTGTGGTTGGGACGGCACACCTTCGGCCCCCGTGCATAATGACAGGGCGCTGAGGGGGTTCTCTTGGCAGCCCACGTAAAGCCGCGGCGACGGACCAGGTGGCACCCGGAGCTTGTGCGCGTGCCTAACAGGGGGCCTGGCGTAGCCCAGGCACCTAGGGCGCGGAACGCTGAGGAGACCTGCAAGCCAGGCGTCTCTTCTTGGGCCACCGGAGGCCGGTGGCAGGCGTCTACGGCCATACCACCCTGAACGCGCCTGATCTCGGAAGCTAAGCAGGGTCGGGCCTGGTTAGTACTTGGATGGGAGACCGCCTGGGAATACCGGGTGCTGTAGGCTTTTTGCCTGCCGCCACCCACGCTTCTTTTTCCTGACTTTCCCTTGGCCACAGGCTCGCTTGCCCACAAGCCGGCCGGCGTGGATGGCGGGTGCGTTGGGCTGGGGTGCGGTGAGGTGTTGTGGGGCGAAGCACAGGGAGAGAGCCACTGCACCCGAATGCACCCGGCCTACCGGCACCTGAGAGCCCGGGAACGGCCCTCCTCCGCCTTGAGTGCCAGGTCACTCCACGAAACAAGTGGCAGGCCGTCTGTTGGCCGCATTGACTTTAAAAGCAGGTTCAGCGTGGGCTCAGCGGATAGTGTGGATCTGGGATAAGTAAAGGACCCGGGTTCGAAGCCCCAAGGGAACGGCGGGCTGCAAACAGACTTGGAGTCCTCGTGTCTCAGATTAACAGAGCACAGTGTCCCACCTGGACCAAACTTGATGTACGTCTCTGCGTTTTCCCTCCTCTTCCTTCCGCCGAGCCCACTCAGGTCTTCAACGCCGCGCGCTGGTCGAGGCAGGCATAGCACCTGGAGGTGGCCCTGGCCACTACTGCCCCAGCCTGGTAGTCCACCCCTACCTACCAGGGGCGGTCGCCCAGGAGCGCGTGTGCTCAGCTGCCCCCTGCCCTCCTGCACTCCACCTGCCCCGGAGCAGGGTCCTGCCAGTCCCTTTTAATCCGTGGGCGCTCGCAGTGCAACTCAGTCCATGCTCCTGTGCAAACCGGTCCTTGGGAGGTTTGGGAGGGTGGAAGGGGTGGGGGAGAGTTCTGGGGGAGGGGTGTGTGTGTGTGTGTGTGTGTGTGTGTGTGTGTGTGTGTTGGGGGGCTCCACCGCGGGTGCGGGGCAGCGAGAGGACCTCTCGCACTCCAGAGAGCACGCCTACACCTGGCGACCGGGGCGACTCTCCCACCCCCAGGGGGAGTTGAAGGCTTCCGGCGCCGCCGCTTAGTCCACCGGTTCCCCGGGCAAGCGCAGGAGTCCTGGGAACACACCGCTGCAGCGCTGCCCAGGCGGATGTCACTGGCCCTTGTCGTCCCCGGCCTCGGCCCTGACCCCGGCCCCGACCCCGCATCCGGCCCGGGCCCTCCTCCGGCCAACCTTGTGCAAGTCGCCGTGGCCATTAGACAGACCACTGACCGTCGCTCAGGTCCCCAGCGTGTGGTTGGGACGGCACACCTTCGGCCCCCGTGCATAATGACAGGGCGCTGAGGGGGTTCTCTTGGCAGCCCACGTAAAGCCGCGGCGACGGACCAGGTGGCACCCGGAGCTTGTGCGCGTGCCTAACAGGGGGCCTGGCGTAGCCCAGGCACCTAGGGCGCCGAACGCTGAGGAGACCTGCAAGCCAGGCGTCTCTTCTTGGGCCACCGGAGGCCGGTGGCAGGCGTCTACGGCCATACCACCCTGAACGCGCCTGATCTCGGAAGCTAAGCAGGGTCGGGCCTGGTTAGTACTTGGATGGGAGACCGCCTGGGAATACCGGGTGCTGTAGGCTTTTTGCCTGCCGCCACCCACGCTTCTTTTTTCTGACTTTCCCTTGGCCACAGGCTCGCTTGCCCACAAGCCGGCCGGCGTGGATGGCGGGTGCGTTGGGCTGGGGTGCGGTGAGGTGTTGTGGGGCGAAGCACAGGGAGAGAGCCACTGCACCCGAATGCACCCGGCCTACCGGCACCTGAGAGCCCGGGAACGGCCCTCCTCCGCCTTGAGTGCCAGGTCACTCCACGAAACAAGTGGCAGGCCGTCTGTTGGCCGCATTGACTTTAAAAGCAGGTTCAGCGTGGGCTCAGCGGATAGTGTGGATCTGGGATAAGTAAAGGACCCGGGTTCGAAGCCCCAAGGGAACGGCGGGCTGCAAACAGACTTGGAGTCCTCGTGTCTCAGATTAACAGAGCACAGTGTCCCACCTGGACCAAACTTGATGTACGTCTCTGCGTTTTCCCTCCTCTTCCTTCCGCCGAGCCCACTCAGGTCTTCAACGCCGCGCGCTGGTCGAGGCAGGCATAGCACCTGGAGGTGGCCCTGGCCACTACTGCCCCAGCCTGGTAGTCCACCCCTACCTACCAGGGGCTGTCGCCCAGGAGCGCGTGTGCTCAGCTGCCCCCTGCCCTCCTGCACTCCACCTGCCCCGGAGCAGGGTCCTGCCAGTCCCTTTTAATCCGTGGGCGCTCGCAGTGCAACTCAGTCCATGCTCCTGTGCAAACCGGTCCTTGGGAGGTTTGGGAGGGTGGAAGGGGTGGGGGAGAGTTCTGGGGGAGGGGTGTGTGTGTGTGTGTGTGTGTGTGTGTGTGTGTGTTGGGGGGCTCCACCGCGGGTGCGGGGCAGCGAGAGGACCTCTCGCACTCCAGAGAGCACGCCTACACCTGGCGACCGGGGCGACTCTCCCACCCCCAGGGGGAGTTGAAGGCTTCCGGCGCCGCCGCTTAGTCCACCGGTTCCCCGGGCAAGCGCAGGAGTCCTGGGAACACACCGCTGCAGCGCTGCCCAGGCGGATGTCACTGGCCCTTGTCGTCCCCGGCCTCGGCCCTGACCCCGGCCCCGACCCCGCATCCGGCCCGGGCCCTCCTCCGGCCAACCTTGTGCAAGTCGCTGTGGCCATTAGACAGACCACTGACCGTCGCTCAGGTCCCCAGCGTGTGGTTGGGACGGCACACCTTCGGCCCCCGTGCATAATGACAGGGCGCTGAGGGGGTTCTCTTGGCAGCCCACGTAAAGCCGCGGCGACGGACCAGGTGGCACCCGGAGCTTGTGCGCGTGCCTAACAGGGGGCCTGGCGTAGCCCAGGCACCTAGGGCGCGGAACGCTGAGGAGACCTGCAAGCCAGGCGTCTCTTCTTGGGCCACCGGAGGCCGGTGGCAGGCGTCTACGGCCATACCACCCTGAACGCGCCCGATCTCGTCTGATCTCGGAAGCTAAGCAGGGTCGGGCCTGGTTAGTACTTGGATGGGAGACCGCCTGGGAATACCGGGTGCTGTAGGCTTTTTGCCTGCCGCCACCCACGCTTCTTTTTCCTGACTTTCCCTTGGCCACAGGCTCGCTTGCCCACAAGCCGGCCGGCGTGGATGGCGGGTGCGTTGGGCTGGGGTGCGGTGAGGTGTTGTGGGGCGAAGCACAGGGAGAGAGCCACTGCACCCGAATGCACCCGGCCTACCGGCACCTGAGAGCCCGGGAACGGCCCTCCTCCGCCTTGAGTGCCAGGTCACTCCACGAAACAAGTGGCAGGCCGTCTGTTGGCCGCATTGACTTTAAAAGCAGGTTCAGCGTGGGCTCAGCGGATAGTGTGGATCTGGGATAAGTAAAGGACCCGGGTTCGAAGCCCCAAGGGAACGGCGGGCTGCAAACAGACTTGGAGTCCTCGTGTCTCAGATTAACAGAGCACAGTGTCCCACCTGGACCAAACTTGATGTACGTCTCTGCGTTTTCCCTCCTCTTCCTTCCGCCGAGCCCACTCAGGTCTTCAACGCCGCGCGCTGGTCGAGGCAGGCATAGCACCTGGAGGTGGCCCTGGCCACTACTGCCCCAGCCTGGTAGTCCACCCCTACCTACCAGGGGCGGTCGCCCAGGAGCGCGTGTGCTCAGCTGCCCCCTGCCCTCCTGCACTCCACCTGCCCCGGAGCAGGGTCCTGCCAGTCCCTTTTAATCCGTGGGCGCTCGCAGTGCAACTCAGTCCATGCTCCTGTGCAAACCGGTCCTTGGGGGGTTTGGGAGGGTGGAAGGGGTGGGGGAGAGTTCTGGGGGAGGGGTGTGTGTGTGTGTGTGTGTGTGTGTGTGTGTGTGTTGGGGGGCTCCACCGCGGGTGCGGGGCAGCGAGAGGACCTCTCGCACTCCAGAGAGCACGCCTACACCTGGCGACCGGGGCGACTCTCCCACCCCCAGGGGGAGTTGAAGGCTTCCGGCGCCGCCGCTTAGTCCACCGGTTCCCCGGGCAAGCGCAGGAGTCCTGGGAACACACCGCTGCAGCGCTGCCCAGGCGGATGTCACTGGCCCTTGTCGTCCCCGGCCTCGGCCCTGACCCCGGCCCCGACCCCGCATCCGGCCCGGGCCCTCCTCCGGCCAACCTTGTGCAAGTCGCCGTGGCCATTAGACAGACCACTGACCGTCGCTCAGGTCCCCAGCGTGTGGTTGGGACGGCACACCTTCGGCCCCCGTGCATAATGACAGGGCGCTGAGGGGGTTCTCTTGGCAGCCCACGTAAAGCCGCGGCGACGGACCAGGTGGCACCCGGAGCTTGTGCGCGTGCCTAACAGGGGGCCTGGCGTAGCCCAGGCACCTAGGGCGCGGAACGCTGAGGAGACCTGCAAGCCAGGCGTCTCTTCTTGGGCCACCGGAGGCCGGTGGCAGGCGTCTACGGCCATACCACCCTGAACGCGCCCGATCTCGTCTGATCTCGGAAGCTAAGCAGGGTCGGGCCTGGTTAGTACTTGGATGGGAGACCGCCTGGGAATACCGGGTGCTGTAGGCTTTTTGCCTGCCGCCACCCACGCTTCTTTTTCCTGACTTTCCCTTGGCCACAGGCTCGCTTGCCCACAAGCCGGCCGGCGTGGATGGCGGGTGCGTTGGGCTGGGGTGCGGTGAGGTGTTGTGGGGCGAAGAACAGGGAGAGAGCCACTGCACCCGAATGCACCCGGCCTACCGGCACCTGAGAGCCCGGGAACGGCCCTCCTCCGCCTTGAGTGCCAGGTCACTCCACGAAACAAGTGGCAGGCCGTCTGTTGGCCGCATTGACTTTAAAAGCAGGTTCAGCGTGGGCTCAGCGGATAGTGTGGATCTGGGATAAGTAAAGGACTCGGGTTCGAAGCCCCAAGGGAACGGCGGGCTGCAAACAGACTTGGAGTCCTCGTGTCTCAGATTAACAGAGCACAGTGTCCCACCTGGACCAAACTTGATGTACGTCTCTGCGTTTTCCCTCCTCTTCCTTCCGCCGAGCCCACTCAGGTCTTCAACGCCGCGCGCTGGTCGAGGCAGGCATAGCACCTGGAGGTGGCCCTGGCCACTACTGCCCCAGCCTGGTAGTCCACCCCTACCTACCAGGGGCTGTCGCCCAGGAGCGCGTGTGCTCAGCTGCCCCCTGCCCTCCTGCACTCCACCTGCCCCGGAGCAGGGTCCTGCCAGTCCCTTTTAATCCGTGGGCGCTCGCAGTGCAACTCAGTCCATGCTCCTGTGCAAACCGGTCCTTGGGAGGTTTGGGAGGGTGGAAGGGGTGGGGGAGAGTTCTGGGGGAGGGGTGTGTGTGTGTGTGTGTGTGTGTGTGTGTGTGTGTGTGTTGGGGGGCTCCACCGCGGGTGCGGGGCAGCGAGAGGACCTCTCGCACTCCAGAGAGCACGCCTACACCTGGCGACCGGGGCGACTCTCCCACCCCCAGGGGGAGTTGAAGGCTTCCGGCGCCGCCGCTTAGTCCACCGGTTCCCCGGGCAAGCGCAGGAGTCCTGGGAACACACCGCTGCAGCGCTGCCCAGGCGGATGTCACTGACCCTTGTCGTCCCCGGCCTCGGCCCTGACCACGGCCCCGACCCCGCATCCGGCCCGGGCCCTCCTCCGGCCAACCTTGTGCAAGTCGCTGTGGCCATTAGACAGACCACTGACCGTCGCTCAGGTCCCCAGCGTGTGGTTGGGACGGCACACCTTCGGCCCCCGTGCATAATGACAGGGCGCTGAGGGGGTTCTCTTGGCAGCCCACGTAAAGCCGCGGCGACGGACCAGGTGGCACCCGGAGCTTGTGCGCGTGCCTAACAGGGGGCCTGGCGTAGCCCAGGCACCTAGGGCGCGGAACGGTGAGGAGACCTGCAAGCCAGGCGTCTCTTCTTGGGCCACCGGAGGCCGGTGGCAGGCGTCTACGGCCATACCACCCTGAACGCGCCCGATCTCGTCTGATCTCGGAAGCTAAGCAGGGTCGGGCCTGGTTAGTACTTGGATGGGAGACCGCCTGGGAATACCGGGTGCTGTAGGCTTTTTGCCTGCCGCCACCCACGCTTCTTTTTCCTGACTTTCCCTTGGCCACAGGCTCGCTTGCCCACAAGCCGGCCGGCGTGGATGGCGGGTGCGTTGGGCTGGGGTGCGGTGAGGTGTTGTGGGGCGAAGCACAGGGAGAGAGCCACTGCACCCGAATGCACCCGGCCTACCGGCACCTGAGAGCCCGGGAACGGCCCTCCTCCGCCTTGAGTGCCAGGTCACTCCACGAAACAAGTGGCAGGCCGTCTGTTGGCCGCATTGACTTTAAAAGCAGGTTCAGCGTGGGCTCAGCGGATAGTGTGGATCTGGGATAAGTAAAGGACCCGGGTTCGAAGCCCCAAGGGAACGGCGGGCTGCAAACAGACTTGGAGTCCTCGTGTCTCAGATTAACAGAGCACAGTGTCCCACCTGGACCAAACTTGATGTACGTCTCTGCGTTTTCCCTCCTCTTCCTTCCGCCGAGCCCACTCAGGTCTTCAACGCCGCGCGCTGGTCGAGGCAGGCATAGCACCTGGAGGTGGCCCTGGCCACTACTGCCCCAGCCTGGTAGTCCACCCCTACCTACCAGGGGCGGTCGCCCAGGAGCGCGTGTGCTCAGCTGCCCCCTGCCCTCCTGCACTCCACCTGCCCCGGAGCAGGGTCCTGCCAGTCCCTTTTAATCCGTGGGCGCTCGCAGTGCAACTCAGTCCATGCTCCTGTGCAAACCGGTCCTTGGGGGGTTTGGGAGGGTGGAAGGGGTGGGGGAGAGTTCTGGGGGAGGGGTGTGTGTGTGTGTGTGTGTGTGTGTGTGTGTGTGTGTGTTGGGGGGCTCCACCGCGGGTGCGGGGCAGCGAGAGGACCTCTCGCACTCCAGAGAGCACGCCTACACCTGGCGACCGGGGCGACTCTCCCACCCCCAGGGGGAGTTGAAGGCTTCCGGCGCCGCCGCTTAGTCCACCGGTTCCCCGGGCAAGCGCAGGAGTCCTGGGAACACACCGCTGCAGCGCTGCCCAGGCGGATGTCACTGGCCCTTGTCGTCCCCGGCCTCGGCCCTGACCCCGGCCCCGACCCCGCATCCGGCCCGGGCCCTCCTCCGGCCAACCTTGTGCAAGTCGCCGTGGCCATTAGACAGACCACTGACCGTCGCTCAGGTCCCCAGCGTGTGGTTGGGACGGCACACCTTCGGCCCCCGTGCATAATGACAGGGCGCTGAGGGGGTTCTCTTGGCAGCCCACGTAAAGCCGCTGCGACGGACCAGGTGGCACCCGGAGCTTGTGCGCGTGCCTAACAGGGGGCCTGGCGTAGCCCAGGCACCTAGGGCGCGGAACGCTGAGGAGACCTGCAAGCCAGGCGTCTCTTCTTGGGCCACCGGAGGCCGGTGGCAGGCGTCTACGGCCATACCACCCTGAACGCGCCCGATCTCGTCTGATCTCGGAAGCTAAGCAGGGTCGGGCCTGGTTAGTACTTGGATGGGAGACCGCCTGGGAATACCGGGTGCTGTAGGCTTTTTGCCTGCCGCCACCCACGCTTCTTTTTCCTGACTTTCCCTTGGCCACAGGCTCGCTTGCCCACAAGCCGGCCGGCGTGGATGGCGGGTGCGTTGGGCTGGGGTGCGGTGAGGTGTTGTGGGGCGAAGCACAGGGAGAGAGCCACTGCACCCGAATGCACCCGGCCTACCGGCACCTGAGAGCCCGGGAACGGCCCTCCTCCGCCTTGAGTGCCAGGTCACTCCACGAAACAAGTGGCAGGCCGTCTGTTGGCCGCATTGACTTTAAAAGCAGGTTCAGCGTGGGCTCAGCGGATAGTGTGGATCTGGGATAAGTAAAGGACTCGGGTTCGAAGCCCCAAGGGAACGGCGGGCTGCAAACAGACTTGGAGTCCTCGTGTCTCAGATTAACAGAGCACAGTGTCCCACCTGGACCAAACTTGATGTACGTCTCTGCGTTTTCCCTCCTCTTCCTTCCGCCGAGCCCACTCAGGTCTTCAACGCCGCGCGCTGGTCGAGGCAGGCATAGCACCTGGAGGTGGCCCTGGCCACTACTGCCCCAGCCTGGTAGTCCACCCCTACCTACCAGGGGCTGTCGCCCAGGAGCGCGTGTGCTCAGCTGCCCCCTGCCCTCCTGCACTCCACCTGCCCCGGAGCAGGGTCCTGCCAGTCCCTTTTAATCCGTGGGCGCTCGCAGTGCAACTCAGTCCATGCTCCTGTGCAAACCGGTCCTTGGGAGGTTTGGGAGGGTGGAAGGGGTGGGGGAGAGTTCTGGGGGAGGGGTGTGTGTGTGTGTGTGTGTGTGTGTGTGTGTGTGTGTGTTGGGGGGCTCCACCGCGGGTGCGGGGGCAGCGAGAGGACCTCTCGCACTCCAGAGAGCACGCCTACACCTGGCGACCGGGGCGACTCTCCCACCCCCAGGGGGAGTTGAAGGCTTCCGGCGCCGCCGCTTAGTCCACCGGTTCCCCGGGCAAGCGCAGGAGTCCTGGGAACACACCGCTGCAGCGCTGCCCAGGCGGATGTCACTGGCCCTTGTCGTCCCCGGCCTCGGCCCTGACCCCGGCCCCGACCCCGCATCCGGCCCGGGCCCTCCTCCGGCCAACCTTGTGCAAGTCGCTGTGGCCATTAGACAGACCACTGACCGTCGCTCAGGTCCCCAGCGTGTGGTTGGGACGGCACACCTTCGGCCCCCGTGCATAATGACAGGGCGCTGAGGGGGTTCTCTTGGCAGCCCACGTAAAGCCGCGGCGACGGACCAGGTGGCACCCGGAGCTTGTGCGCGTGCCTAACAGGGGGCCTGGCGTAGCCCAGGCACCTAGGGCGCGGAACGCTGAGGAGACCTGCAAGCCAGGCGTCTCTTCTTGGGCCACCGGAGGCCGGTGGCAGGCGTCTACGGCCATACCACCCTGAACGCGCCCGATCTCGTCTGATCTCGGAAGCTAAGCAGGGTCGGGCCTGGTTAGTACTTGGATGGGAGACCGCCTGGGAATACCGGGTGCTGTAGGCTTTTTGCCTGCCGCCACCCACGCTTCTTTTTCCTGACTTTCCCTTGGCCACAGGCTCGCTTGCCCACAAGCCGGCCGGCGTGGATGGCGGGTGCGTTGGGCTGGGGTGCGGTGAGGTGTTGTGGGGCGAAGCACAGGGAGAGAGCCACTGCACCCGAATGCACCCGGCCTACCGGCACCTGAGAGCCCGGGAACGGCCCTCCTCCGCCTTGAGTGCCAGGTCACTCCACGAAACAAGTGGCAGGCCGTCTGTTGGCCGCATTGACTTTAAAAGCAGGTTCAGCGTGGGCTCAGCGGATAGTGTGGATCTGGGATAAGTAAAGGACCCGGGTTCGAAGCCCCAAGGGAACGGCGGGCTGCAAACAGACTTGGAGTCCTCGTGTCTCAGATTAACAGAGCACAGTGTCCCACCTGGACCAAACTTGATGTACGTCTCTGCGTTTTCCCTCCTCTTCCTTCCGCCGAGCCCACTCAGGTCTTCAACGCCGCGCGCTGGTCGAGGCAGGCATAGCACCTGGAGGTGGCCCTGGCCACTACTGCCCCAGCCTGGTAGTCCACCCCTACCTACCAGGGGCGGTCGCCCAGGAGCGCGTGTGCTCAGCTGCCCCCTGCCCTCCTGCACTCCACCTGCCCCGGAGCAGGGTCCTGCCAGTCCCTTTTAATCCGTGGGCGCTCGCAGTGCAACTCAGTCCATGCTCCTGTGCAAACCGGTCCTTGGGGGGTTTGGGAGGGTGGAAGGGGTGGGGGAGAGTTCTGGGGGAGGGGTGTGTGTGTGTGTGTGTGTGTGTGTGTGTGTGTGTGTTGGGGGGCTCCACCGCGGGTGCGGGGCAGCGAGAGGACCTCTCGCACTCCAGAGAGCACGCCTACACCTGGCGACCGGGGCGACTCTCCCACCCCCAGGGGGAGTTGAAGGCTTCCGGCGCCGCCGCTTAGTCCACCGGTTCCCCGGGCAAGCGCAGGAGTCCTGGGAACACACCGCTGCAGCGCTGCCCAGGCGGATGTCACTGGCCCTTGTCGTCCCCGGCCTCGGCCCTGACCCCGGCCCCGACCCCGCATCCGGCCCGGGCCCTCCTCCGGCCAACCTTGTGCAAGTCGCCGTGGCCATTAGACAGACCACTGACCGTCGCTCAGGTCCCCAGCGTGTGGTTGGGACGGCACACCTTCGGCCCCCGTGCATAATGACAGGGCGCTGAGGGGGTTCTCTTGGCAGCCCACGTAAAGCCGCGGCGACGGACCAGGTGGCACCCGGAGCTTGTGCGCGTGCCTAACAGGGGGCCTGGCGTAGCCCAGGCACCTAGGGCGCGGAACGCTGAGGAGACCTGCAAGCCAGGCGTCTCTTCTTGGGCCACCGGAGGCCGGTGGCAGGCGTCTACGGCCATACCACCCTGAACGCGCCTGATCTCGGAAGCTAAGCAGGGTCGGGCCTGGTTAGTACTTGGATGGGAGACCGCCTGGGAATACCGGGTGCTGTAGGCTTTTTGCCTGCCGCCACCCACGCTTCTTTTTCCTGACTTTCCCTTGGCCACAGGCTCGCTTGCCCACAAGCCGGCCGGCGTGGATGGCGGGTGCGTTGGGCTGGGGTGCGGTGAGGTGTTGTGGGGCGAAGCACAGGGAGAGAGCCACTGCACCCGAATGCACCCGGCCTACCGGCACCTGAGAGCCCGGGAACGGCCCTCCTCCGCCTTGAGTGCCAGGTCACTCCACGAAACAAGTGGCAGGCCGTCTGTTGGCCGCATTGACTTTAAAAGCAGGTTCAGCGTGGGCTCAGCGGATAGTGTGGATCTGGGATAAGTAAAGGACCCGGGTTCGAAGCCCCAAGGGAACGGCGGGCTGCAAACAGACTTGGAGTCCTCGTGTCTCAGATTAACAGAGCACAGTGTCCCACCTGGACCAAACTTGATGTACGTCTCTGCGTTTTCCCTCCTCTTCCTTCCGCCGAGCCCACTCAGGTCTTCAACGCCGCGCGCTGGTCGAGGCAGGCATAGCACCTGGAGGTGGCCCTGGCCACTACTGCCCCAGCCTGGTAGTCCACCCCTACCTACCAGGGGCGGTCGCCCAGGAGCGCGTGTGCTCAGCTGCCCCCTGCCCTCCTGCACTCCACCTGCCCCGGAGCAGGGTCCTGCCAGTCCCTTTTAATCCGTGGGCGCTCGCAGTGCAACTCAGTCCATGCTCCTGTGCAAACCGGTCCTTGGGAGGTTTGGGAGGGTGGAAGGGGTGGGGGAGAGTTCTGGGGGAGGGGTGTGTGTGTGTGTGTGTGTGTGTGTGTGTGTGTGTGTGTGTTGGGGGGCTCCACCGCGGGTGCGGGGCAGCGAGAGGACCTCTCGCACTCCAGAGAGCACGCCTACACCTGGCGACCGGGGCGACTCTCCCACCCCCAGGGGGAGTTGAAGGCTTCCGGCGCCGCCGCTTAGTCCACCGGTTCCCCGGGCAAGCGCAGGAGTCCTGGGAACACACCGCTGCAGCGCTGCCCAGGCGGATGTCACTGGCCCTTGTCGTCCCCGGCCTCGGCCCTGACCCCGGCCCCGACCCCGCATCCGGCCCGGGCCCTCCTCCGGCCAACCTTGTGCAAGTCGCCGTGGCCATTAGACAGACCACTGACCGTCGCTCAGGTCCCCAGCGTGTGGTTGGGACGGCACACCTTCGGCCCCCGTGCATAATGACAGGGCGCTGAGGGGGTTCTCTTGGCAGCCCACGTAAAGCCGCGGCGACGGACCAGGTGGCACCCGGAGCTTGTGCGCGTGCCTAACAGGGGGCCTGGCGTAGCCCAGGCACCTAGGGCGCCGAACGCTGAGGAGACCTGCAAGCCAGGCGTCTCTTCTTGGGCCACCGGAGGCCGGTGGCAGGCGTCTACGGCCATACCACCCTGAACGCGCCTGATCTCGGAAGCTAAGCAGGGTCGGGCCTGGTTAGTACTTGGATGGGAGACCGCCTGGGAATACCGGGTGCTGTAGGCTTTTTGCCTGCCGCCACCCACGCTTCTTTTTCCTGACTTTCCCTTGGCCACAGGCTCGCTTGCCCACAAGCCGGCCGGCGTGGATGGCGGGTGCGTTGGGCTGGGGTGCGGTGAGGTGTTGTGGGGCGAAGCACAGGGAGAGAGCCACTGCACCCGAATGCACCCGGCCTACCGGCACCTGAGAGCCCGGGAACGGCCCTCCTCCGCCTTGAGTGCCAGGTCACTCCACGAAACAAGTGGCAGGCCGTCTGTTGGCCGCATTGACTTTAAAAGCAGGTTCAGCGTGGGCTCAGCGGATAGTGTGGATCTGGGATAAGTAAAGGACCCGGGTTCGAAGCCCCAAGGGAACGGCGGGCTGCAAACAGACTTGGAGTCCTCGTGTCTCAGATTAACAGAGCACAGTGTCCCACCTGGACCAAACTTGATGTACGTCTCTGCGTTTTCCCTCCTCTTCCTTCCGCCGAGCCCACTCAGGTCTTCAACGCCGCGCGCTGGTCGAGGCAGGCATAGCCCCTGGAGGTGGCCCTGGCCACTACTGCCCCAGCCTGGTAGTCCACCCCTACCTACCAGGGGCTGTCGCCCAGGAGCGCGTGTGCTCAGCTGCCCCCTGCCCTCCTGCACTCCACCTGCCCCGGAGCAGGGTCCTGCCAGTCCCTTTTAATCCGTGGGCGCTCGCAGTGCAACTCAGTCCATGCTCCTGTGCAAACCGGTCCTTGGGAGGTTTGGGAGGGTGGAAGGGGTGGGGGAGAGTTCTGGGGGAGGGGTGTGTGTGTGTGTGTGTGTGTGTGTGTGTGTGTGTGTGTGTTGGGGGGCTCCACCGCGGGTGCGGGGCAGCGAGAGGACCTCTCGCACACCAGAGAGCACGCCTACACCTGGCGACCGGGGCGACTCTCCCACCCCCAGGGGGAGTTGAAGGCTTCCGGCGCCGCCGCTTAGTCCACCGGTTCCCCGGGCAAGCGCAGGAGTCCTGGGAACACACCGCTGCAGCGCTGCCCAGGCGGATGTCACTGGCCTTTGTCGTCCCCGGCCTCGGCCCTGACCCCGGCCCCGACCCCGCATCCGGCCCGGGCCCTCCTCCGGCCAACCTTGTGCAAGTCGCTGTGGCCATTAGACAGACCACTGACCGTCGCTCAGGTCCCCAGCGTGTGGTTGGGACGGCACACCTTCGGCCCCCGTGCATAATGACAGGGCGCTGAGGGGGTTCTCTTGGCAGCCCACGTAAAGCCGCGGCGACGGACCAGGTGGCACCCGGAGCTTGTGCGCGTGCCTAACAGGGGGCCTGGCGTAGCCCAGGCACCTAGGGCGCGGAACGCTGAGGAGACCTGCAAGCCAGGCGTCTCTTCTTGGGCCACCGGAGGCCGGTGGCAGGCGTCTACGGCCATACCACCCTGAACGCGCCCGATCTCGTCTGATCTCGGAAGCTAAGCAGGGTCGGGCCTGGTTAGTACTTGGATGGGAGACCGCCTGGGAACACCGGGTGCTGTAGGCTTTTTGCCTGCCGCCACCCACGCTTATTTTTCCTGACTTTCCCTTGGCCACAGGCTCGCTTGCCCACAAGCCGGCCGGCGTGGATGTCGGGTGCGTTGGGCTGGGGTGCGGTGAGGTGTTGTGGGGCGAAGCATAGGGAGAGAGCCACTGCACCCGAATGCACCCGTCCTACCGGCACCTGAAAGCCCGGGAACGGCCCTCCTCCGCCTTGAGTGCCAGGTCACTCCACGAAACAAGTGGCAGGCCGTCTGTTGGCCGCATTGACTTTAAAAGCAGGTTCAGCGTGGGCTCAGCGGATAGTGTGGATCTGGGATAAGTAAAGGACCCGGGTTCGAAGCCCCAAGGGAACGGCGGGCTGCAAACAGACTTGGAGTCCTCGTGTCTCAGATTAACAGAGCACAGTGTCCCACCTGGACCAAACTTGATGTACGTCTCTGCGTTTTCCCTCCTCTTCCTTCCGCCGAGCCCACTCAGGTCTTCAACGCCGCGCGCTGGTCGAGGCAGGCATAGCACCTGGAGGTGGCCCTGGCCACTACTGCCCCAGCCTGGTAGTCCACCCCTACCTACCAGGGGCTGTCGCCCAGGAGCGCGTGTGCTCAGCTGCCCCCTGCCCTCCTGCACTCCACCTGCCCCGGAGCAGGGTCCTGCCAGTCCCTTTTAATCCGTGGGCGCTCGCAGTGCAACTCAGTCCATGCTCCTGTGCAAACCGGTCCTTGGGAGGTTTGGGAGGGTGGAAGGGGTGGGGGAGAGTTCTGGGGGAGGGGTGTGTGTGTGTGTGTGTGTGTGTGTGTGTGTGTGTGTGTGTGTGTGTTGGGGGGCTCCACCGCGGGTGCGGGGCAGCGAGAGGACCTCTCGCACTCCAGAGAGCACGCCTACACCTGGCGACCGGGGCGACTCTCCCACCCCCAGGGGGAGTTGAAGGCTTCCGGCGCCGCCGCTTAGTCCACCGGTTCCCCGGGCAAGCGCAGGAGTCCTGGGAACACACCGCTGCAGCGCTGCCCAGGCGGATGTCACTGGCCCTTGTCGTCCCCGGCCTCGGCCCTGACCCCGGCCCCGACCCCGCATCCGGCCCGGGCCCTCCTCCGGCCAACCTTGTGCAAGTCGCTGTGGCCATTAGACAGACCACTGACCGTCGCTCAGGTCCCCAGCGTGTGGTTGGGACGGCACACCTTCGGCCCCCGTGCATAATGACAGGGCGCTGAGGGGGTTCTCTTGGCAGCCCACGTAAAGCCGCGGCGACGGACCAGGTGGCACCCGGAGCTTGTGCGCGTGCCTAACAGGGGGCCTGGCGTAGCCCAGGCACCTAGGGCGCGGAACGCTGAGGAGACCTGCAAGCCAGGCGTCTCTTCTTGGGCCACCGGAGGCCGGTGGCAGGCGTCTACGGCCATACCACCCTGAACGCGCCTGATCTCCGAAGCTAAGCAGGGTCGGGCCTGGTTAGTACTTGGATGGGAGACCGCCTGGGAATACCGGGTGCTGTAGGCTTTTTGCCTGCCGCCACCCACGCTTCTTTTTCCTGACTTTCCCTTGGCCACAGGCTCGCTTGCCCACAAGCCGGCCGGCGTGGATGGCGGGTGCGTTGGGCTGGGGTGCGGTGAGGTGTTGTGGGGCGAAGCACAGGGAGAGAGCCACTGCACCCGAATGCACCCGTCCTACCGGCACCTGAGAGCCCGGGAACGGCCCTCCTCCGCCTTGAGTGCCAGGTCACTCCACGAAACAAGTGGCAGGCCGTCTGTTGGCCGCATTGACTTTAAAAGCAGGTTCAGCGTGGGCTCAGCGGATAGTGTGGATCTGGGATAAGTAAAGGACCCGGGTTCGAAGCCCCAAGGGAACGGCGGGCTGCAAACAGACTTGGAGTCCTCGTGTCTCAGATTAACAGAGCACAGTGTCCCACCTGGACCAAACTTGATGTACGTCTCTGCGTTTTCCCTCCTCTTCCTTCCGCCGAGCCCACTCAGGTCTTCAACGCCGCGCGCTGGTCGAGGCAGGCATAGCACCTGGAGGTGGCCCTGGCCACTACTGCCCCAGCCTGGTAGTCCACCCCTACCTACCAGGGGCTGTCGCCCAGGAGCGCGTGTGCTCAGCTGCCCCCTGCCCTCCTGCACTCCACCTGCCCCTGAGCAGGGTCCTGCCAGTCCCTTTTAATCCGTGGGCGCTCGCAGTGCAACTCAGTCCATGCTCCTGTGCAAACCGGTCCTTGGGAGGTTTGGGAGGGTGGAAGGGGTGGGGGAGAGTTCTGGGGGAGGGGTGTGTGTGTGTGTGTGTGTGTGTGTGTGTGTGTGTGTGTGTGTTGGGGGGCTCCACCGCGGGTGCGGGGCAGCGAGAGGACCTCTCGCACTCCAGAGAGCACGCCTACACCTGGCGACCGGGGCGACTCTCCCACCCCCAGGGGGAGTTGAAGGCTTCCGGCGCCGCCGCTTAGTCCACCGGTTCCCCGGGCAAGCGCAGGAGTCCTGGGAACACACCGCTGCAGCGCTGCCCAGGCGGATGTCACTGGCCCTTGTCGTCCCCGGCCTCGGCCCTGACCCCGGCCCCGACCCCGCATCCGGCCCGGGCCCTCCTCCGGCCAACCTTGTGCAAGTCGCTGTGGCCATTAGACAGACCACTGACCGTCGCTCAGGTCCCCAGCGTGTGGTTGGGACGGCACACCTTCGGCCCCCGTGCATAATGACAGGGCGCTGAGGGGGTTCTCTTGGCAGCCCACGTAAAGCCGCGGCGACGGACCAGGTGGCACCCGGAGCTTGTGCGCGTGCCTAACAGGGGGCCTGGCGTAGCCCAGGCACCTAGGGCGCGGAACGCTGAGGAGACCTGCAAGCCAGGCGTCTCTTCTTGGGCCACCGGAGGCCGGTGGCAGGCGTCTACGGCCATACCACCCTGAACGCGCCCGATCTCGTCTGATCTCGGAAGCTAAGCAGGGTCGGGCCTGGTTAGTACTTGGATGGGAGACCGCCTGGGAACACCGGGTGCTGTAGGCTTTTTGCCTGCCGCCACCCACGCTTCTTTTTCCTGACTTTCCCTTGGCCACAGGCTCGCTTGCCCACAAGCCGGCCGGCGTGGATGGCGGGTGCGTTGGGCTGGGGTGCGGTGAGGTGTTGTGGGGCGAAGCACAGGGAGAGAGCCACTGCACCCGAATGCACCCGTCCTACCGGCACCTGAGAGCCCGGGAACGGCCCTCCTCCGCCTTGAGTGCCAGGTCACTCCACGAAACAAGTGGCAGGCCGTCTGTTGGCCGCATTGACTTTAAAAGCAGGTTCAGCGTGGGCTCAGCGGATAGTGTGGATCTGGGATAAGTAAAGGACCCGGGTTCGAAGCCCCAAGGGAACGGCGGGCTGCAAACAGACTTGGAGTCCTCGTGTCTCAGATTAACAGAGCACAGTGTCCCACCTGGACCAAACTTGATGTACGTCTCTGCGTTTTCCCTCCTCTTCCTTCCGCCGAGCCCACTCAGGTCTTCAACGCCGCGCGCTGGTCGAGGCAGGCATAGCACCTGGAGGTGGCCCTGGCCACTACTGCCCCAGCCTGGTAGTCCACCCCTACCTACCAGGGGCTGTCGCCCAGGAGCGCGTGTGCTCAGCTGCCCCCTGCCCTCCTGCACTCCACCTGCCCCGGAGCAGGGTCCTGCCAGTCCCTTTTAATCCGTGGGCGCTCGCAGTGCAACTCAGTCCATGCTCCTGTGCAAACCGGTCCTTGGGAGGTTTGGGAGGGTGGAAGGGGTGGGGGAGAGTTCTGGGGGAGGGGTGTGTGTGTGTGTGTGTGTGTGTGTGTGTGTGTGTGTGTGTGTGTTGGGGGGCTCCACCGCGGGTGCGGGGCAGCGAGAGGACCTCTCGCACTCCAGAGAGCACGCCTACACCTGGCGACCGGGGCGACTCTCCCACCCCCAGGGGGAGTTGAAGGCTTCCGGCGCCGCCGCTTAGTCCACCGGTTCCCCGGGCAAGCGCAGGAGTCCTGGGAACACACCGCTGCAGCGCTGCCCAGGCGGATGTCACTGGCCCTTGTCGTCCCCGGCCTCGGCCCTGACCCCGGCCCCGACCCCGCATCCGGCCCGGGCCCTCCTCCGGCCAACCTTGTGCAAGTCGCTGTGGCCATTAGACAGACCACTGACCGTCGCTCAGGTCCCCAGCGTGTGGTTGGGACGGCACACCTTCGGCCCCCGTGCATAATGACAGGGCGCTGAGGGGGTTCTCTTGGCAGCCCACGTAAAGCCGCGGCGACGGACCAGGTGGCACCCGGAGCTTGTGCGCGTGCCTAACAGGGGGCCTGGCGTAGCCCAGGCACCTAGGGCGCGGAACGCTGAGGAGACCTGCAAGCCAGGCGTCTCTTCTTGGGCCACCGGAGGCCGGTGGCAGGCGTCTACGGCCATACCACCCTGAACGCGCCCGATCTCGTCTGATCTCGAAAGCTAAGCAGGGTCGGGCCTGGTTAGTACTTGGATGGGAGACCGCCTGGGAACACCGGGTGCTGTAGGCTTTTTGCCTGCCGCCACCCACGCTTCTTTTTCCTGACTTTCCCTTGGCCACAGGCTCGCTTGCCCACAAGCCGGCCGGCGTGGATGGCGGGTGCGTTGGGCTGGGGTGCGGTGAGGTGTTGTGGGGCGAAGCATAGGGAGAGAGCCACTGCACCCGAATGCACCCGTCCTACCGGCACCTGAGAGCCCGGGAACGGCCCTCCTCCGCCTTGAGTGCCAGGTCACTCCACGAAACAAGTGGCAGGCCGTCTGTTGGCCGCATTGACTTTAAAAGCAGGTTCAGCGTGGGCTCAGCGGATAGTGTGGATCTGGGATAAGTAAAGGACCCGGGTTCGAAGCCCCAAGGGAACGGCGGGCTGCAAACAGACTTGGAGTCCTCGTGTCTCAGATTAACAGAGCACAGTGTCCCACCTGGACCAAACTTGATGTACGTCTCTGCGTTTTCCCTCCTCTTCCTTCCGCCGAGCCCACTCAGGTCTTCAACGCCGCGCGCTGGTCGAGGCAGGCATAGCACCTGGAGGTGGCCCTGGCCACTACTGCCCCAGCCTGGTAGTCCACCCCTACCTACCAGGGGCTGTCGCCCAGGAGCGCGTGTGCTCAGCTGCCCCCTGCCCTCCTGCACTCCACCTGCCCCGGAGCAGGGTCCTGCCAGTCCCTTTTAATCCGTGGGCGCTCGCAGTGCAACTCAGTCCATGCTCCTGTGCAAACCGGTCCTTGGGAGGTTTGGGAGGGTGGAAGGGGTGGGGGAGAGTTCTGGGGGAGGGGTGTGTGTGTGTGTGTGTGTGTGTGTGTGTGTGTGTGTGTGTGTGTTGGGGGGCTCCACCGCGGGTGCGGGGCAGCGAGAGGACCTCTCGCACTCCAGAGAGCACGCCTACACCTGGCGACCGGGGCGACTCTCCCACCCCCAGGGGGAGTTGAAGGCTTCCGGCGCCGCCGCTTAGTCCACCGGTTCCCCGGGCAAGCGCAGGAGTCCTGGGAACACACCGCTGCAGCGCTGCCCAGGCGGATGTCACTGGCCCTTGTCGTCCCCGGCCTCGGCCCTGACCCCGGCCCCGACCCCGCATCCGGCCCGGGCCCTCCTCCGGCCAACCTTGTGCAAGTCGCTGTGGCCATTAGACAGACCACTGACCGTCGCTCAGGTCCCCAGCGAGTGGTTGGGACGGCACACCTTCGGCCCCCGTGCATAATGACAGGGCGCTGAGGGGGTTCTCTTGGCAGCCCACGTAAAGCCGCGGCGACGGACCAGGTGGCACCCGGAGCTTGTGCGCGTGCCTAACAGGGGGCCTGGCGTAGCCCAGGCACCTAGGGCGCGGAACGCTGAGGAGACCTGCAAGCCAGGCGTCTCTTCTTGGGCCACCGGAGGCCGGTGGCAGGCGTCTACGGCCATACCACCCTGAACGCGCCCGATCTCGTCTGATCTCGGAAGCTAAGCAGGGTCGGGCCTGGTTAGTACTTGGATGGGAGACCGCCTGGGAACACCGGGTGCTGTAGGCTTTTTGCCTGCCGCCACCCACGCTTCTTTTTCCTGACTTTCCCTTGGCCACAGGCTCGCTTGCCCACAAGCCGGCCGGCGTGGATGGCGGGTGCGTTGGGCTGGGGTGCGGTGAGGTGTTGTGGGGCGAAGCACAGGGAGAGAGCCACTGCACCCGAATGCACCCGGCCTACCGGCACCTGAGAGCCCGGGAACGGCCCTCCTCCGCCTTGAGTGCCAGGTCACTCCACGAAACAAGTGGCAGGCCGTCTGTTGGCCGCATTGACTTTAAAAGCAGGTTCAGCGTGGGCTCAGCGGATAGTGTGGATCTGGGATAAGTAAAGGACCCGGGTTCGAAGCCCCAAGGGAACGGCGGGCTGCAAACAGACTTGGAGTCCTCGTGTCTCAGATTAACAGAGCACAGTGTCCCACCTGGACCAAAGTTGATGTACGTCTCTGCGTTTTCCCTCCTCTTCCTTCCGCCGAGCCCACTCAGGTCTTCAACGCCGCGCGCTGGTCGAGGCAGGCATAGCACCTGGAGGTGGCCCTGGCCACTACTGCCCCAGCCTGGTAGTCCACCCCTACCTACCAGGGGCTGTCGCCCAGGAGCGCGTGTGCTCAGCTGCCCCCTGCCCTCCTGCACTCCACCTGCCCCGGAGCAGGGTCCTGCCAGTCCCTTTTAATCCGTGGGCGCTCGCAGTGCAACTCAGTCCATGCTCCTGTGCAAACCGGTCCTTGGGAGGTTTGGGAGGGTGGAAGGGGTGGGGGAGAGTTCTGGGGGAGGGGTGTGTGTGTGTGTGTGTGTGTGTGTGTGTGTGTGTGTGTGTGTTGGGGGGCTCCACCGCGGGTGCGGGGCAGCGAGAGGACCTCTCGCACTCCAGAGAGCACGCCTACACCTGGCGACCGGGGCGACTCTCCCACCCCCAGGGGGAGTTGAAGGCTTCCGGCGCCGCCGCTTAGTCCACCGGTTCCCCGGGCAAGCGCAGGAGTCCTGGGAACACACCGCTGCAGCGCTGCCCAGGCGGATGTCACTGGCCCTTGTCGTCCCCGGCCTCGGCCCTGACCCCGGCCCCGACCCCGCATCCGGCCCGGGCCCTCCTCCGGCCAACCTTGTGCAAGTCGCTGTGGCCATTAGACAGACCACTGACCGTCGCTCAGGTCCCCAGCGTGTGGTTGGGACGGCACACCTTCGGCCCCCGTGCATAATGACAGGGCGCTGAGGGGGTTCTCTTGGCAGCCCACGTAAAGCCGCGGCGACGGACCAGGTGGCACCCGGAGCTTGTGCGCGTGCCTAACAGGGGGCCTGGCGTAGCCCAGGCACCTAGGGCGCGGAACGCTGAGGAGACCTGCAAGCCAGGCGTCTCTTCTTGGGCCACCGGAGGCCGGTGGCAGGCGTCTACGGCCATACCACCCTGAACGCGCCTGATCTCGGAAGCTAAGCAGGGTCGGGCCTGGTTAGTACTTGGATGGGAGATCGCCTGGGAATACCGGGTGCTGTAGGCTTTTTGCCTGCCGCCACCCACGCTTCTTTTTCCTGACTTTCCCTTGGCCACAGGCTCGCTTGCCCACAAGCCGGCCGGCGTGGATGGCGGGTGCGTTGGGCTGGGGTGCGGTGAGGTGTTGTGGGGCGAAGCACAGGGAGAGAGCCACTGCACCCGAATGCACCCGGCCTACCGGCACCTGAGAGCCCGGGAACGGCCCTCCTCCGCCTTGAGTGCCAGGTCACTCCACGAAACAAGTGGCAGGCCGTCTGTTGGCCGCATTGACTTTAAAAGCAGGTTCAGCGTGGGCTCAGCGGATAGTGTGGATCTGGGATAAGTAAAGGACCCGGGTTCGAAGCCCCAAGGGAACGGCGGGCTGCAAACAGACTTGGAGTCCTCGTGTCTCAGATTAACAGAGCACAGTGTCCCACCTGGACCAAACTTGATGTACGTCTCTGCGTTTTCCCTCCTCTTCCTTCCGCCGAGCCCACTCAGGTCTTCAACGCCGCGCGCTGGTCGAGGCAGGCATAGCACCTGGAGGTGGCCCTGGCCACTACTGCCCCAGCCTGGTAGTCCACCCCTACCTACCAGGGGCGGTCGCCCAGGAGCGCGTGTGCTCAGCTGCCCCCTGCCCTCCTGCACTCCACCTGCCCCGGAGCAGGGTCCTGCCAGTCCCTTTTAATCCGTGGGCGCTCGCAGTGCAACTCAGTCCATGCTCCTGTGCAAACCGGTCCTTGGGGGGTTTGGGAGGGTGGAAGGGGTGGGGGAGAGTTCTGGGGGAGGGGTGTGTGTGTGTGTGTGTGTGTGTGTGTGTGTGTGTGTTGGGGGGCTCCACCGCGGGTGCGGGGCAGCGAGAGGACCTCTCGCACTCCAGAGAGCACGCCTACACCTGGCGACCGGGGCGACTCTCCCACCCCCAGGGGGAGTTGAAGGCTTCCGGCGCCGCCGCTTAGTCCACCGGTTCCCCGGGCAAGCGCAGGAGTCCTGGGAACACACCGCTGCAGCGCTGCCCAGGCGGATGTCACTGGCCCTTGTCGTCCCCGGCCTCGGCCCTGACCCCGGCCCCGACCCCGCATCCGGCCCGGGCCCTCCTCCGGCCAACCTTGTGCAAGTCGCTGTGGCCATTAGACAGACCACTGACCGTCGCTCAGGTCCCCAGCGTGTGGTTGGGACGGCACACCTTCGGCCCCCGTGCATAATGACAGGGCGCTGAGGGGGTTCTCTTGGCAGCCCACGTAAAGCCGCGGCGACGGACCAGGTGGCACCCGGAGCTTGTGCGCGTGCCTAACAGGGGGCCTGGCGTAGCCCAGGCACCTAGGGCGCGGAACGCTGAGGAGACCTGCAAGCCAGGCGTCTCTTCTTGGGCCACCGGAGGCCGGTGGCAGGCGTCTACGGCCATACCACCCTGAACGCGCTCGATCTCGTCTGATCTCGGAAGCTAAGCAGGGTCGGGCCTGGTTAGTACTTGGATGGGAGACCGCCTGGGAACACCGGGTGCTGTAGGCTTTTTGCCTGCCGCCACCCACGCTTCTTTTTCCTGACTTTCCCTTGGCCACAGGCTCGCTTGCCCACAAGCCGGCCGGCGTGGATGGCGGGTGCGTTGGGCTGGGGTGCGGTGAGGTGTTGTGGGGCGAAGCACAGGGAGAGAGCCACTGCACCCGAATGCACCCGGCCTACCGGCACCTGAGAGCCCGGGAACGGCCCTCCTCCGCCTTGAGTGCCAGGTCACTCCACGAAACAAGTGGCAGGCCGTCTGTTGGCCGCATTGACTTTAAAAGCAGGTTCAGCGTGGGCTCAGCGGATAGTGTGGATCTGGGATAAGTAAAGGACCCGGGTTCGAAGCCCCAAGGGAACGGCGGGCTGCAAACAGACTTGGAGTCCTCGTGTCTCAGATTAACAGAGCACAGTGTCCCACCTGGACCAAACTTGATGTACGTCTCTGCGTTTTCCCTCCTCTTCCTTCCGCCGAGCCCACTCAGGTCTTCAACGCCGCGCGCTGGTCGAGGCAGGCATAGCACCTGGAGGTGGCCCTGGCCACTACTGCCCCAGCCTGGTAGTCCACCCCTACCTACCAGGGGCTGTCGCCCAGGAGCGCGTGTGCTCAGCTGCCCCCTGCCCTCCTGCACTCCACCTGCCCCGGAGCAGGGTCCTGCCAGTCCCTTTTAATCCGTGGGCGCTCGCAGTGCAACTCAGTCCATGCTCCTGTGCAAACCGGTCCTTGGGAGGTTTGGGAGGGTGGAAGGGGTGGGGGAGAGTTCTGGGGGAGGGGTGTGTGTGTGTGTGTGTGTGTGTGTGTGTGTGTGTGTGTGTGTTGGGGGGCTCCACCGCGGGTGCGGGGCAGCGAGAGGACCTCTCGCACTCCAGAGAGCACGCCTACACCTGGCGACCGGGGCGACTCTCCCACCCCCAGGGGGAGTTGAAGGCTTCCGGCGCCGCCGCTTAGTCCACCGGTTCCCCGGGCAAGCGCAGGAGTCCTGGGAACACACCGCTGCAGCGCTGCCCAGGCGGATGTCACTGGCCCTTGTCGTCCCCGGCCTCGGCCCTGACCCCGGCCCCGACCCCGCATCCGGCCCGGGCCCTCCTCCGGCCAACCTTGTGCAAGTCGCTGTGGCCATTAGACAGACCACTGACCGTCGCTCAGGTCCCCAGCGTGTGGTTGGGACGGCACACCTTCGGCCCCCGTGCATAATGACAGGGCGCTGAGGGGGTTCTCTTGGCAGCCCACGTAAAGCCGCGGCGACGGACCAGGTGGCACCCGGAGCTTGTGCGCGTGCCTAACAGGGGGCCTGGCGTAGCCCAGGCACCTAGGGCGCGGAACGCTGAGGAGACCTGCAAGCCAGGCGTCTCTTCTTGGGCCACCGGAGGCCGGTGGCAGGCGTCTACGGCCATACCACCCTGAACGCGCCTGATCTCGGAAGCTAAGCAGGGTCGGGCCTGGTTAGTACTTGGATGGGAGACCGCCTGGGAATACCGGGTGCTGTAGGCTTTTTGCCTGCCGCCACCCACGCTTCTTTTTCCTGACTTTCCCTTGGCCACAGGCTCGCTTGCCCACAAGCCGGCCGGCGTGGATGGCGGGTGCGTTGGGCTGGGGTGCGGTGAGGTGTTGTGGGGCGAAGCACAGGGAGAGAGCCACTGCACCCGAATGCACCCGTCCTACCGGCACCTGAGAGCCCGGGAACGGCCCTCCTCCGCCTTGAGTGCCAGGTCACTCCAGGAAACAAGTGGCAGGCCGTCTGTTGGCCGCATTGACTTTAAAGCAGGTTCAGCGTGGGCTCAGCGGATAGTGTGGATCTGGGATAAGTAAAGGACCCGGGTTCGAAGCCCCAAGGGAACGGCGGGCTGCAAACAGACTTGGAGTCCTCGTGTCTCAGATTAACAGAGCACAGTGTCCCACCTGGACCAAACTTGATGTACGTCTCTGCGTTTTCCCTCCTCTTCCTTCCGCCGAGCCCACTCAGGTCTTCAACGCCGCGCGCTGGTCGAGGCAGGCATAGCACCTGGAGGTGGCCCTGGCCACTACTGCCCCAGCCTGGTAGTCCACCCCTACCTACCAGGGGCGGTCGCCCAGGAGCGCGTGTGCTCAGCTGCCCCCTGCCCTCCTGCACTCCACCTGCCCCGGAGCAGGGTCCTGCCAGTCCCTTTTAATCCGTGGGCGCTCGCAGTGCAACTCAGTCCATGCTCCTGTGCAAACCGGTCCTTGGGGGGTTTGGGAGGGTGGAAGGGGTGGGGGAGAGTTCTGGGGGAGGGGTGTGTGTGTGTGTGTGTGTGTGTGTGTGTGTGTGTTGGGGGGCTCCACCGCGGGTGCGGGGCAGCGAGAGGACCTCTCGCACTCCAGAGAGCACGCCTACACCTGGCGACCGGGGCGACTCTCCCACCCCCAGGGGGAGTTGAAGGCTTCCGGCGCCGCCGCTTAGTCCACCGGTTCCCCGGGCAAGCGCAGGAGTCCTGGGAACACACCGCTGCAGCGCTTCCCAGGCGGATGTCACTGGCCCTTGTCGTCCCCGGCCTCGGCCCTGACCCCGGCCCCGACCCCGCATCCGGCCCGGGCCCTCCTCCGGCCAACCTTGTGCAAGTCGCTGTGGCCATTAGACAGACCACTGACCGTCGCTCAGGTCCCCAGCGTGTGGTTGGGACGGCACACCTTCGGCCCCCGTGCATAATGACAGGGCGCTGAGGGGGTTCTCTTGGCAGCCCACGTAAAGCCGCGGCGACGGACCAGGTGGCACCCGGAGCTTGTGCGCGTGCCTAACAGGGGGCCTGGCGTAGCCCAGGCACCTAGGGCGCGGAACGCTGAGGAGACCTGCAAGCCAGGCGTCTCTTCTTGGGCCACCGGAGGCCGGTGGCAGGCGTCTACGGCCATACCACCCTGAACGCGCCCGATCTCGTCTGATCTCGGAAGCTAAGCAGGGTCGGGCCTGGTTAGTACTTGGATGGGAGACCGCCTGGGAATACCGGGTGCTGTAGGCTTTTTGCCTGCCGCCACCCACGCTTCTTTTTCCTGACTTTCCCTTGGCCACAGGCTCGCTTGCCCACAAGCCGGCCGGCGTGGATGGCGGGTGCGTTGGGCTGGGGTGCGGTGAGGTGTTGTGGGGCGAAGCACAGGGAGAGAGCCACTGCACCCGAATGCACCCGGCCTACCGGCACCTGAGAGCCCGGGAACGGCCCTCCTCCGCCTTGAGTGCCAGGTCACTCCACGAAACAAGTGGCAGGCCGTCTGTTGGCCGCATTGACTTTAAAAGCAGGTTCAGCGTGGGCTCAGCGGATAGTGTGGATCTGGGATAAGTAAAGGACCCGGGTTCGAAGCCCCAAGGGAACGGCGGGCTGCAAACAGACTTGGAGTCCTCGTGTCTCAGATTAACAGAGCACAGTGTCCCACCTGGACCAAACTTGATGTACGTCTCTGCGTTTTCCCTCCTCTTCCTTCCGCCGAGCCCACTCAGGTCTTCAACGCCGCGCGCTGGTCGAGGCAGGCATAGCACCTGGAGGTGGCCCTGGCCACTACTGCCCCAGCCTGGTAGTCCACCCCTACCTACCAGGGGCTGTCGCCCAGGAGCGCGTGTGCTCAGCTGCCCCCTGCCCTCCTGCACTCCACCTGCCCCGGAGCAGGGTCCTGCCAGTCCCTTTTAATCCGTGGGCGCTCGCAGTGCAACTCAGTCCATGCTCCTGTGCAAACCGGTCCTTGGGAGGTTTGGGAGGGTGGAAGGGGTGGGGGAGAGTTCTGGGGGAGGGGTGTGTGTGTGTGTGTGTGTGTGTGTGTGTGTGTGTGTGTTGGGGGGCTCCACCGCGGGTGCGGGGCAGCGAGAGGACCTCTCGCACTCCAGAGAGCACGCCTACACCTGGCGACCGGGGCGACTCTCCCACCCCCAGGGGGAGTTGAAGGCTTCCGGCGCCGCCGCTTAGTCCACCGGTTCCCCGGGCAAGCGCAGGAGTCCTGGGAACACACCGCTGCAGCGCTGCCCAGGCGGATGTCACTGGCCCTTGTCGTCCCCGGCCTCGGCCCTGACCCCGGCCCCGACCCCGCATCCGGCCCGGGCCCTCCTCCGGCCAACCTTGTGCAAGTCGCCGTGGCCATTAGACAGACCACTGACCGTCGCTCAGGTCCCCAGCGTGTGGTTGGGACGGCACACCTTCGGCCCCCGTGCATAATGACAGGGCGCTGAGGGGGTTCTCTTGGCAGCCCACGTAAAGCCGCGGCGACGGACCAGGTGGCACCCGGAGCTTGTGCGCGTGCCTAACAGGGGGCCTGGCGTAGCCCAGGCACCTAGGGCGCCGAACGCTGAGGAGACCTGCAAGCCAGGCGTCTCTTCTTGGGCCACCGGAGGCCAGTGGCAGGCGTCTACGGCCATACCACCCTGAACGCGCCTGATCTCGGAAGCTAAGCAGGGTCGGGCCTGGTTAGTACTTGGATGGGAGACCGCCTGGGAATACCGGGTGCTGTAGGCTTTTTGCCTGCCGCCACCCACGCTTCTTTTTCCTGACTTTCCCTTGGCCACAGGCTCGCTTGCCCACAAGCCGGCCGGCGTGGATGGCGGGTGCGTTGGGCTGGGGTGCGGTGAGGTGTTGTGGGGCGAAGCACAGGGAGAGAGCCACTGCACCCGAATGCACCCGGCCTACCGGCACCTGAGAGCCCGGGAACGGCCCTCCTCCGCCTTGAGTGCCAGGTCACTCCACGAAACAAGTGGCAGGCCGTCTGTTGGCCGCATTGACTTTAAAAGCAGGTTCAGCGTGGGCTCAGCGGATAGTGTGGATCTGGGATAAGTAAAGGACCCGGGTTCGAAGCCCCAAGGGAACGGCGGGCTGCAAACAGACTTGGAGTCCTCGTGTCTCAGATTAACAGAGCACAGTGTCCCACCTGGACCAAACTTGATGTACGTCTCTGCGTTTTCCCTCCTCTTCCTTCCGCCGAGCCCACTCAGGTCTTCAACGCCGCGCGCTGGTCGAGGCAGGCATAGCCCCTGGAGGTGGCCCTGGCCACTACTGCCCCAGCCTGGTAGTCCACCCCTACCTACCAGGGGCTGTCGCCCAGGAGCGCGTGTGCTCAGCTGCCCCCTGCCCTCCTGCACTCCACCTGCCCCGGAGCAGGGTCCTGCCAGTCCCTTTTAATCCGTGGGCGCTCGCAGTGCAACTCAGTCCATGCTCCTGTGCAAACCGGTCCTTGGGAGGTTTGGGAGGGTGGAAGGGGTGGGGGAGAGTTCTGGGGGAGGGGTGTGTGTGTGTGTGTGTGTGTGTGTGTGTGTGTGTGTGTGTTGGGGGGCTCCACCGCGGGTGCGGGGCAGCGAGAGGACCTCTCGCACTCCAGAGAGCACGCCTACACCTGGCGACCGGGGCGACTCTCCCACCCCCAGGGGGAGTTGAAGGCTTCCGGCGCCGCCGCTTAGTCCACCGGTTCCCCGGGCAAGCGCAGGAGTCCTGGGAACACACCGCTGCAGCGCTGCCCAGGCGGATGTCACTGGCCCTTGTCGTCCCCGGCCTCGGCCCTGACCCCGGCCCCGACCCCGCATCCGGCCCGGGCCCTCCTCCGGCCAACCTTGTGCAAGTCGCTGTGGCCATTAGACAGACCACTGACCGTCGCTCAGGTCCCCAGCGTGTGGTTGGGACGGCACACCTTCGGCCCCCGTGCATAATGACAGGGCGCTGAGGGGGTTCTCTTGGCAGCCCACGTAAAGCCGCGGCGACGGACCAGGTGGCACCCGGAGCTTGTGCGCGTGCCTAACAGGGGGCCTGGCGTAGCCCAGGCACCTAGGGCGCGGAACGCTGAGGAGACCTGCAAGCCAGGCGTCTCTTCTTGGGCCACCGGAGGCCGGTGGCAGGCGTCTACGGCCATACCACCCTGAACGCGCCCGATCTCGTCTGATCTCGGAAGCTAAGCAGGTTCGGGCCTGGTTAGTACTTGGATGGGAGACCGCCTGGGAATACCGGGTGCTGTAGGCTTTTTGCCTGCCGCCACCCACGCTTCTTTTTCCTGACTTTCCCTTGGCCACAGGCTCGCTTGCCCACAAGCCGGCCGGCGTGGATGGCGGGTGCGTTGGGCTGGGGTGCGGTGAGGTGTTGTGGGGCGAAGCATAGGGAGAGAGCCACTGCACCCGAATGCACCCGTCCTACCGGCACCTGAAAGCCCGGGAACGGCCCTCCTCCGCCTTGAGTGCCAGGTCACTCCACGAAACAAGTGGCAGGCCGTCTGTTGGCCGCATTGACTTTAAAAGCAGGTTCAGCGTGGGCTCAGCGGATAGTGTGGATCTGGGATAAGTAAAGGACCCGGGTTCGAAGCCCCAAGGGAACGGCGGGCTGCAAACAGACTTGGAGTCCTCGTGTCTCAGATTAACAGAGCACAGTGTCCCACCTGGACCAAACTTGATGTACGTCTCTGCGTTTTCCCTCCTCTTCCTTCCGCCGAGCCCACTCAGGTCTTCAACGCCGCGCGCTGGTCGAGGCAGGCATAGCACCTGGAGGTGGCCCTGGCCACTACTGCCCCAGCCTGGTAGTCCACCCCTACCTACCAGGGGCTGTCGCCCAGGAGCGCGTGTGCTCAGCTGCCCCCTGCCCTCCTGCACTCCACCTGCCCCGGAGCAGGGTCCTGCCAGTCCCTTTTAATCCGTGGGCGCTCGCAGTGCAACTCAGTCCATGCTCCTGTGCAAACCGGTCCTTGGGAGGTTTGGGAGGGTGGAAGGGGTGGGGGAGAGTTCTGGGGGAGGGGTGTGTGTGTGTGTGTGTGTGTGTGTGTGTGTGTGTGTGTGTGTGTTGGGGGGCTCCACCGCGGGTGCGGGGCAGCGAGAGGACCTCTCGCACTCCAGAGAGCACGCCTACACCTGGCGACCGGGGCGACTCTCCCACCCCCAGGGGGAGTTGAAGGCTTCCGGCGCCGCCGCTTAGTCCACCGGTTCCCCGGGCAAGCGCAGGAGTCCTGGGAACACACCGCTGCAGCGCTGCCCAGGCGGATGTCACTGGCCCTTGTCGTCCCCGGCCTCGGCCCTGACCCCGGCCCCGACCCCGCATCCGGCCCGGGCCCTCCTCCGGCCAACCTTGTGCAAGTCGCTGTGGCCATTAGACAGACCACTGACCGTCGCTCAGGTCCCCAGCGTGTGGTTGGGACGGCACACCTTCGGCCCCCGTGCATAATGACAGGGCGCTGAGGGGGTTCTCTTGGCAGCCCACGTAAAGCCGCGGCGACGGACCAGGTGGCACCCGGAGCTTGTGCGCGTGCCTAACAGGGGGCCTGGCGTAGCCGGGGCACCTAGGGCGCGGAACGCTGAGGAGACCTGCAAGCCAGGCGTCTCTTCTTGGGCCACCGGAGGCCGGTGGCAGGCGTCTACGGCCATACCACCCTGAACCCGCCCGATCTCGTCTGATCTCGGAAGCTAAGCAGGGTCGGGCCTGGTTAATACTTGGATGGGAGACCGCCTGGGAATACCGGGTGCTGTAGGCTTTTTGCCTGCCGCCACCCACGCTTCTTTTTCCTGACTTTCCCTTGGCCACAGGCTCGCTTGCCCACAAGCCGGCCGGCGTGGATGGCGGGTGCGTTGGGCTGGGGTGCGGTGAGGTGTTGTGGGGCGAAGCACAGGGAGAGAGCCACTGCACCCGAATGCACCCGGCCTACCGGCACCTGAGAGCCCGGGAACGGCCCTCCTCCGCCTTGAGTGCCAGGTCACTCCACGAAACAAGTGGCAGGCCGTCTGTTGGCCGCATTGACTTTAAAAGCAGGTTCAGCGTGGGCTCAGCGGATAGTGTGGATCTGGGATAAGTAAAGGACCCGGGTTCGAAGCCCCAAGGGAACGGCGGGCTGCAAACAGACTTGGAGTCCTCGTGTCTCAGATTAACAGAGCACAGTGTCCCACCTGGACCAAACTTGATGTACGTCTCTGCGTTTTCCCTCCTCTTCCTTCCGCCGAGCCCACTCAGGTCTTCAACGCCGCGCGCTGGTCGAGGCAGGCATAGCACCTGGAGGTGGCCCTGGCCACTACTGCCCCAGCCTGGTAGTCCACCCCTACCTACCAGGGGCTGTCGCCCAGGAGCGCGTGTGCTCAGCTGCCCCCTGCCCTCCTGCACTCCACCTGCCCCGGAGCAGGGTCCTGCCAGTCCCTTTTAATCCGTGGGCGCTCGCAGTGCAACTCAGTCCATGCTCCTGTGCAAACCGGTCCTTGGGAGGTTTGGGAGGGTGGAAGGGGTGGGGGAGAGTTCTGGGGGAGGGGTGTGTGTGTGTGTGTGTGTGTGTGTGTGTGTGTGTGTGTTGGGGGGCTCCACCGCGGGTGCGGGGCAGCGAGAGGACCTCTCGCACTCCAGAGAGCACGCCTACACCTGGCGACCGGGGCGACTCTCCCACCCCCAGGGGGAGTTGAAGGCTTCCGGCGCCGCCGCTTAGTCCACCGGTTCCCCGGGCAAGCGCAGGAGTCCTGGGAACACACCGCTGCAGCGCTGCCCAGGCGGATGTCACTGGCCCTTGTCGTCCCCGGCCTCGGCCCTGACCCCGGCCCCGACCCCGCATCCGGCCCGGGCCCTCCTCCGGCCAACCTTGTGCAAGTCGCTGTGGCCATTAGACAGACCACTGACCGTCGCTCAGGTCCCCAGCGTGTGGTTGGGACGGCACACCTTCGGCCCCCGTGCATAATGACAGGGCGCTGAGGGGGTTCTCTTGGCAGCCCACGTAAAGCCGCGGCGACGGACCAGGTGGCACCCGGAGCTTGTGCGCGTGCCTAACAGGGGGCCTGGCGTAGCCCAGGCACCTAGGGCGCGGAACGCTGAGGAGACCTGCAAGCCAGGCGTCTCTTCTTGGGCCACCGGAGGCCGGTGGCAGGCGTCTACGGCCATACCACCCTGAACGCGCCCGATCTCGTCTGATCTCGGAAGCTAAGCAGGGTCGGGCCTGGTTAGTACTTGGATGGGAGACCGCCTGGGAATACCGGGTGCTGTAGGCTTTTTGCCTGCCGCCACCCACGCTTCTTTTTCCTGACTTTCCCTTGGCCACAGGCTCGCTTGCCCACAAGCCGGCCGGCGTGGATGGCGGGTGCGTTGGGCTGGGGTGCGGTGAGGTGTTGTGGGGCGAAGCACAGGGAGAGAGCCACTGCACCCGAATGCACCCGTCCTACCGGCACCTGAGAGCCCGGGAACGGCCCTCCTCCGCCTTGAGTGCCAGGTCACTCCACGAAACAAGTGGCAGGCCGTCTGTTGGCCGCATTGACTTTAAAAGCAGGTTCAGCGTGGGCTCAGCGGATAGTGTGGATCTGGGATAAGTAAAGGACCCGGGTTCGAAGCCCCAAGGGAACGGCGGGCTGCAAACAGACTTGGAGTCCTCGTGTCTCAGATTAACAGAGCACAGTGTCCCACCTGGACCAAACTTGATGTACGTCTCTGCGTTTTCCCTCCTCTTCCTTCCGCCGAGCCCACTCAGGTCTTCAACGCCGCGCGCTGGTCGAGGCAGGCATAGCACCTGGAGGTGGCCCTGGCCACTACTGCCCCAGCCTGGTAGTCCACCCCTACCTACCAGGGGCTGTCGCCCAGGAGCGCGTGTGCTCAGCTGCCCCCTGCCCTCCTGCACTCCACCTGCCCCGGAGCAGGGTCCTGCCAGTCCCTTTTAATCCGTGGGCGCTCGCAGTGCAACTCAGTCCATGCTCCTGTGCAAACCGGTCCTTGGGAGGTTTGGGAGGGTGGAAGGGGTGGGGGAGAGTTCTGGGGGAGGGGTGTGTGTGTGTGTGTGTGTGTGTGTGTGTGTGTGTGTGTGTTGGGGGGCTCCACCGCGGGTGCGGGGCAGCGAGAGGACCTCTCGCACTCCAGAGAGCACGCCTACACCTGGCGACCGGGGCGACTCTCCCACCCCCAGGGGGAGTTGAAGGCTTCCGGCGCCGCCGCTTAGTCCACCGGTTCCCCGGGCAAGCGCAGGAGTCCTGGGAACACACCGCTGCAGCGCTGCCCAGGCGGATGTCACTGGCCCTTGTCGTCCCCGGCCTCGGCCCTGACCCCGGCCCCGACCCCGCATCCGGCCCGGGCCCTCCTCCGGCCAACCTTGTGCAAGTCGCCGTGGCCATTAGACAGACCACTGACCGTCGCTCAGGTCCCCAGCGTGTGGTTGGGACGGCACACCTTCGGCCCCCGTGCATAATGACAGGGCGCTGAGGGGGTTCTCTTGGCAGCCCACGTAAAGCCGCGGCGACGGACCAGGTGGCACCCGGAGCTTGTGCGCGTGCCTAACAGGGGGCCTGGCGTAGCCCAGGCACCTAGGGCGCCGAACGCTGAGGAGACCTGCAAGCCAGGCGTCTCTTCTTGGGCCACCGGAGGCCAGTGGCAGGCGTCTACGGCCATACCACCCTGAACGCGCCTGATCTCGGAAGCTAAGCAGGGTCGGGCCTGGTTAGTACTTGGATGGGAGACCGCCTGGGAATACCGGGTGCTGTAGGCTTTTTGCCTGCCGCCACCCACGCTTCTTTTTCCTGACTTTCCCTTGGCCACAGGCTCGCTTGCCCACAAGCCGGCCGGCGTGGATGGCGGGTGCGTTGGGCTGGGGTGCGGTGAGGTGTTGTGGGGCGAAGCACAGGGAGAGAGCCACTGCACCCGAATGCACCCGGCCTACCGGCACCTGAGAGCCCGGGAACGGCCCTCCTCCGCCTTGAGTGCCAGGTCACTCCACGAAACAAGTGGCAGGCCGTCTGTTGGCCGCATTGACTTTAAAAGCAGGTTCAGCGTGGGCTCAGCGGATAGTGTGGATCTGGGATAAGTAAAGGACCCGGGTTCGAAGCCCCAAGGGAACGGCGGGCTGCAAACAGACTTGGAGTCCTCGTGTCTCAGATTAACAGAGCACAGTGTCCCACCTGGACCAAACTTGATGTACGTCTCTGCGTTTTCCCTCCTCTTCCTTCCGCCGAGCCCACTCAGGTCTTCAACGCCGCGCGCTGGTCGAGGCAGGCATAGCCCCTGGAGGTGGCCCTGGCCACTACTGCCCCAGCCTGGTAGTCCACCCCTACCTACCAGGGGCTGTCGCCCAGGAGCGCGTGTGCTCAGCTGCCCCCTGCCCTCCTGCACTCCACCTGCCCCGGAGCAGGGTCCTGCCAGTCCCTTTTAATCCGTGGGCGCTCGCAGTGCAACTCAGTCCATGCTCCTGTGCAAACCGGTCCTTGGGAGGTTTGGGAGGGTGGAAGGGGTGGGGGAGAGTTCTGGGGGAGGGGTGTGTGTGTGTGTGTGTGTGTGTGTGTGTGTGTGTGTGTGTGTGTTGGGGGGCTCCACCGCGGGTGCGGGGCAGCGAGAGGACCTCTCGCACTCCAGAGAGCACGCCTACACCTGGCGACCGGGGCGACTCTCCCACCCCCAGGGGGAGTTGAAGGCTTCCGGCGCCGCCGCTTAGTCCACCGGTTCCCCGGGCAAGCGCAGGAGTCCTGGGAACACACCGCTGCAGCGCTGCCCAGGCGGATGTCACTGGCCCTTGTCGTCCCCGGCCTCGGCCCTGACCCCGGCCCCGACCCCGCATCCGGCCCGGGCCCTCCTCCGGCCAACCTTGTGCAAGTCGCTGTGGCCATTAGACAGACCACTGACCGTCGCTCAGGTCCCCAGCGTGTGGTTGGGACGGCACACCTTCGGCCCCCGTGCATAATGACAGGGCGCTGAGGGGGTTCTCTTGGCAGCCCACGTAAAGCCGCGGCGACGGACCAGGTGGCACCCGGAGCTTGTGCGCGTGCCTAACAGGGGGCCTGGCGTAGCCGGGGCACCTAGGGCGCGGAACGCTGAGGAGACCTGCAAGCCAGGCGTCTCTTCTTGGGCCACCGGAGGCCGGTGGCAGGCGTCTACGGCCATACCACCCTGAACCCGCCCGATCTCGTCTGATCTCGGAAGCTAAGCAGGGTCGGGCCTGGTTAATACTTGGATGGGAGACCGCCTGGGAATACCGGGTGCTGTAGGCTTTTTGCCTGCCGCCACCCACGCTTCTTTTTCCTGACTTTCCCTTGGCCACAGGCTCGCTTGCCCACAAGCCGGCCGGCGTGGATGGCGGGTGCGTTGGGCTGGGGTGCGGTGAGGTGTTGTGGGGCGAAGCACAGGGAGAGAGCCACTGCACCCGAATGCACCCGGCCTACCGGCACCTGAGAGCCCGGGAACGGCCCTCCTCCGCCTTGAGTGCCAGGTCACTCCACGAAACAAGTGGCAGGCCGTCTGTTGGCCGCATTGACTTTAAAAGCAGGTTCAGCGTGGGCTCAGCGGATAGTGTGGATCTGGGATAAGTAAAGGACCCGGGTTCGAAGCCCCAAGGGAACGGCGGGCTGCAAACAGACTTGGAGTCCTCGTGTCTCAGATTAACAGAGCACAGTGTCCCACCTGGACCAAACTTGATGTACGTCTCTGCGTTTTCCCTCCTCTTCCTTCCGCCGAGCCCACTCAGGTCTTCAACGCCGCGCGCTGGTCGAGGCAGGCATAGCACCTGGAGGTGGCCCTGGCCACTACTGCCCCAGCCTGGTAGTCCACCCCTACCTACCAGGGGCTGTCGCCCAGGAGCGCGTGTGCTCAGCTGCCCCCTGCCCTCCTGCACTCCACCTGCCCCGGAGCAGGGTCCTGCCAGTCCCTTTTAATCCGTGGGCGCTCGCAGTGCAACTCAGTCCATGCTCCTGTGCAAACCGGTCCTTGGGAGGTTTGGGAGGGTGGAAGGGGTGGGGGAGAGTTCTGGGGGAGGGGTGTGTGTGTGTGTGTGTGTGTGTGTGTGTGTGTGTGTGTTGGGGGGCTCCACCGCGGGTGCGGGGCAGCGAGAGGACCTCTCGCACTCCAGAGAGCACGCCTACACCTGGCGACCGGGGCGACTCTCCCACCCCCAGGGGGAGTTGAAGGCTTCCGGCGCCGCCGCTTAGTCCACCGGTTCCCCGGGCAAGCGCAGGAGTCCTGGGAACACACCGCTGCAGCGCTTCCCAGGCGGATGTCACTGGCCCTTGTCGTCCCCGGCCTCGGCCCTGACCCCGGCCCCGACCCCGCATCCGGCCCGGGCCCTCCTCCGGCCAACCTTGTGCAAGTCGCTGTGGCCATTAGACAGACCACTGACCGTCGCTCAGGTCCCCAGCGTGTGGTTGGGACGGCACACCTTCGGCCCCCGTGCATAATGACAGGGCGCTGAGGGGGTTCTCTTGGCAGCCCACGTAAAGCCGCGGCGACGGACCAGGTGGCACCCGGAGCTTGTGCGCGTGCCTAACAGGGGGCCTGGCGTAGCCCAGGCACCTAGGGCGCGGAACGCTGAGGAGACCTGCAAGCCAGGCGTCTCTTCTTGGGCCACCGGAGGCCGGTGGCAGGCGTCTACGGCCATACCACCCTGAACGCGCCCGATCTCGTCTGATCTCGGAAGCTAAGCAGGGTCGGGCCTGGTTAGTACTTGGATGGGAGACCGCCTGGGAATACCGGGTGCTGTAGGCTTTTTGCCTGCCGCCACCCACGCTTCTTTTTCCTGACTTTCCCTTGGCCACAGGCTCGCTTGCCCACAAGCCGGCCGGCGTGGATGGCGGGTGCGTTGGGCTGGGGTGCGGTGAGGTGTTGTGGGGCGAAGCACAGGGAGAGAGCCACTGCACCCGAATGCACCCGTCCTACCGGCACCTGAGAGCCCGGGAACGGCCCTCCTCCGCCTTGAGTGCCAGGTCACTCCACGAAACAAGTGGCAGGCCGTCTGTTGGCCGCATTGACTTTAAAAGCAGGTTCAGCGTGGGCTCAGCGGATAGTGTGGATCTGGGATAAGTAAAGGACCCGGGTTCGAAGCCCCAAGGGAACGGCGGGCTGCAAACAGACTTGGAGTCCTCGTGTCTCAGATTAACAGAGCACAGTGTCCCACCTGGACCAAACTTGATGTACGTCTCTGCGTTTTCCCTCCTCTTCCTTCCGCCGAGCCCACTCAGGTCTTCAACGCCGCGCGCTGGTCGAGGCAGGCATAGCACCTGGAGGTGGCCCTGGCCACTACTGCCCCAGCCTGGTAGTCCACCCCTACCTACCAGGGGCTGTCGCCCAGGAGCGCGTGTGCTCAGCTGCCCCCTGCCCTCCTGCACTCCACCTGCCCCGGAGCAGGGTCCTGCCAGTCCCTTTTAATCCGTGGGCGCTCGCAGTGCAACTCAGTCCATGCTCCTGTGCAAACCGGTCCTTGGGAGGTTTGGGAGGGTGGAAGGGGTGGGGGAGAGTTCTGGGGGAGGGGTGTGTGTGTGTGTGTGTGTGTGTGTGTGTGTGTGTGTGTTGGGGGGCTCCACCGCGGGTGCGGGGCAGCGAGAGGACCTCTCGCACTCCAGAGAGCACGCCTACACCTGGCGACCGGGGCGACTCTCCCACCCCCAGGGGGAGTTGAAGGCTTCCGGCGCCGCCGCTTAGTCCACCGGTTCCCCGGGCAAGCGCAGGAGTCCTGGGAACACACCGCTGCAGCGCTGCCCAGGCGGATGTCACTGGCCCTTGTCGTCCCCGGCCTCGGCCCTGACCCCGGCCCCGACCCCGCATCCGGCCCGGGCCCTCCTCCGGCCAACCTTGTGCAAGTCGCTGTGGCCATTAGACAGACCACTGACCGTCGCTCAGGTCCCCAGCGTGTGGTTGGGACGGCACACCTTCGGCCCCCGTGCATAATGACAGGGCGCTGAGGGGGTTCTCTTGGCAGCCCACGTAAAGCCGCGGCGACGGACCAGGTGGCACCCGGAGCTTGTGCGCGTGCCTAACAGGGGGCCTGGCGTAGCCCAGGCACCTAGGGCGCGGAACGCTGAGGAGACCTGCAAGCCAGGCGTCTCTTCTTGGGCCACCGGAGGCCGGTGGCAGGCGTCTACGGCCATACCACCCTGAACGCGCCCGATCTCGTCTGATCTCGGAAGCTAAGCAGGGTCGGGCCTGGTTAGTACTTGGATGGGAGACCGCCTGGGAATACCGGGTGCTGTAGGCTTTTTGCCTGCCGCCACCCACGCTTCTTTTTCCTGACTTTCCCTTGGCCACAGGCTCGCTTGCCCACAAGCCGGCCGGCGTGGATGGCGGGTGCGTTGGGCTGGGGTGCGGTGAGGTGTTGTGGGGCGAAGCACAGGGAGAGAGCCACTGCACCCGAATGCACCCGTCCTACCGGCACCTGAGAGCCCGGGAACGGCCCTCCTCCGCCTTGAGTGCCAGGTCACTCCACGAAACAAGTGGCAGGCCGTCTGTTGGCCGCATTGACTTTAAAAGCAGGTTCAGCGTGGGCTCAGCGGATAGTGTGGATCTGGGATAAGTAAAGGACCCGGGTTCGAAGCCCCAAGGGAACGGCGGGCTGCAAACAGACTTGGAGTCCTCGTGTCTCAGATTAACAGAGCACAGTGTCCCACCTGGACCAAACTTGATGTACGTCTCTGCGTTTTCCCTCCTCTTCCTTCCGCCGAGCCCACTCAGGTCTTCAACGCCGCGCGCTGGTCGAGGCAGGCATAGCACCTGGAGGTGGCCCTGGCCACTACTGCCCCAGCCTGGTAGTCCACCCCTACCTACCAGGGGCTGTCGCCCAGGAGCGCGTGTGCTCAGCTGCCCCCTGCCCTCCTGCACTCCACCTGCCCCGGAGCAGGGTCCTGCCAGTCCCTTTTAATCCGTGGGCGCTCGCAGTGCAACTCAGTCCATGCTCCTGTGCAAACCGGTCCTTGGGAGGTTTGGGAGGGTGGAAGGGGTGGGGGAGAGTTCTGGGGGAGGGGTGTGTGTGTGTGTGTGTGTGTGTGTGTGTGTGTGTGTGTTGGGGGGCTCCACCGCGGGTGCGGGGCAGCGAGAGGACCTCTCGCACTCCAGAGAGCACGCCTACACCTGGCGACCGGGGCGACTCTCCCACCCCCAGGGGGAGTTGAAGGCTTCCGGCGCCGCCGCTTAGTCCACCGGTTCCCCGGGCAAGCGCAGGAGTCCTGGGAACACACCGCTGCAGCGCTGCCCAGGCGGATGTCACTGGCCCTTGTCGTCCCCGGCCTCGGCCCTGACCCCGGCCCCGACCCCGCATCCGGCCCGGGCCCTCCTCCGGCCAACCTTGTGCAAGTCGCCGTGGCCATTAGACAGACCACTGACCGTCGCTCAGGTCCCCAGCGTGTGGTTGGGACGGCACACCTTCGGCCCCCGTGCATAATGACAGGGCGCTGAGGGGGTTCTCTTGGCAGCCCACGTAAAGCCGCGGCGACGGACCAGGTGGCACCCGGAGCTTGTGCGCGTGCCTAACAGGGGGCCTGGCGTAGCCCAGGCACCTAGGGCGCCGAACGCTGAGGAGACCTGCAAGCCAGGCGTCTCTTCTTGGGCCACCGGAGGCCAGTGGCAGGCGTCTACGGCCATACCACCCTGAACGCGCCTGATCTCGGAAGCTAAGCAGGGTCGGGCCTGGTTAGTACTTGGATGGGAGACCGCCTGGGAATACCGGGTGCTGTAGGCTTTTTGCCTGCCGCCACCCACGCTTCTTTTTCCTGACTTTCCCTTGGCCACAGGCTCGCTTGCCCACAAGCCGGCCGGCGTGGATGGCGGGTGCGTTGGGCTGGGGTGCGGTGAGGTGTTGTGGGGCGAAGCACAGGGAGAGAGCCACTGCACCCGAATGCACCCGTCCTACCGGCACCTGAGAGCCCGGGAACGGCCCTCCTCCGCCTTGAGTGCCAGGTCACTCCACGAAACAAGTGGCAGGCCGTCTGTTGGCCGCATTGACTTTAAAAGCAGGTTCAGCGTGGGCTCAGCGGATAGTGTGGATCTGGGATAAGTAAAGGACCCGGGTTCGAAGCCCCAAGGGAACGGCGGGCTGCAAACAGACTTGGAGTCCTCGTGTCTCAGATTAACAGAGCACAGTGTCCCACCTGGACCAAACTTGATGTACGTCTCTGCGTTTTCCCTCCTCTTCCTTCCGCCGAGCCCACTCAGGTCTTCAACGCCGCGCGCTGGTCGAGGCAGGCATAGCACCTGGAGGTGGCCCTGGCCACTACTGCCCCAGCCTGGTAGTCCACCCCTACCTACCAGGGGCTGTCGCCCAGGAGCGCGTGTGCTCAGCTGCCCCCTGCCCTCCTGCACTCCACCTGCCCCGGAGCAGGGTCCTGCCAGTCCCTTTTAATCCGTGGGCGCTCGCAGTGCAACTCAGTCCATGCTCCTGTGCAAACCGGTCCTTGGGAGGTTTGGGAGGGTGGAAGGGGTGGGGGAGAGTTCTGGGGGAGGGGTGTGTGTGTGTGTGTGTGTGTGTGTGTGTGTGTGTGTGTTGGGGGGCTCCACCGCGGGTGCGGGGCAGCGAGAGGACCTCTCGCACTCCAGAGAGCACGCCTACACCTGGCGACCGGGGCGACTCTCCCACCCCCAGGGGGAGTTGAAGGCTTCCGGCGCCGCCGCTTAGTCCACCGGTTCCCCGGGCAAGCGCAGGAGTCCTGGGAACACACCGCTGCAGCGCTGCCCAGGCGGATGTCACTGGCCCTTGTCGTCCCCGGCCTCGGCCCTGACCCCGGCCCCGACCCCGCATCCGGCCCGGGCCCTCCTCCGGCCAACCTTGTGCAAGTCGCTGTGGCCATTAGACAGACCACTGACCGTCGCTCAGGTCCCCAGCGTGTGGTTGGGACGGCACACCTTCGGCCCCCGTGCATAATGACAGGGCGCTGAGGGGGTTCTCTTGGCAGCCCACGTAAAGCCGCGGCGACGGACCAGGTGGCACCCGGAGCTTGTGCGCGTGCCTAACAGGGGGCCTGGCGTAGCCCAGGCACCTAGGGCGCGGAACGCTGAGGAGACCTGCAAGCCAGGCGTCTCTTCTTGGGCCACCGGAGGCCGGTGGCAGGCGTCTACGGCCATACCACCCTGAACGCGCCCGATCTCGTCTGATCTCGGAAGCTAAGCAGGGTCGGGCCTGGTTAGTACTTGGATGGGAGACCGCCTGGGAATACCGGGTGCTGTAGGCTTTTTGCCTGCCGCCACCCACGCTTCTTTTTCCTGACTTTCCCTTGGCCACAGGCTCGCTTGCCCACAAGCCGGCCGGCGTGGATGGCGGGTGCGTTGGGCTGGGGTGCGGTGAGGTGTTGTGGGGCGAAGCACAGGGAGAGAGCCACTGCACCCGAATGCACCCGTCCTACCGGCACCTGAGAGCCCGGGAACGGCCCTCCTCCGCCTTGAGTGCCAGGTCACTCCACGAAACAAGTGGCAGGCCGTCTGTTGGCCGCATTGACTTTAAAAGCAGGTTCAGCGTGGGCTCAGCGGATAGTGTGGATCTGGGATAAGTAAAGGACCCGGGTTCGAAGCCCCAAGGGAACGGCGGGCTGCAAACAGACTTGGAGTCCTCGTGTCTCAGATTAACAGAGCACAGTGTCCCACCTGGACCAAACTTGATGTACGTCTCTGCGTTTTCCCTCCTCTTCCTTCCGCCGAGCCCACTCAGGTCTTCAACGCCGCGCGCTGGTCGAGGCAGGCATAGCACCTGGAGGTGGCCCTGGCCACTACTGCCCCAGCCTGGTAGTCCACCCCTACCTACCAGGGGCTGTCGCCCAGGAGCGCGTGTGCTCAGCTGCCCCCTGCCCTCCTGCACTCCACCTGCCCCGGAGCAGGGTCCTGCCAGTCCCTTTTAATCCGTGGGCGCTCGCAGTGCAACTCAGTCCATGCTCCTGTGCAAACCGGTCCTTGGGAGGTTTGGGAGGGTGGAAGGGGTGGGGGAGAGTTCTGGGGGAGGGGTGTGTGTGTGTGTGTGTGTGTGTGTGTGTGTGTGTGTGTTGGGGGGCTCCACCGCGGGTGCGGGGCAGCGAGAGGACCTCTCGCACTCCAGAGAGCACGCCTACACCTGGCGACCGGGGCGACTCTCCCACCCCCAGGGGGAGTTGAAGGCTTCCGGCGCCGCCGCTTAGTCCACCGGTTCCCCGGGCAAGCGCAGGAGTCCTGGGAACACACCGCTGCAGCGCTGCCCAGGCGGATGTCACTGGCCCTTGTCGTCCCCGGCCTCGGCCCTGACCCCGGCCCCGACCCCGCATCCGGCCCGGGCCCTCCTCCGGCCAACCTTGTGCAAGTCGCTGTGGCCATTAGACAGACCACTGACCGTCGCTCAGGTCCCCAGCGTGTGGTTGGGACGGCACACCTTCGGCCCCCGTGCATAATGACAGGGCGCTGAGGGGGTTCTCTTGGCAGCCCACGTAAAGCCGCGGCGACGGACCAGGTGGCACCCGGAGCTTGTGCGCGTGCCTAACAGGGGGCCTGGCGTAGCCCAGGCACCTAGGGCGCGGAACGCTGAGGAGACCTGCAAGCCAGGCGTCTCTTCTTGGGCCACCGGAGGCCGGTGGCAGGCGTCTACGGCCATACCACCCTGAACGCGCCCGATCTCGTCTGATCTCGGAAGCTAAGCAGGGTCGGGCCTGGTTAGTACTTGGATGGGAGACCGCCTGGGAATACCGGGTGCTGTAGGCTTTTTGCCTGCCGCCACCCACGCTTCTTTTTCCTGACTTTCCCTTGGCCACAGGCTCGCTTGCCCACAAGCCGGCCGGCGTGGATGGCGGGTGCGTTGGGCTGGGGTGCGGTGAGGTGTTGTGGGGCGAAGCACAGGGAGAGAGCCACTGCACCCGAATGCACCCGTCCTACCGGCACCTGAGAGCCCGGGAACGGCCCTCCTCCGCCTTGAGTGCCAGGTCACTCCACGAAACAAGTGGCAGGCCGTCTGTTGGCCGCATTGACTTTAAAAGCAGGTTCAGCGTGGGCTCAGCGGATAGTGTGGATCTGGGATAAGTAAAGGACCCGGGTTCGAAGCCCCAAGGGAACGGCGGGCTGCAAACAGACTTGGAGTCCTCGTGTCTCAGATTAACAGAGCACAGTGTCCCACCTGGACCAAACTTGATGTACGTCTCTGCGTTTTCCCTCCTCTTCCTTCCGCCGAGCCCACTCAGGTCTTCAACGCCGCGCGCTGGTCGAGGCAGGCATAGCACCTGGAGGTGGCCCTGGCCACTACTGCCCCAGCCTGGTAGTCCACCCCTACCTACCAGGGGCTGTCGCCCAGGAGCGCGTGTGCTCAGCTGCCCCCTGCCCTCCTGCACTCCACCTGCCCCGGAGCAGGGTCCTGCCAGTCCCTTTTAATCCGTGGGCGCTCGCAGTGCAACTCAGTCCATGCTCCTGTGCAAACCGGTCCTTGGGAGGTTTGGGAGGGTGGAAGGGGTGGGGGAGAGTTCTGGGGGAGGGGTGTGTGTGTGTGTGTGTGTGTGTGTGTGTGTGTGTGTGTTGGGGGGCTCCACCGCGGGTGCGGGGCAGCGAGAGGACCTCTCGCACTCCAGAGAGCACGCCTACACCTGGCGACCGGGGCGACTCTCCCACCCCCAGGGGGAGTTGAAGGCTTCCGGCGCCGCCGCTTAGTCCACCGGTTCCCCGGGCAAGCGCAGGAGTCCTGGGAACACACCGCTGCAGCGCTGCCCAGGCGGATGTCACTGGCCCTTGTCGTCCCCGGCCTCGGCCCTGACCCCGGCCCCGACCCCGCATCCGGCCCGGGCCCTCCTCCGGCCAACCTTGTGCAAGTCGCCGTGGCCATTAGACAGACCACTGACCGTCGCTCAGGTCCCCAGCGTGTGGTTGGGACGGCACACCTTCGGCCCCCGTGCATAATGACAGGGCGCTGAGGGGGTTCTCTTGGCAGCCCACGTAAAGCCGCGGCGACGGACCAGGTGGCACCCGGAGCTTGTGCGCGTGCCTAACAGGGGGCCTGGCGTAGCCCAGGCACCTAGGGCGCCGAACGCTGAGGAGACCTGCAAGCCAGGCGTCTCTTCTTGGGCCACCGGAGGCCAGTGGCAGGCGTCTACGGCCATACCACCCTGAACGCGCCTGATCTCGGAAGCTAAGCAGGGTCGGGCCTGGTTAGTACTTGGATGGGAGACCGCCTGGGAATACCGGGTGCTGTAGGCTTTTTGCCTGCCGCCACCCACGCTTCTTTTTCCTGACTTTCCCTTGGCCACAGGCTCGCTTGCCCACAAGCCGGCCGGCGTGGATGGCGGGTGCGTTGGGCTGGGGTGCGGTGAGGTGTTGTGGGGCGAAGCACAGGGAGAGAGCCACTGCACCCGAATGCACCCGGCCTACCGGCACCTGAGAGCCCGGGAACGGCCCTCCTCCGCCTTGAGTGCCAGGTCACTCCACGAAACAAGTGGCAGGCCGTCTGTTGGCCGCATTGAATTTAAAAGCAGGTTCAGCGTGGGCTCAGCGGATAGTGTGGATCTGGGATAAGTAAAGGACCCGGGTTCGAAGCCCCAAGGGAACGGCGGGCTGCAAACAGACTTGGAGTCCTCGTGTCTCAGATTAACAGAGCACAGTGTCCCACCTGGACCAAATTTGATGTACGTCTCTGCGTTTTCCCTCCTCTTCCTTCCGCCGAGCCCACTCAGGTCTTCAACGCCGCGCGCTGGTCGAGGCAGGCATAGCACCTGGAGGTGGCCCTGGCCACTACTGCCCCAGCCTGGTAGTCCACCCCTACCTACCAGGGGCGGTCGCCCAGGAGCGCGTGTGCTCAGCTGCCCCCTGCCCTCCTGCACTCCACCTGCCCCGGAGCAGGGTCCTGCCAGTCCCTTTTAATCCGTGGGCGCTCGCAGTGCAACTCAGTCCATGCTCCTGTGCAAACCGGTCCTTGGGAGGTTTGGGAGGGTGGAAGGGGTGGGGGAGAGTTCTGGGGGAGGGGTGTGTGTGTGTGTGTGTGTGTGTGTGTGTGTGTGTGTGTGTTGGGGGGCTCCACCGCGGGTGCGGGGCAGCGAGAGGACCTCTCGCACTCCAGAGAGCACGCCTACACCTGGCGACCGGGGCGACTCTCCCACCCCCAGGGGGAGTTGAAGGCTTCCGGCGCCGCCGCTTAGTCCACCGGTTCCCCGGGCAAGCGCAGGAGTCCTGGGAACACACCGCTGCAGCGCTGCCCAGGCGGATGTCACTGGCCCTTGTCGTCCCCGGCCTCGGCCCTGACCCCGGCCCCGACCTCGCATCCGGCCCGGGCCCTCCTCCGGCCAACCTTGTGCAAGTCGCTGTGGCCATTAGACAGACCACTGACCGTCGCTCAGGTCCCCAGCGTGTGGTTGGGACGGCACACCTTCGGCCCCCGTGCATAATGACAGGGCGCTGAGGGGGTTCTCTTGGCAGCCCACGTAAAGCCGCGGCGACGGACCAGGTGGCACCCGGAGCTTGTGCGCGTGCCTAACAGGGGGCCTGGCGTAGCCCAGGCACCTAGGGCGCGGAACGCTGAGGAGACCTGCAAGCCAGGCGTCTCTTCTTGGGCCACCGGAGGCCGGTGGCAGGCGTCTACGGCCATACCACCCTGAACGCGCCCGATCTCGTCTGATCTCGGAAGCTAAGCAGGGTCGGGCCTGGTTAGTACTTGGATGGGAGACCGCCTGGGAATACCGGGTGCTGTAGGCTTTTTGCCTGCCGCCACCCACGCTTCTTTTTCCTGACTTTCCCTTGGCCACAGGCTCGCTTGCCCACAAGCCGGCCGGCGTGGATGGCGGGTGCGTTGGGCTGGGGTGCGGTGAGGTGTTGTGGGGCGAAGCACAGGGAGAGAGCCACTGCACCCGAATGCACCCGGCCTACCGGCACCTGAGAGCCCGGGAACGGCCCTCCTCCGCCTTGAGTGCCAGGTCACTCCACGAAACAAGTGGCAGGCCGTCTGTTGGCCGCATTGACTTTAAAAGCAGGTTCAGCGTGGGCTCAGCGGATAGTGTGGATCTGGGATAAGTAAAGGACCCGGGTTCGAAGCCCCAAGGGAACGGCGGGCTGCAAACAGACTTGGAGTCCTCGTGTCTCAGATTAACAGAGCACAGTGTCCCACCTGGACCAAACTTGATGTACGTCTCTGCGTTTTCCCTCCTCTTCCTTCCGCCGAGCCCACTCAGGTCTTCAACGCCGCGCGCTGGTCGAGGCAGGCATAGCACCTGGAGGTGGCCCTGGCCACTACTGCCCCAGCCTGGTAGTCCACCCCTACCTACCAGGAGCTGTCGCCCAGGAGCGCGTGTGCTCAGCTGCCCCCTGCCCTCCTGCACTCCACCTGCCCCGGAGCAGGGTCCTGCCAGTCCCTTTTAATCCGTGGGCGCTCGCAGTGCAACTCAGTCCATGCTCCTGTGCAAACCGGTCCTTGGGAGGTTTGGGAGGGTGGAAGGGGTGGGGGAGAGTTCTGGGGGAGGGGTGTGTGTGTGTGTGTGTGTGTGTGTGTGTGTTGGGGGGCTCCACCGCGGGTGCGGGGCAGCGAGAGGACCTCTCGCACTCCAGAGAGCACGCCTACACCTGGCGACCGGGGCGACTCTCCCACCCCCAGGGGGAGTTGAAGGCTTCCGGCGCCGCCGCTTAGTCCACCGGTTCCCCGGGCAAGCGCAGGAGTCCTGGGAACACACCGCTGCAGCGCTGCCCAGGCGGATGTCACTGGCCCTTGTCGTCCCCGGCCTCGGCCCTGACCCCGGCCCCGACCCCGCATCCGGCCCGGGCCCTCCTCCGGCCAACCTTGTGCAAGTCGCTGTGGCCATTAGACAGACCACTGACCGTCGCTCAGGTCCCCAGCGTGTGGTTGGGACGGCACACCTTCGGCCCCCGTGCATAATGACAGGGCGCTGAGGGGGTTCTCTTGGCAGCCCACGTAAAGCCGCGGCGACGGACCAGGTGGCACCCGGAGCTTGTGCGCGTGCCTAACAGGGGGCCTGGCGTAGCCCAGGCACCTAGGGCGCGGAACGCTGAGGAGACCTGCAAGCCAGGCGTCTCTTCTTGGGCCACCGGAGGCCGGTGGCAGGCGTCTACGGCCATACCACCCTGAACGCGCCCGATCTCGTCTGATCTCGGAAGCTAAGCAGGGTCGGGCCTGGTTAGTACTTGGATGGGAGACCGCCTGGGAATACCGGGTGCTGTAGGCTTTTTGCCTGCCGCCACCCACGCTTCTTTTTCCTGACTTTCCCTTGGCCACAGGCTCGCTTGCCCACAAGCCGGCCGGCGTGGATGGCGGGTGCGTTGGGCTGGGGTGCGGTGAGGTGTTGTGGGGCGAAGCACAGGGAGAGAGCCACTGCACCCGAATGCACCCGTCCTACCGGCACCTGAGAGCCCGGGAACGGCCCTCCTCCGCCTTGAGTGCCAGGTCACTCCACGAAACAAGTGGCAGGCCGTCTGTTGGCCGCATTGACTTTAAAAGCAGGTTCAGCGTGGGCTCAGCGGGTAGTGTGGATCTGGGATAAGTAAAGGACCCGGGTTCGAAGCCCCAAGGGAACGGCGGGCTGCAAACAGACTTGGAGTCCTCGTGTCTCAGATTAACAGAGCACAGTGTCCCACCTGGACCAAACTTGATGTACGTCTCTGCGTTTTCCCTCCTCTTCCTTCCGCCGAGCCCACTCAGGTCTTCAACGCCGCGCGCTGGTCGAGGCAGGCATAGCACCTGGAGGTGGCCCTGGCCACTACTGCCCCAGCCTGGTAGTCCACCCCTACCTACCAGGGGCTGTCGCCCAGGAGCGCGTGTGCTCAGCTGCCCCCTGCCCTCCTGCACTCCACCTGCCCCGGAGCAGGGTCCTGCCAGTCCCTTTTAATCCGTGGGCGCTCGCAGTGCAACTCAGTCCATGCTCCTGTGCAAACCGGTCCTTGGGAGGTTTGGGAGGGTGGAAGGGGTGGGGGAGAGTTCTGGGGAGGGGTGTGTGTGTGTGTGTGTGTGTGTGTGTGTGTGTGTGTGTGTGTGTGTGTTGGGGGGCTCCACCGCGGGTGCGGGGCAGCGAGAGGACCTCTCGCACTCCAGAGAGCACGCCTACACCTGGCGACCGGGGCGACTCTCCCACCCCCAGGGGGAGTTGAAGGCTTCCGGCGCCGCCGCTTAGTCCACCGGTTCCCCGGGCAAGCGCAGGAGTCCTGGGAACACACCGCTGCAGCGCTGCCCAGGCGGATGTCACTGGCCCTTGTCGTCCCCGGCCTCGGCCCTGACCCCGGCCCCGACCCCGCATCCGGCCCGGGCCCTCCTCCGGCCAACCTTGTGCAAGTCGCTGTGGCCATTAGACAGACCACTGACCGTCGCTCAGGTCCCCAGCGTGTGGTTGGGACGGCACACCTTCGGCCCCCGTGCATAATGACAGGGCGCTGAGGGGGTTCTCTTGGCAGCCCACGTAAAGCCGCGGCGACGGACCAGGTGGCACCCGGAGCTTGTGCGCGTGCCTAACAGGGGGCCTGGCGTAGCCCAGGCACCTAGGGCGCGGAACGCTGAGGAGACCTGCAAGCCAGGCGTCTCTTCTTGGGCCACCGGAGGCCGGTGGCAGGCGTCTACGGCCATACCACCCTGAACGCGCCCGATCTCGTCTGATCTCGGAAGCTAAGCAGGGTCGGGCCTGGTTAGTACTTGGATAGGAGACCGCCTGGGAATACCGGGTGCTGTAGGCTTTTTGCCTGCCGCCACCCACGCTTCTTTTTCCTGATTTTCCCTTGGCCACAGGCTCGCTTGCCCACAAGCCGGCCGGCGTGGATGGCGGGTGCGTTGGGCTGGGGTGCGGTGAGGTGTTGTGGGGCGAAGAACAGGGAGAGAGCCACTGCACCCGAATGCACCCGTCCTACCGACACCTGAGAGCCCGGGAACGGCCCTCCTCCGCCTTGAGTGCCAGGTCACTCCACGAAACAAGTGGCAGGCCGTCTGTTGGCCGCATTGACTTTAAAAGCAGGTTCAGCGTGGGCTCAGCGGATAGTGTGGATCTGGGATAAGTAAAGGACCCGGGTTCGAAGCCCCAAGGGAACGGCGGGCTGCAAACAGACTTGGAGTCCTCGTGTCTCAGATTAACAGAGCACAGTGTCCCACCCGGACCAAACTTGATGTACGTCTCTGCGTTTTCCCTCCTCTTCCTTCCGCCGAGCCCACTCAGGTCTTCAACGCCGCGCGCTGGTCGAGGCAGGCATAGCACCTGGAGGTGGCCCTGGCCACTACTGCCCCAGCCTGGTAGTCCACCCCTACCTACCAGGGGCTGTCGCCCAGGAGCGCGTGTGCTCAGCTGCCCCCTGCCCTCCTGCACTCCACCTGCCCCGGAGCAGGGTCCTGCCAGTCCCTTTTAATCCGTGGGCGCTCGCAGTGCAACTCAGTCCATGCTCCTGTGCAAACCGGTCTTTGGGAGGTTTGGGAGGGTGGAAGGGGTGGGGGAGAGTTCTGGGGGAGGGGTGTGTGTGTGTGTGTGTGTGTGTGTGTGTGTGTGTGTGTGTGTGTGTTGGGGGGCTCCACCGCGGGTGCGGGGCAGCGAGAGGACCTCTCGCACTCCAGAGAGCACGCCTACACCTGGCGACCGGGGCGACTCTCCCACCCCCAGGGGGAGTTGAAGGCTTCCGGCGCCGCCGCTTAGTCCACCGGTTCCCCGGGCAAGCGCAGGAGTCCTGGGAACACACCGCTGCAGCGCTGCCCAGGCGGATGTCACTGGCTCTTGTCGTCCCCGGCCTCGGCCCTGACCCCGGCCCCGACCCCGCATCCGGCCCGGGCCCTCCTCCGGCCAACCTTGTGCAAGTCGCTGTGGCCATTAGACAGACCACTGACCGTCGCTCAGGTCCCCAGCGTGTGGTTGGGACGGCACACCTTCGGCCCCCGTGCATAATGACAGGGCGCTGAGGGGGTTCTCTTGGCAGCCCACGTAAAGCCGCGGCGACGGACCAGGTGGCACCCGGAGCTTGTGCGCGTGCCTAACAGGGGGCCTGGCGTAGCCCAGGCACCTAGGGCGCGGAACGCTGAGGAGACCTGCAAGCCAGGCGTCTCTTCTTGGGCCACCGGAGGCCGGTGGCAGGCGTCTACGGCCATACCACCCTGAACGCGCCCGATCTCGTCTGATCTCGGAAGCTAAGCAGGGTCGGGCCTGGTTAGTACTTGGATGGGAGACCGCCTGGGAATACCGGGTGCTGTAGGCTTTTTGCCTGCCGCCACCCACGCTTCTTTTTCCTGACTTTCCCTTGGCCACAGGCTCGCTTGCCCACAAGCCGGCCGGCGTGGATGGCGGGTGCGTTGGGCTGGGGTGCGGTGAGGTGTTGTGGGGCGAAGCACAGGGAGAGAGCCACTGCACCCGAATGCACCCGGCCTACCGGCACCTGAGAGCCCGGGAACGGCCCTCCTCCGCCTTGAGTGCCAGGTCACTCCACGAAACAAGTGGCAGGCCGTCTGTTGGCCGCATTGACTTTAAAAGCAGGTTCAGCGTGGGCTCAGCGGATAGTGTGGATCTGGGATAAGTAAAGGACCCGGGTTCGAAGCCCCAAGGGAACGGCGGGCTGCAAACAGACTTGGAGTCCTCGTGTCTCAGATTAACAGAGCACAGTGTCCCACCTGGACCAAATTTGATGTACGTCTCTGCGTTTTCCCTCCTCTTCCTTCCGCCGAGCCCACTCAGGTCTTCAACGCCGCGCGCTGGTCGAGGCAGGCATAGCACCTGGAGGTGGCCCTGGCCACTACTGCCCCAGCCTGGTAGTCCACCCCTACCTACCAGGGGCGGTCGCCCAGGAGCGCGTGTGCTCAGCTGCCCCCTGCCCTCCTGCACTCCACCTGCCCCGGAGCAGGGTCCTGCCAGTCCCTTTTAATCCGTGGGCGCTCGCAGTGCAACTCAGTCCATGCTCCTGTGCAAACCGGTCCTTGGGAGGTTTGGGAGGGTGGAAGGGGTGGGGGAGAGTTCTGGGGGAGGGGTGTGTGTGTGTGTGTGTGTGTGTGTGTGTGTGTGTGTGTGTTGGGGGGCTCCACCGCGGGTGCGGGGCAGCGAGAGGACCTCTCGCACTCCAGAGAGCACGCCTACACCTGGCGACCGGGGCGACTCTCCCACCCCCAGGGGGAGTTGAAGGCTTCCGGCGCCGCCGCTTAGTCCACCGGTTCCCCGGGCAAGCGCAGGAGTCCTGGGAACACACCGCTGCAGCGCTGCCCAGGCGGATGTCACTGGCCCTTGTCGTCCCCGGCCTCGGCCCTGACCCCGGCCCCGACCCCGCATCCGGCCCGGGCCCTCCTCCGGCCAACCTTGTGCAAGTCGCTGTGGCCATTAGACAGACCACTGACCGTCGCTCAGGTCCCCAGCGTGTGGTTGGGACGGCACACCTTCGGCCCCCGTGCATAATGACAGGGCGCTGAGGGGGTTCTCTTGGCAGCCCACGTAAAGCCGCGGCGACGGACCAGGTGGCACCCGGAGCTTGTGCGCGTGCCTAACAGGGGGCCTGGCGTAGCCCAGGCACCTAGGGCGCGGAACGCTGAGGAGACCTGCAAGCCAGGCGTCTCTTCTTGGGCCACCGGAGGCCGGTGGCAGGCGTCTACGGCCATACCACCCTGAACGCGCCCGATCTCGTCTGATCTCGGAAGCTAAGCAGGGTCGGGCCTGGTTAGTACTTGGATGGGAGACCGCCTGGGAATACCGGGTGCTGTAGGCTTTTTGCCTGCCGCCACCCACGCTTCTTTTTCCTGACTTTCCCTTGGCCACAGGCTCGCTTGCCCACAAGCCGGCCGGCGTGGATGGCGGGTGCGTTGGGCTGGGGTGCGGTGAGGTGTTGTGGGGCGAAGCACAGGGAGAGAGCCACTGCACCCGAATGCACCCGGCCTACCGGCACCTGAGAGCCCGGGAACGGCCCTCCTCCGCCTTGAGTGCCAGGTCACTCCACGAAACAAGTGGCAGGCCGTCTGTTGGCCGCATTGACTTTAAAAGCAGGTTCAGCGTGGGCTCAGCGGATAGTGTGGATCTGGGATAAGTAAAGGACCCGGGTTCGAAGCCCCAAGGGAACGGCGGGCTGCAAACAGACTTGGAGTCCTCGTGTCTCAGATTAACAGAGCACAGTGTCCCACCTGGACCAAACTTGATGTACGTCTCTGCGTTTTCCCTCCTCTTCCTTCCGCCGAGCCCACTCAGGTCTTCAACGCCGCGCGCTGGTCGAGGCAGGCATAGCACCTGGAGGTGGCCCTGGCCACTACTGCCCCAGCCTGGTAGTCCACCCCTACCTACCAGGAGCTGTCGCCCAGGAGCGCGTGTGCTCAGCTGCCCCCTGCCCTCCTGCACTCCACCTGCCCCGGAGCAGGGTCCTGCCAGTCCCTTTTAATCCGTGGGCGCTCGCAGTGCAACTCAGTCCATGCTCCTGTGCAAACCGGTCCTTGGGAGGTTTGGGAGGGTGGAAGGGGTGGGGGAGAGTTCTGGGGGAGGGGTGTGTGTGTGTGTGTGTGTGTGTGTGTGTGTTGGGGGGCTCCACCGCGGGTGCGGGGCAGCGAGAGGACCTCTCGCACTCCAGAGAGCACGCCTACACCTGGCGACCGGGGCGACTCTCCCACCCCCAGGGGGAGTTGAAGGCTTCCGGCGCCGCCGCTTAGTCCACCGGTTCCCCGGGCAAGCGCAGGAGTCCTGGGAACACACCGCTGCAGCGCTGCCCAGGCGGATGTCACTGGCCCTTGTCGTCCCCGGCCTCGACCCTGACCCCGGCCCCGACCCCGCATCCGGCCCGGGCCCTCCTCCGGCCAACCTTGTGCAAGTCGCTGTGGCCATTAGACAGACCACTGACCGTCGCTCAGGTCCCCAGCGTGTGGTTGGGACGGCACACCTTCGGCCCCCGTGCATAATGACAGGGCGCTGAGGGGGTTCTCTTGGCAGCCCACGTAAAGCCGCGGCGACGGACCAGGTGGCACCCGGAGCTTGTGCGCGTGCCTAACAGGGGGCCTGGCGTAGCCCAGGCACCTAGGGCGCGGAACGCGGAGGAGACCTGCAAGCCAGGCGTCTCTTCTTGGGCCACCGGAGGCCGGTGGCAGGCGTCTACGGCCATACCACCCTGAACGCGCCCGATCTCTTCTGATCTCGGAAGCTAAGCAGGGTCGGGCCTGGTTAGTACTTGGATGGGAGACCGCCTGGGAATACCGTGTGCTGTAGGCTTTTTGCCTGCCGCCACCCACGCTTCTTTTTCCTGACTTTCCCTTGGCCACAGGCTCGCTTGCCCACAAGCCGGCCGGCGTGGATGGCGGGTGCGTTGGGCTGGGGTGCGGTGAGGTGTTGTGGGGCGAAGCACAGGGAGAGAGCCACTGCACCCGAATGCACCCGTCCTACCGGCACCTGAGAGCCCGGGAACGGCCCTCCTCCGCCTTGAGTGCCAGGTCACTCCACGAAACAAGTGGCAGGCCGTCTGTTGGCCGCATTGACTTTAAAAGCAGGTTCAGCGTGGGCTCAGCGGATAGTGTGGATCTGGGATAAGTAAAGGACCCGGGTTCGAAGCCCCAAGGGAACGGCGGGCTGCAAACAGACTTGGAGTCCTCGTGTCTCAGATTAACAGAGCACAGTGTCCCACCTGGACCAAATTTGATGTACGTCTCTGCGTTTTCCCTCCTCTTCCTTCCGCCGAGCCCACTCAGGTCTTCAACGCCGCGCGCTGGTCGAGGCAGGCATAGCACCTGGAGGTGGCCCTGGCCACTACTGCCCCAGCCTGGTAGTCCACCCCTACCTACCAGGGGCGGTCGCCCAGGAGCGCGTGTGCTCAGCTGCCCCCTGCCCTCCTGCACTCCACCTGCCCCGGAGCAGGGTCCTGCCAGTCCCTTTTAATCCGTGGGCGCTCGCAGTGCAACTCAGTCCATGCTCCTGTGCAAACCGGTCCTTGGGAGGTTTGGGAGGGTGGAAGGGGTGGGGGAGAGTTCTGGGGGAGGGGTGTGTGTGTGTGTGTGTGTGTGTGTGTGTGTGTGTGTGTTGGGGGGCTCCACCGCGGGTGCGGGGCAGCGAGAGGACCTCTCGCACTCCAGAGAGCACGCCTACACCTGGCGACCGGGGCGACTCTCCCACCCCCAGGGGGAGTTGAAGGCTTCCGGCGCCGCCGCTTAGTCCACCGGTTCCCCGGGCAAGCGCAGGAGTCCTGGGAACACACCGCTGCAGCGCTGCCCAGGCGGATGTCACTGGCCCTTGTCGTCCCCGGCCTCGGCCCTGACCCCGGCCCCGACCCCGCATCCGGCCCGGGCCCTCCTCCGGCCAACCTTGTGCAAGTCGCTGTGGCCATTAGACAGACCACTGACCGTCGCTCAGGTCCCCAGCGTGTGGTTGGGACGGCACACCTTCGGCCCCCGTGCATAATGACAGGGCGCTGAGGGGGTTCTCTTGGCAGCCCACGTAAAGCCGCGGCGACGGACCAGGTGGCACCCGGAGCTTGTGCGCGTGCCTAACAGGGGGCCTGGCGTAGCCCAGGCACCTAGGGCGCGGAACGCTGAGGAGACCTGCAAGCCAGGCGTCTCTTCTTGGGCCACCGGAGGCCGGTGGCAGGCGTCTACGGCCATACCACCCTGAACGCGCCCGATCTCGTCTGATCTCGGAAGCTAAGCAGGGTCGGGCCTGGTTAGTACTTGGATGGGAGACCGCCTGGGAATACCGGGTGCTGTAGGCTTTTTGCCTGCCGCCACCCACGCTTCTTTTTCCTGACTTTCCCTTGGCCACAGGCTCGCTTGCCCACAAGCCGGCCGGCGTGGATGGCGGGTGCGTTGGGCTGGGGTGCGGTGAGGTGTTGTGGGGCGAAGCACAGGGAGAGAGCCACTGCACCCGAATGCACCCGTCCTACCGGCACCTGAGAGCCCGGGAACGGCCCTCCTCCGCCTTGAGTGCCAGGTCACTCCACGAAACAAGTGGCAGGCCGTCTGTTGGCCGCATTGACTTTAAAAGCAGGTTCAGCGTGGGCTCAGCGGATAGTGTGGATCTGGGATAAGTAAAGGACCCGGGTTCGAAGCCCCAAGGGAACGGCGGGCTGCAAACAGACTTGGAGTCCTCGTGTCTCAGATTAACAGAGCACAGTGTCCCACCTGGACCAAACTTGATGTACGTCTCTGCGTTTTCCCTCCTCTTCCTTCCGCCGAGCCCACTCAGGTGTTCAACGCCGCGCGCTGGTCGAGGCAGGCATAGCACCTGGAGGTGGCCCTGTCCACTACTGCCCCAGCCTGGTAGTCCACCCCTACCTACCAGGGGCTGTCGCCCAGGAGCGCGTGCGCTCAGCTGCCCCCTGCCCTCCTGCACTCCACCTGCCCCGGAGCAGGGTCCTGCCAGTCCCTTTTAATCCGTGGGCGCTCGCAGTGCAACTCAGTCCATGCTCCTGTGCAAACCGGTCCTTGGGAGGTTTGGGAGGGTGGAAGGGGTGGGGGAGAGTTCTGGGGGAGGGGTGTGTGTGTGTGTGTGTGTGTGTGTGTGTGTGTGTGTGTGTTGGGGGGCTCCACCGCGGGTGCGGGGCAGCGAGAGGACCTCTCGCACTCCAGAGAGCACGCCTACACCTGGCGACCGGGGCGACTCTCCCACCCCCAGGGGGAGTTGAAGGCTTCCGGCGCCGCCGCTTAGTCCACCGGTTCCCCGGGCAAGCGCAGGAGTCCTGGGAACACACCGCTGCAGCGCTGCCCAGGCGGATGTCACTGGCCCTTGTCGTCCCCGGCCTCGGCCCTGACCCCGGCCCCGACCCCGCATCCGGCCCGGGCCCTCCTCCGGCCAACCTTGTGCAAGTCGCTGTGGCCATTAGACAGACCACTGACCGTCGCTCAGGTCCCCAGCGTGTGGTTGGGACGGCACACCTTCGGCCCCCGTGCATAATGACAGGGCGCTGAGGGGGTTCTCTTGGCAGCCCACCTAAAGCCGCGGCGACGGACCAGGTGGCACCCGGAGCTTGTGCGCGTGCCTAACAGGGGGCCTGGCGTAGCCCAGGCACCTAGGGCGCGGAACGCTGAGGAGACCTGCAAGCCAGGCGTCTCTTCTTGGGCCACCGGAGGCCGGTGGCAGGCGTCTACGGCCATACCACCCTGGACGCGCCCGATCTCGTCTGATATCGGAAGCTAAGCAGGGTCGGGCCTGGTTAGTACTTGGATGGGAGACCGCCTGGGAATACCGGGTGCTGTAGGCTTTTTGCCTGCCGCCACCCACGCTTCTTTTTCCTGACTTTCCCTTGGCCACAGGCTCGCTTGCCCACAAGCCGGCCGGCGTGGATGGCGGGTGCGTTGGGCTGGGGTGCGGTGAGGTGTTGTGGGGCGAAGCACAGGGAGAGAGCCACTGCACCCGAATGCACCCGGCCTACCGGCACCTGAGAGCCCGGGAACGGCCCTCCTCCGCCTTGAGTGCCAGGTCACTCCACGAAACAAGTGGCAGGCCGTCTGTTGGCCGCATTGAATTTAAAAGCAGGTTCAGCGTGGGCTCAGCGGATAGTGTGGATCTGGGATAAGTAAAGGACCCGGGTTCGAAGCCCCAAGGGAACGGCGGGCTGCAAACAGACTTGGAGTCCTCGTGTCTCAGATTAACAGAGCACAGTGTCCCACCTGGACCAAATTTGATGTACGTCTCTGCGTTTTCCCTCCTCTTCCTTCCGCCGAGCCCACTCAGGTCTTCAACGCCGCGCGCTGGTCGAGGCAGGCATAGCACCTGGAGGTGGCCCTGGCCACTACTGCCCCAGCCTGGTAGTCCACCCCTACCTACCAGGGGCGGTCGCCCAGGAGCGCGTGTGCTCAGCTGCCCCCTGCCCTCCTGCACTCCACCTGCCCCGGAGCAGGGTCCTGCCAGTCCCTTTTAATCCGTGGGCGCTCGCAGTGCAACTCAGTCCATGCTCCTGTGCAAACCGGTCCTTGGGAGGTTTGGGAGGGTGGAAGGGGTGGGGGAGAGTTCTGGGGGAGGGGTGTGTGTGTGTGTGTGTGTGTGTGTGTGTGTGTGTGTGTGTTGGGGGGCTCCACCGCGGGTGCGGGGCAGCGAGAGGACCTCTCGCACTCCAGAGAGCACGCCTACACCTGGCGACCGGGGCGACTCTCCCACCCCCAGGGGGAGTTGAAGGCTTCCGGCGCCGCCGCTTAGTCCACCGGTTCCCCGGGCAAGCGCAGGAGTCCTGGGAACACACCGCTGCAGCGCTGCCCAGGCGGATGTCACTGGCCCTTGTCGTCCCCGGCCTCGGCCCTGACCCCGGCCCCGACCTCGCATCCGGCCCGGGCCCTCCTCCGGCCAACCTTGTGCAAGTCGCTGTGGCCATTAGACAGACCACTGACCGTCGCTCAGGTCCCCAGCGTGTGGTTGGGACGGCACACCTTCGGCCCCCGTGCATAATGACAGGGCGCTGAGGGGGTTCTCTTGGCAGCCCACGTAAAGCCGCGGCGACGGACCAGGTGGCACCCGGAGCTTGTGCGCGTGCCTAACAGGGGGCCTGGCGTAGCCCAGGCACCTAGGGCGCGGAACGCTGAGGAGACCTGCAAGCCAGGCGTCTCTTCTTGGGCCACCGGAGGCCGGTGGCAGGCGTCTACGGCCATACCACCCTGAACGCGCCCGATCTCGTCTGATCTCGGAAGCTAAGCAGGGTCGGGCCTGGTTAGTACTTGGATGGGAGACCGCCTGGGAATACCGGGTGCTGTAGGCTTTTTGCCTGCCGCCACCCACGCTTCTTTTTCCTGACTTTCCCTTGGCCACAGGCTCGCTTGCCCACAAGCCGGCCGGCGTGGATGGCGGGTGCGTTGGGCTGGGGTGCGGTGAGGTGTTGTGGGGCGAAGCACAGGGAGAGAGCCACTGCACCCGAATGCACCCGGCCTACCGGCACCTGAGAGCCCGGGAACGGCCCTCCTCCGCCTTGAGTGCCAGGTCACTCCACGAAACAAGTGGCAGGCCGTCTGTTGGCCGCATTGACTTTAAAAGCAGGTTCAGCGTGGGCTCAGCGGATAGTGTGGATCTGGGATAAGTAAAGGACCCGGGTTCGAAGCCCCAAGGGAACGGCGGGCTGCAAACAGACTTGGAGTCCTCGTGTCTCAGATTAACAGAGCACAGTGTCCCACCTGGACCAAACTTGATGTACGTCTCTGCGTTTTCCCTCCTCTTCCTTCCGCCGAGCCCACTCAGGTCTTCAACGCCGCGCGCTGGTCGAGGCAGGCATAGCACCTGGAGGTGGCCCTGGCCACTACTGCCCCAGCCTGGTAGTCCACCCCTACCTACCAGGAGCTGTCGCCCAGGAGCGCGTGTGCTCAGCTGCCCCCTGCCCTCCTGCACTCCACCTGCCCCGGAGCAGGGTCCTGCCAGTCCCTTTTAATCCGTGGGCGCTCGCAGTGCAACTCAGTCCATGCTCCTGTGCAAACCGGTCCTTGGGAGGTTTGGGAGGGTGGAAGGGGTGGGGGAGAGTTCTGGGGGAGGGGTGTGTGTGTGTGTGTGTGTGTGTGTGTGTGTTGGGGGGCTCCACCGCGGGTGCGGGGCAGCGAGAGGACCTCTCGCACTCCAGAGAGCACGCCTACACCTGGCGACCGGGGCGACTCTCCCACCCCCAGGGGGAGTTGAAGGCTTCCGGCGCCGCCGCTTAGTCCACCGGTTCCCCGGGCAAGCGCAGGAGTCCTGGGAACACACCGCTGCAGCGCTGCCCAGGCGGATGTCACTGGCCCTTGTCGTCCCCGGCCTCGGCCCTGACCCCGGCCCCGACCCCGCATCCGGCCCGGGCCCTCCTCCGGCCAACCTTGTGCAAGTCGCTGTGGCCATTAGACAGACCACTGACCGTCGCTCAGGTCCCCAGCGTGTGGTTGGGACGGCACACCTTCGGCCCCCGTGCATAATGACAGGGCGCTGAGGGGGTTCTCTTGGCAGCCCACGTAAAGCCGCGGCGACGGACCAGGTGGCACCCGGAGCTTGTGCGCGTGCCTAACAGGGGGCCTGGCGTAGCCCAGGCACCTAGGGCGCGGAACGCTGAGGAGACCTGCAAGCCAGGCGTCTCTTCTTGGGCCACCGGAGGCCGGTGGCAGGCGTCTACGGCCATACCACCCTGAACGCGCCCGATCTCGTCTGATCTCGGAAGCTAAGCAGGGTCGGGCCTGGTTAGTACTTGGATGGGAGACCGCCTGGGAATACCGGGTGCTGTAGGCTTTTTGCCTGCCGCCACCCACGCTTCTTTTTCCTGACTTTCCCTTGGCCACAGGCTCGCTTGCCCACAAGCCGGCCGGCGTGGATGGCGGGTGCGTTGGGCTGGGGTGCGGTGAGGTGTTGTGGGGCGAAGCACAGGGAGAGAGCCACTGCACCCGAATGCACCCGTCCTACCGGCACCTGAGAGCCCGGGAACGGCCCTCCTCCGCCTTGAGTGCCAGGTCACTCCACGAAACAAGTGGCAGGCCGTCTGTTGGCCGCATTGACTTTAAAAGCAGGTTCAGCGTGGGCTCAGCGGGTAGTGTGGATCTGGGATAAGTAAAGGACCCGGGTTCGAAGCCCCAAGGGAACGGCGGGCTGCAAACAGACTTGGAGTCCTCGTGTCTCAGATTAACAGAGCACAGTGTCCCACCTGGACCAAACTTGATGTACGTCTCTGCGTTTTCCCTCCTCTTCCTTCCGCCGAGCCCACTCAGGTCTTCAACGCCGCGCGCTGGTCGAGGCAGGCATAGCACCTGGAGGTGGCCCTGGCCACTACTGCCCCAGCCTGGTAGTCCACCCCTACCTACCAGGGGCTGTCGCCCAGGAGCGCGTGTGCTCAGCTGCCCCCTGCCCTCCTGCACTCCACCTGCCCCGGAGCAGGGTCCTGCCAGTCCCTTTTAATCCGTGGGCGCTCGCAGTGCAACTCAGTCCATGCTCCTGTGCAAACCGGTCCTTGGGAGGTTTGGGAGGGTGGAAGGGGTGGGGGAGAGTTCTGGGGGAGGGGTGTGTGTGTGTGTGTGTGTGTGTGTGTGTGTGTGTGTGTGTGTTGGGGGGCTCCACCGCGGGTGCGGGGCAGCGAGAGGACCTCTCGCACTCCAGAGAGCACGCCTACACCTGGCGACCGGGGCGACTCTCCCACCCCCAGGGGGAGTTGAAGGCTTCCGGCGCCGCCGCTTAGTCCACCGGTTCCCCGGGCAAGCGCAGGAGTCCTGGGAACACACCGCTGCAGCGCTGCCCAGGCGGATGTCACTGGCCCTTGTCGTCCCCGGCCTCGGCCCTGACCCCGGCCCCGACCCCGCATCCGGCCCGGGCCCTCCTCCGGCCAACCTTGTGCAAGTCGCTGTGGCCATTAGACAGACCACTGACCGTCGCTCAGGTCCCCAGCGTGTGGTTGGGACGGCACACCTTCGGCCCCCGTGCATAATGACAGGGCGCTGAGGGGGTTCTCTTGGCAGCCCACGTAAAGCCGCGGCGACGGACCAGGTGGCACCCGGAGCTTGTGCGCGTGCCTAACAGGGGGCCTGGCGTAGCCCAGGCACCTAGGGCGCGGAACGCTGAGGAGACCTGCAAGCCAGGCGTCTCTTCTTGGGCCACCGGAGGCCGGTGGCAGGCGTCTACGGCCATACCACCCTGAACGCGCCCGATCTCGTCTGATCTCGGAAGCTAAGCAGGGTCGGGCCTGGTTAGTACTTGGATAGGAGACCGCCTGGGAATACCGGGTGCTGTAGGCTTTTTGCCTGCCGCCACCCACGCTTCTTTTTCCTGATTTTCCCTTGGCCACAGGCTCGCTTGTGCCCACAAGCCGGCCGGCGTGGATGGCGGGTGCGTTGGGCTGGGGTGCGGTGAGGTGTTGTGGGGCGAAGAACAGGGAGAGAGCCACTGCACCCGAATGCACCCGTCCTACCGACACCTGAGAGCCCGGGAACGGCCCTCCTCCGCCTTGAGTGCCAGGTCACTCCACGAAACAAGTGGCAGGCCGTCTGTTGGCCGCATTGACTTTAAAAGCAGGTTCAGCGTGGGCTCAGCGGATAGTGTGGATCTGGGATAAGTAAAGGACCCGGGTTCGAAGCCCCAAGGGAACGGCGGGCTGCAAACAGACTTGGAGTCCTCGTGTCTCAGATTAACAGAGCACAGTGTCCCACCCGGACCAAACTTGATGTACGTCTCTGCGTTTTCCCTCCTCTTCCTTCCGCCGAGCCCACTCAGGTCTTCAACGCCGCGCGCTGGTCGAGGCAGGCATAGCACCTGGAGGTGGCCCTGGCCACTACTGCCCCAGCCTGGTAGTCCACCCCTACCTACCAGGGGCTGTCGCCCAGGAGCGCGTGTGCTCAGCTGCCCCCTGCCCTCCTGCACTCCACCTGCCCCGGAGCAGGGTCCTGCCAGTCCCTTTTAATCCGTGGGCGCTCGCAGTGCAACTCAGTCCATGCTCCTGTGCAAACCGGTCTTTGGGAGGTTTGGGAGGGTGGAAGGGGTGGGGGAGAGTTCTGGGGGAGGGGTGTGTGTGTGTGTGTGTGTGTGTGTGTGTGTGTGTGTGTGTGTGTGTTGGGGGGCTCCACCGCGGGTGCGGGGCAGCGAGAGGACCTCTCGCACTCCAGAGAGCACGCCTACACCTGGCGACCGGGGCGACTCTCCCACCCCCAGGGGGAGTTGAAGGCTTCCGGCGCCGCCGCTTAGTCCACCGGTTCCCCGGGCAAGCGCAGGAGTCCTGGGAACACACCGCTGCAGCGCTGCCCAGGCGGATGTCACTGGCTCTTGTCGTCCCCGGCCTCGGCCCTGACCCCGGCCCCGACCCCGCATCCGGCCCGGGCCCTCCTCCGGCCAACCTTGTGCAAGTCGCTGTGGCCATTAGACAGACCACTGACCGTCGCTCAGGTCCCCAGCGTGTGGTTGGGACGGCACACCTTCGGCCCCCGTGCATAATGACAGGGCGCTGAGGGGGTTCTCTTGGCAGCCCACGTAAAGCCGCGGCGACGGACCAGGTGGCACCCGGAGCTTGTGCGCGTGCCTAACAGGGGGCCTGGCGTAGCCCAGGCACCTAGGGCGCGGAACGCTGAGGAGACCTGCAAGCCAGGCGTCTCTTCTTGGGCCACCGGAGGCCGGTGGCAGGCGTCTACGGCCATACCACCCTGAACGCGCCCGATCTCGTCTGATCTCGGAAGCTAAGCAGGGTCGGGCCTGGTTAGTACTTGGATGGGAGACCGCCTGGGAATACCGGGTGCTGTAGGCTTTTTGCCTGCCGCCACCCACGCTTCTTTTTCCTGACTTTCCCTTGGCCACAGGCTCGCTTGCCCACAAGCCGGCCGGCGTGGATGGCGGGTGCGTTGGGCTGGGGTGCGGTGAGGTGTTGTGGGGCGAAGCACAGGGAGAGAGCCACTGCACCCGAATGCACCCGGCCTACCGGCACCTGAGAGCCCGGGAACGGCCCTCCTCCGCCTTGAGTGCCAGGTCACTCCACGAAACAAGTGGCAGGCCGTCTGTTGGCCGCATTGACTTTAAAAGCAGGTTCAGCGTGGGCTCAGCGGATAGTGTGGATCTGGGATAAGTAAAGGACCCGGGTTCGAAGCCCCAAGGGAACGGCGGGCTGCAAACAGACTTGGAGTCCTCGTGTCTCAGATTAACAGAGCACAGTGTCCCACCTGGACCAAATTTGATGTACGTCTCTGCGTTTTCCCTCCTCTTCCTTCCGCCGAGCCCACTCAGGTCTTCAACGCCGCGCGCTGGTCGAGGCAGGCATAGCACCTGGTCCTGCGCTTGCCCCGGGGAACCGGTGGACTAAGCGGCGGCGCCGGAAGCCTTCAACTCCCCCTGGGGGTGGGAGAGTCGCCCCGGTCGCCAGGTGTAGGCGTGCTCTCTGGAGTGCGAGAGGTCCTCTCGCTGCCCCGCACCCGCGGTGGAGGCCCCCCCAACACAAACACACACACACACACACACACACACACACACACACCCCTCCCCCAGAACTCTCCCCCACCCCTTCCACCCTCCCAAACCTCCCAAGGACCGGTTTGCACAGGAGCATTGGGACTGAGTTGCACTGCGAGCGCCCCACGTGATTAAAAGGGACTGGCAGGACCCTGCTCCGGGGCAGGTGGAGTGCAGGAGGGCAGGGGGGCAGCTGAGCACACGCGCTCCCTGGGCGACCGCCCCTGGTAGGTAGGGGTGGGACTACCAGGCTGGGGCAGGTAGTGGCCAGGGCCACCTCCAGGTGCTATGCCTGCCTCGACCAGCGCGCGGCGTTGAAGACCTGAGTGGGCCTCGGCCCTGACCCCGGCCCCGACCCCGCATCCGGCCCGGGCCCTCCTCCGGCCAACCTTGTGCAAGTCGCTGTGGCCATTAGACAGACCACTGACCGTCGCTCAGGTCCCCAGCGTGTGGTTGGGACGGCACACCTTCGGCCCCCGTGCATAATGACAGGGCGCTGAGGGGGTTCTCTTGGCAGCCCACGTAAAGCCGCGGCGACGGACCAGGTGGCACCCGGAGCTTGTGCGCGTGCCTAACAGGGGGCCTGGCGTAGCCCAGGCACCTAGGGCGCGGAACGCTGAGGAGACCTGCAAGCCAGGCGTCTCTTCTTGGGCCACCGGAGGCCGGTGGCAGGCGTCTACGGCCATACCACCCTGAACGCGCCCGATCTCGTCTGATCTCGGAAGCTAAGCAGGGTCGGGCCTGGTTAGTACTTGGATGGGAGACCGCCTGGGAATACCGGGTGCTGTAGGCTTTTTGCCTGCCGCCACCCACGCTTCTTTTTCCTGACTTTCCCTTGGCCACAGGCTCGCTTGCCCACAAGCCGGCCGGCGTGGATGGCGGGTGCGTTGGGCTGGGGTGCGGTGAGGTGTTGTGGGGCGAAGCACAGGGAGAGAGCCACTGCACCCGAATGCACCCGGCCTACCGGCACCTGAGAGCCCGGGAACGGCCCTCCTCCGCCTTGAGTGCCAGGTCACTCCACGAAACAAGTGGCAGGCCGTCTGTTGGCCGCATTGACTTTAAAAGCAGGTTCAGCGTGGGCTCAGCGGATAGTGTGGATCTGGGATAAGTAAAGGACCCGGGTTCGAAGCCCCAAGGGAACGGCGGGCTGCAAACAGACTTGGAGTCCTCGTGTCTCAGATTAACAGAGCACAGTGTCCCACCTGGACCAAACTTGATGTACGTCTCTGCGTTTTCCCTCCTCTTCCTTCCGCCGAGCCCACTCAGGTCTTCAACGCCGCGCGCTGGTCGAGGCAGGCATAGCACCTGGAGGTGGCCCTGGCCACTACTGCCCCAGCCTGGTAGTCCACCCCTACCTACCAGGAGCTGTCGCCCAGGAGCGCGTGTGCTCAGCTGCCCCCTGCCCTCCTGCACTCCACCTGCCCCGGAGCAGGGTCCTGCCAGTCCCTTTTAATCCGTGGGCGCTCGCAGTGCAACTCAGTCCATGCTCCTGTGCAAACCGGTCCTTGGGAGGTTTGGGAGGGTGGAAGGGGTGGGGGAGAGTTCTGGGGGAGGGGTGTGTGTGTGTGTGTGTGTGTGTGTGTGTGTTGGGGGGCTCCACCGCGGGTGCGGGGCAGCGAGAGGACCTCTCGCACTCCAGAGAGCACGCCTACACCTGGCGACCGGGGCGACTCTCCCACCCCCAGGGGGAGTTGAAGGCTTCCGGCGCCGCCGCTTAGTCCACCGGTTCCCCGGGCAAGCGCAGGAGTCCTGGGAACACACCGCTGCAGCGCTGCCCAGGCGGATGTCACTGGCCCTTGTCGTCCCCGGCCTCGACCCTGACCCCGGCCCCGACCCCGCATCCGGCCCGGGCCCTCCTCCGGCCAACCTTGTGCAAGTCGCTGTGGCCATTAGACAGACCACTGACCGTCGCTCAGGTCCCCAGCGTGTGGTTGGGACGGCACACCTTCGGCCCCCGTGCATAATGACAGGGCGCTGAGGGGGTTCTCTTGGCAGCCCACGTAAAGCCGCGGCGACGGACCAGGTGGCACCCGGAGCTTGTGCGCGTGCCTAACAGGGGGCCTGGCGTAGCCCAGGCACCTAGGGCGCGGAACGCGGAGGAGACCTGCAAGCCAGGCGTCTCTTCTTGGGCCACCGGAGGCCGGTGGCAGGCGTCTACGGCCATACCACCCTGAACGCGCCCGATCTCTTCTGATCTCGGAAGCTAAGCAGGGTCGGGCCTGGTTAGTACTTGGATGGGAGACCGCCTGGGAATACCGTGTGCTGTAGGCTTTTTGCCTGCCGCCACCCACGCTTCTTTTTCCTGACTTTCCCTTGGCCACAGGCTCGCTTGCCCACAAGCCGGCCGGCGTGGATGGCGGGTGCGTTGGGCTGGGGTGCGGTGAGGTGTTGTGGGGCGAAGCACAGGGAGAGAGCCACTGCACCCGAATGCACCCGTCCTACCGGCACCTGAGAGCCCGGGAACGGCCCTCCTCCGCCTTGAGTGCCAGGTCACTCCACGAAACAAGTGGCAGGCCGTCTGTTGGCCGCATTGACTTTAAAAGCAGGTTCAGCGTGGGCTCAGCGGATAGTGTGGATCTGGGATAAGTAAAGGACCCGGGTTCGAAGCCCCAAGGGAACGGCGGGCTGCAAACAGACTTGGAGTCCTCGTGTCTCAGATTAACAGAGCACAGTGTCCCACCTGGACCAAATTTGATGTACGTCTCTGCGTTTTCCCTCCTCTTCCTTCCGCCGAGCCCACTCAGGTCTTCAACGCCGCGCGCTGGTCGAGGCAGGCATAGCACCTGGAGGTGGCCCTGGCCACTACTGCCCCAGCCTGGTAGTCCACCCCTACCTACCAGGGGCGGTCGCCCAGGAGCGCGTGTGCTCAGCTGCCCCCTGCCCTCCTGCACTCCACCTGCCCCGGAGCAGGGTCCTGCCAGTCCCTTTTAATCCGTGGGCGCTCGCAGTGCAACTCAGTCCATGCTCCTGTGCAAACCGGTCCTTGGGAGGTTTGGGAGGGTGGAAGGGGTGGGGGAGAGTTCTGGGGGAGGGGTGTGTGTGTGTGTGTGTGTGTGTGTGTGTGTGTGTGTGTGTTGGGGGGCTCCACCGCGGGTGCGGGGCAGCGAGAGGACCTCTCGCACTCCAGAGAGCACGCCTACACCTGGCGACCGGGGCGACTCTCCCACCCCCAGGGGGAGTTGAAGGCTTCCGGCGCCGCCGCTTAGTCCACCGGTTCCCCGGGCAAGCGCAGGAGTCCTGGGAACACACCGCTGCAGCGCTGCCCAGGCGGATGTCACTGGCCCTTGTCGTCCCCGGCCTCGGCCCTGACCCCGGCCCCGACCCCGCATCCGGCCCGGGCCCTCCTCCGGCCAACCTTGTGCAAGTCGCTGTGGCCATTAGACAGACCACTGACCGTCGCTCAGGTCCCCAGCGTGTGGTTGGGACGGCACACCTTCGGCCCCCGTGCATAATGACAGGGCGCTGAGGGGGTTCTCTTGGCAGCCCACGTAAAGCCGCGGCGACGGACCAGGTGGCACCCGGAGCTTGTGCGCGTGCCTAACAGGGGGCCTGGCGTAGCCCAGGCACCTAGGGCGCGGAACGCTGAGGAGACCTGCAAGCCAGGCGTCTCTTCTTGGGCCACCGGAGGCCGGTGGCAGGCGTCTACGGCCATACCACCCTGAACGCGCCCGATCTCGTCTGATCTCGGAAGCTAAGCAGGGTCGGGCCTGGTTAGTACTTGGATGGGAGACCGCCTGGGAATACCGGGTGCTGTAGGCTTTTTGCCTGCCGCCACCCACGCTTCTTTTTCCTGACTTTCCCTTGGCCACAGGCTCGCTTGCCCACAAGCCGGCCGGCGTGGATGGCGGGTGCGTTGGGCTGGGGTGCGGTGAGGTGTTGTGGGGCGAAGCACAGGGAGAGAGCCACTGCACCCGAATGCACCCGGCCTACCGGCACCTGAGAGCCCGGGAACGGCCCTCCTCCGCCTTGAGTGCCAGGTCACTCCACGAAACAAGTGGCAGGCCGTCTGTTGGCCGCATTGACTTTAAAAGCAGGTTCAGCGTGGGCTCAGCGGATAGTGTGGATCTGGGATAAGTAAAGGACCCGGGTTCGAAGCCCCAAGGGAACGGCGGGCTGCAAACAGACTTGGAGTCCTCGTGTCTCAGATTAACAGAGCACAGTGTCCCACCTGGACCAAACTTGATGTACGTCTCTGCGTTTTCCCTCCTCTTCCTTCCGCCGAGCCCACTCAGGTCTTCAACGCCGCGCGCTGGTCGAGGCAGGCATAGCACCTGGAGGTGGCCCTGGCCACTACTGCCCCAGCCTGGTAGTCCACCCCTACCTACCAGGAGCTGTCGCCCAGGAGCGCGTGTGCTCAGCTGCCCCCTGCCCTCCTGCACTCCACCTGCCCCGGAGCAGGGTCCTGCCAGTCCCTTTTAATCCGTGGGCGCTCGCAGTGCAACTCAGTCCATGCTCCTGTGCAAACCGGTCCTTGGGAGGTTTGGGAGGGTGGAAGGGGTGGGGGAGAGTTCTGGGGGAGGGGTGTGTGTGTGTGTGTGTGTGTGTGTGTGTGTTGGGGGGCTCCACCGCGGGTGCGGGGCAGCGAGAGGACCTCTCGCACTCCAGAGAGCACGCCTACACCTGGCGACCGGGGCGACTCTCCCACCCCCAGGGGGAGTTGAAGGCTTCCGGCGCCGCCGCTTAGTCCACCGGTTCCCCGGGCAAGCGCAGGAGTCCTGGGAACACACCGCTGCAGCGCTGCCCAGGCGGATGTCACTGGCCCTTGTCGTCCCCGGCCTCGTCCCTGACCCCGGCCCCGACCCCGCATCCGGCCCGGGCCCTCCTCCGGCCAACCTTGTGCAAGTCGCTGTGGCCATTAGACAGACCACTGACCGTCGCTCAGGTCCCCAGCGAGTGGTTGGGACGGCACACCTTCGGCCCCCGTGCATAATGACAGGGCGCTGAGGGGGTTCTCTTGGCAGCCCACGTAAAGCCGCGGCGACGGACCAGGTGGCACCCGGAGCTTGTGCGCGTGCCTAACAGGGGGCCTGGCGTAGCCCAGGCACCTAGGGCGCGGAACGCTGAGGAGACCTGCAAGCCAGGCGTCTCTTCTTGGGCCACCGGAGGCCGGTAGCAGGCGTCTACGGCCATACCACCCTGAACGCGCCCGATCTCGTCTGATCTCGGAAGCTAAGCAGGGTCGGGCCTGGTTAGTACTTGGATGGGAGACCGCCTGGGAATACCGGGTGCTGTAGGCTTTTTGCCTGCCGCCACCCACGCTTCTTTTTCCTGACTTTCCCTTGGCCACAGGCTCGCTTGCCCACAAGCCGGCCGGCGTGGATGGCGGGTGCGTTGGGCTGGGGTGCGGTGAGGTGTTGTGGGGCGAAGCACAGGGAGAGAGCCACTGCACCCGAATGCACCCGGCCTACCGGCACCTGAGAGCCCGGGAACGGCCCTCCTCCGCCTTGAGTGCCAGGTCACTCCACGAAACAAGTGGCAGGCCGTCTGTTGGCCGCATTGACTTTAAAAGCAGGTTCAGCGTGGGCTCAGCGGATAGTGTGGATCTGGGATAAGTAAAGGACCCGGGTTCGAAGCCCCAAGGGAACGGCGGGCTGCAAACAGACTTGGAGTCCTCGTGTCTCAGATTAACAGAGCACAGTGTCCCACCTGGACCAAACTTGATGTACGTCTCTGCGTTTTCCCTCCTCTTCCTTCCGCCGAGCCCACTCAGGTCTTCAACGCCGCGCGCTGGTCGAGGCAGGCATAGCACCTGGAGGTGGCCCTGGCCACTACTGCCCCAGCCTGGTAGTCCACCCCTACCTACCAGGGGCTGTCGCCCAGGAGCGCGTGTGCTCAGCTGCCCCCTGCCCTCCTGCACTCCACCTGCCCCGGAGCAGGGTCCTGCCAGTCCCTTTTAATCCGTGGGCGCTCGCAGTGCAACTCAGTCCATGCTCCTGTGCAAACCGGTCCTTGGGAGGTTTGGGAGGGTGGAAGGGGTGGGGGAGAGTTCTGGGGGAGGGGTGTGTGTGTGTGTGTGTGTGTGTGTGTGTGTGTGTGTGTGTGTGTTGGGGGGCTCCACCGCGGGTGCGGGGCAGCGAGAGGACCTCTCGCACTCCAGAGAGCACGCCTACACCTGGCGACCGGGGCGACTCTCCCACCCCCAGGGGGAGTTGAAGGCTTCCGGCGCCGCCGCTTAGTCCACCGGTTCCCCGGGCAAGCGCAGGAGTCCTGGGAACACACCGCTGCAGCGCTGCCCAGGCGGATGTCACTGGCCCTTGTCGTCCCCGGCCTCGGCCCTGACCCCGGCCCCGACCCCGCATCCGGCCCGGGCCCTCCTCCGGCCAACCTTGTGCAAGTCGCTGTGGCCATTAGACAGACCACTGACCGTCGCTCAGGTCCCCAGCGTGTGGTTGGGACGGCACACCTTCGGCCCCCGTGCATAATGACAGGGCGCTGAGGGGGTTCTCTTGGCAGCCCACGTAAAGCCGCGGCGACGGACCAGGTGGCACCCGGAGCTTGTGCGCGTGCCTAACAGGGGGCCTGGCGTAGCCCAGGCACCTAGGGCGCGGAACGCTGAGGAGACCTGCAAGCCAGGCGTCTCTTCTTGGGCCACCGGAGGCCGGTGGCAGGCGTCTACGGCCATACCACCCTGAACGCGCCCGATCTCGTCTGATCTCGGAAGCTAAGCAGGGTCGGGCCTGGTTAGTACTTGGATGGGAGACCGCCTGGGAATACCGGGTGCTGTAGGCTTTTTGCCTGCCGCCACCCACGCTTCTTTTTCCTGACTTTCCCTTGGCCACAGGCTCGCTTGCCCACAAGCCGGCCGGCGTGGATGGCGGGTGCGTTGGGCTGGGGTGCGGTGAGGTGTTGTGGGGCGAAGAACAGGGAGAGAGCCACTGCACCCGAATGCACCCGTCCTACCGACACCTGAGAGCCCGGGAACGGCCCTCCTCCGCCTTGAGTGCCAGGTCACTCCACGAAACAAGTGGCAGGCCGTCTGTTGGCCGCATTGACTTTAAAAGCAGGTTCAGCGTGGGCTCAGCGGATAGTGTGGATCTGGGATAAGTAAAGGACCCGGGTTCGAAGCCCCAAGGGAACGGCGGGCTGCAAACAGACTTGGAGTCCTCGTGTCTCAGATTAACAGAGCACAGTGTCCCACCCGGACCAAACTTGATGTACGTCTCTGCGTTTTCCCTCCTCTTCCTTCCGCCGAGCCCACTCAGGTCTTCAACGCCGCGCGCTGGTCGAGGCAGGCATAGCACCTGGAGGTGGCCCTGGCCACTACTGCCCCAGCCTGGTAGTCCACCCCTACCTACCAGGGGCTGTCGCCCAGGAGCGCGTGTGCTCAGCTGCCCCCTGCCCTCCTGCACTCCACCTGCCCCGGAGCAGGGTCCTGCCAGTCCCTTTTAATCCGTGGGCGCTCGCAGTGCAACTCAGTCCATGCTCCTGTGCAAACCGGTCCTTGGGAGGTTTGGGAGGGTGGAAGGGGTGGGGGAGAGTTCTGGGGGAGGGGTGTGTGTGTGTGTGTGTGTGTGTGTGTGTGTGTGTGTGTTGGGGGGCTCCACCGCGGGTGCGGGGCAGCGAGAGGACCTCTCGCACTCCAGAGAGCACGCCTACACCTGGCGACCGGGGCGACTCTCCCACCCCCAGGGGGAGTTGAAGGCTTCCGGCGCCGCCGCTTAGTCCACCGGTTCCCCGGGCAAGCGCAGGAGTCCTGGGAACACACCGCTGCAGCGCTGCCCAGGCGGATGTCACTGGCCCTTGTCGTCCCCGGCCTCGGCCCTGACCCCGGCCCCGACCCCGCATCCGGCCCGGGCCCTCCTCCGGCCAACCTTGTGCAAGTCGCTGTGGCCATTAGACAGACCACTGACCGTCGCTCAGGTCCCCAGCGTGTGGTTGGGACGGCACACCTTCGGCCCCCGTGCATAATGACAGGGCGCTGAGGGGGTTCTCTTGGCAGCCCACGTAAAGCCGCGGCGACGGACCAGGTGGCACCCGGAGCTTGTGCGCGTGCCTAACAGGGGGCCTGGCGTAGCCCAGGCACCTAGGGCGCGGAACGCTGAGGAGACCTGCAAGCCAGGCGTCTCTTCTTGGGCCACCGGAGGCCGGTGGCAGGCGTCTACGGCCATACCACCCTGGACGCGCCCGATCTCGTCTGATCTCGGAAGCTAAGCAGGGTCGGGCCTGGTTAGTACTTGGATGGGAGACCGCCTGGGAATACCGGGTGCTGTAGGCTTTTTTCCTGCCGCCACCCACGCTTCTTTTTCCTGACTTTCCCTTGGCCACAGGCTCGCTTGCCCACAAGCCGGCCGGCGTGGATGGCGGGTGCGTTGGGCTGGGGTGCGGTGAGGTGTTGTGGGGCGAAGCACAGGGAGAGAGCCACTGCACCCGAATGCACCCGTCCTACCGGCACCTGAGAGCCCGGGAACGGCCCTCCTCCGCCTTGAGTGCCAGGTCACTCCACGAAACAAGTGGCAGGCCGTCTGTTGGCCGCATTGACTTTAAAAGCAGGTTCAGCGTGGGCTCAGCGGATAGTGTGGATCTGGGATAAGTAAAGGACCCGGGTTCGAAGCCCCAAGGGAACGGCGGGCTGCAAACAGACTTGGAGTCCTCGTGTCTCAGATTAACAGAGCACAGTGTCCCACCTGGACCAAACTTGATGTACGTCTCTGCGTTTTCCCTCCTCTTCCTTCCGCCGAGCCCACTCAGGTCTTCAACGCCGCGCGCTGGTCGAGGCAGGCATAGCACCTGGAGGTGGCCCTGGCCACTACTGCCCCAGCCTGGTAGTCCACCCCTACCTACCAGGGGCGGTCGCCCAGGAGCGCGTGTGCTCAGCTGCCCCCTGCCCTCCTGCACTCCACCTGCCCCGGAGCAGGGTCCTGCCAGTCCCTTTTAATCCGTGGGCGCTCGCAGTGCAACTCAGTCCATGCTCCTGTGCAAACCGGTCCTTGGGGGGTTTGGGAGGGTGGAAGGGGTGGGGGAGAGTTCTGGGGGAGGGGTGTGTGTGTGTGTGTGTGTGTGTGTGTGTGTGTGTGTGTGTTGGGGGGCTCCACCGCGGGTGCGGGGCAGCGAGAGGACCTCTCGCACTCCAGAGAGCACGCCTACACCTGGCGACCGGGGCGACTCTCCCACCCCCAGGGGGAGTTGAAGGCTTCCGGCGCCGCCGCTTAGTCCACCGGTTCCCCGGGCAAGCGCAGGAGTCCTGGGAACACACCGCTGCAGCGCTGCCCAGGCGGATGTCACTGGCCCTTGTCGTCCCCGGCCTCGGCCCTGACCCCGGCCCAGACCCCGCATCCGGCCCGGGCCCTCCTCCGGCCAACCTTGTGCAAGTCGCCGTGGCCATTAGACAGACCACTGACCGTCGCTCAGGTCCCCAGCGTGTGGTTGGGACGGCACACCTTCGGCCCCCGTGCATAATGACAGGGCGCTGAGGGGGTTCTCTTGGCAGCCCACGTAAAGCCGCGGCGACGGACCAGGTGGCACCCGGAGCTTGTGCGCGTGCCTAACAGGGGGCCTGGCGTAGCCCAGGCACCTAGGGCGCGGAACGCTGAGGAGACCTGCAAGCCAGGCGTCTCTTCTTGGGCCACCGGAGGCCGGTGGCAGGCGTCTACGGCCATACCACCCTGAACGCGCCCGATCTCGTCTGATCTCGGAAGCTAAGCAGGGTCGGGCCTGGTTAGTACTTGGATGGGAGACCGCCTGGGAATACCGGGTGCTGTAGGCTTTTTGCCTGCCGCCACCCACGCTTCTTTTTCCTGACTTTCCCTTGGCCACAGGCTCGCTTGCCCACAAGCCGGCCGGCGTGGATGGCGGGTGCGTTGGGCTGGGGTGCGGTGAGGTGTTGTGGGGCGAAGCACAGGGAGAGAGCCACTGCACCCGAATGCACCCGGCCTACCGGCACCTGAGAGCCCGGGAACGGCCCTCCTCCGCCTTGAGTGCCAGGTCACTCCACGAAACAAGTGGCAGGCGGTCTGTTGGCCGCATTGACTTTAAAAGCAGGTTCAGCGTGGGCTCAGCGGATAGTGTGGATCTGGAATAAGTAAAGGACCCGGGTTCGAAGCCCCAAGGGAACGGCGGGCTGCAAACAGACTTGGAGTCCTCGTGTCTCAGATTAACAGAGCACAGTGTCCCACCTGGACCAAACTTGATGTACGTCTCTGCGTTTTCCCTCCTCTTCCTTCCGCCGAGCCCACTCAGGTCTTCAACGCCGCGCGCTGGTCGAGGCAGGCATAGCACCTGGAGGTGGCCCTGGCCACTACTGCCCCAGCCTGGTAGTCCACCCCTACCTACCAGGGGCTGTCGCCCAGGAGCGCGTGTGCTCAGCTGCCCCCTGCCCTCCTGCACTCCACCTGCCCCTGAGCAGGGTCCTGCCAGTCCCTTTTAATCCGTGGGCGCTCGCAGTGCAACTCAGTCCATGCTCCTGTGCAAACCGGTCCTTGGGAGGTTTGGGAGGGTGGAAGGGGTGGGGGAGAGTTCTGGGGGAGGGGTGTGTGTGTGTGTGTGTGTGTGTGTGTGTGTGTGTGTGTGTGTTGGGGGGCTCCACCGCGGGTGCGGGGCAGCGAGAGGACCTCTCGCACTCCAGAGAGCACGCCTACACCTGGCGACCGGGGCGACTCTCCCACCCCCAGGGGGAGTTGAAGGCTTCCGGCGCCGCCGCTTAGTCCACCGGTTCCCCGGGCAAGCGCAGGAGTCCTGGGAACACACCGCTGCAGCGCTGCCCAGGCGGATGTCACTGGCCCTTGTCGTCCCCGGCCTCGGCCCTGACCCCGGCCCCGACCACGCATCCGGCCCGGGCCCTCCTCCGGCCAACCTTGTGCAAGTCGCTGTGGCCATTAGACAGACCACTGACCGTCGCTCAGGTCCCCAGCGTGTGGTTGGGACGGCACACCTTCGGCCCCCGTGCATAATGACAGGGCGCTGAGGGGGTTCTCTTGGCAGCCCACGTAAAGCCGCGGCGACGGACCAGGTGGCACCCGGAGCTTGTGCGCGTGCCTAACAGGGGGCCTGGCGTAGCCCAGGCACCTAGGGCTCGGAACGCTGAGGTGACCTGCAAGCCAGGCGTCTCTTCTTGGGCCACCGGAGGCCGGTGGCAGGCGTCTACGGCCATACCACCCTGAACGCGCCCGATCTCGTCTGATCTCGGAAGCTAAGCAGGGTCGGGCCTGGTTAGTACTTGGATGGGAGACCGCCTGGGAATACCGGGTGCTGTAGGCTTTTTGCCTGCCGCCACCCACGCTTCTTTTTCCTGACTTTCCCTTGGCCACAGGCTCGCTTGCCCACAAGCCGGCCGGCGTGGATGGCGGGTGCGTTGGGCTGGGGTGCGGTGAGGTGTTGTGGGGCGAAGCACAGAAAGAGAGCCACTGCACCCGAATGCACCCGTCCTACCGGCACCTGAGAGCCCGGGAACGGCCCTCCTCCGCCTTGAGTGCCAGGTCACTCCACGAAACAAGTGGCAGGCCGTCTGTTGGCCGCATTGACTTTAAAAGCAGGTTCAGCGTGGGCTCAGCGGATAGTGTGGATCTGGGATAAGTAAAGGACCCGGGTTCGAAGCCCCAAGGGAACGGCGGGCTGCAAACAGACTTGGAGTCCTCGTGTCTCAGATTAACAGAGCACAGTGTCCCACCTGGACCAAACTTGATGTACGTCTCTGCGTTTTCCCTCCTCTTCCTTCCGCCGAGCCCACTCAGGTCTTCAACGCCGCGCGCTGGTCGAGGCAGGCATAGCACCTGGAGGTGGCCCTGGCCACTACTGCCCCAGCCTGGTAGTCCACCCCTACCTACCAGGGGCTGTCGCCCAGGAGCGCGTGCGCTCAGCTGCCCCCTGCCCTCCTGCACTCCACCTGCCCCGGAGCAGGGTCCTGCCAGTCCCTTTTAATCCGTGGGCGCTCGCAGTGCAACTCAGTCCATGCTCCTGTGCAAACCGGTCCTTGGGAGGTTTGGGAGGGTGGAAGGGGTGGGGGAGAGTTCTGGGGGAGGGGTGTGTGTGTGTGTGTGTGTGTGTGTGTGTGTGTGTTGGGGGGCTCCACCGCGGGTGCGGGGCAGCGAGAGGACCTCTCGCACTCCAGAGAGCACGCCTACACCTGGCGACCGGGGCGACTCTCCCACCCCCAGGGGGAGTTGAAGGCTTCCGGCGCCGCCGCTTAGTCCACCGGTTCCCCGGGCAAGCGCAGGAGTCCTGGGAACACACCGCTGCAGCGCTGCCCAGGCGGATGTCACTGGCCCTTGTCGTCCCCGGCCTCGGCCCTGACCCCAGCCCCGACCCCGCATCCGGCCCGGGCCCTCCTCGGGCCAACCTTGTGCAAGTCGCTGTGGCCATTAGACAGACCACTGACCGTCGCTCAGGTCCCCAGCGTGTGGTTGGGACGGCACACCTTCGGCCCCCGTGCATAATGACAGGGCGCTGAGGGGGTTCTCTTGGCAGCCCACGTAAAGCCGCGGCGACGGACCAGGTGGCACCCGGAGCTTGTGCGCGTGCCTAACAGGGGGCCTGGCGTAGCCCAGGCACCTAGGGCGCGGAACGCTGAGGAGACCTGCAAGCCAGGCGTCTCTTCTTGGGCCACCGGAGGCCGGTGGCAGGCGTCTACGGCCATACCACCCTGGACGCGCCCGATCTCGTCTGATCTCGGAAGCTAAGCAGGGTCGGGCCTGGTTAGTACTTGGATGGGAGACCGCCTGGGAATACCGGGTGCTGTAGGCTTTTTGCCTGCCGCCACCCACGCTTCTTTTTCCTGACTTTCCCTTGGCCACAGGCTCGCTTGCCCACAAGCCGGCCGGCGTGGATGGCGGGTGCGTTGGGCTGGGGTGCGGTGAGGTGTTGTGGGGCGAAGCACAGGGAGAGAGCCACTGCACCCGAATGCACCCGGCCTACCGGCACCTGAGAGCCCGGGAACGGCCCTCCTCCGCCTTGAGTGCCAGGTCACTCCACGAAACAAGTGGCAGGCCGTCTGTTGGCCGCATTGACTTTAAAAGCAGGTTCAGCGTGGGCTCAGCGGATAGTGTGGATCTGGGATAAGTAAAGGACCCGGGTTCGAAGCCCCAAGGGAACGGCGGGCTGCAAACAGACTTGGAGTCCTCGTGTCTCAGATTAACAGAGCACAGTGTCCCACCTGGACCAAATTTGATGTACGTCTCTGCGTTTTCCCTCCTCTTCCTTCCGCCGAGCCCACTCAGGTCTTCAACGCCGCGCGCTGGTCGAGGCAGGCATAGCACCTGGAGGTGGCCCTGGCCACTACTGCCCCAGCCTGGTAGTCCACCCCTACCTACCAGGGGCGGTCGCCCAGGAGCGCGTGTGCTCAGCTGCCCCCTGCCCTCCTGCACTCCACCTGCCCCGGAGCAGGGTCCTGCCAGTCCCTTTTAATCCGTGGGCGCTCGCAGTGCAACTCAGTCCATGCTCCTGTGCAAACCGGTCCTTGGGAGGTTTGGGAGGGTGGAAGGGGTGGGGGAGAGTTCTGGGGGAGGGGTGTGTGTGTGTGTGTGTGTGTGTGTGTGTGTGTGTGTGTGTGTTGGGGGGCTCCACCGCGGGTGCGGGGCAGCGAGAGGACCTCTCGCACTCCAGAGAGCACGCCTACACCTGGCGACCGGGGCGACTCTCCCACCCCCAGGGGGAGTTGAAGGCTTCCGGCGCCGCCGCTTAGTCCACCGGTTCCCCGGGCAAGCGCAGGAGTCCTGGGAACACACCGCTGCAGCGCTGCCCAGGCGGATGTCACTGGCCCTTGTCGTCCCCGGCCTCGGCCCTGACCCCGGCCCCGACCCCGCATCCGGCCCGGGCCCTCCTCCGGCCAACCTTGTGCAAGTCGCTGTGGCCATTAGACAGACCACTGACCGTCGCTCAGGTCCCCAGCGTGTGGTTGGGACGGCACACCTTCGGCCCCCGTGCATAATGACAGGGCGCTGAGGGGGTTCTCTTGGCAGCCCACGTAAAGCCGCGGCGACGGACCAGGTGGCACCCGGAGCTTGTGCGCGTGCCTAACAGGGGGCCTGGCGTAGCCCAGGCACCTAGGGCGCGGAACGCTGAGGAGACCTGCAAGCCAGGCGTCTCTTCTTGGGCCACCGGAGGCCGGTGGCAGGCGTCTACGGCCATACCACCCTGAACGCGCCCGATCTCGTCTGATCTCGGAAGCTAAGCAGGGTCGGGCCTGGTTAGTACTTGGATGGGAGACCGCCTGGGAATACCGGGTGCTGTAGGCTTTTTGCCTGCCGCCACCCACGCTTCTTTTTCCTGACTTTCCCTTGGCCACAGGCTCGCTTGCCCACAAGCCGGCCGGCGTGGATGGCGGGTGCGTTGGGCTGGGGTGCGGTGAGGTGTTGTGGGGCGAAGCACAGGGAGAGAGCCACTGCACCCGAATGCACCCGGCCTACCGGCACCTGAGAGCCCGGGAACGGCCCTCCTCCGCCTTGAGTGCCAGGTCACTCCACGAAACAAGTGGCAGGCCGTCTGTTGGCCGCATTGACTTTAAAAGCAGGTTCAGCGTGGGCTCAGCGGATAGTGTGGATCTGGGATAAGTAAAGGACCCGGGTTCGAAGCCCCAAGGGAACGGCGGGCTGCAAACAGACTTGGCGTCCTCGTGTCTCAGATTAACAGAGCACAGTGTCCCACCTGGACCAAACTTGATGTACGTCTCTGCGTTTTCCCTCCTCTTCCTTCCGCCGAGCCCACTCAGGTCTTCAACGCCGCGCGCTGGTCGAGGCAGGCATAGCACCTGGAGGTGGCCCTGGCCACTACTGCCCCAGCCTGGTAGTCCACCCCTACCTACCAGGAGCTGTCGCCCAGGAGCGCGTGTGCTCAGGAGCCCCCTGCCCTCCTGCACTCCACCTGCCCCGGAGCAGGGTCCTGCCAGTCCCTTTTAATCCGTGGGCGCTCGCAGTGCAACTCAGTCCATGCTCCTGTGCAAACCGGTCCTTGGGAGGTTTGGGAGGGTGGAAGGGGTGGGGGAGAGTTCTGGGGGAGGGGTGTGTGTGTGTGTGTGTGTGTGTGTGTGTGTTGGGGGGCTCCACCGCGGGTGCGGGGCAGCGAGAGGACCTCTCGCACTCCAGAGAGCACGCCTACACCTGGCGACCGGGGCGACTCTCCCACCCCCAGGGGGAGTTGAAGGCTTCCGGCGCCGCCGCTTAGTCCACCGGTTCCCCGGGCAAGCGCAGGAGTCCTGGGAACACACCGCTGCAGCGCTGCCCAGGCGGATGTCACTGGCCCTTGTCGTCCCCGGCCTCGTCCCTGACCCCGGCCCCGACCCCGCATCCGGCCCGGGCCCTCCTCCGGCCAACCTTGTGCAAGTCGCTGTGGCCATTAGACAGACCACTGACCGTCGCTCAGGTCCCCAGCGTGTGGTTGGGACGGCACACCTTCGGCCCCCGTGCATAATTACAGGGCGCTGAGGGGGTTCTCTTGGCAGCCCACGTAAAGCCGCGGCGACGGACCAGGTGGCACCCGGAGCTTGTGCGCGTGCCTAACAGGGGGCCTGGCGTAGCCCAGGCACCTAGGGCGCGGAACGCTGAGGAGACCTGCAAGCCAGGCGTCTCTTCTTGGGCCACCGGAGGCCGGTGGCAGGCGTCTACGGCCATACCACCCTGGACGCGCCCGATCTCGTCTGATCTCGGAAGCTAAGCAGGGTCGGGCCTGGTTAGTACTTGGATGGGAGACCGCCTGGGAATACCGGGTGCTGTAGGCTTTTTTCCTGCCGCCACCCACGCTTCTTTTTCCTGACTTTCCCTTGGCCACAGGCTCGCTTGCCCACAAGCCGGCCGGCGTGGATGGCGGGTGCGTTGGGCTGGGGTGCGGTGAGGTGTTGTGGGGCGAAGCACAGGGAGAGAGCCACTGCACCCGAATGCACCCGTCCTACCGGCACCTGAGAGCACGGGAACGGCCCTCCTCCGCCTTGAGTGCCAGGTCACTCCACGAAACAAGTGGCAGGCCGTCTGTTGGCCGCATTGACTTTAAAAGCAGGTTCAGCGTGGGCTCAGCGGATAGTGTGGATCTGGGATAAGTAAAGGACCCGGGTTCGAAGCCCCAAGGGAACGGCGGGCTGCAAACAGACTTGGAGTCCTCGTGTCTCAGATTAACAGAGCACAGTGTCCCACCTGGACCAAACTTGATGTACGTCTCTGCGTTTTCCCTCCTCTTCCTTCCGCCGAGCCCACTCAGGTCTTCAACGCCGCGCGCTGGTCGAGGCAGGCATAGCACCTGGAGGTGGCCCTGGCCACTACTGCCCCAGCCTGGTAGTCCACCCCTACCTACCAGGGGCGGTCGCCCAGGAGCGCGTGTGCTCAGCTGCCCCCTGCCCTCCTGCACTCCACCTGCCCCGGAGCAGGGTCCTGCCAGTCCCTTTTAATCCGTGGGCGCTCGCAGTGCAACTCAGTCCATGCTCCTGTGCAAACCGGTCCTTGGGGGGTTTGGGAGGGTGGAAGGGGTGGGGGAGAGTTCTGGGGGAGGGGTGTGTGTGTGTGTGTGTGTGTGTGTGTGTGTGTGTGTGTGTTGGGGGGCTCCACCGCGGGTGCGGGGCAGCGAGAGGACCTCTCGCACTCCAGAGAGCACGCCTACACCTGGCGACCGGGGCGACTCTCCCACCCCCAGGGGGAGTTGAAGGCTTCCGGCGCCGCCGCTTAGTCCACCGGTTCCCCGGGCAAGCGCAGGAGTCCTGGGAACACACCGCTGCAGCGCTGCCCAGGCGGATGTCACTGGCCCTTGTCGTCCCCGGCCTCGGCCCTGACCCCGGCCCAGACCCCGCATCCGGCCCGGGCCCTCCTCCGGCCAACCTTGTGCAAGTCGCCGTGGCCATTAGACAGACCACTGACCGTCGCTCAGGTCCCCAGCGTGTGGTTGGGACGGCACACCTTCGGCCCCCGTGCATAATGACAGGGCGCTGAGGGGGTTCTCTTGGCAGCCCACGTAAAGCCGCGGCGACGGACCAGGTGGCACCCGGAGCTTGTGCGCGTGCCTAACAGGGGGCCTGGCGTAGCCCAGGCACCTAGGGCGCGGAACGCTGAGGAGACCTGCAAGCCAGGCGTCTCTTCTTGGGCCACCGGAGGCCGGTGGCAGGCGTCTACGGCCATACCACCCTGAACGCGCCCGATCTCGTCTGATCTCGGAAGCTAAGCAGGGTCGGGCCTGGTTAGTACTTGGATGGGAGACCGCCTGGGAATACCGGGTGCTGTAGGCTTTTTGCCTGCCGCCACCCACGCTTCTTTTTCCTGACTTTCCCTTGGCCACAGGCTCGCTTGCCCACAAGCCGGCCGGCGTGGATGGCGGGTGCGTTGGGCTGGGGTGCGGTGAGGTGTTGTGGGGCGAAGCACAGGGAGAGAGCCACTGCACCCGAATGCACCCGGCCTACCGGCACCTGAGAGCCCGGGAACGGCCCTCCTCCGCCTTGAGTGCCAGGTCACTCCACGAAACAAGTGGCAGGCGGTCTGTTGGCCGCATTGACTTTAAAAGCAGGTTCAGCGTGGGCTCAGCGGATAGTGTGGATCTGGAATAAGTAAAGGACCCGGGTTCGAAGCCCCAAGGGAACGGCGGGCTGCAAACAGACTTGGAGTCCTCGTGTCTCAGATTAACAGAGCACAGTGTCCCACCTGGACCAAACTTGATGTACGTCTCTGCGTTTTCCCTCCTCTTCCTTCCGCCGAGCCCACTCAGGTCTTCAACGCCGCGCGCTGGTCGAGGCAGGCATAGCACCTGGAGGTGGCCCTGGCCACTACTGCCCCAGCCTGGTAGTCCACCCCTACCTACCAGGGGCTGTCGCCCAGGAGCGCGTGTGCTCAGCTGCCCCCTGCCCTCCTGCACTCCACCTGCCCCTGAGCAGGGTCCTGCCAGTCCCTTTTAATCCGTGGGCGCTCGCAGTGCAACTCAGTCCATGCTCCTGTGCAAACCGGTCCTTGGGAGGTTTGGGAGGGTGGAAGGGGTGGGGGAGAGTTCTGGGGGAGGGGTGTGTGTGTGTGTGTGTGTGTGTGTGTGTGTGTGTGTGTGTGTTGGGGGGCTCCACCGCGGGTGCGGGGCAGCGAGAGGACCTCTCGCACTCCAGAGAGCACGCCTACACCTGGCGACCGGGGCGACTCTCCCACCCCCAGGGGGAGTTGAAGGCTTCCGGCGCCGCCGCTTAGTCCACCGGTTCCCCGGGCAAGCGCAGGAGTCCTGGGAACACACCGCTGCAGCGCTGCCCAGGCGGATGTCACTGGCCCTTGTCGTCCCCGGCCTCGGCCCTGACCCCGGCCCCGACCACGCATCCGGCCCGGGCCCTCCTCCGGCCAACCTTGTGCAAGTCGCTGTGGCCATTAGACAGACCACTGACCGTCGCTCAGGTCCCCAGCGTGTGGTTGGGACGGCACACCTTCGGCCCCCGTGCATAATGACAGGGCGCTGAGGGGGTTCTCTTGGCAGCCCACGTAAAGCCGCGGCGACGGACCAGGTGGCACCCGGAGCTTGTGCGCGTGCCTAACAGGGGGCCTGGCGTAGCCCAGGCACCTAGGGCTCGGAACGCTGAGGTGACCTGCAAGCCAGGCGTCTCTTCTTGGGCCACCGGAGGCCGGTGGCAGGCGTCTACGGCCATACCACCCTGAACGCGCCCGATCTCGTCTGATCTCGGAAGCTAAGCAGGGTCGGGCCTGGTTAGTACTTGGATGGGAGACCGCCTGGGAATACCGGGTGCTGTAGGCTTTTTGCCTGCCGCCACCCACGCTTCTTTTTCCTGACTTTCCCTTGGCCACAGGCTCGCTTGCCCACAAGCCGGCCGGCGTGGATGGCGGGTGCGTTGGGCTGGGGTGCGGTGAGGTGTTGTGGGGCGAAGCACAGAAAGAGAGCCACTGCACCCGAATGCACCCGTCCTACCGGCACCTGAGAGCCCGGGAACGGCCCTCCTCCGCCTTGAGTGCCAGGTCACTCCACGAAACAAGTGGCAGGCCGTCTGTTGGCCGCATTGACTTTAAAAGCAGGTTCAGCGTGGGCTCAGCGGATAGTGTGGATCTGGGATAAGTAAAGGACCCGGGTTCGAAGCCCCAAGGGAACGGCGGGCTGCAAACAGACTTGGAGTCCTCGTGTCTCAGATTAACAGAGCACAGTGTCCCACCTGGACCAAACTTGATGTACGTCTCTGCGTTTTCCCTCCTCTTCCTTCCGCCGAGCCCACTCAGGTCTTCAACGCCGCGCGCTGGTCGAGGCAGGCATAGCACCTGGAGGTGGCCCTGGCCACTACTGCCCCAGCCTGGTAGTCCACCCCTACCTACCAGGGGCTGTCGCCCAGGAGCGCGTGCGCTCAGCTGCCCCCTGCCCTCCTGCACTCCACCTGCCCCGGAGCAGGGTCCTGCCAGTCCCTTTTAATCCGTGGGCGCTCGCAGTGCAACTCAGTCCATGCTCCTGTGCAAACCGGTCCTTGGGAGGTTTGGGAGGGTGGAAGGGGTGGGGGAGAGTTCTGGGGGAGGGGTGTGTGTGTGTGTGTGTGTGTGTGTGTGTGTGTGTTGGGGGGCTCCACCGCGGGTGCGGGGCAGCGAGAGGACCTCTCGCACTCCAGAGATCACGCCTACACCTGGCGACCGGGGCGACTCTCCCACCCCCAGGGGGAGTTGAAGGCTTCCGGCGCCGCCGCTTAGTCCACCGGTTCCCCGGGCAAGCGCAGGAGTCCTGGGAACACACCGCTGCAGCGCTGCCCAGGCGGATGTCACTGGCCCTTGTCGTCCCCGGCCTCGGCCCTGACCCCGGCCCCGACCCCGCATCCGGCCCGGGCCCTCCTCCGGCCAACCTTGTGCAAGTCGCTGTGGCCATTAGACAGACCACTGACCGTCGCTCAGGTCCCCAGCGTGTGGTTGGGACGGCACACCTTCGGCCCCCGTGCATAATGACAGGGCGCTGAGGGGGTTCTCTTGGCAGCCCACGTAAAGCCGCGGCGACGGACCAGGTGGCACCCGGAGCTTGTGCGCGTGCCTAACAGGGGGCCTGGCGTAGCCCATGCACCTAGGGCGCGGAACGCTGAGGAGACCTGCAAGCCAGGCGTCTCTTCTTGGGCCACCGGAGGCCGGTGGCAGGCGTCTACGGCCATACCACCCTGAACGCGCCTGATCTCGGAAGCTAAGCAGGGTCGGGCCTGGTTAGTACTTGGATGGGAGACCGCCTGGGAATACCGGGTGCTGTAGGCTTTTTGCCTGCCGCCACCCACGCTTCTTTTTCCTGACTTTCCCTTGGCCACAGGCTCGCTTGCCCACAAGCCGGCCGGCGTGGATGGCGGGTGCGTTGGGCTGGGGTGCGGTGAGGTGTTGTGGGGCGAAGCACAGGGAGAGAGCCACTGCACCCGAATGCACCCGCCCTACCGGCACCTGAGAGCCCGGGAACGGCCCTCCTCCGCCTTGAGTGCCAGGTCACTCCACGAAACAAGTGGCAGGCCGTCTGTTGGCCGCATTGACTTTAAAAGCAGGTTCAGCGTGGGCTCAGCGGATAGTGTGGATCTGGGATAAGTAAAGGACCCGGGTTCGAAGCCCCAAGGGAACGGCGGGCTGCAAACAGACTTGGAGTCCTCGTGTCTCAGATTAACAGAGCACAGTGTCCCACCTGGACCAAACTTGATGTACGTCTCTGCGTTTTCCCTCCTCTTCCTTCCGCCGAGCCCACTCAGGTCTTCAACGCCGCGCGCTGGTCGAGGCAGGCATAGCACCTGGAGGTGGCCCTGGCCACTACTGCCCCAGCCTGGTAGTCCACCCCTACCTACCAGGGGCTGTCGCCCAGGAGCGCGTGTGCTCAGCTGCCCCCTGCCCTCCTGCACTCCACCTGCCCCGGAGCAGGGTCCTGCCAGTCCCTTTTAATCCGTGGGCGCTCGCAGTGCAACTCAGTCCATGCTCCTGTGCAAACCGGTCCTTGGGAGGTTTGGGAGGGTGGAAGGGGTGGGGGAGAGTTCTGGGGGAGGGGTGTGTGTGTGTGTGTGTGTGTGTGTGTGTGTGTGTGTGTGTTGGGGGGCTCCACCGCGGGTGCGGGGCAGCGAGAGGACCTCTCGCACTCCAGAGAGCACGCCTACACCTGGCGACCGGGGCGACTCTCCCACCCCCAGGGGGAGTTGAAGGCTTCCGGCGCCGCCGCTTAGTCCACCGGTTCCCCGGGCAAGCGCAGGAGTCCTGGGAACACACCGCTGCAGCGCTGCCCAGGCGGATGTCACTGGCCCTTGTCGTCCCCGGCCTCGGCCCTGACCCCAGCCCCGACCCCGCATCCGGCCCGGGCCCTCCTCGGGCCAACCTTGTGCAAGTCGCTGTGGCCATTAGACAGACCACTGACCGTCGCTCAGGTCCCCAGCGTGTGGTTGGGACGGCACACCTTCGGCCCCCGTGCATAATGACAGGGCGCTGAGGGGGTTCTCTTGGCAGCCCACGTAAAGCCGCGGCGACGGACCAGGTGGCACCCGGAGCTTGTGCGCGTGCCTAACAGGGGGCCTGGCGTAGCCCAGGCACCTAGGGCGCGGAACGCTGAGGAGACCTGCAAGCCAGGCGTCTCTTCTTGGGCCACCGGAGGCCGGTGGCAGGCGTCTACGGCCATACCACCCTGGACGCGCCCGATCTCGTCTGATCTCGGAAGCTAAGCAGGGTCGGGCCTGGTTAGTACTTGGATGGGAGACCGCCTGGGAATACCGGGTGCTGTAGGCTTTTTGCCTGCCGCCACCCACGCTTCTTTTTCCTGACTTTCCCTTGGCCACAGGCTCGCTTGCCCACAAGCCGGCCGGCGTGGATGGCGGGTGCGTTGGGCTGGGGTGCGGTGAGGTGTTGTGGGGCGAAGCACAGGGAGAGAGCCACTGCACCCGAATGCACCCGGCCTACCGGCACCTGAGAGCCCGGGAACGGCCCTCCTCCGCCTTGAGTGCCAGGTCACTCCACGAAACAAGTGGCAGGCCGTCTGTTGGCCGCATTGACTTTAAAAGCAGGTTCAGCGTGGGCTCAGCGGATAGTGTGGATCTGGGATAAGTAAAGGACCCGGGTTCGAAGCCCCAAGGGAACGGCGGGCTGCAAACAGACTTGGAGTCCTCGTGTCTCAGATTAACAGAGCACAGTGTCCCACCTGGACCAAATTTGATGTACGTCTCTGCGTTTTCCCTCCTCTTCCTTCCGCCGAGCCCACTCAGGTCTTCAACGCCGCGCGCTGGTCGAGGCAGGCATAGCACCTGGAGGTGGCCCTGGCCACTACTGCCCCAGCCTGGTAGTCCACCCCTACCTACCAGGGGCGGTCGCCCAGGAGCGCGTGTGCTCAGCTGCCCCCTGCCCTCCTGCACTCCACCTGCCCCGGAGCAGGGTCCTGCCAGTCCCTTTTAATCCGTGGGCGCTCGCAGTGCAACTCAGTCCATGCTCCTGTGCAAACCGGTCCTTGGGAGGTTTGGGAGGGTGGAAGGGGTGGGGGAGAGTTCTGGGGGAGGGGTGTGTGTGTGTGTGTGTGTGTGTGTGTGTGTGTGTGTGTGTGTTGGGGGGCTCCACCGCGGGTGCGGGGCAGCGAGAGGACCTCTCGCACTCCAGAGAGCACGCCTACACCTGGCGACCGGGGCGACTCTCCCACCCCCAGGGGGAGTTGAAGGCTTCCGGCGCCGCCGCTTAGTCCACCGGTTCCCCGGGCAAGCGCAGGAGTCCTGGGAACACACCGCTGCAGCGCTGCCCAGGCGGATGTCACTGGCCCTTGTCGTCCCCGGCCTCGGCCCTGACCCCGGCCCCGACCCCGCATCCGGCCCGGGCCCTCCTCCGGCCAACCTTGTGCAAGTCGCTGTGGCCATTAGACAGACCACTGACCGTCGCTCAGGTCCCCAGCGTGTGGTTGGGACGGCACACCTTCGGCCCCCGTGCATAATGACAGGGCGCTGAGGGGGTTCTCTTGGCAGCCCACGTAAAGCCGCGGCGACGGACCAGGTGGCACCCGGAGCTTGTGCGCGTGCCTAACAGGGGGCCTGGCGTAGCCCAGGCACCTAGGGCGCGGAACGCTGAGGAGACCTGCAAGCCAGGCGTCTCTTCTTGGGCCACCGGAGGCCGGTGGCAGGCGTCTACGGCCATACCACCCTGAACGCGCCCGATCTCGTCTGATCTCGGAAGCTAAGCAGGGTCGGGCCTGGTTAGTACTTGGATGGGAGACCGCCTGGGAATACCGGGTGCTGTAGGCTTTTTGCCTGCCGCCACCCACGCTTCTTTTTCCTGACTTTCCCTTGGCCACAGGCTCGCTTGCCCACAAGCCGGCCGGCGTGGATGGCGGGTGCGTTGGGCTGGGGTGCGGTGAGGTGTTGTGGGGCGAAGCACAGGGAGAGAGCCACTGCACCCGAATGCACCCGGCCTACCGGCACCTGAGAGCCCGGGAACGGCCCTCCTCCGCCTTGAGTGCCAGGTCACTCCACGAAACAAGTGGCAGGCCGTCTGTTGGCCGCATTGACTTTAAAAGCAGGTTCAGCGTGGGCTCAGCGGATAGTGTGGATCTGGGATAAGTAAAGGACCCGGGTTCGAAGCCCCAAGGGAACGGCGGGCTGCAAACAGACTTGGCGTCCTCGTGTCTCAGATTAACAGAGCACAGTGTCCCACCTGGACCAAACTTGATGTACGTCTCTGCGTTTTCCCTCCTCTTCCTTCCGCCGAGCCCACTCAGGTCTTCAACGCCGCGCGCTGGTCGAGGCAGGCATAGCACCTGGAGGTGGCCCTGGCCACTACTGCCCCAGCCTGGTAGTCCACCCCTACCTACCAGGAGCTGTCGCCCAGGAGCGCGTGTGCTCAGCAGCCCCCTGCCCTCCTGCACTCCACCTGCCCCGGAGCAGGGTCCTGCCAGTCCCTTTTAATCCGTGGGCGCTCGCAGTGCAACTCAGTCCATGCTCCTGTGCAAACCGGTCCTTGGGAGGTTTGGGAGGGTGGAAGGGGTGGGGGAGAGTTCTGGGGGAGGGGTGTGTGTGTGTGTGTGTGTGTGTGTGTGTGTTGGGGGGCTCCACCGCGGGTGCGGGGCAGCGAGAGGACCTCTCGCACTCCAGAGAGCACGCCTACACCTGGCGACCGGGGCGACTCTCCCACCCCCAGGGGGAGTTGAAGGCTTCCGGCGCCGCCGCTTAGTCCACCGGTTCCCCGGGCAAGCGCAGGAGTCCTGGGAACACACCGCTGCAGCGCTGCCCAGGCGGATGTCACTGGCCCTTGTCGTCCCCGGCCTCGTCCCTGACCCCGGCCCCGACCCCGCATCCGGCCCGGGCCCTCCTCCGGCCAACCTTGTGCAAGTCGCTGTGGCCATTAGACAGACCACTGACCGTCGCTCAGGTCCCCAGCGTGTGGTTGGGACGGCACACCTTCGGCCCCCGTGCATAATTACAGGGCGCTGAGGGGGTTCTCTTGGCAGCCCACGTAAAGCCGCGGCGACGGACCAGGTGGCACCCGGAGCTTGTGCGCGTGCCTAACAGGGGGCCTGGCGTAGCCCAGGCACCTAGGGCGCGGAACGCTGAGGAGACCTGCAAGCCAGGCGTCTCTTCTTGGGCCACCGGAGGCCGGTAGCAGGCGTCTACGGCCATACCACCCTGAACGCGCCCGATCTCGTCTGATCTCGGAAGCTAAGCAGGGTCGGGCCTGGTTAGTACTTGGATGGGAGACCGCCTGGGAATACCGGGTGCTGTAGGCTTTTTGCCTGCCGCCACCCACGCTTCTTTTTCCTGACTTTCCCTTGGCCACAGGCTCGCTTGCCCACAAGCCGGCCGGCGTGGATGGCGGGTGCGTTGGGCTGGGGTGCGGTGAGGTGTTGTGGGGCGAAGCACAGGGAGAGAGCCACTGCACCCGAATGCACCCGGCCTACCGGCACCTGAGAGCCCGGGAACGGCCCTCCTCCGCCTTGAGTGCCAGGTCACTCCACGAAACAAGTGGCAGGCCGTCTGTTGGCCGCATTGACTTTAAAAGCAGGTTCAGCGTGGGCTCAGCGGATAGTGTGGATCTGGGATAAGTAAAGGACCCGGGTTCGAAGCCCCAAGGGAACGGCGGGCTGCAAACAGACTTGGAGTCCTCGTGTCTCAGATTAACAGAGCACAGTGTCCCACCTGGACCAAACTTGATGTACGTCTCTGCGTTTTCCCTCCTCTTCCTTCCGCCGAGCCCACTCAGGTCTTCAACGCCGCGCGCTGGTCGAGGCAGGCATAGCACCTGGAGGTGGCCCTGGCCACTACTGCCCCAGCCTGGTAGTCCACCCCTACCTACCAGGGGCTGTCGCCCAGGAGCGCGTGTGCTCAGCTGCCCCCTGCCCTCCTGCACTCCACCTGCCCCGGAGCAGGGTCCTGCCAGTCCCTTTTAATCCGTGGGCGCTCGCAGTGCAACTCAGTCCATGCTCCTGTGCAAACCGGTCCTTGGGAGGTTTGGGAGGGTGGAAGGGGTGGGGGAGAGTTCTGGGGGAGGGGTGTGTGTGTGTGTGTGTGTGTGTGTGTGTGTGTGTGTGTGTGTTGGGGGGCTCCACCGCGGGTGCGGGGCAGCGAGAGGACCTCTCGCACTCCAGAGAGCACGCCTACACCTGGCGACCGGGGCGACTCTCCCACCCCCAGGGGGAGTTGAAGGCTTCCGGCGCCGCCGCTTAGTCCACCGGTTCCCCGGGCAAGCGCAGGAGTCCTGGGAACACACCGCTGCAGCGCTGCCCAGGCGGATGTCACTGGCCCTTGTCGTCCCCGGCCTCGGCCCTGACCCCGGCCCCGACCCCGCATCCGGCCCGGGCCCTCCTCCGGCCAACCTTGTGCAAGTCGCTGTGGCCATTAGACAGACCACTGACCGTCGCTCAGGTCCCCAGCGTGTGGTTGGGACGGCACACCTTCGGCCCCCGTGCATAATGACAGGGCGCTGAGGGGGTTCTCTTGGCAGCCCACGTAAAGCCGCGGCGACGGACCAGGTGGCACCCGGAGCTTGTGCGCGTGCCTAACAGGGGGCCTGGCGTAGCCCAGGCACCTAGGGCGCGGAACGCTGAGGAGACCTGCAAGCCAGGCGTCTCTTCTTGGGCCACCGGAGGCCGGTGGCAGGCGTCTACGGCCATACCACCCTGAACGCGCCCGATCTCGTCTGATCTCGGAAGCTAAGCAGGGTCGGGCCTGGTTAGTACTTGGATGGGAGACCGCCTGGGAATACCGGGTGCTGTAGGCTTTTTGCCTGCCGCCACCCACGCTTCTTTTTCCTGACTTTCCCTTGGCCACAGGCTCGCTTGCCCACAAGCCGGCCGGCGTGGATGGCGGGTGCGTTGGGCTGGGGTGCGGTGAGGTGTTGTGGGGCGAAGCACAGGGAGAGAGCCACTGCACCCGAATGCACCCGTCCTACCGGCACCTGAGAGCCCGGGAACGGCCCTCCTCCGCCTTGAGTGCCAGGTCACTCCACGAAACAAGTGGCAGGCCGTCTGTTGGCCGCATTGACTTTAAAAGCAGGTTCAGCGTGGGCTCAGCGGATAGTGTGGATCTGGGATAAGTAAAGGACCCGGGTTCGAAGCCCCAAGGGAACGGCGGGCTGCAAACAGACTTGGAGTCCTCGTGTCTCAGATTAACAGAGCACAGTGTCCCACCTGGACCAAACTTGATGTACGTCTCTGCGTTTTCCCTCCTCTTCCTTCCGCCGAGCCCACTCAGGTCTTCAACGCCGCGCGCTGGTCGAGGCAGGCATAGCACCTGGAGGTGGCCCTGGCCACTACTGCCCCAGCCTGGTAGTCCACCCCTACCTACCAGGGGCTGTCGCCCAGGAGCGCGTGTGCTCAGCTGCCCCCTGCCCTCCTGCACTCCACCTGCCCCGGAGCAGGGTCCTGCCAGTCCCTTTTAATCCGTGGGCGCTCGCAGTGCAACTCAGTCCATGCTCCTGTGCAAACCGGTCCTTGGGAGGTTTGGGAGGGTGGAAGGGGTGGGGGAGAGTTCTGGGGGAGGGGTGTGTGTGTGTGTGTGTGTGTGTGTGTGTGTGTGTGTGTTGGGGGGCTCCACCGCGGGTGCGGGGCAGCGAGAGGACCTCTCGCACTCCAGAGAGCACGCCTACACCTGGCGACCGGGGCGACTCTCCCACCCCCAGGGGGAGTTGAAGGCTTCCGGCGCCGCCGCTTAGTCCACCGGTTCCCCGGGCAAGCGCAGGAGTCCTGGGAACACACCGCTGCAGCGCTGCCCAGGCGGATGTCACTGGCCCTTGTCGTCCCCGGCCTCGGCCCTGACCCCGGCCCGGACCCCGCATCCGGCCCGGGCCCTCCTCCGGCCAACCTTGTGCAAGTCGCTGTGGCCATTAGACAGACCACTGACCGTCGCTCAGGTCCCCAGCGTGTGGTTGGGACGGCACACCTTCGGCCCCCGTGCATAATGACAGGGCGCTGAGGGGGTTCTCTTGGCAGCCCACGTAAAGCCGCGGCGACGGACCAGGTGGCACCCGGAGCTTGTGCGCGTGCCTAACAGGGGGCCTGGCGTAGCCCAGGCACCTAGGGCGCGGAACGCTGAGGAGACCTGCAAGCCAGGCGTCTCTTCTTGGGCCACCGGAGGCCGGTGGCAGGCGTCTACGGCCATACCACCCTGAACGCGCCCGATCTCGTCTGATCTCGGAAGCTAAGCAGGGTCGGGCCTGGTTAGTACTTGGATGGGAGACCGCCTGGGAATACCGGGTGCTGTAGGCTTTTTGCCTGCCGCCACCCACGCTTCTTTTTCCTGATTTTCCCTTGGCCACAGGCTCGCTTGCCCACAAGCCGGCCGGCGTGGATGGCGGGTGCGTTGGGCTGGGGTGCGGTGAGGTGTTGTGGGGCGAAGAACAGGGAGAGAGCCACTGCACCCGAATGCACCCGTCCTACCGACACCTGAGAGCCCGGGAACGGCCCTCCTCCGCCTTGAGTGCCAGGTCACTCCACGAAACAAGTGGCAGGCCGTCTGTTGGCCGCATTGACTTTAAAAGCAGGTTCAGCGTGGGCTCAGCGGATAGTGTGGATCTGGGATAAGTAAAGGACCCGGGTTCGAAGCCCCAAGGGAACGGCGGGCTGCAAACAGACTTGGAGTCCTCGTGTCTCAGATTAACAGAGCACAGTGTCCCACCCGGACCAAACTTGATGTACGTCTCTGCGTTTTCCCTCCTCTTCCTTCCGCCGAGCCCACTCAGGTCTTCAACGCCGCGCGCTGGTCGAGGCAGGCATAGCACCTGGAGGTGGCCCTGGCCACTACTGCCCCAGCCTGGTAGTCCACCCCTACCTACCAGGGGCTGTCGCCCAGGAGCGCGTGCGCTCAGCTGCCCCCTGCCCTCCTGCACTCCACCTGCCCCGGAGCAGGGTCCTGCCAGTCCCTTTTAATCCGTGGGCGCTCGCAGTGCAACTCAGTCCATGCTCCTGTGCAAACCGGTCCTTGGGAGGTTTGGGAGGGTGGAAGGGGTGGGGGAGAGTTCTGGGGGAGGGGTGTGTGTGTGTGTGTGTGTGTGTGTGTGTGTGTGTGTGTGTGTTGGGGGGCTCCACCGCGGGTGCGGGGCAGCGAGAGGACCTCTCGCACTCCAGAGAGCACGCCTACACCTGGCGACCGGGGCGACTCTCCCACCCCCAGGGGGAGTTGAAGGCTTCCGGCGCCGCCGCTTAGTCCACCGGTTCCCCGGGCAAGCGCAGGAGTCCTGGGAACACACCGCTGCAGCGCTGCCCAGGCGGATGTCACTGGCCCTTGTCGTCCCCGGCCTCGGCCCTGACCCCGGCCCCGACCCCGCATCCGGCCCGGGCCCTCCTCCGTCCAACCTTGTGCAAGTCGCTGTGGCCATTAGACAGACCACTGACCGTCGCTCAGGTCCCCAGCGTGTGGTTGGGACGGCACACCTTCGGCCCCCGTGCATAATGACAGGGCGCTGAGGGGGTTCTCTTGGCAGCCCACGTAAAGCCGCGGCGACGGACCAGGTGGCACCCGGAGCTTGTGCGCGTGCCTAACAGGGGGCCTGGCGTAGCCCAGGCACCTAGGGCGTGGAACGCTGAGGAGACCTGCAAGCCAGGCGTCTCTTCTTGGGCCACCGGAGGCCGGTGGCAGGCGTCTACGGCCATACCACCCTGAACGCGCCCGATCTCGTCTGATCTCGGAAGCTAAGCAGGGTCGGGCCTGGTTAGTACTTGGATGGGAGACCGCCTGGGAATACCGGGTGCTGTAGGCTTTTTGCCTGCCGCCACCCACGCTTCTTTTTCCTGACTTTTCCTTGGCCACAGGCTCGCTTGCCCACAAGCCGGCCGGCGTGGATGGCGGGTGCGTTGGGCTGGGGTGCGGTGAGGTGTTGTGGGGCGAAGCACAGGGAGAGAGCCACTGCACCCGAATGCACCCGGCCTACCGGCACCTGAGAGCCCGGGAACGGCCCTCCTCCGCCTTGAGTGCCAGGTCACTCCACGAAACAAGTGGCAGGCCGTCTGTTGGCCGCATTGACTTTAAAAGCAGGTTCAGCGTGGGCTCAGCGGATAGTGTGGATCTGGGATAAGTAAAGGACCCGGGTTCGAAGCCCCAAGGGAACGGCGGGCTGCAAACAGACTTGGAGTCCTCGTGTCTCAGATTAACAGAGCACAGTGTCCCACCTGGACCAAACTTGATGTACGTCTCTGCGTTTTCCCTCCTCTTCCTTCCGCCGAGCCCACTCAGGTCTTCAACGCCGCGCGCTGGTCGAGGCAGGCATAGCACCTGGAGGTGGCCCTGGCCACTACTGCCCCAGCCTGGTAGTCCACCCCTACCTACCAGGAGCTGTCGCCCAGGAGCGCGTGTGCTCAGCTGCCCCCTGCCCTCCTGCACTCCACCTGCCCCGGAGCAGGGTCCTGCCAGTCCCTTTTAATCCGTGGGCGCTCGCAGTGCAACTCAGTCCATGCTCCTGTGCAAACCGGTCCTTGGGAGGTTTGGGAGGGTGGAAGGGGTGGGGGAGAGTTCTGGGGGAGGGGTGTGTGTGTGTGTGTGTGTGTGTGTGTGTGTGTGTGTGTGTGTGTTGGGGGGCTCCACCGCGGGTGCGGGGCAGCGAGAGGACCTCTCGCACTCCAGAGAGCACGCCTACACCTGGCGACCGGGGCGACTCTCCCACCCCCAGGGGGAGTTGAAGGCTTCCGGCGCCGCCGCTTAGTCCACCGGTTCCCCGGGCAAGCGCAGGAGTCCTGGGAACACACCGCTGCAGCGCTGCCCAGGCGGATGTCACTGGCCCTTGTCGTCCCCGGCCTCGGCCCTGACCCCGGCCCCGACCCCGCATCCGGCCCGGGCCCTCCTCCGGCCAACCTTGTGCAAGTCGCTGTGGCCATTAGACAGACCACTGACCGTCGCTCAGGTCCCCAGCGTGTGGTTGGGACGGCACACCTTCGGCCCCCGTGCATAATGACAGGGCGCTGAGGGGGTTCTCTTGGCAGCCCACGTAAAGCCGCGGCGACGGACCAGGTGGCACCCGGAGCTTGTGCGCGTGCCTAACAGGGGGCCTGGCGTAGCCCAGGCACCTAGGGCGCGGAACGCTGAGGAGACCTGCAAGCCAGGCGTCTCTTCTTGGGCCACCGGAGGCCGGTGGCAGGCGTCTACGGCCATACCACCCTGAACGCGCCCGATCTCGTCTGATCTCGGAAGCTAAGCAGGGTCGGGCCTGGTTAGTACTTGGATGGGAGACCGCCTGGGAATACCGGGTGCTGTAGGCTTTTTGCCTGCCGCCACCCACGCTTCTTTTTCCTGACTTTCCCTTGGCCACAGGCTCGCTTGCCCACAAGCCGGCCGGCGTGGATGGCGGGTGCGTTGGGCTGGGGTGCGGTGAGGTGTTGTGGGGCGAAGCACAGGGAGAGAGCCACTGCACCCGAATGCACCCGTCCTACCGGCACCTGAGAGCCCGGGAACGGCCCTCCTCCGCCTTGAGTGCCAGGTCACTCCACGAAACAAGTGGCAGGCCGTCTGTTGGCCGCATTGACTTTAAAAGCAGGTTCAGCGTGGGCTCAGCGGATAGTGTGGATCTGGGATAAGTAAAGGACCCGGGTTCGAAGCCCCAAGGGAACGGCGGGCTGCAAACAGACTTGGAGTCCTCGTGTCTCAGATTAACAGAGCACAGTGTCCCACCTGGACCAAACTTGATGTACGTCTCTGCGTTTTCCCTCCTCTTCCTTCCGCCGAGCCCACTCAGGTCTTCAACGCCGCGCGCTGGTCGAGGCAGGCATAGCACCTGGAGGTGGCCCTGGCCACTACTGCCCCAACCTGGTAGTCCACCCCTACCTACCAGGGGCGGTCGCCCAGGAGCGCGTGTGCTCAGCTGCCCCCTGCCCTCCTGCACTCCACCTGCCCCGGAGCAGGGTCCTGCCAGTCCCTTTTAATCCGTGGGCGCTCGCAGTGCAACTCAGTCCATGCTCCTGTGCAAACCGGTCCTTGGGGGGTTTGGGAGGGTGTAAGGGGTGGGGGAGAGTTCTGGGGGAGGGGTGTGTGTGTGTGTGTGTGTGTGTGTGTGTGTGTGTGTGTTGGGGGGCTCCACCGCGGGTGCGGGGCAGCGAGAGGACCTCTCGCACTCCAGAGAGCACGCCTACACCTGGCGACCGGGGCGACTCTCCCACCCCCAGGGGGAGTTGAAGGCTTCCGGCGCCGCCGCTTAGTCCACCGGTTCCCCGGGCAAGCGCAGGAGTCCTGGGAACACACCGCTGCAGCGCTGCCCAGGCGAATGTCACTGGCCCTTGTCGTCCCCGGCCTCGGCCCTGACCCCGGCCCCGACCCCGCATCCGGCCCGGGCCCTCCTCCGGCCAACCTTGTGCAAGTCGCCGTGGCCATTAGACAGACCACTGACCGTCGCTCAGGTCCCCAGCGTGTGGTTGGGACGGCACACCTTCGGCCCCCGTGCATAATGACAGGGCGCTGAGGGGGTTCTCTTGGCAGCCCACGTAAAGCCGCGGCGACGGACCAGGTGGCACCCGGAGCTTGTGCGCGTGCCTAACAGGGGGCCTGGCGTAGCCCAGGCACCTAGGGCGCGGAACGCTGAGGAGACCTGCAAGCCAGGCGTCTCTTCTTGGGCCACCGGAGGCCGGTGGCAGGCGTCTACGGCCATACCACCCTGAACGCGCCCGATCTCGTCTGATCTCGGAAGCTAAGCAGGGTCGGGCCTGGTTAGTACTTGGATGGGAGACCGCCTGGGAATACCGGGTGCTGTAGGCTTTTTGCCTGCCGCCACCCACGCTTCTTTTTCCTGACTTTCCCTTGGCCACAGGCTCGCTTGCCCACAAGCCGGCCGGCGTGGATGGCGGGTGCGTTGGGCTGGGGTGCGGTGAGGTGTTGTGGGGCGAAGCACAGGGAGAGAGCCACTGCACCCGAATGCACCCGGCCTACCGGCACCTGAGAGCCCGGGAACGGCCCTCCTCCGCCTTGAGTGCCAGGTCACTCCACGAAACAAGTGGCAGGCCGTCTGTTGGCCGCATTGACTTTAAAAGCAGGTTCAGCGTGGGCTCAGCGGATAGTGTGGATCTGGGATAAGTAAAGGACCCGGGTTCGAAGCCCCAAGGGAACGGCGGGCTGCAAACAGACTTGGAGTCCTCGTGTCTCAGATTAACAGAGCACAGTGTCCCACCTGGACCAAACTTGATGTACGTCTCTGCGTTTTCCCTCCTCTTCCTTCCGCCGAGCCCACTCAGGTCTTCAACGCCGCGCGCTGGTCGAGGCAGGCATAGCACCTGGAGGTGGCCCTGGCCACTACTGCCCCAGCCTGGTAGTCCACCCCTACCTACCAGGGGCTGTCGCCCAGGAGCGCGTGTGCTCAGCTGCCCCCTGCCCTCCTGCACTCCACCTGCCCCGGAGCAGGGTCCTGCCAGTCCCTTTTAATCCGTGGGCGCTCGCAGTGCAACTCAGTCCATGCTCCTGTGCAAACCGGTCCTTGGGAGGTTTGGGAGGGTGGAAGGGGTGGGGGAGAGTTCTGGGGGAGGGGTGTGTGTGTGTGTGTGTGTGTGTGTGTGTGTGTGTGTTGGGGGGCTCCACCGCGGGTGCGGGGCAGCGAGAGGACCTCTCGCACTCCAGAGAGCACGCCTACACCTGGCGACCGGGGCGACTCTCCCACCCCCAGGGGGAGTTGAAGGCTTCCGGCGCCGCCGCTTAGTCCACCGGTTCCCCGGGCAAGCGCAGGAGTCCTGGGAACACACCGCTGCAGCGCTGCCCAGGCGGATGTCACTGACCCTTGTCGTCCCCGGCCTCGGCCCTGACCACGGCCCCGACCCCGCATCCGGCCCGGGCCCTCCTCCGGCCAACCTTGTGCAAGTCGCTGTGGCCATTAGACAGACCACTGACCGTCGCTCAGGTCCCCAGCGTGTGGTTGGGAAGGCACACCTTCGGCCCCCGTGCATAATGACAGGGCGCTGAGGGGGTTCTCTTGGCAGCCCACGTAAAGCCGCGGCGACGGACCAGGTGGCACCCGGAGCTTGTGCGCGTGCCTAACAGGGGGCCTGGCGTAGCCCAGGCACCTAGGGCGCGGAACGCTGAGGAGACCTGCAAGCCAGGCGTCTCTTCTTGGGCCACCGGAGGCCGGTGGCAGGCGTCTACGGCCATACCACCCTGAACGCGCCCGATCTCGTCTGATCTCGGAAGCTAAGCAGGGTCGGGCCTGGTTAGTACTTGGATGGGAGACCGCCTGGGAATACCGGGTGCTGTAGGCTTTTTGCCTGCCGCCACCCACGCTTCTTTTTCCTGACTTTCCCTTGGCCACAGGCTCGCTTGCCCACAAGCCGGCCGGCGTGGATGGCGGGTGCGTTGGGCTGGGGTGCGGTGAGGTGTTGTGGGGCGAAGCACAGGGAGAGAGCCACTGCACCCGAATGCACCCGGCCTACCGGCACCTGAGAGCCCGGGAACGGCCCTCCTCCGCCTTGAGTGCCAGGTCACTCCACGAAACAAGTGGCAGGCCGTCTGTTGGCCGCATTGACTTTAAAAGCAGGTTCAGCGTGGGCTCAGCGGATAGTGTGGATCTGGGATAAGTAAAGGACCCGGGTTCGAAGCCCCAAGGGAACGGCGGGCTGCAAACAGACTTGGAGTCCTCGTGTCTCAGATTAACAGAGCACAGTGTCCCACCTGGACCAAACTTGATGTACGTCTCTGCGTTTTCCCTCCTCTTCCTTCCGCCGAGCCCACTCAGGTCTTCAACGCCGCGCGCTGGTCGAGGCAGGCATAGCACCTGGAGGTGGCCCTGGCCACTACTGCCCCAGCCTGGTAGTCCACCCCTACCTACCAGGGGCGGTCGCCCAGGAGCGCGTGTGCTCAGCTGCCCCCTGCCCTCCTGCACTCCACCTGCCCCGGAGCAGGGTCCTGCCAGTCCCTTTTAATCCGTGGGCGCTCGCAGTGCAACTCAGTCCATGCTCCTGTGCAAACCGGTCCTTGGGGGGTTTGGGAGGGTGGAAGGGGTGGGGGAGAGTTCTGGTGGAGGGGTGTGTGTGTGTGTGTGTGTGTGTGTGTGTGTGTGTGTGTGTGTTGGGGGGCTCCACCGCGGGTGCGGGGCAGCGAGAGGACCTCTCGCACTCCAGAGAGCACGCCTACACCTGGCGACCGGGGCGACTCTCCCACCCCCAGGGGGAGTTGAAGGCTTCCGGCGCCGCCGCTTAGTCCACCGGTTCCCCGGGCAAGCGCAGGAGTCCTGGGAACACACCGCTGCAGCGCTGCCCAGGCGGATGTCACTGGCCCTTGTCGTCCCCGGCCTCGGCCCTGACCCCGGCCCCGACCCCGCATCCGGCCCGGGCCCTCCTCCGGCCAACCTTGTGCAAGTCGCCGTGGCCATTAGACAGACCACTGACCGTCGCTCAGGTCCCCAGCGTGTGGTTGGGACGGCACACCTTCGGCCCCCGTGCATAATGACAGGGCGCTGATGGGGTTCTCTTGGCAGCCCACGTAAAGCCGCGGCGACGGACCAGGTGGCACCCGGAGCTTGTGCGCGTGCCTAACAGGGGGCCTGGCGTAGCCCAGGCACCTAGGGCGCGGAACGCTGAGGAGACCTGCAAGCCAGGCGTCTCTTCTTGGGCCACCGGAGGCCGGTGGCAGGCGTCTACGGCCATACCACCCTGAACGCGCCTGATCTCGGAAGCTAAGCAGGGTCGGGCCTGGTTAGTACTTGGATGGGAGACCGCCTGGGAATACCGGGTGCTGTAGGCTTTTTGCCTGCCGCCACCCACGCTTCTTTTTCCTGACTTTCCCTTGGCCACAGGCTCGCTTGCCCACAAGCCGGCCGGCGTGGATGGCGGGTGCGTTGGGCTGGGGTGCGGTGAGGTGTTGTGGGGCGAAGCACAGGGAGAGAGCCACTGCACCCGAATGCACCCGGCCTACCGGCACCTGAGAGCCCGGGAACGGCCCTCCTCCGCCTTGAGTGCCAGGTCACTCCACGAAACAAGTGGCAGGCCGTCTGTTGGCCGCATTGACTTTAAAAGCAGGTTCAGCGTGGGCTCAGCGGATAGTGTGGATCTGGGATAAGTAAAGGACCCGGGTTCGAAGCCCCAAGGGAACGGCGGGCTGCAAACAGACTTGGAGTCCTCGTGTCTCAGATTAACAGAGCACAGTGTCCCACCTGGACCAAACTTGATGTACGTCTCTGCGTTTTCCCTCCTCTTCCTTCCGCCGAGCCCACTCAGGTCTTCAACGCCGCGCGCTGGTCGAGGCAGGCATAGCACCTGGAGGTGGCCCTGGCCACTACTGCCCCAGCCTGGTAGTCCACCCCTACCTACCAGGGGCGGTCGCCCAGGAGCGCGTGTGCTCAGCTGCCCCCTGCCCTCCTGCACTCCACCTGCCCCGGAGCAGGGTCCTGCCAGTCCCTTTTAATCCGTGGGCGCTCGCAGTGCAACTCAGTCCATGCTCCTGTGCAAACCGGTCCTTGGGAGGTTTGGGAGGGTGGAAGGGGTGGGGGAGAGTTCTGGGGGAGGGGTGTGTGTGTGTGTGTGTGTGTGTGTGTGTGTGTGTGTTGGGGGGCTCCACCGCGGGTGCGGGGCAGCGAGAGGACCTCTCGCACTCCAGAGAGCACGCCTACACCTGGCGACCGGGGCGACTCTCCCACCCCCAGGGGGAGTTGAAGGCTTCCGGCGCCGCCGCTTAGTCCACCGGTTTCCCGGGCAAGCGCAGGAGTCCTGGGAACACACCGCTGCAGCGCTGCCCAGGCGGATGTCACTGGCCCTTGTCGTCCCCGGCCTCGGCCCTGACCCCGGCCCCGACCCCGCATCCGGCCCGGGCCCTCCTCCGGCCAACCTTGTGCAAGTCGCTGTGGCCATTAGACAGACCACTGACCGTCGCTCAGGTCCCCAGCGTGTGGTTGGGACGGCACACCTTCGGCCCCCGTGCATAATGACAGGGCGCTGAGGGGGTTCTCTTGGCAGCCCACGTAAAGCCGCGGCGACGGACCAGGTGGCACCCGGAGCTTGTGCGCGTGCCTAACAGGGGGCCTGGCGTAGCCCAGGCACCTAGGGCGCGGAACGCTGAGGAGACCTGCAAGCCAGGCGTCTCTTCTTGGGCCACCGGAGGCCGGTGGCAGGCGTCTACGGCCATACCACCCTGAACGCGCCTGATCTCGGAAGCTAAGCAGGGTCGGGCCTGGTTAGTACTTGGATGGGAGACCGCCTGGGAATACCGGGTGCTGTAGGCTTTTTGCCTGCCGCCACCCACGCTTCTTTTTCCTGACTTTCCCTTGGCCACAGGCTCGCTTGCCCACAAGCCGGCCGGCGTGGATGGCGGGTGCGTTGGGCTGGGGTGCGGTGAGGTGTTGTGGGGCGAAGCACAGGGAGAGAGCCACTGCACCCGAATGCACCCGGCCTACCGGCACCTGAGAGCCCGGGAACGGCCCTCCTCCGCCTTGAGTGCCAGGTCACTCCACGAAACAAGTGGCAGGCCGTCTGTTGGCCGCATTGACTTTAAAAGCAGGTTCAGCGTGGGCTCAGCGGATAGTGTGGATCTGGGATAAGTAAAGGACCCGGGTTCGAAGCCCCAAGGGAACGGCGGGCTGCAAACAGACTTGGAGTCCTCGTGTCTCAGATTAACAGAGCACAGTGTCCCACCTGGACCAAACTTGATGTACGTCTCTGCGTTTTCCCTCCTCTTCCTTCCGCCGAGCCCACTCAGGTCTTCAACGCCGCGCGCTGGTCGAGGCAGGCATAGCCCCTGGAGGTGGCCCTGGCCACTACTGCCCCAGCCTGGTAGTCCACCCCTACCTACCAGGGGCTGTCGCCCAGGAGCGCGTGTGCTCAGCTGCCCCCTGCCCTCCTGCACTCCACCTGCCCCGGAGCAGGGTCCTGCCAGTCCCTTTTAATCCGTGGGCGCTCGCAGTGCAACTCAGTCCATGCTCCTGTGCAAACCGGTCCTTGGGAGGTTTGGGAGGGTGGAAGGGGTGGGGGAGAGTTCTGGGGGAGGGGTGTGTGTGTGTGTGTGTGTGTGTGTGTGTGTGTGTGTGTGTGTTGGGGGGCTCCACCGCGGGTGCGGGGCAGCGAGAGGACCTCTCGCACTCCAGAGAGCACGCCTACACCTGGCGACCGGGGCGACTCTCCCACCCCCAGGGGGAGTTGAAGGCTTCCGGCGCCGCCGCTTAGTCCACCGGTTCCCCGGGCAAGCGCAGGAGTCCTGGGAACACACCGCTGCAGCGCTGCCCAGGCGGATGTCACTGGCCCTTGTCGTCCCCGGCCTCGGCCCTGACCCCGGCCCCGACCCCGCATCCGGCCCGGGCCCTCCTCCGGCCAACCTTGTGCAAGTCGCTGTGGCCATTAGACAGACCACTGACCGTCGCTCAGGTCCCCAGCGTGTGCTTGGGACGGCACACCTTCGGCCCCCGTGCATAATGACAGGGCGCTGAGGGGGTTCTCTTGGCAGCCCACGTAAAGCCGCGGCGACGGACCAGGTGGCACCCGGAGCTTGTGCGCGTGCCTAACAGGGGGCCTGGCGTAGCCCAGGCACCTAGGGCGCGGAACGCTGAGGAGACCTGCAAGCCAGGCGTCTCTTCTTGGGCCACCGGAGGCCGGTGGCAGGCGTCTACGGCCATACCACCCTGAACGCGCCCGATCTCGTCTGATCTCGAAAGCTAAGCAGGGTCAGGCCTGGTTAGTACTTGGATGGGAGACCGCCTGGGAACACCGGGTGCTGTAGGCTTTTTGCCTGCCGCCACCCACGCTTCTTTTTCCTGACTTTCCCTTGGCCACAGGCTCGCTTGCCCACAAGCCGGCCGGCGTGGATGGCGGGTGCGTTGGGCTGGGGTGCGGTGAGGTGTTGTGGGTCGAAGCATAGGGAGAGAGCCACTGCACCCGAATGCACCCGTCCTACCGGCACCTGAGAGCCCGGGAACGGCCCTCCTCCGCCTTGAGTGCCAGGTCACTCCACGAAACAAGTGGCAGGCCGTCTGTTGGCCGCATTGACTTTAAAAGCAGGTTCAGCGTGGGCTCAGCGGATAGTGTGGATCTGGGATAAGTAAAGGACCCGGGTTCGAAGCCCCAAGGGAACGGCGGGCTGCAAACAGACTTGGAGTCCTCGTGTCTCAGATTAACAGAGCACAGTGTCCCACCTGGACCAAACTTGATGTACGTCTCTGCGTTTTCCCTCCTCTTCCTTCCGCCGAGCCCACTCAGGTCTTCAACGCCGCGCGCTGGTCGAGGCAGGCATAGCACCTGGAGGTGGCCCTGGCCACTACTGCCCCAGCCTGGTAGTCCACCCCTACCTACCAGGGGCTGTCGCCCAGGAGCGCGTGTGCTCAGCTGCCCCCTGCCCTCCTGCACTCCACCTGCCCCGGAGCAGGGTCCTGCCAGTCCCTTTTAATCCGTGGGCGCTCGCAGTGCAACTCAGTCCATGCTCCTGTGCAAACCGGTCCTTGGGAGGTTTGGGAGGGTGGAAGGGGTGGGGGAGAGTTCTGGGGCAGGGGTGTGTGTGTGTGTGTGTGTGTGTGTGTGTGTGTTGGGGGGCTCCACCGCGGGTGCGGGGCAGCGAGAGGACCTCTCGCACTCCAGAGAGCACGCCTACACCTGGCGACCGGGGCGACTCTCCCACCCCCAGGGGGAGTTGAAGGCTTCCGGCGCCGCCGCTTAGTCCACCGGTTCCCCGGGCAAGCGCAGGAGTCCTGGGAACACACCGCTGCAGCGCTGCCCAGGCGGATGTCACTGGCCCTTGTCGTCCCCGGCCTCGGCCCTGACCCCGGCCCCGACCCCGCATCCGGCCCGGGCCCTCCTCCGGCCAACCTTGTGCAAGTCGCTGTGGCCATTAGACAGACCACTGACCGTCGCTCAGGTCCCCAGCGAGTGGTTGGGACGGCACACCTTCGGCCCCCGTGCATAATGACAGGGCGCTGAGGGGGTTCTCTTGGCAGCCCACGTAAAGCCGCGGCGACGGACCAGGTGGCACCCGGAGCTTGTGCGCGTGCCTAACAGGGGGCCTGGCGTAGCCCAGGCACCTAGGGCGCGGAACGCTGAGGAGACCTGCAAGCCAGGCGTCTCTTCTTGGGCCACCGGAGGCCGGTGGCAGGCGTCTACGGCCATACCACCCTGAACGCGCCCGATCTCGTCTGATCTCGGAAGCTAAGCAGGGTCGGGCCTGGTTAGTACTTGGATGGGAGACCGCCTGGGAACACCGGGTGCTGTAGGCTTTTTGCCTGCCGCCACCCACGCTTCTTTTTCCTGACTTTCCCTTGGCCACAGGCTCGCTTGCCCACAAGCCGGCCGGCGTGGATGGCGGGTGCGTTGGGCTGGGGTGCGGTGAGGTGTTGTGGGGCGAAGCACAGGGAGAGAGCCACTGCACCCGAATGCACCCGGCCTACCGGCACCTGAGAGCCCGGGAACGGCCCTCCTCCGCCTTGAGTGCCAGGTCACTCCACGAAACAAGTGGCAGGCCGTCTGTTGGCCGCATTGACTTTAAAAGCAGGTTCAGCGTGGGCTCAGCGGATAGTGTGGATCTGGGATAAGTAAAGGACCCGGGTTCGAAGCCCCAAGGGAACGGCGGGCTGCAAACAGACTTGGAGTCCTCGTGTCTCAGATTAACAGAGCACAGTGTCCCACCTGGACCAAAGTTGATGTACGTCTCTGCGTTTTCCCTCCTCTTCCTTCCGCCGAGCCCACTCAGGTCTTCAACGCCGCGCGCTGGTCGAGGCAGGCATAGCACCTGGAGGTGGCCCTGGCCACTACTGCCCCAGCCTGGTAGTCCACCCCTACCTACCAGGGGCTGTCGCCCAGGAGCGCGTGTGCTCAGCTGCCCCCTGCCCTCCTGCACTCCACCTGCCCCGGAGCAGGGTCCTGCCAGTCCCTTTTAATCCGTGGGCGCTCGCAGTGCAACTCAGTCCATGCTCCTGTGCAAACCGGTCCTTGGGAGGTTTGGGAGGGTGGAAGGGGTGGGGGAGAGTTCTGGGGGAGGGGTGTGTGTGTGTGTGTGTGTGTGTGTGTGTGTGTGTGTTGGGGGGCTCCACCGCGGGTGCGGGGCAGCGAGAGGACCTCTCGCACTCCAGAGAGCACGCCTACACCTGGCGACCGGGGCGACTCTCCCACCCCCAGGGGGAGTTGAAGGCTTCCGGCGCCGCCGCTTAGTCCACCGGTTCCCCGGGCAAGCGCAGGAGTCCTGGGAACACACCGCTGCAGCGCTGCCCAGGCGGATGTCACTGGCCCTTGTCGTCCCCGGCCTCGGCCCTGACCCCGGCCCCGACCCCGCATCCGGCCCGGGCCCTCCTCCGGCCAACCTTGTGCAAGTCGCTGTGGCCATTAGACAGACCACTGACCGTCGCTCAGGTCCCCAGCGTGTGGTTGGGACGGCACACCTTCGGCCCCCGTGCATAATGACAGGGCGCTGAGGGGGTTCTCTTGGCAGCCCACGTAAAGCCGCGGCGACGGACCAGGTGGCACCCGGAGCTTGTGCGCGTGCCTAACAGGGGGCCTGGCGTAGCCCAGGCACCTAGGGCGCGGAACGCTGAGGAGACCTGCAAGCCAGGCGTCTCTTCTTGGGCCACCGGAGGCCGGTGGCAGGCGTCTACGGCCATACCACCCTGAACGCGCCCGATCTCGTCTGATCTCGGAAGCTAAGCAGGGTCGGGCCTGGTTAGTACTTGGATGGGAGACCGCCTGGGAACACCGGGTGCTGTAGGCTTTTTGCCTGCCGCCACCCACGCTTCTTTTTCCTGACTTTCCCTTGGCCACAGGCTCGCTTGCCCACAAGCCGGCCGGCGTGGATGGCGGGTGCGTTGGGCTGGGGTGCGGTGAGGTGTTGTGGGGCGAAGCACAGGGAGAGAGCCACTGCACCCGAATGCACCCGGCCTACCGGCACCTGAGAGCCCGGGAACGGCCCTCCTCCGCCTTGAGTGCCAGGTCACTCCACGAAACAAGTGGCAGGCCGTCTGTTGGCCGCATTGACTTTAAAAGCAGGTTCAGCGTGGGCTCAGCGGATAGTGTGGATCTGGGATAAGTAAAGGACCCGGGTTCGAAGCCCCAAGGGAACGGCGGGCTGCAAACAGACTTGGAGTCCTCGTGTCTCAGATTAACAGAGCACAGTGTCCCACCTGGACCAAAGTTGATGTACGTCTCTGCGTTTTCCCTCCTCTTCCTTCCGCCGAGCCCACTCAGGTCTTCAACGCCGCGCGCTGGTCGAGGCAGGCATAGCACCTGGAGGTGGCCCTGGCCACTACTGCCCCAGCCTGGTAGTCCACCCCTACCTACCAGGGGCTGTCGCCCAGGAGCGCGTGTGCTCAGCTGCCCCCTGCCCTCCTGCACTCCACCTGCCCCGGAGCAGGGTCCTGCCAGTCCCTTTTAATCCGTGGGCGCTCGCAGTGCAACTCAGTCCATGCTCCTGTGCAAACCGGTCCTTGGGAGGTTTGGGAGGGTGGAAGGGGTGGGGGAGAGTTCTGGGGGAGGGGTGTGTGTGTGTGTGTGTGTGTGTGTGTGTGTGTTGGGGGGCTCCACCGCGGGTGCGGGGCAGCGAGAGGACCTCTCGCACTCCAGAGAGCACGCCTACACCTGGCGACCGGGGCGACTCTCCCACCCCCAGGGGGAGTTGAAGGCTTCCGGCGCCGCCGCTTAGTCCACCGGTTCCCCGGGCAAGCGCAGGAGTCCTGGGAACACACCGCTGCAGCGCTGCCCAGGCGGATGTCACTGGCCCTTGTCGTCCCCGGCCTCGGCCCTGACCCCGGCCCCGACCCCGCATCCGGCCCGGGCCCTCCTCCGGCCAACCTTGTGCAAGTCGCTGTGGCCATTAGACAGACCACTGACCGTCGCTCAGGTCCCCAGCGTGTGGTTGGGACGGCACACCTTCGGCCCCCGTGCATAATGACAGGGCGCTGAGGGGGTTCTCTTGGCAGCCCACGTAAAGCCGCGGCGACGGACCAGGTGGCACCCGGAGCTTGTGCGCGTGCCTAACAGGGGGCCTGGCGTAGCCCAGGCACCTAGGGCGCGGAACGCTGAGGAGACCTGCAAGCCAGGCGTCTCTTCTTGGGCCACCGGAGGCCGGTGGCAGGCGTCTACGGCCATACCACCCTGAACGCGCCTGATCTCGGAAGCTAAGCAGGGTCGGGCCTGGTTAGTACTTGGATGGGAGACCGCCTGGGAATACCGGGTGCTGTAGGCTTTTTGCCTGCCGCCACCCACGCTTCTTTTTCCTGACTTTCCCTTGGCCACAGGCTCGCTTGCCCACAAGCCGGCCGGCGTGGATGGCGGGTGCGTTGGGCTGGGGTGCGGTGAGGTGTTGTGGGGCGAAGCACAGGGAGAGAGCCACTGCACCCGAATGCACCCGGCCTACCGGCACCTGAGAGCCCGGGAACGGCCCTCCTCCGCCTTGAGTGCCAGGTCACTCCACGAAACAAGTGGCAGGCCGTCTGTTGGCCGCATTGACTTTAAAAGCAGGTTCAGCGTGGGCTCAGCGGATAGTGTGGATCTGGGATAAGTAAAGGACCCGGGTTCGAAGCCCCAAGGGAACGGCGGGCTGCAAACAGACTTGGAGTCCTCGTGTCTCAGATTAACAGAGCACAGTGTCCCACCTGGACCAAACTTGATGTACGTCTCTGCGTTTTCCCTCCTCTTCCTTCCGCCGAGCCCACTCAGGTCTTCAACGCCGCGCGCTGGTCGAGGCAGGCATAGCACCTGGAGGTGGCCCTGGCCACTACTGCCCCAGCCTGGTAGTCCACCCCTACCTACCAGGGGCGGTCGCCCAGGAGCGCGTGTGCTCAGCTGCCCCCTGCCCTCCTGCACTCCACCTGCCCCGGAGCAGGGTCCTGCCAGTCCCTTTTAATCCGTGGGCGCTCGCAGTGCAACTCAGTCCATGCTCCTGTGCAAACCGGTCCTTGGGGGGTTTGGGAGGGTGGAAGGGGTGGGGGAGAGTTCTGGGGGAGGGGTGTGTGTGTGTGTGTGTGTGTGTGTGTGTGTGTGTGTGTTGGGGGGCTCCACCGCGGGTGCGGGGCAGCGAGAGGACCTCTCGCACTCCAGAGAGCACGCCTACACCTGGCGACCGGGGCGACTCTCCCACCCCCAGGGGGAGTTGAAGGCTTCCGGCGCCGCCGCTTAGTCCACCGGTTCCCCGGGCAAGCGCAGGAGTCCTGGGAACACACCGCTGCAGCGCTTCCCAGGCGGATGTCACTGGCCCTTGTCGTCCCCGGCCTCGGCCCTGACCCCGGCCCCGACCCCGCATCCGGCCCGGGCCCTCCTCCGGCCAACCTTGTGCAAGTCGCTGTGGCCATTAGACAGACCACTGACCGTCGCTCAGGTCCCCAGCGTGTGGTTGGGACGGCACACCTTCGGCCCCCGTGCATAATGACAGGGCGCTGAGGGGGTTCTCTTGGCAGCCCACGTAAAGCCGCGGCGACGGACCAGGTGGCACCCGGAGCTTGTGCGCGTGCCTAACAGGGGGCCTGGCGTAGCCCAGGCACCTAGGGCGCGGAACGCTGAGGAGACCTGCAAGCCAGGCGTCTCTTCTTGGGCCACCGGAGGCCGGTGGCAGGCGTCTACGGCCATACCACCCTGAACGCGCCCGATCTCGTCTGATCTCGGAAGCTAAGCAGGGTCGGGCCTGGTTAGTACTTGGATGGGAGACCGCCTGGGAATACCGGGTGCTGTAGGCTTTTTGCCTGCCGCCACCCACGCTTCTTTTTCCTGACTTTCCCTTGGCCACAGGCTCGCTTGCCCACAAGCCGGCCGGCGTGGATGGCGGGTGCGTTGGGCTGGGGTGCGGTGAGGTGTTGTGGGGCGAAGCACAGGGAGAGAGCCACTGCACCCGAATGCACCCGGCCTACCGGCACCTGAGAGCCCGGGAACGGCCCTCCTCCGCCTTGAGTGCCAGGTCACTCCACGAAACAAGTGGCAGGCCGTCTGTTGGCCGCATTGACTTTAAAAGCAGGTTCAGCGTGGGCTCAGCGGATAGTGTGGATCTGGGATAAGTAAAGGACCCGGGTTCGAAGCCCCAAGGGAACGGCGGGCTGCAAACAGACTTGGAGTCCTCGTGTCTCAGATTAACAGAGCACAGTGTCCCACCTGGACCAAACTTGATGTACGTCTCTGCGTTTTCCCTCCTCTTCCTTCCGCCGAGCCCACTCAGGTCTTCAACGCCGCGCGCTGGTCGAGGCAGGCATAGCACCTGGAGGTGGCCCTGGCCACTACTGCCCCAGCCTGGTAGTCCACCCCTACCTACCAGGGGCTGTCGCCCAGGAGCGCGTGTGCTCAGCTGCCCCCTGCCCTCCTGCACTCCACCTGCCCCGGAGCAGGGTCCTGCCAGTCCCTTTTAATCCGTGGGCGCTCGCAGTGCAACTCAGTCCATGCTCCTGTGCAAACCGGTCCTTGGGAGGTTTGGGAGGGTGGAAGGGGTGGGGGAGAGTTCTGGGGGAGGGGTGTGTGTGTGTGTGTGTGTGTGTGTGTGTGTGTGTGTGTGTTGGGGGGCTCCACCGCGGGTGCGGGGCAGCGAGAGGACCTCTCGCACTCCAGAGAGCACGCCTACACCTGGCGACCGGGGCGACTCTCCCACCCCCAGGGGGAGTTGAAGGCTTCCGGCGCCGCCGCTTAGTCCACCGGTTCCCCGGGCAAGCGCAGGAGTCCTGGGAACACACCGCTGCAGCGCTGCCCAGGCGGATGTCACTGGCCCTTGTCGTCCCCGGCCTCGGCCCTGACCCCGGCTTCGACCCCGCATCCGGCCCGGGCCCTCCTCCGGCCAACCTTGTGCAAGTCGCCGTGGCCATTAGACAGACCACTGACCGTCGCTCAGGTCCCCAGCGTGTGGTTGGGACGGCACACCTTCGGCCCCCGTGCATAATGACAGGGCGCTGAGGGGGTTCTCTTGGCAGCCCACGTAAAGCCGCGGCGACGGACCAGGTGGCACCCGGAGCTTGTGCGCGTGCCTAACAGGGGGCCTGGCGTAGCCCAGGCACCTAGGGCGCCGAACGCTGAGGAGACCTGCAAGCCAGGCGTCTCTTCTTGGGCCACCGGAGGCCAGTGGCAGGCGTCTACGGCCATACCACCCTGAACGCGCCTGATCTCGGAAGCTAAGCAGGGTCGGGCCTGGTTAGTACTTGGATGGGAGACCGCCTGGGAATACCGGGTGCTGTAGGCTTTTTGCCTGCCGCCACCCACGCTTCTTTTTCCTGACTTTCCCTTGGCCACAGGCTCGCTTGCCCACAAGCCGGCCGGCGTGGATGGCGGGTGCGTTGGGCTGGGGTGCGGTGAGGTGTTGTGGGGCGAAGCACAGGGAGAGAGCCACTGCACCCGAATGCACCCGGCCTACCGGCACCTGAGAGCCCGGGAACGGCCCTCCTCCGCCTTGAGTGCCAGGTCACTCCACGAAACAAGTGGCAGGCCGTCTGTTGGCCGCATTGACTTTAAAAGCAGGTTCAGCGTGGGCTCAGCGGATAGTGTGGATCTGGGATAAGTAAAGGACCCGGGTTCGAAGCCCCAAGGGAACGGCGGGCTGCAAACAGACTTGGAGTCCTCGTGTCTCAGATTAACAGAGCACAGTGTCCCACCTGGACCAAACTTGATGTACGTCTCTGCGTTTTCCCTCCTCTTCCTTCCGCCGAGCCCACTCAGGTCTTCAACGCCGCGCGCTGGTCGAGGCAGGCATAGCCCCTGGAGGTGGCCCTGGCCACTACTGCCCCAGCCTGGTAGTCCACCCCTACCTACCAGGGGCTGTCGCCCAGGAGCGCGTGTGCTCAGCTGCCCCCTGCCCTCCTGCACTCCACCTGCCCCGGAGCAGGGTCCTGCCAGTCCCTTTTAATCCGTGGGCGCTCGCAGTGCAACTCAGTCCATGCTCCTGTGCAAACCGGTCCTTGGGAGGTTTGGGAGGGTGGAAGGGGTGGGGGAGAGTTCTGGGGGAGGGGTGTGTGTGTGTGTGTGTGTGTGTGTGTGTGTGTGTGTGTTGGGGGGCTCCACCGCGGGTGCGGGGCAGCGAGAGGACCTCTCGCACTCCAGAGAGCACGCCTACACCTGGCGACCGGGGCGACTCTCCCACCCCCAGGGGGAGTTGAAGGCTTCCGGCGCCGCCGCTTAGTCCACCGGTTCCCCGGGCAAGCGCAGGAGTCCTGGGAACACACCGCTGCAGCGCTGCCCAGGCGGATGTCACTGGCCCTTGTCGTCCCCGGCCTCGGCCCTGACCCCGGCCCCGACCCCGCATCCGGCCCGGGCCCTCCTCCGGCCAACCTTGTGCAAGTCGCTGTGGCCATTAGACAGACCACTGACCGTCGCTCAGGTCCCCAGCGTGTGGTTGGGACGGCACACCTTCGGCCCCCGTGCATAATGACAGGGCGCTGAGGGGGTTCTCTTGGCAGCCCACGTAAAGCCGCGGCGACGGACCAGGTGGCACCCGGAGCTTGTGCGCGTGCCTAACAGGGGGCCTGGCGTAGCCCAGGCACCTAGGGCGCGGAACGCTGAGGAGACCTGCAAGCCAGGCGTCTCTTCTTGGGCCACCGGAGGCCGGTGGCAGGCGTCTACGGCCATACCACCCTGAACGCGCCCGATCTCGTCTGATCTCGGAAGCTAAGCAGGGTCGGGCCTGGTTAGTACTTGGATGGGAGACCGCCTGGGAACACCGGGTGCTGTAGGCTTTTTGCCTGCCGCCACCCACGCTTCTTTTTCCTGACTTTCCCTTGGCCACAGGCTCGCTTGCCCACAAGCCGGCCGGCGTGGATGGCGGGTGCGTTGGGCTGGGGTGCGGTGAGGTGTTGTGGGGCGAAGCACAGGGAGAGAGCCACTGCACCCGAATGCACCCGGCCTACCGGCACCTGAGAGCCCGGGAACGGCCCTCCTCCGCCTTGAGTGCCAGGTCACTCCACGAAACAAGTGGCAGGCCGTCTGTTGGCCGCATTGACTTTAAAAGCAGGTTCAGCGTGGGCTCAGCGGATAGTGTGGATCTGGGATAAGTAAAGGACCCGGGTTCGAAGCCCCAAGGGAACGGCGGGCTGCAAACAGACTTGGAGTCCTCGTGTCTCAGATTAACAGAGCACAGTGTCCCACCTGGACCAAACTTGATGTACGTCTCTGCGTTTTCCCTCCTCTTCCTTCCGCCGAGCCCACTCAGGTCTTCAACGCCGCGCGCTGGTCGAGGCAGGCATAGCACCTGGAGGTGGCCCTGGCCACTACTGCCCCAGCCTGGTAGTCCACCCCTACCTACCAGGGGCTGTCGCCCAGGAGCGCGTGTGCTCAGCTGCCCCCTGCCCTCCTGCACTCCACCTGCCCCGGAGCAGGGTCCTGCCAGTCCCTTTTAATCCGTGGGCGCTCGCAGTGCAACTCAGTCCATGCTCCTGTGCAAACCGGTCCTTGGGAGGTTTGGGAGGGTGGAAGGGGTGGGGGAGAGTTCTGGGGGAGGGGTGTGTGTGTGTGTGTGTGTGTGTGTGTGTGTGTGTGTGTGTGTTGGGGGGCTCCACCGCGGGTGCGGGGCAGCGAGAGGACCTCTCGCACTCCAGAGAGCACGCCTACACCTGGCGACCGGGGCGACTCTCCCACCCCCAGGGGGAGTTGAAGGCTTCCGGCGCCGCCGCTTAGTCCACCGGTTCCCCGGGCAAGCGCAGGAGTCCTGGGAACACACCGCTGCAGCGCTGCCCAGGCGGATGTCACTGGCCCTTGTCGTCCCCGGCCTCGGCCCTGACCCCGGCCCCGACCCCGCATCCGGCCCGGGCCCTCCTCCGGCCAACCTTGTGCAAGTCGCTGTGGCCATTAGACAGACCACTGACCGTCGCTCAGGTCCCCAGCGTGTGGTTGGGACGGCACACCTTCGGCCCCCGTGCATAATGACAGGGCGCTGAGGGGGTTCTCTTGGCAGCCCACGTAAAGCCGCGGCGACGGACCAGGTGGCACCCGGAGCTTGTGCGCGTGCCTAACAGGGGGCCTGGCGTAGCCCAGGCACCTAGGGCGCGGAACGCTGAGGAGACCTGCAAGCCAGGCGTCTCTTCTTGGGCCACCGGAGGCCGGTGGCAGGCGTCTACGGCCATACCACCCTGAACGCGCCTGATCTCGGAAGCTAAGCAGGGTCGGGCCTGGTTAGTACTTGGATGGGAGACCGCCTGGGAATACCGGGTGCTGTAGGCTTTTTGCCTGCCGCCACCCACGCTTCTTTTTCCTGACTTTCCCTTGGCCACAGGCTCGCTTGCCCACAAGCCGGCCGGCGTGGATGGCGGGTGCGTTGGGCTGGGGTGCGGTGAGGTGTTGTGGGGCGAAGCACAGGGAGAGAGCCACTGCACCCGAATGCACCCGGCCTACCGGCACCTGAGAGCCCGGGAACGGCCCTCCTCCGCCTTGAGTGCCAGGTCACTCCACGAAACAAGTGGCAGGCCGTCTGTTGGCCGCATTGACTTTAAAAGCAGGTTCAGCGTGGGCTCAGCGGATAGTGTGGATCTGGGATAAGTAAAGGACCCGGGTTCGAAGCCCCAAGGGAACGGCGGGCTGCAAACAGACTTGGAGTCCTCGTGTCTCAGATTAACAGAGCACAGTGTCCCACCTGGACCAAACTTGATGTACGTCTCTGCGTTTTCCCTCCTCTTCCTTCCGCCGAGCCCACTCAGGTCTTCAACGCCGCGCGCTGGTCGAGGCAGGCATAGCCCCTGGAGGTGGCCCTGGCCACTACTGCCCCAGCCTGGTAGTCCACCCCTACCTACCAGGGGCTGTCGCCCAGGAGCGCGTGTGCTCAGCTGCCCCCTGCCCTCCTGCACTCCACCTGCCCCGGAGCAGGGTCCTGCCAGTCCCTTTTAATCCGTGGGCGCTCGCAGTGCAACTCAGTCCATGCTCCTGTGCAAACCGGTCCTTGGGAGGTTTGGGAGGGTGGAAGGGGTGGGGGAGAGTTCTGGGGGAGGGGTGTGTGTGTGTGTGTGTGTGTGTGTGTGTGTGTGTGTGTTGGGGGGCTCCACCGCGGGTGCGGGGCAGCGAGAGGACCTCTCGCACTCCAGAGAGCACGCCTACACCTGGCGACCGGGGCGACTCTCCCACCCCCAGGGGGAGTTGAAGGCTTCCGGCGCCGCCGCTTAGTCCACCGGTTCCCCGGGCAAGCGCAGGAGTCCTGGGAACACACCGCTGCAGCGCTGCCCAGGCGGATGTCACTGGCCCTTGTCGTCCCCGGCCTCGGCCCTGACCCCGGCCCCGACCCCGCATCCGGCCCGGGCCCTCCTCCGGCCAACCTTGTGCAAGTCGCTGTGGCCATTAGACAGACCACTGACCGTCGCTCAGGTCCCCAGCGTGTGGTTGGGACGGCACACCTTCGGCCCCCGTGCATAATGACAGGGCGCTGAGGGGGTTCTCTTGGCAGCCCACGTAAAGCCGCGGCGACGGACCAGGTGGCACCCGGAGCTTGTGCGCGTGCCTAACAGGGGGCCTGGCGTAGCCCAGGCACCTAGGGCGCGGAACGCTGAGGAGACCTGCAAGCCAGGCGTCTCTTCTTGGGCCACCGGAGGCCGGTGGCAGGCGTCTACGGCCATACCACCCTGAACGCGCCCGATCTCGTCTGATCTCGGAAGCTAAGCAGGGTCGGGCCTGGTTAGTACTTGGATGGGAGACCGCCTGGGAACACCGGGTGCTGTAGGCTTTTTGCCTGCCGCCACCCACGCTTCTTTTTCCTGACTTTCCCTTGGCCACAGGCTCGCTTGCCCACAAGCCGGCCGGCGTGGATGGCGGGTGCGTTGGGCTGGGGTGCGGTGAGGTGTTGTGGGGCGAAGCACAGGGAGAGAGCCACTGCACCCGAATGCACCCGGCCTACCGGCACCTGAGAGCCCGGGAACGGCCCTCCTCCGCCTTGAGTGCCAGGTCACTCCACGAAACAAGTGGCAGGCCGTCTGTTGGCCGCATTGACTTTAAAAGCAGGTTCAGCGTGGGCTCAGCGGATAGTGTGGATCTGGGATAAGTAAAGGACCCGGGTTCGAAGCCCCAAGGGAACGGCGGGCTGCAAACAGACTTGGAGTCCTCGTGTCTCAGATTAACAGAGCACAGTGTCCCACCTGGACCAAACTTGATGTACGTCTCTGCGTTTTCCCTCCTCTTCCTTCCGCCGAGCCCACTCAGGTCTTCAACGCCGCGCGCTGGTCGAGGCAGGCATAGCACCTGGAGGTGGCCCTGGCCACTACTGCCCCAGCCTGGTAGTCCACCCCTACCTACCAGGGGCTGTCGCCCAGGAGCGCGTGTGCTCAGCTGCCCCCTGCCCTCCTGCACTCCACCTGCCCCGGAGCAGGGTCCTGCCAGTCCCTTTTAATCCGTGGGCGCTCGCAGTGCAACTCAGTCCATGCTCCTGTGCAAACCGGTCCTTGGGAGGTTTGGGAGGGTGGAAGGGGTGGGGGAGAGTTCTGGGGGAGGGGTGTGTGTGTGTGTGTGTGTGTGTGTGTGTGTGTGTGTGTGTGTTGGGGGGCTCCACCGCGGGTGCGGGGCAGCGAGAGGACCTCTCGCACTCCAGAGAGCACGCCTACACCTGGCGACCGGGGCGACTCTCCCACCCCCAGGGGGAGTTGAAGGCTTCCGGCGCCGCCGCTTAGTCCACCGGTTCCCCGGGCAAGCGCAGGAGTCCTGGGAACACACCGCTGCAGCGCTGCCCAGGCGGATGTCACTGGCCCTTGTCGTCCCCGGCCTCGGCCCTGACCCCGGCCCCGACCCCGCATCCGGCCCGGGCCCTCCTCCGGCCAACCTTGTGCAAGTCGCTGTGGCCATTAGACAGACCACTGACCGTCGCTCAGGTCCCCAGCGTGTGGTTGGGACGGCACACCTTCGGCCCCCGTGCATAATGACAGGGCGCTGAGGGGGTTCTCTTGGCAGCCCACGTAAAGCCGCGGCGACGGACCAGGTGGCACCCGGAGCTTGTGCGCGTGCCTAACAGGGGGCCTGGCGTAGCCCAGGCACCTAGGGCGCGGAACGCTGAGGAGACCTGCAAGCCAGGCGTCTCTTCTTGGGCCACCGGAGGCCGGTGGCAGGCGTCTACGGCCATACCACCCTGAACGCGCCTGATCTCGGAAGCTAAGCAGGGTCGGGCCTGCTTAGTACTTGGATGGGAGACCGCCTGGGAATACCGGGTGCTGTAGGCTTTTTGCCTGCCGCCACCCACGCTTCTTTTTCCTGACTTTCCCTTGGCCACAGGCTCGCTTGCCCACAAGCCGGCCGGCGTGGATGGCGGGTGCGTTGGGCTGGGGTGCGGTGAGGTGTTGTGGGGCGAAGCACAGGGAGAGAGCCACTGCACCCGAATGCACCCGGCCTACCGGCACCTGAGAGCCCGGGAACGGCCCTCCTCCGCCTTGAGTGCCAGGTCACTCCACGAAACAAGTGGCAGGCCGTCTGTTGGCCGCATTGACTTTAAAAGCAGGTTCAGCGTGGGCTCAGCGGATAGTGTGGATCTGGGATAAGTAAAGGACCCGGGTTCGAAGCCCCAAGGGAACGGCGGGCTGCAAACAGACTTGGAGTCCTCGTGTCTCAGATTAACAGAGCACAGTGTCCCACCTGGACCAAACTTGATGTACGTCTCTGCGTTTTCCCTCCTCTTCCTTCCGCCGAGCCCACTCAGGTCTTCAACGCCGCGCGCTGGTCGAGGCAGGCATAGCACCTGGAGGTGGCCCTGGCCACTACTGCCCCAGCCTGGTAGTCCACCCCTACCTACCAGGGGCGGTCGCCCAGGAGCGCGTGTGCTCAGCTGCCCCCTGCCCTCCTGCACTCCACCTGCCCCGGAGCAGGGTCCTGCCAGTCCCTTTTAATCCGTGGGCGCTCGCAGTGCAACTCAGTCCATGCTCCTGTGCAAACCGGTCCTTGGGGGGTTTGGGAGGGTGGAAGGGGTGGGGGAGAGTTCTGGGGGAGGGGTGTGTGTGTGTGTGTGTGTGTGTGTGTGTGTGTGTGTGTGTGTGTTGGGGGGCTCCACCGCGGGTGCGGGGCAGCGAGAGGACCTCTCGCACTCCAGAGAGCACGCCTACACCTGGCGACCGGGGCGACTCTCCCACCCCCAGGGGGAGTTGAAGGCTTCCGGCGCCGCCGCTTAGTCCACCGGTTCCCCGGGCAAGCGCAGGAGTCCTGGGAACACACCGCTGCAGCGCTTCCCAGGCGGATGTCACTGGCCCTTGTCGTCCCCGGCCTCGGCCCTGACCCCGGCCCCGACCCCGCATCCGGCCCGGGCCCTCCTCCGGCCAACCTTGTGCAAGTCGCTGTGGCCATTAGACAGACCACTGACCGTCGCTCAGGTCCCCAGCGTGTGGTTGGGACGGCACACCTTCGGCCCCCGTGCATAATGACAGGGCGCTGAGGGGGTTCTCTTGGCAGCCCACGTAAAGCCGCGGCGACGGACCAGGTGGCACCCGGAGCTTGTGCGCGTGCCTAACAGGGGGCCTGGCGTAGCCCAGGCACCTAGGGCGCGGAACGCTGAGGAGACCTGCAAGCCAGGCGTCTCTTCTTGGGCCACCGGAGGCCGGTGGCAGGCGTCTACGGCCATACCACCCTGAACGCGCCCGATCTCGTCTGATCTCGGAAGCTAAGCAGGGTCGGGCCTGGTTAGTACTTGGATGGGAGACCGCCTGGGAATACCGGGTGCTGTAGGCTTTTTGCCTGCCGCCACCCACGCTTCTTTTTCCTGACTTTCCCTTGGCCACAGGCTCGCTTGCCCACAAGCCGGCCGGCGTGGATGGCGGGTGCGTTGGGCTGGGGTGCGGTGAGGTGTTGTGGGGCGAAGCACAGGGAGAGAGCCACTGCACCCGAATGCACCCGGCCTACCGGCACCTGAGAGCCCGGGAACGGCCCTCCTCCGCCTTGAGTGCCAGGTCACTCCACGAAACAAGTGGCAGGCCGTCTGTTGGCCGCATTGACTTTAAAAGCAGGTTCAGCGTGGGCTCAGCGGATAGTGTGGATCTGGGATAAGTAAAGGACCCGGGTTCGAAGCCCCAAGGGAACGGCGGGCTGCAAACAGACTTGGAGTCCTCGTGTCTCAGATTAACAGAGCACAGTGTCCCACCTGGACCAAACTTGATGTACGTCTCTGCGTTTTCCCTCCTCTTCCTTCCGCCGAGCCCACTCAGGTCTTCAACGCCGCGCGCTGGTCGAGGCAGGCATAGCACCTGGAGGTGGCCCTGGCCACTACTGCCCCAGCCTGGTAGTCCACCCCTACCTACCAGGGGCTGTCGCCCAGGAGCGCGTGTGCTCAGCTGCCCCCTGCCCTCCTGCACTCCACCTGCCCCGGAGCAGGGTCCTGCCAGTCCCTTTTAATCCGTGGGCGCTCGCAGTGCAACTCAGTCCATGCTCCTGTGCAAACCGGTCCTTGGGAGGTTTGGGAGGGTGGAAGGGGTGGGGGAGAGTTCTGGGGGAGGGGTGTGTGTGTGTGTGTGTGTGTGTGTGTGTGTGTGTGTTGGGGGGCTCCACCGCGGGTGCGGGGCAGCGAGAGGACCTCTCGCACTCCAGAGAGCACGCCTACACCTGGCGACCGGGGCGACTCTCCCACCCCCAGGGGGAGTTGAAGGCTTCCGGCGCCGCCGCTTAGTCCACCGGTTCCCCGGGCAAGCGCAGGAGTCCTGGGAACACACCGCTGCAGCGCTGCCCAGGCGGATGTCACTGGCCCTTGTCGTCCCCGGCCTCGGCCCTGACCCCGGCTTCGACCCCGCATCCGGCCCGGGCCCTCCTCCGGCCAACCTTGTGCAAGTCGCCGTGGCCATTAGACAGACCACTGACCGTCGCTCAGGTCCCCAGCGTGTGGTTGGGACGGCACACCTTCGGCCCCCGTGCATAATGACAGGGCGCTGAGGGGGTTCTCTTGGCAGCCCACGTAAAGCCGCGGCGACGGACCAGGTGGCACCCGGAGCTTGTGCGCGTGCCTAACAGGGGGCCTGGCGTAGCCCAGGCACCTAGGGCGCCGAACGCTGAGGAGACCTGCAAGCCAGGCGTCTCTTCTTGGGCCACCGGAGGCCAGTGGCAGGCGTCTACGGCCATACCACCCTGAACGCGCCTGATCTCGGAAGCTAAGCAGGGTCGGGCCTGGTTAGTACTTGGATGGGAGACCGCCTGGGAATACCGGGTGCTGTAGGCTTTTTGCCTGCCGCCACCCACGCTTCTTTTTCCTGACTTTCCCTTGGCCACAGGCTCGCTTGCCCACAAGCCGGCCGGCGTGGATGGCGGGTGCGTTGGGCTGGGGTGCGGTGAGGTGTTGTGGGGCGAAGCACAGGGAGAGAGCCACTGCACCCGAATGCACCCGGCCTACCGGCACCTGAGAGCCCGGGAACGGCCCTCCTCCGCCTTGAGTGCCAGGTCACTCCACGAAACAAGTGGCAGGCCGTCTGTTGGCCGCATTGACTTTAAAAGCAGGTTCAGCGTGGGCTCAGCGGATAGTGTGGATCTGGGATAAGTAAAGGACCCGGGTTCGAAGCCCCAAGGGAACGGCGGGCTGCAAACAGACTTGGAGTCCTCGTGTCTCAGATTAACAGAGCACAGTGTCCCACCTGGACCAAACTTGATGTACGTCTCTGCGTTTTCCCTCCTCTTCCTTCCGCCGAGCCCACTCAGGTCTTCAACGCCGCGCGCTGGTCGAGGCAGGCATAGCCCCTGGAGGTGGCCCTGGCCACTACTGCCCCAGCCTGGTAGTCCACCCCTACCTACCAGGGGCTGTCGCCCAGGAGCGCGTGTGCTCAGCTGCCCCCTGCCCTCCTGCACTCCACCTGCCCCGGAGCAGGGTCCTGCCAGTCCCTTTTAATCCGTGGGCGCTCGCAGTGCAACTCAGTCCATGCTCCTGTGCAAACCGGTCCTTGGGAGGTTTGGGAGGGTGGAAGGGGTGGGGGAGAGTTCTGGGGGAGGGGTGTGTGTGTGTGTGTGTGTGTGTGTGTGTGTGTGTTGGGGGGCTCCACCGCGGGTGCGGGGCAGCGAGAGGACCTCTCGCACTCCAGAGAGCACGCCTACACCTGGCGACCGGGGCGACTCTCCCACCCCCAGGGGGAGTTGAAGGCTTCCGGCGCCGCCGCTTAGTCCACCGGTTCCCCGGGCAAGCGCAGGAGTCCTGGGAACACACCGCTGCAGCGCTGCCCAGGCGGATGTCACTGGCCCTTGTCGTCCCCGGCCTCGGCCCTGACCCCGGCCCCGACCCCGCATCCGGCCCGGGCCCTCCTCCGGCCAACCTTGTGCAAGTCGCTGTGGCCATTAGACAGACCACTGACCGTCGCTCAGGTCCCCAGCGTGTGGTTGGGACGGCACACCTTCGGCCCCCGTGCATAATGACAGGGCGCTGAGGGGGTTCTCTTGGCAGCCCACGTAAAGCCGCGGCGACGGACCAGGTGGCACCCGGAGCTTGTGCGCGTGCCTAACAGGGGGCCTGGCGTAGCCCAGGCACCTAGGGCGCGGAACGCTGAGGAGACCTGCAAGCCAGGCGTCTCTTCTTGGGCCACCGGAGGCCGGTGGCAGGCGTCTACGGCCATACCACCCTGAACGCGCCCGATCTCGTCTGATCTCGGAAGCTAAGCAGGGTCGGGCCTGGTTAGTACTTGGATGGGAGACCGCCTGGGAATACCGGGTGCTGTAGGCTTTTTGCCTGCCGCCACCCACGCTTCTTTTTCCTGACTTTCCCTTGGCCACAGGCTCGCTTGCCCACAAGCCGGCCGGCGTGGATGGCGGGTGCGTTGGGCTGGGGTGCGGTGAGGTGTTGTGGGGCGAAGCATAAGGAGAGAGCCACTGCACCCGAATGCACCCGTCCTACCGGCACCTGAAAGCCCGGGAACGGCCCTCCTCCGCCTTGAGTGCCAGGTCACTCCACGAAACAAGTGGCAGGCCGTCTGTTGGCCGCATTGACTTTAAAAGCAGGTTCAGCGTGGGCTCAGCGGATAGTGTGGATCTGGGATAAGTAAAGGACCCGGGTTCGAAGCCCCAAGGGAACGGCGGGCTGCAAACAGACTTGGAGTCCTCGTGTCTCAGATTAACAGAGCACAGTGTCCCACCTGGACCAAACTTGATGTACGTCTCTGCGTTTTCCCTCCTCTTCCTTCCGCCGAGCCCACTCAGGTCTTCAACGCCGCGCGCTGGTCGAGGCAGGCATAGCACCTGGAGGTGGCCCTGGCCACTACTGCCCCAGCCTGGTAGTCCACCCCTACCTACCAGGGGCTGTCGCCCAGGAGCGCGTGTGCTCAGCTGCCCCCTGCCCTCCTGCACTCCACCTGCCCCGGAGCAGGGTCCTGCCAGTCCCTTTTAATCCGTGGGCGCTCGCAGTGCAACTCAGTCCATGCTCCTGTGCAAACCGGTCCTTGGGAGGTTTGGGAGGGTGGAAGGGGTGGGGGAGAGTTCTGGGGGAGGGGTGTGTGTGTGTGTGTGTGTGTGTGTGTGTGTGTGTGTGTGTTGGGGGGCTCCACCGCGGGTGCGGGGCAGCGAGAGGACCTCTCGCACTCCAGAGAGCACGCCTACACCTGGCGACCGGGGCGACTCTCCCACCCCCAGGGGGAGTTGAAGGCTTCCGGCGCCGCCGCTTAGTCCACCGGTTCCCCGGGCAAGCGCAGGAGTCCTGGGAACACACCGCTGCAGCGCTGCCCAGGCGGATGTCACTGGCCCTTGTCGTCCCCGGCCTCGGCCCTGACCCCGGCCCCGACCCCGCATCCGGCCCGGGCCCTCCTCCGGCCAACCTTGTGCAAGTCGCTGTGGCCATTAGACAGACCACTGACCGTCGCTCAGGTCCCCAGCGTGTGGTTGGGACGGCACACCTTCGGCCCCCGTGCATAATGACAGGGCGCTGAGGGGGTTCTCTTGGCAGCCCACGTAAAGCCGCGGCGACGGACCAGGTGGCACCCGGAGCTTGTGCGCGTGCCTAACAGGGGGCCTGGCGTAGCCGGGGCACCTAGGGCGCGGAACGCTGAGGAGACCTGCAAGCCAGGCGTCTCTTCTTGGGCCACCGGAGGCCGGTGGCAGGCGTCTACGGCCATACCACCCTGAACGCGCCTGATCTCCGAAGCTAAGCAGGGTCGGGCCTGGTTAGTACTTGGATGGGAGACCGCCTGGGAATACCGGGTGCTGTAGGCTTTTTGCCTGCCGACACCCACGCTTCTTTTTCCTGACTTTCCCTTGGCCACAGGCTCGCTTGCCCACAAGCCGGCCGGCGTGGATGGCGGGTGCGTTGGGCTGGGGTGCGGTGAGGTGTTGTGGGGCGAAGCACAGGGAGAGAGCCACTGCACCCGAATGCACCCGTCCTACCGGCACCTGAGAGCCCGGGAACGGCCCTCCTCCGCCTTGAGTGCCAGGTCACTCCACGAAACAAGTGGCAGGCCGTCTGTTGGCCGCATTGACTTTAAAAGCAGGTTCAGCGTGGGCTCAGCGGATAGTGTGGATCTGGGATAAGTAAAGGACCCGGGTTCGAAGCCCCAAGGGAACGGCGGGCTGCAAACAGACTTGGAGTCCTCGTGTCTCAGATTAACAGAGCACAGTGTCCCACCTGGACCAAACTTGATGTACGTCTCTGCGTTTTCCCTCCTCTTCCTTCCGCCGAGCCCACTCAGGTCTTCAACGCCGCGCGCTGGTCGAGGCAGGCATAGCACCTGGAGGTGGCCCTGGCCACTACTGCCCCAGCCTGGTAGTCCACCCCTACCTACCAGGGGCTGTCGCCCAGGAGCGCGTGTGCTCAGCTGCCCCCTGCCCTCCTGCACTCCACCTGCCCCTGAGCAGGGTCCTGCCAGTCCCTTTTAATCCGTGGGCGCTCGCAGTGCAACTCAGTCCATGCTCCTGTGCAAACCGGTCCTTGGGAGGTTTGGGAGGGTGGAAGGGGTGGGGGAGAGTTCTGGGGGAGGGGTGTGTGTGTGTGTGTGTGTGTGTGTGTGTGTGTGTGTGTGTTGGGGGGCTCCACCGCGGGTGCGGGGCAGCGAGAGGACCTCTCGCACTCCAGAGAGCACGCCTACACCTGGCGACCGGGGCGACTCTCCCACCCCCAGGGGGAGTTGAAGGCTTCCGGCGCCGCCGCTTAGTCCACCGGTTCCCCGGGCAAGCGCAGGAGTCCTGGGAACACACCGCTGCAGCGCTGCCCAGGCGGATGTCACTGGCCCTTGTCGTCCCCGGCCTCGGCCCTGACCCCGGCCCCGACCCCGCATCCGGCCCGGGCCCTCCTCCGGCCAACCTTGTGCAAGTCGCTGTGGCCATTAGACAGACCACTGACCGTCGCTCAGGTCCCCAGCGTGTGGTTGGGACGGCACACCTTCGGCCCCCGTGCATAATGACAGGGCGCTGAGGGGGTTCTCTTGGCAGCCCACGTAAAGCCGCGGCGACGGACCAGGTGGCACCCGGAGCTTGTGCGCGTGCCTAACAGGGGGCCTGGCGTAGCCCAGGCACCTAGGGCGCGGAACGCTGAGGAGACCTGCAAGCCAGGCGTCTCTTCTTGGGCCACCGGAGGCCGGTGGCAGGCGTCTACGGCCATACCACCCTGAACGCGCCCGATCTCGTCTGATCTCGGAAGCTAAGCAGGGTCGGGCCTGGTTAGTACTTGGATGGGAGACCGCCTGGGAACACCGGGTGCTGTAGGCTTTTTGCCTGCCGCCACCCACGCTTCTTTTTCCTGACTTTCCCTTGGCCACAGGCTCGCTTGCCCACAAGCCGGCCGGCGTGGATGGCGGGTGCGTTGGGCTGGGGTGCGGTGAGGTGTTGTGGGGCGAAGCACAGGGAGAGAGCCACTGCACCCGAATGCACCCGGCCTACCGGCACCTGAGAGCCCGGGAACGGCCCTCCTCCGCCTTGAGTGCCAGGTCACTCCACGAAACAAGTGGCAGGCCGTCTGTTGGCCGCATTGACTTTAAAAGCAGGTTCAGCGTGGGCTCAGCGGATAGTGTGGATCTGGGATAAGTAAAGGACCCGGGTTCGAAGCCCCAAGGGAACGGCGGGCTGCAAACAGACTTGGAGTCCTCGTGTCTCAGATTAACAGAGCACAGTGTCCCACCTGGACCAAACTTGATGTACGTCTCTGCGTTTTCCCTCCTCTTCCTTCCGCCGAGCCCACTCAGGTCTTCAACGCCGCGCGCTGGTCGAGGCAGGCATAGCACCTGGAGGTGGCCCTGGCCACTACTGCCCCAGCCTGGTAGTCCACCCCTACCTACCAGGGGCTGTCGCCCAGGAGCGCGTGTGCTCAGCTGCCCCCTGCCCTCCTGCACTCCACCTGCCCCGGAGCAGGGTCCTGCCAGTCCCTTTTAATCCGTGGGCGCTCGCAGTGCAACTCAGTCCATGCTCCTGTGCAAACCGGTCCTTGGGAGGTTTGGGAGGGTGGAAGGGGTGGGGGAGAGTTCTGGGGGAGGGGTGTGTGTGTGTGTGTGTGTGTGTGTGTGTGTGTGTGTGTTGGGGGGCTCCACCGCGGGTGCGGGGCAGCGAGAGGACCTCTCGCACTCCAGAGAGCACGCCTACACCTGGCGACCGGGGCGACTCTCCCACCCCCAGGGGGAGTTGAAGGCTTCCGGCGCCGCCGCTTAGTCCACCGGTTCCCCGGGCAAGCGCAGGAGTCCTGGGAACACACCGCTGCAGCGCTGCCCAGGCGGATGTCACTGGCCCTTGTCGTCCCCGGCCTCGGCCCTGACCCCGGCCCCGACCCCGCATCCGGCCCGGGCCCTCCTCCGGCCAACCTTGTGCAAGTCGCCGTGGCCATTAGACAGACCACTGACCGTCGCTCAGGTCCCCAGCGTGTGGTTGGGACGGCACACCTTCGGCCCCCGTGCATAATGACAGGGCGCTGAGGGGGTTCTCTTGGCAGCCCACGTAAAGCCGCGGCGACGGACCAGGTGGCACCCGGAGCTTGTGCGCGTGCCTAACAGGGGGCCTGGCGTAGCCCAGGCACCTAGGGCGCCGAACGCTGAGGAGACCTGCAAGCCAGGCGTCTCTTCTTGGGCCACCGGAGGCCAGTGGCAGGCGTCTACGGCCATACCACCCTGAACGCGCCTGATCTCGGAAGCTAAGCAGGGTCGGGCCTGGTTAGTACTTGGATGGGAGACCGCCTGGGAATACCGGGTGCTGTAGGCTTTTTGCCTGCCGCCACCCACGCTTCTTTTTCCTGACTTTCCCTTGGCCACAGGCTCGCTTGCCCACAAGCCGGCCGGCGTGGATGGCGGGTGCGTTGGGCTGGGGTGCGGTGAGGTGTTGTGGGGCGAAGCACAGGGAGAGAGCCACTGCACCCGAATGCACCCGGCCTACCGGCACCTGAGAGCCCGGGAACGGCCCTCCTCCGCCTTGAGTGCCAGGTCACTCCACGAAACAAGTGGCAGGCCGTCTGTTGGCCGCATTGACTTTAAAAGCAGGTTCAGCGTGGGCTCAGCGGATAGTGTGGATCTGGGATAAGTAAAGGACCCGGGTTCGAAGCCCCAAGGGAACGGCGGGCTGCAAACAGACTTGGAGTCCTCGTGTCTCAGATTAACAGAGCACAGTGTCCCACCTGGACCAAACTTGATGTACGTCTCTGCGTTTTCCCTCCTCTTCCTTCCGCCGAGCCCACTCAGGTCTTCAACGCCGCGCGCTGGTCGAGGCAGGCATAGCCCCTGGAGGTGGCCCTGGCCACTACTGCCCCAGCCTGGTAGTCCACCCCTACCTACCAGGGGCTGTCGCCCAGGAGCGCGTGTGCTCAGCTGCCCCCTGCCCTCCTGCACTCCACCTGCCCCGGAGCAGGGTCCTGCCAGTCCCTTTTAATCCGTGGGCGCTCGCAGTGCAACTCAGTCCATGCTCCTGTGCAAACCGGTCCTTGGGAGGTTTGGGAGGGTGGAAGGGGTGGGGGAGAGTTCTGGGGGAGGGGTGTGTGTGTGTGTGTGTGTGTGTGTGTGTGTGTGTGTGTTGGGGGGCTCCACCGCGGGTGCGGGGCAGCGAGAGGACCTCTCGCACTCCAGAGAGCACGCCTACACCTGGCGACCGGGGCGACTCTCCCACCCCCAGGGGGAGTTGAAGGCTTCCGGCGCCGCCGCTTAGTCCACCGGTTCCCCGGGCAAGCGCAGGAGTCCTGGGAACACACCGCTGCAGCGCTGCCCAGGCGGATGTCACTGGCCCTTGTCGTCCCCGGCCTCGGCCCTGACCCCGGCCCCGACCCCGCATCCGGCCCGGGCCCTCCTCCGGCCAACCTTGTGCAAGTCGCTGTGGCCATTAGACAGACCACTGACCGTCGCTCAGGTCCCCAGCGTGTGGTTGGGACGGCACACCTTCGGCCCCCGTGCATAATGACAGGGCGCTGAGGGGGTTCTCTTGGCAGCCCACGTAAAGCCGCGGCGACGGACCAGGTGGCACCCGGAGCTTGTGCGCGTGCCTAACAGGGGGCCTGGCGTAGCCCAGGCACCTAGGGCGCGGAACGCTGAGGAGACCTGCAAGCCAGGCGTCTCTTCTTGGGCCACCGGAGGCCGGTGGCAGGCGTCTACGGCCATACCACCCTGAACGCGCCTGATCTCGGAAGCTAAGCAGGGTCGGGCCTGGTTAGTACTTGGATGGGAGACCGCCTGGGAATACCGGGTGCTGTAGGCTTTTTGCCTGCCGCCACCCACGCTTCTTTTTCCTGACTTTCCCTTGGCCACAGGCTCGCTTGCCCACAAGCCGGCCGGCGTGGATGGCGGGTGCGTTGGGCTGGGGTGCGGTGAGGTGTTGTGGGGCGAAGCACAGGGAGAGAGCCACTGCACCCGAATGCACCCGGCCTACCGGCACCTGAGAGCCCGGGAACGGCCCTCCTCCGCCTTGAGTGCCAGGTCACTCCACGAAACAAGTGGCAGGCCGTCTGTTGGCCGCATTGACTTTAAAAGCAGGTTCAGCGTGGGCTCAGCGGATAGTGTGGATCTGGGATAAGTAAAGGACCCGGGTTCGAAGCCCCAAGGGAACGGCGGGCTGCAAACAGACTTGGAGTCCTCGTGTCTCAGATTAACAGAGCACAGTGTCCCACCTGGACCAAACTTGATGTACGTCTCTGCGTTTTCCCTCCTCTTCCTTCCGCCGAGCCCACTCAGGTCTTCAACGCCGCGCGCTGGTCGAGGCAGGCATAGCACCTGGAGGTGGCCCTGGCCACTACTGCCCCAGCCTGGTAGTCCACCCCTACCTACCAGGGGCGGTCGCCCAGGAGCGCGTGTGCTCAGCTGCCCCCTGCCCTCCTGCACTCCACCTGCCCCGGAGCAGGGTCCTGCCAGTCCCTTTTAATCCGTGGGCGCTCGCAGTGCAACTCAGTCCATGCTCCTGTGCAAACCGGTCCTTGGGGGGTTTGGGAGGGTGGAAGGGGTGGGGGAGAGTTCTGGGGGAGGGGTGTGTGTGTGTGTGTGTGTGTGTGTGTGTGTGTGTTGGGGGGCTCCACCGCGGGTGCGGGGCAGCGAGAGGACCTCTCGCACTCCAGAGAGCACGCCTACACCTGGCGACCGGGGCGACTCTCCCACCCCCAGGGGGAGTTGAAGGCTTCCGGCGCCGCCGCTTAGTCCACCGGTTACCCGGGCAAGCGCAGGAGTCCTGGGAACACACCGCTGCAGCGCTGCCCAGGCGGATGTCACTGGCCCTTGTCGTCCCCGGCCTCGGCCCTGACCCCGGCCCCGACCCCGCATCCGGCCCGGGCCCTCCTCCGGCCAACCTTGTGCAAGTCGCTGTGGCCATTAGACAGACCACTGACCGTCGCTCAGGTCCCCAGCGTGTGGTTGGGACGGCACACCTTCGGCCCCCGTGCATAATGACAGGGCGCTGAGGGGGTTCTCTTGGCAGCCCACGTAAAGCCGCGGCGACGGACCAGGTGGCACCCGGAGCTTGTGCGCGTGCCTAACAGGGGGCCTGGCGTAGCCCAGGCACCTAGGGCGCGGAACGCTGAGGAGACCTGCAAGCCAGGCGTCTCTTCTTGGGCCACCGGAGGCCGGTGGCAGGCGTCTACGGCCATACCACCCTGAACGCGCCCGATCTCGTCTGATCTCGGAAGCTAAGCAGGGTCGGGCCTGGTTAGTACTTGGATGGGAGACCGCCTGGGAACACCGGGTGCTGTAGGCTTTTTGCCTGCCGCCACCCACGCTTCTTTTTCCTGACTTTCCCTTGGCCACAGGCTCGCTTGCCCACAAGCCGGCCGGCGTGGATGGCGGGTGCGTTGGGCTGGGGTGCGGTGAGGTGTTGTGGGGCGAAGCACAGGGAGAGAGCCACTGCACCCGAATGCACCCGGCCTACCGGCACCTGAGAGCCCGGGAACGGCCCTCCTCCGCCTTGAGTGCCAGGTCACTCCACGAAACAAGTGGCAGGCCGTCTGTTGGCCGCATTGACTTTAAAAGCAGGTTCAGCGTGGGCTCAGCGGATAGTGTGGATCTGGGATAAGTAAAGGACCCGGGTTCGAAGCCCCAAGGGAACGGCGGGCTGCAAACAGACTTGGAGTCCTCGTGTCTCAGATTAACAGAGCACAGTGTCCCACCTGGACCAAACTTGATGTACGTCTCTGCGTTTTCCCTCCTCTTCCTTCCGCCGAGCCCACTCAGGTCTTCAACGCCGCGCGCTGGTCGAGGCAGGCATAGCACCTGGAGGTGGCCCTGGCCACTACTGCCCCAGCCTGGTAGTCCACCCCTACCTACCAGGGGCTGTCGCCCAGGAGCGCGTGTGCTCAGCTGCCCCCTGCCCTCCTGCACTCCACCTGCCCCGGAGCAGGGTCCTGCCAGTCCCTTTTAATCCGTGGGCGCTCGCAGTGCAACTCAGTCCATGCTCCTGTGCAAACCGGTCCTTGGGAGGTTTGGGAGGGTGGAAGGGGTGGGGGAGAGTTCTGGGGGAGGGGTGTGTGTGTGTGTGTGTGTGTGTGTGTGTGTGTGTTGGGGGGCTCCACCGCGGGTGCGGGGCAGCGAGAGGACCTCTCGCACTCCAGAGAGCACGCCTACACCTGGCGACCGGGGCGACTCTCCCACCCCCAGGGGGAGTTGAAGGCTTCCGGCGCCGCCGCTTAGTCCACCGGTTCCCCGGGCAAGCGCAGGAGTCCTGGGAACACACCGCTGCAGCGCTGCCCAGGCGGATGTCACTGGCCCTTGTCGTCCCCGGCCTCGGCCCTGACCCCGGCCCCGACCCCGCATCCGGCCCGGGCCCTCCTCCGGCCAACCTTGTGCAAGTCGCTGTGGCCATTAGACAGACCACTGACCGTCGCTCAGGTCCCCAGCGTGTGGTTGGGACGGCACACCTTCGGCCCCCGTGCATAATGACAGGGCGCTGAGGGGGTTCTCTTGGCAGCCCACGTAAAGCCGCGGCGACGGACCAGGTGGCACCCGGAGCTTGTGCGCGTGCCTAACAGGGGGCCTGGCGTAGCCCATGCACCTAGGGCGCGGAACGCTGAGGAGACCTGCAAGCCAGGCGTCTCTTCTTGGGCCACCGGAGGCCGGTGGCAGGCGTCTACGGCCATACCACCCTGAACGCGCCTGATCTCGGAAGCTAAGCAGGGTCGGGCCTGGTTAGTACTTGGATGGGAGACCGCCTGGGAATACCGGGTGCTGTAGGCTTTTTGCCTGCCGCCACCCACGCTTCTTTTTCCTGACTTTCCCTTGGCCACAGGCTCGCTTGCCCACAAGCCGGCCGGCGTGGATGGCGGGTGCGTTGGGCTGGGGTGCGGTGAGGTGTTGTGGGGCGAAGCACAGGGAGAGAGCCACTGCACCCGAATGCACCCGGCCTACCGGCACCTGAGAGCCCGGGAACGGCCCTCCTCCGCCTTGAGTGCCAGGTCACTCCACGAAACAAGTGGCAGGCCGTCTGTTGGCCGCATTGACTTTAAAAGCAGGTTCAGCGTGGGCTCAGCGGATAGTGTGGATCTGGGATAAGTAAAGGACCCGGGTTCGAAGCCCCAAGGGAACGGCGGGCTGCAAACAGACTTGGAGTCCTCGTGTCTCAGATTAACAGAGCACAGTGTCCCACCTGGACCAAACTTGATGTACGTCTCTGCGTTTTCCCTCCTCTTCCTTCCGCCGAGCCCACTCAGGTCTTCAACGCCGCGCGCTGGTCGAGGCAGGCATAGCACCTGGAGGTGGCCCTGGCCACTACTGCCCCAGCCTGGTAGTCCACCCCTACCTACCAGGGGCGGTCGCCCAGGAGCGCGTGTGCTCAGCTGCCCCCTGCCCTCCTGCACTCCACCTGCCCCGGAGCAGGGTCCTGCCAGTCCCTTTTAATCCGTGGGCGCTCGCAGTGCAACTCAGTCCATGCTCCTGTGCAAACCGGTCCTTGGGGGGTTTGGGAGGGTTGAAGGGGTGGGGGAGAGTTCTGGGGGAGGGGTGTGTGTGTGTGTGTGTGTGTGTGTGTGTGTGTGTGTTGGGGGGCTCCACCGCGGGTGCGGGGCAGCGAGAGGACCTCTCGCACTCCAGAGAGCACGCCTACACCTGGCGACCGGGGCGACTCTCCCACCCCCAGGGGGAGTTGAAGGCTTCCGGCGCCGCCGCTTAGTCCACCGGTTCCCCGGGCAAGCGCAGGAGTCCTGGGAACACACCGCTGCAGCGCTTCCCAGGCGGATGTCACTGGCCCTTGTCGTCCCCGGCCTCGGCCCTGACCCCGGCCCCGACCCCGCATCCGGCCCGGGCCCTCCTCCGGCCAACCTTGTGCAAGTCGCTGTGGCCATTAGACAGACCACTGACCGTCGCTCAGGTCCCCAGCGTGTGGTTGGGACGGCACACCTTCGGCCCCCGTGCATAATGACAGGGCGCTGAGGGGGTTCTCTTGGCAGCCCACGTAAAGCCGCGGCGACGGACCAGGTGGCACCCGGAGCTTGTGCGCGTGCCTAACAGGGGGCCTGGCGTAGCCCAGGCACCTAGGGCGCGGAACGCTGAGGAGACCTGCAAGCCAGGCGTCTCTTCTTGGGCCACCGGAGGCCGGTGGCAGGCGTCTACGGCCATACCACCCTGAACGCGCCTGATCTCGGAAGCTAAGCAGGGTCGGGCCTGGTTAGTACTTGGATGGGAGACCGCCTGGGAATACCGGGTGCTGTAGGCTTTTTGCCTGCCGCCACCCACGCTTCTTTTTCCTGACTTTCCCTTGGCCACAGGCTCGCTTGCCCACAAGCCGGCCGGCGTGGATGGCGGGTGCGTTGGGCTGGGGTGCGGTGAGGTGTTGTGGGGCGAAGCACAGGGAGAGAGCCACTGCACCCGAATGCACCCGGCCTACCGGCACCTGAGAGCCCGGGAACGGCCCTCCTCCGCCTTGAGTGCCAGGTCACTCCACGAAACAAGTGGCAGGCCGTCTGTTGGCCGCATTGACTTTAAAAGCAGGTTCAGCGTGGGCTCAGCGGATAGTGTGGATCTGGGATAAGTAAAGGACCCGGGTTCGAAGCCCCAAGGGAACGGCGGGCTGCAAACAGACTTGGAGTCCTCGTGTCTCAGATTAACAGAGCACAGTGTCCCACCTGGACCAAACTTGATGTACGTCTCTGCGTTTTCCCTCCTCTTCCTTCCGCCGAGCCCACTCAGGTCTTCAACGCCGCGCGCTGGTCGAGGCAGGCATAGCACCTGGAGGTGGCCCTGGCCACTACTGCCCCAGCCTGGTAGTCCACCCCTACCTACCAGGGGCGGTCGCCCAGGAGCGCGTGTGCTCAGCTGCCCCCTGCCCTCCTGCACTCCACCTGCCCCGGAGCAGGGTCCTGCCAGTCCCTTTTAATCCGTGGGCGCTCGCAGTGCAACTCAGTCCATGCTCCTGTGCAAACCGGTCCTTGGGGGGTTTGGGAGGGTGGAAGGGGTGGGGGAGAGTTCTGGGGGAGGGGTGTGTGTGTGTGTGTGTGTGTGTGTGTGTGTGTGTGTTGGGGGGCTCCACCGCGGGTGCGGGGCAGCGAGAGGACCTCTCGCACTCCAGAGAGCACGCCTACACCTGGCGACCGGGGCGACTCTCCCACCCCCAGGGGGAGTTGAAGGCTTCCGGCGCCGCCGCTTAGTCCACCGGTTCCCCGGGCAAGCGCAGGAGTCCTGGGAACACACCGCTGCAGCGCTGCCCAGGCGGATGTCACTGGCCCTTGTCGTCCCCGGCCTCGGCCCTGACCCCGGCCCCGACCCCGCATCCGGCCCGGGCCCTCCTCCGGCCAACCTTGTGCAAGTCGCTGTGGCCATTAGACAGACCACTGACCGTCGCTCAGGTCCCCAGCGTGTGGTTGGGACGGCACACCTTCGGCCCCCGTGCATAATGACAGGGCGCTGAGGGGGTTCTCTTGGCAGCCCACGTAAAGCCGCGGCGACGGACCAGGTGGCACCCGGAGCTTGTGCGCGTGCCTAACAGGGGGCCTGGCGTAGCCCAGGCACCTAGGGCGCGGAACGCTGAGGAGACCTGCAAGCCAGGCGTCTCTTCTTGGGCCACCGGAGGCCGGTGGCAGGCGTCTACGGCCATACCACCCTGAACGCGCCCGATCTCGTCTGATCTCGGAAGCTAAGCAGGGTCGGGCCTGGTTAGTACTTGGATGGGAGACCGCCTGGGAATACCGGGTGCTGTAGGCTTTTTGCCTGCCGCCACCCACGCTTCTTTTTCCTGACTTTCCCTTGGCCACAGGCTCGCTTGCCCACAAGCCGGCCGGCGTGGATGGCGGGTGCGTTGGGCTGGGGTGCGGTGAGGTGTTGTGGGGCGAAGCACAGGGAGAGAGCCACTGCACCCGAATGCACCCGGCCTACCGGCACCTGAGAGCCCGGGAACGGCCCTCCTCCGCCTTGAGTGCCAGGTCACTCCACGAAACAAGTGGCAGGCCGTCTGTTGGCCGCATTGACTTTAAAAGCAGGTTCAGCGTGGGCTCAGCGGATAGTGTGGATCTGGGATAAGTAAAGGACCCGGGTTCGAAGCCCCAAGGGAACGGCGGGCTGCAAACAGACTTGGAGTCCTCGTGTCTCAGATTAACAGAGCACAGTGTCCCACCTGGACCAAACTTGATGTACGTCTCTGCGTTTTCCCTCCTCTTCCTTCCGCCGAGCCCACTCAGGTCTTCAACGCCGCGCGCTGGTCGAGGCAGGCATAGCACCTGGAGGTGGCCCTGGCCACTACTGCCCCAGCCTGGTAGTCCACCCCTACCTACCAGGGGCTGTCGCCCAGGAGCGCGTGTGCTCAGCTGCCCCCTGCCCTCCTGCACTCCACCTGCCCCGGAGCAGGGTCCTGCCAGTCCCTTTTAATCCGTGGGCGCTCGCAGTGCAACTCAGTCCATGCTCCTGTGCAAACCGGTCCTTGGGAGGTTTGGGAGGGTGGAAGGGGTGGGGGAGAGTTCTGGGGGAGGGGTGTGTGTGTGTGTGTGTGTGTGTGTGTGTGTGTGTGTGTTGGGGGGCTCCACCGCGGGTGCGGGGCAGCGAGAGGACCTCTCGCACTCCAGAGAGCACGCCTACACCTGGCGACCGGGGCGACTCTCCCACCCCCAGGGGGAGTTGAAGGCTTCCGGCGCCGCCGCTTAGTCCACCGGTTCCCCGGGCAAGCGCAGGAGTCCTGGGAACACACCGCTGCAGCGCTGCCCAGGCGGATGTCACTGGCCCTTGTCGTCCCCGGCCTCGGCCCTGACCCCGGCCCCGACCCCGCATCCGGCCCGGGCCCTCCTCCGGCCAACCTTGTGCAAGTCGCCGTGGCCATTAGACAGACCACTGACCGTCGCTCAGGTCCCCAGCGTGTGGTTGGGACGGCACACCTTCGGCCCCCGTGCATAATGACAGGGCGCTGAGGGGGTTCTCTTGGCAGCCCACGTAAAGCCGCGGCGACGGACCAGGTGGCACCCGGAGCTTGTGCGCGTGCCTAACAGGGGGCCTGGCGTAGCCCAGGCACCTAGGGCGCCGAACGCTGAGGAGACCTGCAAGCCAGGCGTCTCTTCTTGGGCCACCGGAGGCCAGTGGCAGGCGTCTACGGCCATACCACCCTGAACGCGCCTGATCTCGGAAGCTAAGCAGGGTCGGGCCTGGTTAGTACTTGGATGGGAGACCGCCTGGGAATACCGGGTGCTGTAGGCTTTTTGCCTGCCGCCACCCACGCTTCTTTTTCCTGACTTTCCCTTGGCCACAGGCTCGCTTGCCCACAAGCCGGCCGGCGTGGATGGCGGGTGCGTTGGGCTGGGGTGCGGTGAGGTGTTGTGGGGCGAAGCACAGGGAGAGAGCCACTGCACCCGAATGCACCCGGCCTACCGGCACCTGAGAGCCCGGGAACGGCCCTCCTACGCCTTGAGTGCCAGGTCACTCCACGAAACAAGTGGCAGGCCGTCTGTTGGCCGCATTGACTTTAAAAGCAGGTTCAGCGTGGGCTCAGCGGATAGTGTGGATCTGGGATAAGTAAAGGACCCGGGTTCGAAGCCCCAAGGGAACGGCGGGCTGCAAACAGACTTGGAGTCCTCGTGTCTCAGATTAACAGAGCACAGTGTCCCACCTGGACCAAACTTGATGTACGTCTCTGCGTTTTCCCTCCTCTTCCTTCCGCCGAGCCCACTCAGGTCTTCAACGCCGCGCGCTGGTCGAGGCAGGCATAGCCCCTGGAGGTGGCCCTGGCCACTACTGCCCCAGCCTGGTAGTCCACCCCTACCTACCAGGGGCTGTCGCCCAGGAGCGCGTGTGCTCAGCTGCCCCCTGCCCTCCTGCACTCCACCTGCCCCGGAGCAGGGTCCTGCCAGTCCCTTTTAATCCGTGGGCGCTCGCAGTGCAACTCAGTCCATGCTCCTGTGCAAACCGGTCCTTGGGAGGTTTGGGAGGGTGGAAGGGGTGGGGGAGAGTTCTGGGGGAGGGGTGTGTGTGTGTGTGTGTGTGTGTGTGTGTGTGTTGGGGGGCTCCACCGCGGGTGCGGGGCAGCGAGAGGACCTCTCGCACTCCAGAGAGCACGCCTACACCTGGCGACCGGGGCGACTCTCCCACCCCCAGGGGGAGTTGAAGGCTTCCGGCGCCGCCGCTTAGTCCACCGGTTCCCCGGGCAAGCGCAGGAGTCCTGGGAACACACCGCTGCAGCGCTGCCCAGGCGGATGTCACTGGCCCTTGTCGTCCCCGGCCTCGGCCCTGACCCCGGCCCCGACCCCGCATCCGGCCCGGGCCCTCCTCCGGCCAACCTTGTGCAAGTCGCTGTGGCCATTAGACAGACCACTGACCGTCGCTCAGGTCCCCAGCGTGTGGTTGGGACGGCACACCTTCGGCCCCCGTGCATAATGACAGGGCGCTGAGGGGGTTCTCTTGGCAGCCCACGTAAAGCCGCGGCGACGGACCAGGTGGCACCCGGAGCTTGTGCGCGTGCCTAACAGGGGGCCTGGCGTAGCCCAGGCACCTAGGGCGCGGAACGCTGAGGAGACCTGCAAGCCAGGCGTCTCTTCTTGGGCCACCGGAGGCCGGTGGCAGGCGTCTACGGCCATACCACCCTGAACGCGCCCGATCTCGTCTGATCTCGGAAGCTAAGCAGGGTCGGGCCTGGTTAGTACTTGGATGGGAGACCGCCTGGGAATACCGGGTGCTGTAGGCTTTTTGCCTGCCGCCACCCACGCTTCTTTTTCCTGACTTTCCCTTGGCCACAGGCTCGCTTGCCCACAAGCCGGCCGGCGTGGATGGCGGGTGCGTTGGGCTGGGGTGCGGTGAGTTGTTGTGGGGCGAAGCATAGGGAGAGAGCCACTGCACCCGAATGCACCCGTCCTACCGGCACCTGAAAGCCCGGGAACGGCCCTCCTCCGCCTTGAGTGCCAGGTCACTCCACGAAACAAGTGGCAGGCCGTCTGTTGGCCGCATTGACTTTAAAAGCAGGTTCAGCGTGGGCTCAGCGGATAGTGTGGATCTGGGATAAGTAAAGGACCCGGGTTCGAAGCCCCAAGGGAACGGCGGGCTGCAAACAGACTTGGAGTCCTCGTGTCTCAGATTAACAGAGCACAGTGTCCCACCTGGACCAAACTTGATGTACGTCTCTGCGTTTTCCCTCCTCTTCCTTCCGCCGAGCCCACTCAGGTCTTCAACGCCGCGCGCTGGTCGAGGCAGGCATAGCACCTGGAGGTGGCCCTGGCCACTACTGCCCCAGCCTGGTAGTCCACCCCTACCTACCAGGGGCTGTCGCCCAGGAGCGCGTGTGCTCAGCTGCCCCCTGCCCTCCTGCACTCCACCTGCCCCGGAGCAGGGTCCTGCCAGTCCCTTTTAATCCGTGGGCGCTCGCAGTGCAACTCAGTCCATGCTCCTGTGCAAACCGGTCCTTGGGAGGTTTGGGAGGGTGGAAGGGGTGGGGGAGAGTTCTGGGGGAGGGGTGTGTGTGTGTGTGTGTGTGTGTGTGTGTGTGTGTGTGTTGGGGGGCTCCACCGCGGGTGCGGGGCAGCGAGAGGACCTCTCGCACTCCAGAGAGCACGCCTACACCTGGCGACCGGGGCGACTCTCCCACCCCCAGGGGGAGTTGAAGGCTTCCGGCGCCGCCGCTTAGTCCACCGGTTCCCCGGGCAAGCGCAGGAGTCCTGGGAACACACCGCTGCAGCGCTGCCCAGGCGGATGTCACTGGCCCTTGTCGTCCCCGGCCTCGGCCCTGACCCCGGCCCCGACCCCGCATCCGGCCCGGGCCCTCCTCCGGCCAACCTTGTGCAAGTCGCTGTGGCCATTAGACAGACCACTGACCGTCGCTCAGGTCCCCAGCGTGTGGTTGGGACGGCACACCTTCGGCCCCCGTGCATAATGACAGGGCGCTGAGGGGGTTCTCTTGGCAGCCCACGTAAAGCCGCGGCGACGGACCAGGTGGCACCCGGAGCTTGTGCGCGTGCCTAACAGGGGGCCTGGCGTAGCCGGGGCACCTAGGGCGCGGAACGCTGAGGAGACCTGCAAGCCAGGCGTCTCTTCTTGGGCCACCGGAGGCCGGTGGCAGGCGTCTACGGCCATACCACCCTGAACCCGCCCGATCTCGTCTGATCTCGGAAGCTAAGCAGGGTCGGGCCTGGTTAATACTTGGATGGGAGACCGCCTGGGAATACCGGGTGCTGTAGGCTTTTTGCCTGCCGCCACCCACGCTTCTTTTTCCTGACTTTCCCTTGGCCACAGGCTCGCTTGCCCACAAGCCGGCCGGCGTGGATGGCGGGTGCGTTGGGCTGGGGTGCGGTGAGGTGTTGTGGGGCGAAGCACAGGGAGAGAGCCACTGCACCCGAATGCACCCGGCCTACCGGCACCTGAGAGCCCGGGAACGGCCCTCCTCCGCCTTGAGTGCCAGGTCACTCCACGAAACAAGTGGCAGGCCGTCTGTTGGCCGCATTGACTTTAAAAGCAGGTTCAGCGTGGGCTCAGCGGATAGTGTGGATCTGGGATAAGTAAAGGACCCGGGTTCGAAGCCCCAAGGGAACGGCGGGCTGCAAACAGACTTGGAGTCCTCGTGTCTCAGATTAACAGAGCACAGTGTCCCACCTGGACCAAACTTGATGTACGTCTCTGCGTTTTCCCTCCTCTTCCTTCCGCCGAGCCCACTCAGGTCTTCAACGCCGCGCGCTGGTCGAGGCAGGCATAGCACCTGGAGGTGGCCCTGGCCACTACTGCCCCAGCCTGGTAGTCCACCCCTACCTACCAGGGGCTGTCGCCCAGGAGCGCGTGTGCTCAGCTGCCCCCTGCCCTCCTGCACTCCACCTGCCCCGGAGCAGGGTCCTGCCAGTCCCTTTTAATCCGTGGGCGCTCGCAGTGCAACTCAGTCCATGCTCCTGTGCAAACCGGTCCTTGGGAGGTTTGGGAGGGTGGAAGGGGTGGGGGAGAGTTCTGGGGGAGGGGTGTGTGTGTGTGTGTGTGTGTGTGTGTGTGTGTGTGTGTGTGTTGGGGGGCTCCACCGCGGGTGCGGGGCAGCGAGAGGACCTCTCGCACTCCAGAGAGCACGCCTACACCTGGCGACCGGGGCGACTCTCCCACCCCCAGGGGGAGTTGAAGGCTTCCGGCGCCGCCGCTTAGTCCACCGGTTCCCCGGGCAAGCGCAGGAGTCCTGGGAACACACCGCTGCAGCGCTGCCCAGGCGGATGTCACTGGCCCTTGTCGTCCCCGGCCTCGGCCCTGACCCCGGCCCCGACCCCGCATCCGGCCCGGGCCCTCCTCCGGCCAACCTTGTGCAAGTCGCTGTGGCCATTAGACAGACCACTGACCGTCGCTCAGGTCCCCAGCGTGTGCTTGGGACGGCACACCTTCGGCCCCCGTGCATAATGACAGGGCGCTGAGGGGGTTCTCTTGGCAGCCCACGTAAAGCCGCGGCGACGGACCAGGTGGCACCCGGAGCTTGTGCGCGTGCCTAACAGGGGGCCTGGCGTAGCCCAGGCACCTAGGGCGCGGAACGCTGAGGAGACCTGCAAGCCAGGCGTCTCTTCTTGGGCCACCGGAGGCCGGTGGCAGGCGTCTACGGCCATACCACCCTGAACGCGCCCGATCTCGTCTGATCTCGGAAGCTAAGCAGGGTCGGGCCTGGTTAGTACTTGGATGGGAGACCGCCTGGGAATACCGGGTGCTGTAGGCTTTTTGCCTGCCGCCACCCACGCTTCTTTTTCCTGACTTTCCCTTGGCCACAGGCTCGCTTGCCCACAAGCCGGCCGGCGTGGATGGCGGGTGCGTTGGGCTGGGGTGCGGTGAGGTGTTGTGGGGCGAAGCATAGGGAGAGAGCCACTGCACCCGAATGCACCCGTCCTACCGGCACCTGAAAGCCCGGGAACGGCCCTCCTCCGCCTTGAGTGCCAGGTCACTCCACGAAACAAGTGGCAGGCCGTCTGTTGGCCGCATTGACTTTAAAAGCAGGTTCAGCGTGGGCTCAGCGGATAGTGTGGATCTGGGATAAGTAAAGGACCCGGGTTCGAAGCCCCAAGGGAACGGCGGGCTGCAAACAGACTTGGAGTCCTCGTGTCTCAGATTAACAGAGCACAGTGTCCCACCTGGACCAAACTTGATGTACGTCTCTGCGTTTTCCCTCCTCTTCCTTCCGCCGAGCCCACTCAGGTCTTCAACGCCGCGCGCTGGTCGAGGCAGGCATAGCACCTGGAGGTGGCCCTGGCCACTACTGCCCCAGCCTGGTAGTCCACCCCTACCTACCAGGGGCTGTCGCCCAGGAGCGCGTGTGCTCAGCTGCCCCCTGCCCTCCTGCACTCCACCTGCCCCGGAGCAGGGTCCTGCCAGTCCCTTTTAATCCGTGGGCGCTCGCAGTGCAACTCAGTCCATGCTCCTGTGCAAACCGGTCCTTGGGAGGTTTGGGAGGGTGGAAGGGGTGGGGGAGAGTTCTGGGGGAGGGGTGTGTGTGTGTGTGTGTGTGTGTGTGTGTGTGTGTGTGTTGGGGGGCTCCACCGCGGGTGCGGGGCAGCGAGAGGACCTCTCGCACTCCAGAGAGCACGCCTACACCTGGCGACCGGGGCGACTCTCCCACCCCCAGGGGGAGTTGAAGGCTTCCGGCGCCGCCGCTTAGTCCACCGGTTCCCCGGGCAAGCGCAGGAGTCCTGGGAACACACCGCTGCAGCGCTGCCCAGGCGGATGTCACTGGCCCTTGTCGTCCCCGGCCTCGGCCCTGACCCCGGCCCCGACCCCGCATCCGGCCCGGGCCCTCCTCCGGCCAACCTTGTGCAAGTCGCTGTGGCCATTAGACAGACCACTGACCGTCGCTCAGGTCCCCAGCGTGTGGTTGGGACGGCACACCTTCGGCCCCCGTGCATAATGACAGGGCGCTGAGGGGGTTCTCTTGGCAGCCCACGTAAAGCCGCGGCGACGGACCAGGTGGCACCCGGAGCTTGTGCGCGTGCCTAACAGGGGGCCTGGCGTAGCCGGGGCACCTAGGGCGCGGAACGCTGAGGAGACCTGCAAGCCAGGCGTCTCTTCTTGGGCCACCGGAGGCCGGTGGCAGGCGTCTACGGCCATACCACCCTGAACCCGCCCGATCTCGTCTGATCTCGGAAGCTAAGCAGGGTCGGGCCTGGTTAATACTTGGATGGGAGACCGCCTGGGAATACCGGGTGCTGTAGGCTTTTTGCCTGCCGCCACCCACGCTTCTTTTTCCTGACTTTCCCTTGGCCACAGGCTCGCTTGCCCACAAGCCGGCCGGCGTGGATGGCGGGTGCGTTGGGCTGGGGTGCGGTGAGGTGTTGTGGGGCGAAGCACAGGGAGAGAGCCACTGCACCCGAATGCACCCGGCCTACCGGCACCTGAGAGCCCGGGAACGGCCCTCCTCCGCCTTGAGTGCCAGGTCACTCCACGAAACAAGTGGCAGGCCGTCTGTTGGCCGCATTGACTTTAAAAGCAGGTTCAGCGTGGGCTCAGCGGATAGTGTGGATCTGGGATAAGTAAAGGACCCGGGTTCGAAGCCCCAAGGGAACGGCGGGCTGCAAACAGACTTGGAGTCCTCGTGTCTCAGATTAACAGAGCACAGTGTCCCACCTGGACCAAACTTGATGTACGTCTCTGCGTTTTCCCTCCTCTTCCTTCCGCCGAGCCCACTCAGGTCTTCAACGCCGCGCGCTGGTCGAGGCAGGCATAGCACCTGGAGGTGGCCCTGGCCACTACTGCCCCAGCCTGGTAGTCCACCCCTACCTACCAGGGGCTGTCGCCCAGGAGCGCGTGTGCTCAGCTGCCCCCTGCCCTCCTGCACTCCACCTGCCCCGGAGCAGGGTCCTGCCAGTCCCTTTTAATCCGTGGGCGCTCGCAGTGCAACTCAGTCCATGCTCCTGTGCAAACCGGTCCTTGGGAGGTTTGGGAGGGTGGAAGGGGTGGGGGAGAGTTCTGGGGGAGGGGTGTGTGTGTGTGTGTGTGTGTGTGTGTGTGTGTGTGTGTGTGTTGGGGGGCTCCACCGCGGGTGCGGGGCAGCGAGAGGACCTCTCGCACTCCAGAGAGCACGCCTACACCTGGCGACCGGGGCGACTCTCCCACCCCCAGGGGGAGTTGAAGGCTTCCGGCGCCGCCGCTTAGTCCACCGGTTCCCCGGGCAAGCGCAGGAGTCCTGGGAACACACCGCTGCAGCGCTGCCCAGGCGGATGTCACTGGCCCTTGTCGTCCCCGGCCTCGGCCCTGACCCCGGCCCCGACCCCGCATCCGGCCCGGGCCCTCCTCCGGCCAACCTTGTGCAAGTCGCTGTGGCCATTAGACAGACCACTGACCGTCGCTCAGGTCCCCAGCGTGTGCTTGGGACGGCACACCTTCGGCCCCCGTGCATAATGACAGGGCGCTGAGGGGGTTCTCTTGGCAGCCCACGTAAAGCCGCGGCGACGGACCAGGTGGCACCCGGAGCTTGTGCGCGTGCCTAACAGGGGGCCTGGCGTAGCCCAGGCACCTAGGGCGCGGAACGCTGAGGAGACCTGCAAGCCAGGCGTCTCTTCTTGGGCCACCGGAGGCCGGTGGCAGGCGTCTACGGCCATACCACCCTGAACGCGCCCGATCTCGTCTGATCTCGGAAGCTAAGCAGGGTCGGGCCTGGTTAGTACTTGGATGGGAGACCGCCTGGGAATACCGGGTGCTGTAGGCTTTTTGCCTGCCGCCACCCACGCTTCTTTTTCCTGACTTTCCCTTGGCCACAGGCTCGCTTGCCCACAAGCCGGCCGGCGTGGATGGCGGGTGCGTTGGGCTGGGGTGCGGTGAGGTGTTGTGGGGCGAAGCACAGGGAGAGAGCCACTGCACCCGAATGCACCCGTCCTACCGGCACCTGAGAGCCCGGGAACGGCCCTCCTCCGCCTTGAGTGCCAGGTCACTCCACGAAACAAGTGGCAGGCCGTCTGTTGGCCGCATTGACTTTAAAAGCAGGTTCAGCGTGGGCTCAGCGGATAGTGTGGATCTGGGATAAGTAAAGGACCCGGGTTCGAAGCCCCAAGGGAACGGCGGGCTGCAAACAGACTTGGAGTCCTCGTGTCTCAGATTAACAGAGCACAGTGTCCCACCTGGACCAAACTTGATGTACGTCTCTGCGTTTTCCCTCCTCTTCCTTCCGCCGAGCCCACTCAGGTCTTCAACGCCGCGCGCTGGTCGAGGCAGGCATAGCACCTGGAGGTGGCCCTGGCCACTACTGCCCCAGCCTGGTAGTCCACCCCTACCTACCAGGGGCTGTCGCCCAGGAGCGCGTGTGCTCAGCTGCCCCCTGCCCTCCTGCACTCCACCTGCCCCGGAGCAGGGTCCTGCCAGTCCCTTTTAATCCGTGGGCGCTCGCAGTGCAACTCAGTCCATGCTCCTGTGCAAACCGGTCCTTGGGAGGTTTGGGAGGGTGGAAGGGGTGGGGGAGAGTTCTGGGGGAGGGGTGTGTGTGTGTGTGTGTGTGTGTGTGTGTGTGTGTGTGTGTTGGGGGGCTCCACCGCGGGTGCGGGGCAGCGAGAGGACCTCTCGCACTCCAGAGAGCACGCCTACACCTGGCGACCGGGGCGACTCTCCCACCCCCAGGGGGAGTTGAAGGCTTCCGGCGCCGCCGCTTAGTCCACCGGTTCCCCGGGCAAGCGCAGGAGTCCTGGGAACACACCGCTGCAGCGCTGCCCAGGCGGATGTCACTGGCCCTTGTCGTCCCCGGCCTCGGCCCTGACCCCGGCCCCGACCCCGCATCCGGCCCGGGCCCTCCTCCGGCCAACCTTGTGCAAGTCGCTGTGGCCATTAGACAGACCACTGACCGTCGCTCAGGTCCCCAGCGTGTGGTTGGGACGGCACACCTTCGGCCCCCGTGCATAATGACAGGGCGCTGAGGGGGTTCTCTTGGCAGCCCACGTAAAGCCGCGGCGACGGACCAGGTGGCACCCGGAGCTTGTGCGCGTGCCTAACAGGGGGCCTGGCGTAGCCGGGGCACCTAGGGCGCGGAACGCTGAGGAGACCTGCAAGCCAGGCGTCTCTTCTTGGGCCACCGGAGGCCGGTGGCAGGCGTCTACGGCCATACCACCCTGAACCCGCCCGATCTCGTCTGATCTCGGAAGCTAAGCAGGGTCGGGCCTGGTTAATACTTGGATGGGAGACCGCCTGGGAATACCGGGTGCTGTAGGCTTTTTGCCTGCCGCCACCCACGCTTCTTTTTCCTGACTTTCCCTTGGCCACAGGCTCGCTTGCCCACAAGCCGGCCGGCGTGGATGGCGGGTGCGTTGGGCTGGGGTGCGGTGAGGTGTTGTGGGGCGAAGCACAGGGAGAGAGCCACTGCACCCGAATGCACCCGGCCTACCGGCACCTGAGAGCCCGGGAACGGCCCTCCTCCGCCTTGAGTGCCAGGTCACTCCACGAAACAAGTGGCAGGCCGTCTGTTGGCCGCATTGACTTTAAAAGCAGGTTCAGCGTGGGCTCAGCGGATAGTGTGGATCTGGGATAAGTAAAGGACCCGGGTTCGAAGCCCCAAGGGAACGGCGGGCTGCAAACAGACTTGGAGTCCTCGTGTCTCAGATTAACAGAGCACAGTGTCCCACCTGGACCAAACTTGATGTACGTCTCTGCGTTTTCCCTCCTCTTCCTTCCGCCGAGCCCACTCAGGTCTTCAACGCCGCGCGCTGGTCGAGGCAGGCATAGCACCTGGAGGTGGCCCTGGCCACTACTGCCCCAGCCTGGTAGTCCACCCCTACCTACCAGGGGCTGTCGCCCAGGAGCGCGTGTGCTCAGCTGCCCCCTGCCCTCCTGCACTCCACCTGCCCCGGAGCAGGGTCCTGCCAGTCCCTTTTAATCCGTGGGCGCTCGCAGTGCAACTCAGTCCATGCTCCTGTGCAAACCGGTCCTTGGGAGGTTTGGGAGGGTGGAAGGGGTGGGGGAGAGTTCTGGGGGAGGGGTGTGTGTGTGTGTGTGTGTGTGTGTGTGTGTGTGTGTGTGTGTTGGGGGGCTCCACCGCGGGTGCGGGGCAGCGAGAGGACCTCTCGCACTCCAGAGAGCACGCCTACACCTGGCGACCGGGGCGACTCTCCCACCCCCAGGGGGAGTTGAAGGCTTCCGGCGCCGCCGCTTAGTCCACCGGTTCCCCGGGCAAGCGCAGGAGTCCTGGGAACACACCGCTGCAGCGCTGCCCAGGCGGATGTCACTGGCCCTTGTCGTCCCCGGCCTCGGCCCTGACCCCGGCCCCGACCCCGCATCCGGCCCGGGCCCTCCTCCGGCCAACCTTGTGCAAGTCGCTGTGGCCATTAGACAGACCACTGACCGTCGCTCAGGTCCCCAGCGTGTGCTTGGGACGGCACACCTTCGGCCCCCGTGCATAATGACAGGGCGCTGAGGGGGTTCTCTTGGCAGCCCACGTAAAGCCGCGGCGACGGACCAGGTGGCACCCGGAGCTTGTGCGCGTGCCTAACAGGGGGCCTGGCGTAGCCCAGGCACCTAGGGCGCGGAACGCTGAGGAGACCTGCAAGCCAGGCGTCTCTTCTTGGGCCACCGGAGGCCGGTGGCAGGCGTCTACGGCCATACCACCCTGAACGCGCCCGATCTCGTCTGATCTCGGAAGCTAAGCAGGGTCGGGCCTGGTTAGTACTTGGATGGGAGACCGCCTGGGAATACCGGGTGCTGTAGGCTTTTTGCCTGCCGCCACCCACGCTTCTTTTTCCTGACTTTCCCTTGGCCACAGGCTCGCTTGCCCACAAGCCGGCCGGCGTGGATGGCGGGTGCGTTGGGCTGGGGTGCGGTGAGGTGTTGTGGGGCGAAGCACAGGGAGAGAGCCACTGCACCCGAATGCACCCGTCCTACCGGCACCTGAGAGCCCGGGAACGGCCCTCCTCCGCCTTGAGTGCCAGGTCACTCCACGAAACAAGTGGCAGGCCGTCTGTTGGCCGCATTGACTTTAAAAGCAGGTTCAGCGTGGGCTCAGCGGATAGTGTGGATCTGGGATAAGTAAAGGACCCGGGTTCGAAGCCCCAAGGGAACGGCGGGCTGCAAACAGACTTGGAGTCCTCGTGTCTCAGATTAACAGAGCACAGTGTCCCACCTGGACCAAACTTGATGTACGTCTCTGCGTTTTCCCTCCTCTTCCTTCCGCCGAGCCCACTCAGGTCTTCAACGCCGCGCGCTGGTCGAGGCAGGCATAGCACCTGGAGGTGGCCCTGGCCACTACTGCCCCAGCCTGGTAGTCCACCCCTACCTACCAGGGGCTGTCGCCCAGGAGCGCGTGTGCTCAGCTGCCCCCTGCCCTCCTGCACTCCACCTGCCCCTGAGCAGGGTCCTGCCAGTCCCTTTTAATCCGTGGGCGCTCGCAGTGCAACTCAGTCCATGCTCCTGTGCAAACCGGTCCTTGGGAGGTTTGGGAGGGTGGAAGGGGTGGGGGAGAGTTCTGGGGGAGGGGTGTGTGTGTGTGTGTGTGTGTGTGTGTGTGTGTGTGTGTGTTGGGGGGCTCCACCGCGGGTGCGGGGCAGCGAGAGGACCTCTCGCACTCCAGAGAGCACGCCTACACCTGGCGACCGGGGCGACTCTCCCACCCCCAGGGGGAGTTGAAGGCTTCCGGCGCCGCCGCTTAGTCCACCGGTTCCCCGGGCAAGCGCAGGAGTCCTGGGAACACACCGCTGCAGCGCTGCCCAGGCGGATGTCACTGGCCCTTGTCGTCCCCGGCCTCGGCCCTGACCCCGGCCCCGACCCCGCATCCGGCCCGGGCCCTCCTCCGGCCAACCTTGTGCAAGTCGCTGTGGCCATTAGACAGACCACTGACCGTCGCTCAGGTCCCCAGCGTGTGGTTGGGACGGCACACCTTCGGCCCCCGTGCATAATGACAGGGCGCTGAGGGGGTTCTCTTGGCAGCCCACGTAAAGCCGCGGCGACGGACCAGGTGGCACCCGGAGCTTGTGCGCGTGCCTAACAGGGGGCCTGGCGTAGCCGGGGCACCTAGGGCGCGGAACGCTGAGGAGACCTGCAAGCCAGGCGTCTCTTCTTGGGCCACCGGAGGCCGGTGGCAGGCGTCTACGGCCATACCACCCTGAACCCGCCCGATCTCGTCTGATCTCGGAAGCTAAGCAGGGTCGGGCCTGGTTAATACTTGGATGGGAGACCGCCTGGGAATACCGGGTGCTGTAGGCTTTTTGCCTGCCGCCACCCACGCTTCTTTTTCCTGACTTTCCCTTGGCCACAGGCTCGCTTGCCCACAAGCCGGCCGGCGTGGATGGCGGGTGCGTTGGGCTGGGGTGCGGTGAGGTGTTGTGGGGCGAAGCACAGGGAGAGAGCCACTGCACCCGAATGCACCCGGCCTACCGGCACCTGAGAGCCCGGGAACGGCCCTCCTCCGCCTTGAGTGCCAGGTCACTCCACGAAACAAGTGGCAGGCCGTCTGTTGGCCGCATTGACTTTAAAAGCAGGTTCAGCGTGGGCTCAGCGGATAGTGTGGATCTGGGATAAGTAAAGGACCCGGGTTCGAAGCCCCAAGGGAACGGCGGGCTGCAAACAGACTTGGAGTCCTCGTGTCTCAGATTAACAGAGCACAGTGTCCCACCTGGACCAAACTTGATGTACGTCTCTGCGTTTTCCCTCCTCTTCCTTCCGCCGAGCCCACTCAGGTCTTCAACGCCGCGCGCTGGTCGAGGCAGGCATAGCACCTGGAGGTGGCCCTGGCCACTACTGCCCCAGCCTGGTAGTCCACCCCTACCTACCAGGGGCTGTCGCCCAGGAGCGCGTGTGCTCAGCTGCCCCCTGCCCTCCTGCACTCCACCTGCCCCGGAGCAGGGTCCTGCCAGTCCCTTTTAATCCGTGGGCGCTCGCAGTGCAACTCAGTCCATGCTCCTGTGCAAACCGGTCCTTGGGAGGTTTGGGAGGGTGGAAGGGGTGGGGGAGAGTTCTGGGGGAGGGGTGTGTGTGTGTGTGTGTGTGTGTGTGTGTGTGTGTGTGTGTGTGTTGGGGGGCTCCACCGCGGGTGCGGGGCAGCGAGAGGACCTCTCGCACTCCAGAGAGCACGCCTACACCTGGCGACCGGGGCGACTCTCCCACCCCCAGGGGGAGTTGAAGGCTTCCGGCGCCGCCGCTTAGTCCACCGGTTCCCCGGGCAAGCGCAGGAGTCCTGGGAACACACCGCTGCAGCGCTGCCCAGGCGGATGTCACTGGCCCTTGTCGTCCCCGGCCTCGGCCCTGACCCCGGCCCCGACCCCGCATCCGGCCCGGGCCCTCCTCCGGCCAACCTTGTGCAAGTCGCTGTGGCCATTAGACAGACCACTGACCGTCGCTCAGGTCCCCAGCGTGTGCTTGGGACGGCACACCTTCGGCCCCCGTGCATAATGACAGGGCGCTGAGGGGGTTCTCTTGGCAGCCCACGTAAAGCCGCGGCGACGGACCAGGTGGCACCCGGAGCTTGTGCGCGTGCCTAACAGGGGGCCTGGCGTAGCCCAGGCACCTAGGGCGCGGAACGCTGAGGAGACCTGCAAGCCAGGCGTCTCTTCTTGGGCCACCGGAGGCCGGTGGCAGGCGTCTACGGCCATACCACCCTGAACGCGCCCGATCTCGTCTGATCTCGGAAGCTAAGCAGGGTCGGGCCTGGTTAGTACTTGGATGGGAGACCGCCTGGGAATACCGGGTGCTGTAGGCTTTTTGCCTGCCGCCACCCACGCTTCTTTTTCCTGACTTTCCCTTGGCCACAGGCTCGCTTGCCCACAAGCCGGCCGGCGTGGATGGCGGGTGCGTTGGGCTGGGGTGCGGTGAGGTGTTGTGGGGCGAAGCATAGGGAGAGAGCCACTGCACCCGAATGCACCCGTCCTACCGGCACCTGAAAGCCCGGGAACGGCCCTCCTCCGCCTTGAGTGCCAGGTCACTCCACGAAACAAGTGGCAGGCCGTCTGTTGGCCGCATTGACTTTAAAAGCAGGTTCAGCGTGGGCTCAGCGGATAGTGTGGATCTGGGATAAGTAAAGGACCCGGGTTCGAAGCCCCAAGGGAACGGCGGGCTGCAAACAGACTTGGAGTCCTCGTGTCTCAGATTAACAGAGCACAGTGTCCCACCTGGACCAAACTTGATGTACGTCTCTGCGTTTTCCCTCCTCTTCCTTCCGCCGAGCCCACTCAGGTCTTCAACGCCGCGCGCTGGTCGAGGCAGGCATAGCACCTGGAGGTGGCCCTGGCCACTACTGCCCCAGCCTGGTAGTCCACCCCTACCTACCAGGGGCTGTCGCCCAGGAGCGCGTGTGCTCAGCTGCCCCCTGCCCTCCTGCACTCCACCTGCCCCGGAGCAGGGTCCTGCCAGTCCCTTTTAATCCGTGGGCGCTCGCAGTGCAACTCAGTCCATGCTCCTGTGCAAACCGGTCCTTGGGAGGTTTGGGAGGGTGGAAGGGGTGGGGGAGAGTTCTGGGGGAGGGGTGTGTGTGTGTGTGTGTGTGTGTGTGTGTGTGTGTGTGTGTTGGGGGGCTCCACCGCGGGTGCGGGGCAGCGAGAGGACCTCTCGCACTCCAGAGAGCACGCCTACACCTGGCGACCGGGGCGACTCTCCCACCCCCAGGGGGAGTTGAAGGCTTCCGGCGCCGCCGCTTAGTCCACCGGTTCCCCGGGCAAGCGCAGGAGTCCTGGGAACACACCGCTGCAGCGCTGCCCAGGCGGATGTCACTGGCCCTTGTCGTCCCCGGCCTCGGCCCTGACCCCGGCCCCGACCCCGCATCCGGCCCGGGCCCTCCTCCGGCCAACCTTGTGCAAGTCGCTGTGGCCATTAGACAGACCACTGACCGTCGCTCAGGTCCCCAGCGTGTGGTTGGGACGGCACACCTTCGGCCCCCGTGCATAATGACAGGGCGCTGAGGGGGTTCTCTTGGCAGCCCACGTAAAGCCGCGGCGACGGACCAGGTGGCACCCGGAGCTTGTGCGCGTGCCTAACAGGGGGCCTGGCGTAGCCGGGGCACCTAGGGCGCGGAACGCTGAGGAGACCTGCAAGCCAGGCGTCTCTTCTTGGGCCACCGGAGGCCGGTGGCAGGCGTCTACGGCCATACCACCCTGAACCCGCCCGATCTCGTCTGATCTCGGAAGCTAAGCAGGGTCGGGCCTGGTTAATACTTGGATGGGAGACCGCCTGGGAATACCGGGTGCTGTAGGCTTTTTGCCTGCCGCCACCCACGCTTCTTTTTCCTGACTTTCCCTTGGCCACAGGCTCGCTTGCCCACAAGCCGGCCGGCGTGGATGGCGGGTGCGTTGGGCTGGGGTGCGGTGAGGTGTTGTGGGGCGAAGCACAGGGAGAGAGCCACTGCACCCGAATGCACCCGGCCTACCGGCACCTGAGAGCCCGGGAACGGCCCTCCTCCGCCTTGAGTGCCAGGTCACTCCACGAAACAAGTGGCAGGCCGTCTGTTGGCCGCATTGACTTTAAAAGCAGGTTCAGCGTGGGCTCAGCGGATAGTGTGGATCTGGGATAAGTAAAGGACCCGGGTTCGAAGCCCCAAGGGAACGGCGGGCTGCAAACAGACTTGGAGTCCTCGTGTCTCAGATTAACAGAGCACAGTGTCCCACCTGGACCAAACTTGATGTACGTCTCTGCGTTTTCCCTCCTCTTCCTTCCGCCGAGCCCACTCAGGTCTTCAACGCCGCGCGCTGGTCGAGGCAGGCATAGCACCTGGAGGTGGCCCTGGCCACTACTGCCCCAGCCTGGTAGTCCACCCCTACCTACCAGGGGCTGTCGCCCAGGAGCGCGTGTGCTCAGCTGCCCCCTGCCCTCCTGCACTCCACCTGCCCCGGAGCAGGGTCCTGCCAGTCCCTTTTAATCCGTGGGCGCTCGCAGTGCAACTCAGTCCATGCTCCTGTGCAAACCGGTCCTTGGGAGGTTTGGGAGGGTGGAAGGGGTGGGGGAGAGTTCTGGGGGAGGGGTGTGTGTGTGTGTGTGTGTGTGTGTGTGTGTGTGTGTGTGTTGGGGGGCTCCACCGCGGGTGCGGGGCAGCGAGAGGACCTCTCGCACTCCAGAGAGCACGCCTACACCTGGCGACCGGGGCGACTCTCCCACCCCCAGGGGGAGTTGAAGGCTTCCGGCGCCGCCGCTTAGTCCACCGGTTCCCCGGGCAAGCGCAGGAGTCCTGGGAACACACCGCTGCAGCGCTGCCCAGGCGGATGTCACTGGCCCTTGTCGTCCCCGGCCTCGGCCCTGACCCCGGCCCCGACCCCGCATCCGGCCCGGGCCCTCCTCCGGCCAACCTTGTGCAAGTCGCTGTGGCCATTAGACAGACCACTGACCGTCGCTCAGGTCCCCAGCGTGTGCTTGGGACGGCACACCTTCGGCCCCCGTGCATAATGACAGGGCGCTGAGGGGGTTCTCTTGGCAGCCCACGTAAAGCCGCGGCGACGGACCAGGTGGCACCCGGAGCTTGTGCGCGTGCCTAACAGGGGGCCTGGCGTAGCCCAGGCACCTAGGGCGCGGAACGCTGAGGAGACCTGCAAGCCAGGCGTCTCTTCTTGGGCCACCGGAGGCCGGTGGCAGGCGTCTACGGCCATACCACCCTGAACGCGCCCGATCTCGTCTGATCTCGGAAGCTAAGCAGGGTCGGGCCTGGTTAGTACTTGGATGGGAGACCGCCTGGGAATACCGGGTGCTGTAGGCTTTTTGCCTGCCGCCACCCACGCTTCTTTTTCCTGACTTTCCCTTGGCCACAGGCTCGCTTGCCCACAAGCCGGCCGGCGTGGATGGCGGGTGCGTTGGGCTGGGGTGCGGTGAGGTGTTGTGGGGCGAAGCACAGGGAGAGAGCCACTGCACCCGAATGCACCCGTCCTACCGGCACCTGAGAGCCCGGGAACGGCCCTCCTCCGCCTTGAGTGCCAGGTCACTCCACGAAACAAGTGGCAGGCCGTCTGTTGGCCGCATTGACTTTAAAAGCAGGTTCAGCGTGGGCTCAGCGGATAGTGTGGATCTGGGATAAGTAAAGGACCCGGGTTCGAAGCCCCAAGGGAACGGCGGGCTGCAAACAGACTTGGAGTCCTCGTGTCTCAGATTAACAGAGCACAGTGTCCCACCTGGACCAAACTTGATGTACGTCTCTGCGTTTTCCCTCCTCTTCCTTCCGCCGAGCCCACTCAGGTCTTCAACGCCGCGCGCTGGTCGAGGCAGGCATAGCACCTGGAGGTGGCCCTGGCCACTACTGCCCCAGCCTGGTAGTCCACCCCTACCTACCAGGGGCTGTCGCCCAGGAGCGCGTGTGCTCAGCTGCCCCCTGCCCTCCTGCACTCCACCTGCCCCTGAGCAGGGTCCTGCCAGTCCCTTTTAATCCGTGGGCGCTCGCAGTGCAACTCAGTCCATGCTCCTGTGCAAACCGGTCCTTGGGAGGTTTGGGAGGGTGGAAGGGGTGGGGGAGAGTTCTGGGGGAGGGGTGTGTGTGTGTGTGTGTGTGTGTGTGTGTGTGTGTGTGTGTTGGGGGGCTCCACCGCGGGTGCGGGGCAGCGAGAGGACCTCTCGCACTCCAGAGAGCACGCCTACACCTGGCGACCGGGGCGACTCTCCCACCCCCAGGGGGAGTTGAAGGCTTCCGGCGCCGCCGCTTAGTCCACCGGTTCCCCGGGCAAGCGCAGGAGTCCTGGGAACACACCGCTGCAGCGCTGCCCAGGCGGATGTCACTGGCCCTTGTCGTCCCCGGCCTCGGCCCTGACCCCGGCCCCGACCCCGCATCCGGCCCGGGCCCTCCTCCGGCCAACCTTGTGCAAGTCGCTGTGGCCATTAGACAGACCACTGACCGTCGCTCAGGTCCCCAGCGTGTGGTTGGGACGGCACACCTTCGGCCCCCGTGCATAATGACAGGGCGCTGAGGGGGTTCTCTTGGCAGCCCACGTAAAGCCGCGGCGACGGACCAGGTGGCACCCGGAGCTTGTGCGCGTGCCTAACAGGGGGCCTGGCGTAGCCCAGGCACCTAGGGCGCGGAACGCTGAGGAGACCTGCAAGCCAGGCGTCTCTTCTTGGGCCACCGGAGGCCGGTGGCAGGCGTCTACGGCCATACCACCCTGAACGCGCCCGATCTCGTCTGATCTCGGAAGCTAAGCAGGGTCGGGCCTGGTTAGTACTTGGATGGGAGACCGCCTGGGAATACCGGGTGCTGTAGGCTTTTTGCCTGCCGCCACCCACGCTTCTTTTTCCTGACTTTCCCTTGGCCACAGGCTCGCTTGCCCACAAGCCGGCCGGCGTGGATGGCGGGTGCGTTGGGCTGGGGTGCGGTGAGGTGTTGTGGGGCGAAGCACAGGGAGAGAGCCACTGCACCCGAATGCACCCGGCCTACCGGCACCTGAGAGCCCGGGAACGGCCCTCCTCCGCCTTGAGTGCCAGGTCACTCCACGAAACAAGTGGCAGGCCGTCTGTTGGCCGCATTGACTTTAAAAGCAGGTTCAGCGTGGGCTCAGCGGATAGTGTGGATCTGGGATAAGTAAAGGACCCGGGTTCGAAGCCCCAAGGGAACGGCGGGCTGCAAACAGACTTGGAGTCCTCGTGTCTCAGATTAACAGAGCACAGTGTCCCACCTGGACCAAACTTGATGTACGTCTCTGCGTTTTCCCTCCTCTTCCTTCCGCCGAGCCCACTCAGGTCTTCAACGCCGCGCGCTGGTCGAGGCAGGCATAGCCCCTGGAGGTGGCCCTGGCCACTACTGCCCCAGCCTGGTAGTCCACCCCTACCTACCAGGGGCTGTCGCCCAGGAGCGCGTGTGCTCAGCTGCCCCCTGCCCTCCTGCACTCCACCTGCCCCGGAGCAGGGTCCTGCCAGTCCCTTTTAATCCGTGGGCGCTCGCAGTGCAACTCAGTCCATGCTCCTGTGCAAACCGGTCCTTGGGAGGTTTGGGAGGGTGGAAGGGGTGGGGGAGAGTTCTGGGGGAGGGGTGTGTGTGTGTGTGTGTGTGTGTGTGTGTGTGTGTGTGTTGGGGGGCTCCACCGCGGGTGCGGGGCAGCGAGAGGACCTCTCGCACTCCAGAGAGCACGCCTACACCTGGCGACCGGGGCGACTCTCCCACCCCCAGGGGGAGTTGAAGGCTTCCGGCGCCGCCGCTTAGTCCACCGGTTCCCCGGGCAAGCGCAGGAGTCCTGGGAACACACCGCTGCAGCGCTGCCCAGGCGGATGTCACTGGCCCTTGTCGTCCCCGGCCTCGGCCCTGACCCCGGCCCCGACCCCGCATCCGGCCCGGGCCCTCCTCCGGCCAACCTTGTGCAAGTCGCTGTGGCCATTAGACAGACCACTGACCGTCGCTCAGGTCCCCAGCGTGTGCTTGGGACGGCACACCTTCGGCCCCCGTGCATAATGACAGGGCGCTGAGGGGGTTCTCTTGGCAGCCCACGTAAAGCCGCGGCGACGGACCAGGTGGCACCCGGAGCTTGTGCGCGTGCCTAACAGGGGGCCTGGCGTAGCCCAGGCACCTAGGGCGCGGAACGCTGAGGAGACCTGCAAGCCAGGCGTCTCTTCTTGGGCCACCGGAGGCCGGTGGCAGGCGTCTACGGCCATACCACCCTGAACGCGCCCGATCTCGTCTGATCTCGGAAGCTAAGCAGGGTCGGGCCTGGTTAGTACTTGGATGGGAGACCGCCTGGGAATACCGGGTGCTGTAGGCTTTTTGCCTGCCGCCACCCACGCTTCTTTTTCCTGACTTTCCCTTGGCCACAGGCTCGCTTGCCCACAAGCCGGCCGGCGTGGATGGCGGGTGCGTTGGGCTGGGGTGCGGTGAGGTGTTGTGGGGCGAAGCATAGGGAGAGAGCCACTGCACCCGAATGCACCCGTCCTACCGGCACCTGAAAGCCCGGGAACGGCCCTCCTCCGCCTTGAGTGCCAGGTCACTCCACGAAACAAGTGGCAGGCCGTCTGTTGGCCGCATTGACTTTAAAAGCAGGTTCAGCGTGGGCTCAGCGGATAGTGTGGATCTGGGATAAGTAAAGGACCCGGGTTCGAAGCCCCAAGGGAACGGCGGGCTGCAAACAGACTTGGAGTCCTCGTGTCTCAGATTAACAGAGCACAGTGTCCCACCTGGACCAAACTTGATGTACGTCTCTGCGTTTTCCCTCCTCTTCCTTCCGCCGAGCCCACTCAGGTCTTCAACGCCGCGCGCTGGTCGAGGCAGGCATAGCACCTGGAGGTGGCCCTGGCCACTACTGCCCCAGCCTGGTAGTCCACCCCTACCTACCAGGGGCTGTCGCCCAGGAGCGCGTGTGCTCAGCTGCCCCCTGCCCTCCTGCACTCCACCTGCCCCGGAGCAGGGTCCTGCCAGTCCCTTTTAATCCGTGGGCGCTCGCAGTGCAACTCAGTCCATGCTCCTGTGCAAACCGGTCCTTGGGAGGTTTGGGAGGGTGGAAGGGGTGGGGGAGAGTTCTGGGGGAGGGGTGTGTGTGTGTGTGTGTGTGTGTGTGTGTGTGTGTGTGTGTGTTGGGGGGCTCCACCGCGGGTGCGGGGCAGCGAGAGGACCTCTCGCACTCCAGAGAGCACGCCTACACCTGGCGACCGGGGCGACTCTCCCACCCCCAGGGGGAGTTGAAGGCTTCCGGCGCCGCCGCTTAGTCCACCGGTTCCCCGGGCAAGCGCAGGAGTCCTGGGAACACACCGCTGCAGCGCTGCCCAGGCGGATGTCACTGGCCCTTGTCGTCCCCGGCCTCGGCCCTGACCCCGGCCCCGACCCCACATCCGGCCCGGGCCCTCCTCCGGCCAACCTTGTGCAAGTCGCTGTGGCCATTAGACAGACCACGGACCGTCGCTCAGGTCCCCAGCGTGTGGTTGGGACGGCACACCTTCGGCCCCCGTGCATAATGACAGGGCGCTGAGGGGGTTCTCTTGGCAGCCCACGTAAAGCCGCGGCGACGGACCAGGTGGCACCCGGAGCTTGTGCGCGTGCCTAACAGGGGGCCTGGCGTAGCCGGGGCACCTAGGGCGCGGAACGCTGAGGAGACCTGCAAGCCAGGCGTCTCTTCTTGGGCCACCGGAGGCCGGTGGCAGGCGTCTACGGCCATACCACCCTGAACCCGCCCGATCTCGTCTGATCTCGGAAGCTAAGCAGGGTCGGGCCTGGTTAATACTTGGATGGGAGACCGCCTGGGAATACCGGGTGCTGTAGGCTTTTTGCCTGCCGCCACCCACGCTTCTTTTTCCTGACTTTCCCTTGGCCACAGGCTCGCTTGCCCACAAGCCGGCCGGCGTGGATGGCGGGTGCGTTGGGCTGGGGTGCGGTGAGGTGTTGTGGGGCGAAGCACAGGGAGAGAGCCACTGCACCCGAATGCACCCGGCCTACCGGCACCTGAGAGCCCGGGAACGGCCCTCCTCCGCCTTGAGTGCCAGGTCACTCCACGAAACAAGTGGCAGGCCGTCTGTTGGCCGCATTGACTTTAAAAGCAGGTTCAGCGTGGGCTCAGCGGATAGTGTGGATCTGGGATAAGTAAAGGACCCGGGTTCGAAGCCCCAAGGGAACGGCGGGCTGCAAACAGACTTGGAGTCCTCGTGTCTCAGATTAACAGAGCACAGTGTCCCACCTGGACCAAACTTGATGTACGTCTCTGCGTTTTCCCTCCTCTTCCTTCCGCCGAGCCCACTCAGGTCTTCAACGCCGCGCGCTGGTCGAGGCAGGCATAGCACCTGGAGGTGGCCCTGGCCACTACTGCCCCAGCCTGGTAGTCCACCCCTACCTACCAGGGGCTGTCGCCCAGGAGCGCGTGTGCTCAGCTGCCCCCTGCCCTCCTGCACTCCACCTGCCCCGGAGCAGGGTCCTGCCAGTCCCTTTTAATCCGTGGGCGCTCGCAGTGCAACTCAGTCCATGCTCCTGTGCAAACCGGTCCTTGGGAGGTTTGGGAGGGTGGAAGGGGTGGGGGAGAGTTCTGGGGGAGGGGTGTGTGTGTGTGTGTGTGTGTGTGTGTGTGTGTGTGTTGGGGGGCTCCACCGCGGGTGCGGGGCAGCGAGAGGACCTCTCGCACTCCAGAGAGCACGCCTACACCTGGCGACCGGGGCGACTCTCCCACCCCCAGGGGGAGTTGAAGGCTTCCGGCGCCGCCGCTTAGTCCACCGGTTCCCCGGGCAAGCGCAGGAGTCCTGGGAACACACCGCTGCAGCGCTGCCCAGGCGGATGTCACTGGCCCTTGTCGTCCCCGGCCTCGGCCCTGACCCCGGCCCCGACCCCGCATCCGGCCCGGGCCCTCCTCCGGCCAACCTTGTGCAAGTCGCTGTGGCCATTAGACAGACCACTGACCGTCGCTCAGGTCCCCAGCGTGTGGTTGGGACGGCACACCTTCGGCCCCCGTGCATAATGACAGGGCGCTGAGGGGGTTCTCTTGGCAGCCCACGTAAAGCCGCGGCGACGGACCAGGTGGCACCCGGAGCTTGTGCGCGTGCCTAACAGGGGGCCTGGCGTAGCCCAGGCACCTAGGGCGCGGAACGCTGAGGAGACCTGCAAGCCAGGCGTCTCTTCTTGGGCCACCGGAGGCCGGTGGCAGGCGTCTACGGCCATACCACCCTGAACGCGCCTGATCTCCGAAGCTAAGCAGGGTCGGGCCTGGTTAGTACTTGGATGGGAGACCGCCTGGGAATACCGGGTGCTGTAGGCTTTTTGCCTGCCGCCACCCACGCTTCTTTTTCCTGACTTTCCCTTGGCCACAGGCTCGCTTGCCCACAAGCCGGCCGGCGTGGATGGCGGGTGCGTTGGGCTGGGGTGCGGTGAGGTGTTGTGGGGCGAAGCACAGGGAGAGAGCCACTGCACCCGAATGCACCCGTCCTACCGGCACCTGAGAGCCCGGGAACGGCCCTCCTCCGCCTTGAGTGCCAGGTCACTCCACGAAACAAGTGGCAGGCCGTCTGTTGGCCGCATTGACTTTAAAAGCAGGTTCAGCGTGGGCTCAGCGGATAGTGTGGATCTGGGATAAGTAAAGGACCCGGGTTCGAAGCCCCAAGGGAACGGCGGGCTGCAAACAGACTTGGAGTCCTCGTGTCTCAGATTAACAGAGCACAGTGTCCCACCTGGACCAAACTTGATGTACGTCTCTGCGTTTTCCCTCCTCTTCCTTCCGCCGAGCCCACTCAGGTCTTCAACGCCGCGCGCTGGTCGAGGCAGGCATAGCACCTGGAGGTGGCCCTGGCCACTACTGCCCCAGCCTGGTAGTCCACCCCTACCTACCAGGGGCTGTCGCCCAGGAGCGCGTGTGCTCAGCTGCCCCCTGCCCTCCTGCACTCCACCTGCCCCTGAGCAGGGTCCTGCCAGTCCCTTTTAATCCGTGGGCGCTCGCAGTGCAACTCAGTCCATGCTCCTGTGCAAACCGGTCCTTGGGAGGTTTGGGAGGGTGGAAGGGGTGGGGGAGAGTTCTGGGGGAGGGATGTGTGTGTGTGTGTGTGTGTGTGTGTGTGTGTGTGTGTGTTGGGGGGCTCCACCGCGGGTGCGGGGCAGCGAGAGGACCTCTCGCACTCCAGAGAGCACGCCTACACCTGGCGACCGGGGCGACTCTCCCACCCCCAGGGGGAGTTGAAGGCTTCCGGCGCCGCCGCTTAGTCCACCGGTTCCCCGGGCAAGCGCAGGAGTCCTGGGAACACACCGCTGCAGCGCTGCCCAGGCGGATGTCACTGGCCCTTGTCGTCCCCGGCCTCGGCCCTGACCCCGGCCCCGACCCCGCATCCGGCCCGGGCCCTCCTCCGGCCAACCTTGTGCAAGTCGCTGTGGCCATTAGACAGACCACTGACCGTCGCTCAGGTCCCCAGCGTGTGGTTGGGACGGCACACCTTCGGCCCCCGTGCATAATGACAGGGCGCTGAGGGGGTTCTCTTGGCAGCCCACGTAAAGCCGCGGCGACGGACCAGGTGGCACCCGGAGCTTGTGCGCGTGCCTAACAGGGGGCCTGGCGTAGCCCAGGCACCTAGGGCGCGGAACGCTGAGGAGACCTGCAAGCCAGGCGTCTCTTCTTGGGCCACCGGAGGCCGGTGGCAGGCGTCTACGGCCATACCACCCTGAACGCGCCCGATCTCGTCTGATCTCGGAAGCTAAGCAGGGTCGGGCCTGGTTAGTACTTGGATGGGAGACCGCCTGGGAACACCGGGTGCTGTAGGCTTTTTGCCTGCCGCCACCCACGCTTCTTTTTCCTGACTTTCCCTTGGCCACAGGCTCGCTTGCCCACAAGCCGGCCGGCGTGGATGGCGGGTGCGTTGGGCTGGGGTGCGGTGAGGTGTTGTGGGGCGAAGCACAGGGAGAGAGCCACTGCACCCGAATGCACCCGTCCTACCGGCACCTGAGAGCCCGGGAACGGCCCTCCTCCGCCTTGAGTGCCAGGTCACTCCACGAAACAAGTGGCAGGCCGTCTGTTGGCCGCATTGACTTTAAAAGCAGGTTCAGCGTGGGCTCAGCGGATAGTGTGGATCTGGGATAAGTAAAGGACCCGGGTTCGAAGCCCCAAGGGAACGGCGGGCTGCAAACAGACTTGGAGTCCTCGTGTCTCAGATTAACAGAGCACAGTGTCCCACCTGGACCAAACTTGATGTACGTCTCTGCGTTTTCCCTCCTCTTCCTTCCGCCGAGCCCACTCAGGTCTTCAACGCCGCGCGCTGGTCGAGGCAGGCATAGCACCTGGAGGTGGCCCTGGCCACTACTGCCCCAGCCTGGTAGTCCACCCCTACCTACCAGGGGCTGTCGCCCAGGAGCGCGTGTGCTCAGCTGCCCCCTGCCCTCCTGCACTCCACCTGCCCCGGAGCAGGGTCCTGCCAGTCCCTTTTAATCCGTGGGCGCTCGCAGTGCAACTCAGTCCATGCTCCTGTGCAAACCGGTCCTTGGGAGGTTTGGGAGGGTGGAAGGGGTGGGGGAGAGTTCTGGGGGAGGGGTGTGTGTGTGTGTGTGTGTGTGTGTGTGTGTGTGTGTGTGTTGGGGGGCTCCACCGCGGGTGCGGGGCAGCGAGAGGACCTCTCGCACTCCAGAGAGCACGCCTACACCTGGCGACCGGGGCGACTCTCCCACCCCCAGGGGGAGTTGAAGGCTTCCGGCGCCGCCGCTTAGTCCACCGGTTCCCCGGGCAAGCGCAGGAGTCCTGGGAACACACCGCTGCAGCGCTGCCCAGGCGGATGTCACTGGCCCTTGTCGTCCCCGGCCTCGGCCCTGACCCCGGCCCCGACCCCGCATCCGGCCCGGGCCCTCCTCCGGCCAACCTTGTGCAAGTCGCTGTGGCCATTAGACAGACCACTGACCGTCGCTCAGGTCCCCAGCGTGTGGTTGGGACGGCACACCTTCGGCCCCCGTGCATAATGACAGGGCGCTGAGGGGGTTCTCTTGGCAGCCCACGTAAAGCCGCGGCGACGGACCAGGTGGCACCCGGAGCTTGTGCGCGTGCCTAACAGGGGGCCTGGCGTAGCCCAGGCACCTAGGGCGCGGAACGCTGAGGAGACCTGCAAGCCAGGCGTCTCTTCTTGGGCCACCGGAGGCCGGTGGCAGGCGTCTACGGCCATACCACCCTGAACGCGCCCGATCTCGTCTGATCTCGGAAGCTAAGCAGGGTCGGGCCTGGTTAGTACTTGGATGGGAGACCGCCTGGGAACACCGGGTGCTGTAGGCTTTTTGCCTGCCGCCACCCACGCTTCTTTTTCCTGACTTTCCCTTGGCCACAGGCTCGCTTGCCCACAAGCCGGCCGGCGTGGATGGCGGGTGCGTTGGGCTGGGGTGCGGTGAGGTGTTGTGGGGCGAAGCACAGGGAGAGAGCCACTGCACCCGAATGCACCCGGCCTACCGGCACCTGAGAGCCCGGGAACGGCCCTCCTCCGCCTTGAGTGCCAGGTCACTCCACGAAACAAGTGGCAGGCCGTCTGTTGGCCGCATTGACTTTAAAAGCAGGTTCAGCGTGGGCTCAGCGGATAGTGTGGATCTGGGATAAGTAAAGGACCCGGGTTCGAAGCCCCAAGGGAACGGCGGGCTGCAAACAGACTTGGAGTCCTCGTGTCTCAGATTAACAGAGCACAGTGTCCCACCTGGACCAAACTTGATGTACGTCTCTGCGTTTTCCCTCCTCTTCCTTCCGCCGAGCCCACTCAGGTCTTCAACGCCGCGCGCTGGTCGAGGCAGGCATAGCACCTGGAGGTGGCCCTGGCCACTACTGCCCCAGCCTGGTAGTCCACCCCTACCTACCAGGGGCTGTCGCCCAGGAGCGCGTGTGCTCAGCTGCCCCCTGCCCTCCTGCACTCCACCTGCCCCGGAGCAGGGTCCTGCCAGTCCCTTTTAATCCGTGGGCGCTCGCAGTGCAACTCAGTCCATGCTCCTGTGCAAACCGGTCCTTGGGAGGTTTGGGAGGGTGGAAGGGGTGGGGGAGAGTTCTGGGGGAGGGGTGTGTGTGTGTGTGTGTGTGTGTGTGTGTGTGTGTTGGGGGGCTCCACCGCGGGTGCGGGGCAGCGAGAGGACCTCTCGCACTCCAGAGAGCACGCCTACACCTGGCGACCGGGGCGACTCTCCCACCCCCAGGGGGAGTTGAAGGCTTCCGGCGCCGCCGCTTAGTCCACCGGTTCCCCGGGCAAGCGCAGGAGTCCTGGGAACACACCGCTGCAGCGCTGCCCAGGCGGATGTCACTGGCCCTTGTCGTCCCCGGCCTCGGCCCTGACCCCGGCCCCGACCCCGCATCCGGCCCGGGCCCTCCTCCGGCCAACCTTGTGCAAGTCGCTGTGGCCATTAGACAGACCACTGACCGTCGCTCAGGTCCCCAGCGTGTGGTTGGGACGGCACACCTTCGGCCCCCGTGCATAATGACAGGGCGCTGAGGGGGTTCTCTTGGCAGCCCACGTAAAGCCGCGGCGACGGACCAGGTGGCACCCGGAGCTTGTGCGCGTGCCTAACAGGGGGCCTGGCGTAGCCCATGCACCTAGGGCGCGGAACGCTGAGGAGACCTGCAAGCCAGGCGTCTCTTCTTGGGCCACCGGAGGCCGGTGGCAGGCGTCTACGGCCATACCACCCTGAACGCGCCTGATCTCGGAAGCTAAGCAGGGTCGGGCCTGGTTAGTACTTGGATGGGAGACCGCCTGGGAATACCGGGTGCTGTAGGCTTTTTGCCTGCCGCCACCCACGCTTCTTTTTCCTGACTTTCCCTTGGCCACAGGCTCGCTTGCCCACAAGCCGGCCGGCGTGGATGGCGGGTGCGTTGGGCTGGGGTGCGGTGAGGTGTTGTGGGGCGAAGCACAGGGAGAGAGCCACTGCACCCGAATGCACCCGGCCTACCGGCACCTGAGAGCCCGGGAACGGCCCTCCTCCGCCTTGAGTGCCAGGTCACTCCACGAAACAAGTGGCAGGCCGTCTGTTGGCCGCATTGACTTTAAAAGCAGGTTCAGCGTGGGCTCAGCGGATAGTGTGGATCTGGGATAAGTAAAGGACCCGGGTTCGAAGCCCCAAGGGAACGGCGGGCTGCAAACAGACTTGGAGTCCTCGTGTCTCAGATTAACAGAGCACAGTGTCCCACCTGGACCAAACTTGATGTACGTCTCTGCGTTTTCCCTCCTCTTCCTTCCGCCGAGCCCACTCAGGTCTTCAACGCCGCGCGCTGGTCGAGGCAGGCATAGCACCTGGAGGTGGCCCTGGCCACTACTGCCCCAGCCTGGTAGTCCACCCCTACCTACCAGGGGCGGTCGCCCAGGAGCGCGTGTGCTCAGCTGCCCCCTGCCCTCCTGCACTCCACCTGCCCCGGAGCAGGGTCCTGCCAGTCCCTTTTAATCCGTGGGCGCTCGCAGTGCAACTCAGTCCATGCTCCTGTGCAAACCGGTCCTTGGGGGGTTTGGGAGGGTGGAAGGGGTGGGGGAGAGTTCTGGGGGAGGGGTGTGTGTGTGTGTGTGTGTGTGTGTGTGTGTGTGTGTTGGGGGGCTCCACCGCGGGTGCGGGGCAGCGAGAGGACCTCTCGCACTCCAGAGAGCACGCCTACACCTGGCGACCGGGGCGACTCTCCCACCCCCAGGGGGAGTTGAAGGCTTCCGGCGCCGCCGCTTAGTCCACCGGTTCCCCGGGCAAGCGCAGGAGTCCTGGGAACACACCGCTGCAGCGCTTCCCAGGCGGATGTCACTGGCCCTTGTCGTCCCCGGCCTCGGCCCTGACCCCGGCCCCGACCCCGCATCCGGCCCGGGCCCTCCTCCGGCCAACCTTGTGCAAGTCGCTGTGGCCATTAGACAGACCACTGACCGTCGCTCAGGTCCCCAGCGTGTGGTTGGGACGGCACACCTTCGGCCCCCGTGCATAATGACAGGGCGCTGAGGGGGTTCTCTTGGCAGCCCACGTAAAGCCGCGGCGACGGACCAGGTGGCACCCGGAGCTTGTGCGCGTGCCTAACAGGGGGCCTGGCGTAGCCCAGGCACCTAGGGCGCGGAACGCTGAGGAGACCTGCAAGCCAGGCGTCTCTTCTTGGGCCACCGGAGGCCGGTGGCAGGCGTCTACGGCCATACCACCCTGAACGCGCCTGATCTCGGAAGCTAAGCAGGGTCGGGCCTGGTTAGTACTTGGATGGGAGACCGCCTGGGAATACCGGGTGCTGTAGGCTTTTTGCCTGCCGCCACCCACGCTTCTTTTTCCTGACTTTCCCTTGGCCACAGGCTCGCTTGCCCACAAGCCGGCCGGCGTGGATGGCGGGTGCGTTGGGCTGGGGTGCGGTGAGGTGTTGTGGGGCGAAGCACAGGGAGAGAGCCACTGCACCCGAATGCACCCGGCCTACCGGCACCTGAGAGCCCGGGAACGGCCCTCCTCCGCCTTGAGTGCCAGGTCACTCCACGAAACAAGTGGCAGGCCGTCTGTTGGCCGCATTGACTTTAAAAGCAGGTTCAGCGTGGGCTCAGCGGATAGTGTGGATCTGGGATAAGTAAAGGACCCGGGTTCGAAGCCCCAAGGGAACGGCGGGCTGCAAACAGACTTGGAGTCCTCGTGTCTCAGATTAACAGAGCACAGTGTCCCACCTGGACCAAACTTGATGTACGTCTCTGCGTTTTCCCTCCTCTTCCTTCCGCCGAGCCCACTCAGGTCTTCAACGCCGCGCGCTGGTCGAGGCAGGCATAGCACCTGGAGGTGGCCCTGGCCACTACTGCCCCAGCCTGGTAGTCCACCCCTACCTACCAGGGGCGGTCGCCCAGGAGCGCGTGTGCTCAGCTGCCCCCTGCCCTCCTGCACTCCACCTGCCCCGGAGCAGGGTCCTGCCAGTCCCTTTTAATCCGTGGGCGCTCGCAGTGCAACTCAGTCCATGCTCCTGTGCAAACCGGTCCTTGGGGGGTTTGGGAGGGTGGAAGGGGTGGGGGAGAGTTCTGGGGGAGGGGTGTGTGTGTGTGTGTGTGTGTGTGTGTGTGTGTGTGTTGGGGGGCTCCACCGCGGGTGCGGGGCAGCGAGAGGACCTCTCGCACTCCAGAGAGCACGCCTACACCTGGCGACCGGGGCGACTCTCCCACCCCCAGGGGGAGTTGAAGGCTTCCGGCGCCGCCGCTTAGTCCACCGGTTCCCCGGGCAAGCGCAGGAGTCCTGGGAACACACCGCTGCAGCGCTGCCCAGGCGGATGTCACTGGCCCTTGTCGTCCCCGGCCTCGGCCCTGACCCCGGCCCCGACCCCGCATCCGGCCCGGGCCCTCCTCCGGCCAACCTTGTGCAAGTCGCTGTGGCCATTAGACAGACCACTGACCGTCGCTCAGGTCCCCAGCGTGTGGTTGGGACGGCACACCTTCGGCCCCCGTGCATAATGACAGGGCGCTGAGGGGGTTCTCTTGGCAGCCCACGTAAAGCCGCGGCGACGGACCAGGTGGCACCCGGAGCTTGTGCGCGTGCCTAACAGGGGGCCTGGCGTAGCCCAGGCACCTAGGGCGCGGAACGCTGAGGAGACCTGCAAGCCAGGCGTCTCTTCTTGGGCCACCGGAGGCCGGTGGCAGGCGTCTACGGCCATACCACCCTGAACGCGCCCGATCTCGTCTGATCTCGGAAGCTAAGCAGGGTCGGGCCTGGTTAGTACTTGGATGGGAGACCGCCTGGGAATACCGGGTGCTGTAGGCTTTTTGCCTGCCGCCACCCACGCTTCTTTTTCCTGACTTTCCCTTGGCCACAGGCTCGCTTGCCCACAAGCCGGCCGGCGTGGATGGCGGGTGCGTTGGGCTGGGGTGCGGTGAGGTGTTGTGGGGCGAAGCACAGGGAGAGAGCCACTGCACCCGAATGCACCCGGCCTACCGGCACCTGAGAGCCCGGGAACGGCCCTCCTCCGCCTTGAGTGCCAGGTCACTCCACGAAACAAGTGGCAGGCCGTCTGTTGGCCGCATTGACTTTAAAAGCAGGTTCAGCGTGGGCTCAGCGGATAGTGTGGATCTGGGATAAGTAAAGGACCCGGGTTCGAAGCCCCAAGGGAACGGCGGGCTGCAAACAGACTTGGAGTCCTCGTGTCTCAGATTAACAGAGCACAGTGTCCCACCTGGACCAAACTTGATGTACGTCTCTGCGTTTTCCCTCCTCTTCCTTCCGCCGAGCCCACTCAGGTCTTCAACGCCGCGCGCTGGTCGAGGCAGGCATAGCACCTGGAGGTGGCCCTGGCCACTACTGCCCCAGCCTGGTAGTCCACCCCTACCTACCAGGGGCTGTCGCCCAGGAGCGCGTGTGCTCAGCTGCCCCCTGCCCTCCTGCACTCCACCTGCCCCGGAGCAGGGTCCTGCCAGTCCCTTTTAATCCGTGGGCGCTCGCAGTGCAACTCAGTCCATGCTCCTGTGCAAACCGGTCCTTGGGAGGTTTGGGAGGGTGGAAGGGGTGGGGGAGAGTTCTGGGGGAGGGGTGTGTGTGTGTGTGTGTGTGTGTGTGTGTGTGTGTGTGTTGGGGGGCTCCACCGCGGGTGCGGGGCAGCGAGAGGACCTCTCGCACTCCAGAGAGCACGCCTACACCTGGCGACCGGGGCGACTCTCCCACCCCCAGGGGGAGTTGAAGGCTTCCGGCGCCGCCGCTTAGTCCACCGGTTCCCCGGGCAAGCGCAGGAGTCCTGGGAACACACCGCTGCAGCGCTGCCCAGGCGGATGTCACTGGCCCTTGTCGTCCCCGGCCTCGGCCCTGACCCCGGCCCCGACCCCGCATCCGGCCCGGGCCCTCCTCCGGCCAACCTTGTGCAAGTCGCCGTGGCCATTAGACAGACCACTGACCGTCGCTCAGGTCCCCAGCGTGTGGTTGGGACGGCACACCTTCGGCCCCCGTGCATAATGACAGGGCGCTGAGGGGGTTCTCTTGGCAGCCCACGTAAAGCCGCGGCGACGGACCAGGTGGCACCCGGAGCTTGTGCGCGTGCCTAACAGGGGGCCTGGCGTAGCCCAGGCACCTAGGGCGCCGAACGCTGAGGAGACCTGCAAGCCAGGCGTCTCTTCTTGGGCCACCGGAGGCCAGTGGCAGGCGTCTACGGCCATACCACCCTGAACGCGCCTGATCTCGGAAGCTAAGCAGGGTCGGGCCTGGTTAGTACTTGGATGGGAGACCGCCTGGGAATACCGGGTGCTGTAGGCTTTTTGCCTGCCGCCACCCACGCTTCTTTTTCCTGACTTTCCCTTGGCCACAGGCTCGCTTGCCCACAAGCCGGCCGGCGTGGATGGCGGGTGCGTTGGGCTGGGGTGCGGTGAGGTGTTGTGGGGCGAAGCACAGGGAGAGAGCCACTGCACCCGAATGCACCCGGCCTACCGGCACCTGAGAGCCCGGGAACGGCCCTCCTACGCCTTGAGTGCCAGGTCACTCCACGAAACAAGTGGCAGGCCGTCTGTTGGCCGCATTGACTTTAAAAGCAGGTTCAGCGTGGGCTCAGCGGATAGTGTGGATCTGGGATAAGTAAAGGACCCGGGTTCGAAGCCCCAAGGGAACGGCGGGCTGCAAACAGACTTGGAGTCCTCGTGTCTCAGATTAACAGAGCACAGTGTCCCACCTGGACCAAACTTGATGTACGTCTCTGCGTTTTCCCTCCTCTTCCTTCCGCCGAGCCCACTCAGGTCTTCAACGCCGCGCGCTGGTCGAGGCAGGCATAGCCCCTGGAGGTGGCCCTGGCCACTACTGCCCCAGCCTGGTAGTCCACCCCTACCTACCAGGGGCTGTCGCCCAGGAGCGCGTGTGCTCAGCTGCCCCCTGCCCTCCTGCACTCCACCTGCCCCGGAGCAGGGTCCTGCCAGTCCCTTTTAATCCGTGGGCGCTCGCAGTGCAACTCAGTCCATGCTCCTGTGCAAACCGGTCCTTGGGAGGTTTGGGAGGGTGGAAGGGGTGGGGGAGAGTTCTGGGGGAGGGGTGTGTGTGTGTGTGTGTGTGTGTGTGTGTGTGTTGGGGGGCTCCACCGCGGGTGCGGGGCAGCGAGAGGACCTCTCGCACTCCAGAGAGCACGCCTACACCTGGCGACCGGGGCGACTCTCCCACCCCCAGGGGGAGTTGAAGGCTTCCGGCGCCGCCGCTTAGTCCACCGGTTCCCCGGGCAAGCGCAGGAGTCCTGGGAACACACCGCTGCAGCGCTGCCCAGGCGGATGTCACTGGCCCTTGTCGTCCCCGGCCTCGGCCCTGACCCCGGCCCCGACCCCGCATCCGGCCCGGGCCCTCCTCCGGCCAACCTTGTGCAAGTCGCTGTGGCCATTAGACAGACCACTGACCGTCGCTCAGGTCCCCAGCGTGTGGTTGGGACGGCACACCTTCGGCCCCCGTGCATAATGACAGGGCGCTGAGGGGGTTCTCTTGGCAGCCCACGTAAAGCCGCGGCGACGGACCAGGTGGCACCCGGAGCTTGTGCGCGTGCCTAACAGGGGGCCTGGCGTAGCCCAGGCACCTAGGGCGCGGAACGCTGAGGAGACCTGCAAGCCAGGCGTCTCTTCTTGGGCCACCGGAGGCCGGTGGCAGGCGTCTACGGCCATACCACCCTGAACGCGGCCCGATCTCGTCTGATCTCGGAAGCTAAGCAGGGTCGGGCCTGGTTAGTACTTGGATGGGAGACCGCCTGGGAATACCGGGTGCTGTAGGCTTTTTGCCTGCCGCCACCCACGCTTCTTTTTCCTGACTTTCCCTTGGCCACAGGCTCGCTTGCCCACAAGCCGGCCGGCGTGGATGGCGGGTGCGTTGGGCTGGGGTGCGGTGAGGTGTTGTGGGGCGAAGCATAGGGAGAGAGCCACTGCACCCGAATGCACCCGTCCTACCGGCACCTGAAAGCCCGGGAACGGCCCTCCTCCGCCTTGAGTGCCAGGTCACTCCACGAAACAAGTGGCAGGCCGTCTGTTGGCCGCATTGACTTTAAAAGCAGGTTCAGCGTGGGCTCAGCGGATAGTGTGGATCTGGGATAAGTAAAGGACCCGGGTTCGAAGCCCCAAGGGAACGGCGGGCTGCAAACAGACTTGGAGTCCTCGTGTCTCAGATTAACAGAGCACAGTGTCCCACCTGGACCAAACTTGATGTACGTCTCTGCGTTTTCCCTCCTCTTCCTTCCGCCGAGCCCACTCAGGTCTTCAACGCCGCGCGCTGGTCGAGGCAGGCATAGCACCTGGAGGTGGCCCTGGCCACTACTGCCCCAGCCTGGTAGTCCACCCCTACCTACCAGGGGCTGTCGCCCAGGAGCGCGTGTGCTCAGCTGCCCCCTGCCCTCCTGCACTCCACCTGCCCCGGAGCAGGGTCCTGCCAGTCCCTTTTAATCCGTGGGCGCTCGCAGTGCAACTCAGTCCATGCTCCTGTGCAAACCGGTCCTTGGGAGGTTTGGGAGGGTGGAAGGGGTGGGGGAGAGTTCTGGGGGAGGGGTGTGTGTGTGTGTGTGTGTGTGTGTGTGTGTGTGTGTGTTGGGGGGCTCCACCGCGGGTGCGGGGCAGCGAGAGGACCTCTCGCACTCCAGAGAGCACGCCTACACCTGGCGACCGGGGCGACTCTCCCACCCCCAGGGGGAGTTGAAGGCTTCCGGCGCCGCCGCTTAGTCCACCGGTTCCCCGGGCAAGCGCAGGAGTCCTGGGAACACACCGCTGCAGCGCTGCCCAGGCGGATGTCACTGGCCCTTGTCGTCCCCGGCCTCGGCCCTGACCCCGGCCCCGACCCCGCATCCGGCCCGGGCCCTCCTCCGGCCAACCTTGTGCAAGTCGCTGTGGCCATTAGACAGACCACTGACCGTCGCTCAGGTCCCCAGCGTGTGGTTGGGACGGCACACCTTCGGCCCCCGTGCATAATGACAGGGCGCTGAGGGGGTTCTCTTGGCAGCCCACGTAAAGCCGCGGCGACGGACCAGGTGGCACCCGGAGCTTGTGCGCGTGCCTAACAGGGGGCCTGGCGTAGCCGGGGCACCTAGGGCGCGGAACGCTGAGGAGACCTGCAAGCCAGGCGTCTCTTCTTGGGCCACCGGAGGCCGGTGGCAGGCGTCTACGGCCATACCACCCTGAACCCGCCCGATCTCGTCTGATCTCGGAAGCTAAGCAGGGTCGGGCCTGGTTAATACTTGGATGGGAGACCGCCTGGGAATACCGGGTGCTGTAGGCTTTTTGCCTGCCGCCACCCACGCTTCTTTTTCCTGACTTTCCCTTGGCCACAGGCTCGCTTGCCCACAAGCCGGCCGGCGTGGATGGCGGGTGCGTTGGGCTGGGGTGCGGTGAGGTGTTGTGGGGCGAAGCACAGGGAGAGAGCCACTGCACCCGAATGCACCCGGCCTACCGGCACCTGAGAGCCCGGGAACGGCCCTCCTCCGCCTTGAGTGCCAGGTCACTCCACGAAACAAGTGGCAGGCCGTCTGTTGGCCGCATTGACTTTAAAAGCAGGTTCAGCGTGGGCTCAGCGGATAGTGTGGATCTGGGATAAGTAAAGGACCCGGGTTCGAAGCCCCAAGGGAACGGCGGGCTGCAAACAGACTTGGAGTCCTCGTGTCTCAGATTAACAGAGCACAGTGTCCCACCTGGACCAAACTTGATGTACGTCTCTGCGTTTTCCCTCCTCTTCCTTCCGCCGAGCCCACTCAGGTCTTCAACGCCGCGCGCTGGTCGAGGCAGGCATAGCACCTGGAGGTGGCCCTGGCCACTACTGCCCCAGCCTGGTAGTCCACCCCTACCTACCAGGGGCTGTCGCCCAGGAGCGCGTGTGCTCAGCTGCCCCCTGCCCTCCTGCACTCCACCTGCCCCGGAGCAGGGTCCTGCCAGTCCCTTTTAATCCGTGGGCGCTCGCAGTGCAACTCAGTCCATGCTCCTGTGCAAACCGGTCCTTGGGAGGTTTGGGAGGGTGGAAGGGGTGGGGGAGAGTTCTGGGGGAGGGGTGTGTGTGTGTGTGTGTGTGTGTGTGTGTGTGTGTGTGTGTGTGTTGGGGGGCTCCACCGCGGGTGCGGGGCAGCGAGAGGACCTCTCGCACTCCAGAGAGCACGCCTACACCTGGCGACCGGGGCGACTCTCCCACCCCCAGGGGGAGTTGAAGGCTTCCGGCGCCGCCGCTTAGTCCACCGGTTCCCCGGGCAAGCGCAGGAGTCCTGGGAACACACCGCTGCAGCGCTGCCCAGGCGGATGTCACTGGCCCTTGTCGTCCCCGGCCTCGGCCCTGACCCCGGCCCCGACCCCGCATCCGGCCCGGGCCCTCCTCCGGCCAACCTTGTGCAAGTCGCTGTGGCCATTAGACAGACCACTGACCGTCGCTCAGGTCCCCAGCGTGTGCTTGGGACGGCACACCTTCGGCCCCCGTGCATAATGACAGGGCGCTGAGGGGGTTCTCTTGGCAGCCCACGTAAAGCCGCGGCGACGGACCAGGTGGCACCCGGAGCTTGTGCGCGTGCCTAACAGGGGGCCTGGCGTAGCCCAGGCACCTAGGGCGCGGAACGCTGAGGAGACCTGCAAGCCAGGCGTCTCTTCTTGGGCCACCGGAGGCCGGTGGCAGGCGTCTACGGCCATACCACCCTGAACGCGCCCGATCTCGTCTGATCTCGGAAGCTAAGCAGGGTCGGGCCTGGTTAGTACTTGGATGGGAGACCGCCTGGGAATACCGGGTGCTGTAGGCTTTTTGCCTGCCGCCACCCACGCTTCTTTTTCCTGACTTTCCCTTGGCCACAGGCTCGCTTGCCCACAAGCCGGCCGGCGTGGATGGCGGGTGCGTTGGGCTGGGGTGCGGTGAGGTGTTGTGGGGCGAAGCATAGGGAGAGAGCCACTGCACCCGAATGCACCCGTCCTACCGGCACCTGAAAGCCCGGGAACGGCCCTCCTCCGCCTTGAGTGCCAGGTCACTCCACGAAACAAGTGGCAGGCCGTCTGTTGGCCGCATTGACTTTAAAAGCAGGTTCAGCGTGGGCTCAGCGGATAGTGTGGATCTGGGATAAGTAAAGGACCCGGGTTCGAAGCCCCAAGGGAACGGCGGGCTGCAAACAGACTTGGAGTCCTCGTGTCTCAGATTAACAGAGCACAGTGTCCCACCTGGACCAAACTTGATGTACGTCTCTGCGTTTTCCCTCCTCTTCCTTCCGCCGAGCCCACTCAGGTCTTCAACGCCGCGCGCTGGTCGAGGCAGGCATAGCACCTGGAGGTGGCCCTGGCCACTACTGCCCCAGCCTGGTAGTCCACCCCTACCTACCAGGGGCTGTCGCCCAGGAGCGCGTGTGCTCAGCTGCCCCCTGCCCTCCTGCACTCCACCTGCCCCGGAGCAGGGTCCTGCCAGTCCCTTTTAATCCGTGGGCGCTCGCAGTGCAACTCAGTCCATGCTCCTGTGCAAACCGGTCCTTGGGAGGTTTGGGAGGGTGGAAGGGGTGGGGGAGAGTTCTGGGGGAGGGGTGTGTGTGTGTGTGTGTGTGTGTGTGTGTGTGTGTGTGTGTTGGGGGGCTCCACCGCGGGTGCGGGGCAGCGAGAGGACCTCTCGCACTCCAGAGAGCACGCCTACACCTGGCGACCGGGGCGACTCTCCCACCCCCAGGGGGAGTTGAAGGCTTCCGGCGCCGCCGCTTAGTCCACCGGTTCCCCGGGCAAGCGCAGGAGTCCTGGGAACACACCGCTGCAGCGCTGCCCAGGCGGATGTCACTGGCCCTTGTCGTCCCCGGCCTCGGCCCTGACCCCGGCCCCGACCCCGCATCCGGCCCGGGCCCTCCTCCGGCCAACCTTGTGCAAGTCGCTGTGGCCATTAGACAGACCACTGACCGTCGCTCAGGTCCCCAGCGTGTGGTTGGGACGGCACACCTTCGGCCCCCGTGCATAATGACAGGGCGCTGAGGGGGTTCTCTTGGCAGCCCACGTAAAGCCGCGGCGACGGACCAGGTGGCACCCGGAGCTTGTGCGCGTGCCTAACAGGGGGCCTGGCGTAGCCGGGGCACCTAGGGCGCGGAACGCTGAGGAGACCTGCAAGCCAGGCGTCTCTTCTTGGGCCACCGGAGGCCGGTGGCAGGCGTCTACGGCCATACCACCCTGAACCCGCCCGATCTCGTCTGATCTCGGAAGCTAAGCAGGGTCGGGCCTGGTTAATACTTGGATGGGAGACCGCCTGGGAATACCGGGTGCTGTAGGCTTTTTGCCTGCCGCCACCCACGCTTCTTTTTCCTGACTTTCCCTTGGCCACAGGCTCGCTTGCCCACAAGCCGGCCGGCGTGGATGGCGGGTGCGTTGGGCTGGGGTGCGGTGAGGTGTTGTGGGGCGAAGCACAGGGAGAGAGCCACTGCACCCGAATGCACCCGGCCTACCGGCACCTGAGAGCCCGGGAACGGCCCTCCTCCGCCTTGAGTGCCAGGTCACTCCACGAAACAAGTGGCAGGCCGTCTGTTGGCCGCATTGACTTTAAAAGCAGGTTCAGCGTGGGCTCAGCGGATAGTGTGGATCTGGGATAAGTAAAGGACCCGGGTTCGAAGCCCCAAGGGAACGGCGGGCTGCAAACAGACTTGGAGTCCTCGTGTCTCAGATTAACAGAGCACAGTGTCCCACCTGGACCAAACTTGATGTACGTCTCTGCGTTTTCCCTCCTCTTCCTTCCGCCGAGCCCACTCAGGTCTTCAACGCCGCGCGCTGGTCGAGGCAGGCATAGCACCTGGAGGTGGCCCTGGCCACTACTGCCCCAGCCTGGTAGTCCACCCCTACCTACCAGGGGCTGTCGCCCAGGAGCGCGTGTGCTCAGCTGCCCCCTGCCCTCCTGCACTCCACCTGCCCCGGAGCAGGGTCCTGCCAGTCCCTTTTAATCCGTGGGCGCTCGCAGTGCAACTCAGTCCATGCTCCTGTGCAAACCGGTCCTTGGGAGGTTTGGGAGGGTGGAAGGGGTGGGGGAGAGTTCTGGGGGAGGGGTGTGTGTGTGTGTGTGTGTGTGTGTGTGTGTGTGTGTGTGTGTGTTGGGGGGCTCCACCGCGGGTGCGGGGCAGCGAGAGGACCTCTCGCACTCCAGAGAGCACGCCTACACCTGGCGACCGGGGCGACTCTCCCACCCCCAGGGGGAGTTGAAGGCTTCCGGCGCCGCCGCTTAGTCCACCGGTTCCCCGGGCAAGCGCAGGAGTCCTGGGAACACACCGCTGCAGCGCTGCCCAGGCGGATGTCACTGGCCCTTGTCGTCCCCGGCCTCGGCCCTGACCCCGGCCCCGACCCCGCATCCGGCCCGGGCCCTCCTCCGGCCAACCTTGTGCAAGTCGCTGTGGCCATTAGACAGACCACTGACCGTCGCTCAGGTCCCCAGCGTGTGCTTGGGACGGCACACCTTCGGCCCCCGTGCATAATGACAGGGCGCTGAGGGGGTTCTCTTGGCAGCCCACGTAAAGCCGCGGCGACGGACCAGGTGGCACCCGGAGCTTGTGCGCGTGCCTAACAGGGGGCCTGGCGTAGCCCAGGCACCTAGGGCGCGGAACGCTGAGGAGACCTGCAAGCCAGGCGTCTCTTCTTGGGCCACCGGAGGCCGGTGGCAGGCGTCTACGGCCATACCACCCTGAACGCGCCCGATCTCGTCTGATCTCGGAAGCTAAGCAGGGTCGGGCCTGGTTAGTACTTGGATGGGAGACCGCCTGGGAATACCGGGTGCTGTAGGCTTTTTGCCTGCCGCCACCCACGCTTCTTTTTCCTGACTTTCCCTTGGCCACAGGCTCGCTTGCCCACAAGCCGGCCGGCGTGGATGGCGGGTGCGTTGGGCTGGGGTGCGGTGAGGTGTTGTGGGGCGAAGCACAGGGAGAGAGCCACTGCACCCGAATGCACCCGTCCTACCGGCACCTGAGAGCCCGGGAACGGCCCTCCTCCGCCTTGAGTGCCAGGTCACTCCACGAAACAAGTGGCAGGCCGTCTGTTGGCCGCATTGACTTTAAAAGCAGGTTCAGCGTGGGCTCAGCGGATAGTGTGGATCTGGGATAAGTAAAGGACCCGGGTTCGAAGCCCCAAGGGAACGGCGGGCTGCAAACAGACTTGGAGTCCTCGTGTCTCAGATTAACAGAGCACAGTGTCCCACCTGGACCAAACTTGATGTACGTCTCTGCGTTTTCCCTCCTCTTCCTTCCGCCGAGCCCACTCAGGTCTTCAACGCCGCGCGCTGGTCGAGGCAGGCATAGCACCTGGAGGTGGCCCTGGCCACTACTGCCCCAGCCTGGTAGTCCACCCCTACCTACCAGGGGCTGTCGCCCAGGAGCGCGTGTGCTCAGCTGCCCCCTGCCCTCCTGCACTCCACCTGCCCCTGAGCAGGGTCCTGCCAGTCCCTTTTAATCCGTGGGCGCTCGCAGTGCAACTCAGTCCATGCTCCTGTGCAAACCGGTCCTTGGGAGGTTTGGGAGGGTGGAAGGGGTGGGGGAGAGTTCTGGGGGAGGGGTGTGTGTGTGTGTGTGTGTGTGTGTGTGTGTGTGTTGGGGGGCTCCACCGCGGGTGCGGGGCAGCGAGAGGACCTCTCGCACTCCAGAGAGCACGCCTACACCTGGCGACCGGGGCGACTCTCCCACCCCCAGGGGGAGTTGAAGGCTTCCGGCGCCGCCGCTTAGTCCACCGGTTCCCCGGGCAAGCGCAGGAGTCCTGGGAACACACCGCTGCAGCGCTGCCCAGGCGGATGTCACTGGCCCTTGTCGTCCCCGGCCTCGGCCCTGACCCCGGCCCCGACCCCGCATCCGGCCCGGGCCCTCCTCCGGCCAACCTTGTGCAAGTCGCTGTGGCCATTAGACAGACCACTGACCGTCGCTCAGGTCCCCAGCGTGTGGTTGGGACGGCACACCTTCGGCCCCCGTGCATAATGACAGGGCGCTGAGGGGGTTCTCTTGGCAGCCCACGTAAAGCCGCGGCGACGGACCAGGTGGCACCCGGAGCTTGTGCGCGTGCCTAACAGGGGGCCTGGCGTAGCCGGGGCACCTAGGGCGCGGAACGCTGAGGAGACCTGCAAGCCAGGCGTCTCTTCTTGGGCCACCGGAGGCCGGTGGCAGGCGTCTACGGCCATACCACCCTGAACCCGCCCGATCTCGTCTGATCTCGGAAGCTAAGCAGGGTCGGGCCTGGTTAATACTTGGATGGGAGACCGCCTGGGAATACCGGGTGCTGTAGGCTTTTTGCCTGCCGCCACCCACGCTTCTTTTTCCTGACTTTCCCTTGGCCACAGGCTCGCTTGCCCACAAGCCGGCCGGCGTGGATGGCGGGTGCGTTGGGCTGGGGTGCGGTGAGGTGTTGTGGGGCGAAGCACAGGGAGAGAGCCACTGCACCCGAATGCACCTGGCCTACCGGCACCTGAGAGCCCGGGAACGGCCCTCCTCCGCCTTGAGTGCCAGGTCACTCCACGAAACAAGTGGCAGGCCGTCTGTTGGCCGCATTGACTTTAAAAGCAGGTTCAGCGTGGGCTCAGCGGATAGTGTGGATCTGGGATAAGTAAAGGACCCGGGTTCGAAGCCCCAAGGGAACGGCGGGCTGCAAACAGACTTGGAGTCCTCGTGTCTCAGATTAACAGAGCACAGTGTCCCACCTGGACCAAACTTGATGTACGTCTCTGCGTTTTCCCTCCTCTTCCTTCCGCCGAGCCCACTCAGGTCTTCAACGCCGCGCGCTGGTCGAGGCAGGCATAGCACCTGGAGGTGGCCCTGGCCACTACTGCCCCAGCCTGGTAGTCCACCCCTACCTACCAGGGGCTGTCGCCCAGGAGCGCGTGTGCTCAGCTGCCCCCTGCCCTCCTGCACTCCACCTGCCCCGGAGCAGGGTCCTGCCAGTCCCTTTTAATCCGTGGGCGCTCGCAGTGCAACTCAGTCCATGCTCCTGTGCAAACCGGTCCTTGGGAGGTTTGGGAGGGTGGAAGGGGTGGGGGAGAGTTCTGGGGGAGGGGTGTGTGTGTGTGTGTGTGTGTGTGTGTGTGTGTGTGTGTGTGTTGGGGGGCTCCACCGCGGGTGCGGGGCAGCGAGAGGACCTCTCGCACTCCAGAGAGCACGCCTACACCTGGCGACCGGGGCAACTCTCCCACCCCCAGGGGGAGTTGAAGGCTTCCGGCGCCGCCGCTTAGTCCACCGGTTCCCCGGGCAAGCGCAGGAGTCCTGGGAACACACCGCTGCAGCGCTGCCCAGGCGGATGTCACTGGCCCTTGTCGTCCCCGGCCTCGGCCCTGACCCCGGCCCCGACCCCGCATCCGGCCCGGGCCCTCCTCCGGCCAACCTTGTGCAAGTCGCTGTGGCCATTAGACAGACCACTGACCGTCGCTCAGGTCCCCAGCGTGTGCTTGGGACGGCACACCTTCGGCCCCCGTGCATAATGACAGGGCGCTGAGGGGGTTCTCTTGGCAGCCCACGTAAAGCCGCGGCGACGGACCAGGTGGCACCCGGAGCTTGTGCGCGTGCCTAACAGGGGGCCTGGCGTAGCCCAGGCACCTAGGGCGCGGAACGCTGAGGAGACCTGCAAGCCAGGCGTCTCTTCTTGGGCCACCGGAGGCCGGTGGCAGGCGTCTACGGCCATACCACCCTGAACGCGCCCGATCTCGTCTGATCTCGGAAGCTAAGCAGGGTCGGGCCTGGTTAGTACTTGGATGGGAGACCGCCTGGGAATACCGGGTGCTGTAGGCTTTTTGCCTGCCGCCACCCACGCTTCTTTTTCCTGACTTTCCCTTGGCCACAGGCTCGCTTGCCCACAAGCCGGCCGGCGTGGATGGCGGGTGCGTTGGGCTGGGGTGCGGTGAGGTGTTGTGGGGCGAAGCATAGGGAGAGAGCCACTGCACCCGAATGCACCCGTCCTACCGGCACCTGAAAGCCCGGGAACGGCCCTCCTCCGCCTTGAGTGCCAGGTCACTCCACGAAACAAGTGGCAGGCCGTCTGTTGGCCGCATTGACTTTAAAAGCAGGTTCAGCGTGGGCTCAGCGGATAGTGTGGATCTGGGATAAGTAAAGGACCCGGGTTCGAAGCCCCAAGGGAACGGCGGGCTGCAAACAGACTTGGAGTCCTCGTGTCTCAGATTAACAGAGCACAGTGTCCCACCTGGACCAAACTTGATGTACGTCTCTGCGTTTTCCCTCCTCTTCCTTCCGCCGAGCCCACTCAGGTCTTCAACGCCGCGCGCTGGTCGAGGCAGGCATAGCACCTGGAGGTGGCCCTGGCCACTACTGCCCCAGCCTGGTAGTCCACCCCTACCTACCAGGGGCTGTCGCCCAGGAGCGCGTGTGCTCAGCTGCCCCCTGCCCTCCTGCACTCCACCTGCCCCGGAGCAGGGTCCTGCCAGTCCCTTTTAATCCGTGGGCGCTCGCAGTGCAACTCAGTCCATGCTCCTGTGCAAACCGGTCCTTGGGAGGTTTGGGAGGGTGGAAGGGGTGGGGGAGAGTTCTGGGGGAGGGGTGTGTGTGTGTGTGTGTGTGTGTGTGTGTGTGTGTGTTGGGGGGCTCCACCGCGGGTGCGGGGCAGCGAGAGGACCTCTCGCACTCCAGAGAGCACGCCTACACCTGGCGACCGGGGCGACTCTCCCACCCCCAGGGGGAGTTGAAGGCTTCCGGCGCCGCCGCTTAGTCCACCGGTTCCCCGGGCAAGCGCAGGAGTCCTGGGAACACACCGCTGCAGCGCTGCCCAGGCGGATGTCACTGGCCCTTGTCGTCCCCGGCCTCGGCCCTGACCCCGGCCCCGACCCCGCATCCGGCCCGGGCCCTCCTCCGGCCAACCTTGTGCAAGTCGCTGTGGCCATTAGACAGACCACTGACCGTCGCTCAGGTCCCCAGCGTGTGGTTGGGACGGCACACCTTCGGCCCCCGTGCATAATGACAGGGCGCTGAGGGGGTTCTCTTGGCAGCCCACGTAAAGCCGCGGCGACGGACCAGGTGGCACCCGGAGCTTGTGCGCGTGCCTAACAGGGGGCCTGGCGTAGCCGGGGCACCTAGGGCGCGGAACGCTGAGGAGACCTGCAAGCCAGGCGTCTCTTCTTGGGCCACCGGAGGCCGGTGGCAGGCGTCTACGGCCATACCACCCTGAACCCGCCCGATCTCGTCTGATCTCGGAAGCTAAGCAGGGTCGGGCCTGGTTAATACTTGGATGGGAGACCGCCTGGGAATACCGGGTGCTGTAGGCTTTTTGCCTGCCGCCACCCACGCTTCTTTTTCCTGACTTTCCCTTGGCCACAGGCTCGCTTGCCCACAAGCCGGCCGGCGTGGATGGCGGGTGCGTTGGGCTGGGGTGCGGTGAGGTGTTGTGGGGCGAAGCACAGGGAGAGAGCCACTGCACCCGAATGCACCCGGCCTACCGGCACCTGAGAGCCCGGGAACGGCCCTCCTCCGCCTTGAGTGCCAGGTCACTCCACGAAACAAGTGGCAGGCCGTCTGTTGGCCGCATTGACTTTAAAAGCAGGTTCAGCGTGGGCTCAGCGGATAGTGTGGATCTGGGATAAGTAAAGGACCCGGGTTCGAAGCCCCAAGGGAACGGCGGGCTGCAAACAGACTTGGAGTCCTCGTGTCTCAGATTAACAGAGCACAGTGTCCCACCTGGACCAAACTTGATGTACGTCTCTGCGTTTTCCCTCCTCTTCCTTCCGCCGAGCCCACTCAGGTCTTCAACGCCGCGCGCTGGTCGAGGCAGGCATAGCACCTGGAGGTGGCCCTGGCCACTACTGCCCCAGCCTGGTAGTCCACCCCTACCTACCAGGGGCTGTCGCCCAGGAGCGCGTGTGCTCAGCTGCCCCCTGCCCTCCTGCACTCCACCTGCCCCTGAGCAGGGTCCTGCCAGTCCCTTTTAATCCGTGGGCGCTCGCAGTGCAACTCAGTCCATGCTCCTGTGCAAACCGGTCCTTGGGAGGTTTGGGAGGGTGGAAGGGGTGGGGGAGAGTTCTGGGGGAGGGGTGTGTGTGTGTGTGTGTGTGTGTGTGTGTGTGTGTGTGTGTTGGGGGGCTCCACCGCGGGTGCGGGGCAGCGAGAGGACCTCTCGCACTCCAGAGAGCACGCCTACACCTGGCGACCGGGGCGACTCTCCCACCCCCAGGGGGAGTTGAAGGCTTCCGGCGCCGCCGCTTAGTCCACCGGTTCCCCGGGCAAGCGCAGGAGTCCTGGGAACACACCGCTGCAGCGCTGCCCAGGCGGATGTCACTGGCCCTTGTCGTCCCCGGCCTCGGCCCTGACCCCGGCCCCGACCCCGCATCCGGCCCGGGCCCTCCTCCGGCCAACCTTGTGCAAGTCGCTGTGGCCATTAGACAGACCACTGACCGTCGCTCAGGTCCCCAGCGTGTGGTTGGGACGGCACACCTTCGGCCCCCGTGCATAATGACAGGGCGCTGAGGGGGTTCTCTTGGCAGCCCACGTAAAGCCGCGGCGACGGACCAGGTGGCACCCGGAGCTTGTGCGCGTGCCTAACAGGGGGCCTGGCGTAGCCCAGGCACCTAGGGCGCGGAACGCTGAGGAGACCTGCAAGCCAGGCGTCTCTTCTTGGGCCACCGGAGGCCGGTGGCAGGCGTCTACGGCCATACCACCCTGAACGCGCCCGATCTCGTCTGATCTCGGAAGCTAAGCAGGGTCGGGCCTGGTTAGTACTTGGATGGGAGACCGCCTGGGAATACCGGGTGCTGTAGGCTTTTTGCCTGCCGCCACCCACGCTTCTTTTTCCTGACTTTCCCTTGGCCACAGGCTCGCTTGCCCACAAGCCGGCCGGCGTGGATGGCGGGTGCGTTGGGCTGGGGTGCGGTGAGGTGTTGTGGGGCGAAGCACAGGGAGAGAGCCACTGCACCCGAATGCACCCGGCCTACCGGCACCTGAGAGCCCGGGAACGGCCCTCCTCCGCCTTGAGTGCCAGGTCACTCCACGAAACAAGTGGCAGGCCGTCTGTTGGCCGCATTGACTTTAAAAGCAGGTTCAGCGTGGGCTCAGCGGATAGTGTGGATCTGGGATAAGTAAAGGACCCGGGTTCGAAGCCCCAAGGGAACGGCGGGCTGCAAACAGACTTGGAGTCCTCGTGTCTCAGATTAACAGAGCACAGTGTCCCACCTGGACCAAACTTGATGTACGTCTCTGCGTTTTCCCTCCTCTTCCTTCCGCCGAGCCCACTCAGGTCTTCAACGCCGCGCGCTGGTCGAGGCAGGCATAGCCCCTGGAGGTGGCCCTGGCCACTACTGCCCCAGCCTGGTAGTCCACCCCTACCTACCAGGGGCTGTCGCCCAGGAGCGCGTGTGCTCAGCTGCCCCCTGCCCTCCTGCACTCCACCTGCCCCGGAGCAGGGTCCTGCCAGTCCCTTTTAATCCGTGGGCGCTCGCAGTGCAACTCAGTCCATGCTCCTGTGCAAACCGGTCCTTGGGAGGTTTGGGAGGGTGGAAGGGGTGGGGGAGAGTTCTGGGGGAGGGGTGTGTGTGTGTGTGTGTGTGTGTGTGTGTGTGTGTGTGTTGGGGGGCTCCACCGCGGGTGCGGGGCAGCGAGAGGACCTCTCGCACTCCAGAGAGCACGCCTACACCTGGCGACCGGGGCGACTCTCCCACCCCCAGGGGGAGTTGAAGGCTTCCGGCGCCGCCGCTTAGTCCACCGGTTCCCCGGGCAAGCGCAGGAGTCCTGGGAACACACCGCTGCAGCGCTGCCCAGGCGGATGTCACTGGCCCTTGTCGTCCCCGGCCTCGGCCCTGACCCCGGCCCCGACCCCGCATCCGGCCCGGGCCCTCCTCCGGCCAACCTTGTGCAAGTCGCTGTGGCCATTAGACAGACCACTGACCGTCGCTCAGGTCCCCAGCGTGTGCTTGGGACGGCACACCTTCGGCCCCCGTGCATAATGACAGGGCGCTGAGGGGGTTCTCTTGGCAGCCCACGTAAAGCCGCGGCGACGGACCAGGTGGCACCCGGAGCTTGTGCGCGTGCCTAACAGGGGGCCTGGCGTAGCCCAGGCACCTAGGGCGCGGAACGCTGAGGAGACCTGCAAGCCAGGCGTCTCTTCTTGGGCCACCGGAGGCCGGTGGCAGGCGTCTACGGCCATACCACCCTGAACGCGCCCGATCTCGTCTGATCTCGGAAGCTAAGCAGGGTCGGGCCTGGTTAGTACTTGGATGGGAGACCGCCTGGGAATACCGGGTGCTGTAGGCTTTTTGCCTGCCGCCACCCACGCTTCTTTTTCCTGACTTTCCCTTGGCCACAGGCTCGCTTGCCCACAAGCCGGCCGGCGTGGATGGCGGGTGCGTTGGGCTGGGGTGCGGTGAGGTGTTGTGGGGCGAAGCATAGGGAGAGAGCCACTGCACCCGAATGCACCCGTCCTACCGGCACCTGAAAGCCCGGGAACGGCCCTCCTCCGCCTTGAGTGCCAGGTCACTCCACGAAACAAGTGGCAGGCCGTCTGTTGGCCGCATTGACTTTAAAAGCAGGTTCAGCGTGGGCTCAGCGGATAGTGTGGATCTGGGATAAGTAAAGGACCCGGGTTCGAAGCCCCAAGGGAACGGCGGGCTGCAAACAGACTTGGAGTCCTCGTGTCTCAGATTAACAGAGCACAGTGTCCCACCTGGACCAAACTTGATGTACGTCTCTGCGTTTTCCCTCCTCTTCCTTCCGCCGAGCCCACTCAGGTCTTCAACGCCGCGCGCTGGTCGAGGCAGGCATAGCACCTGGAGGTGGCCCTGGCCACTACTGCCCCAGCCTGGTAGTCCACCCCTACCTACCAGGGGCTGTCGCCCAGGAGCGCGTGTGCTCAGCTGCCCCCTGCCCTCCTGCACTCCACCTGCCCCGGAGCAGGGTCCTGCCAGTCCCTTTTAATCCGTGGGCGCTCGCAGTGCAACTCAGTCCATGCTCCTGTGCAAACCGGTCCTTGGGAGGTTTGGGAGGGTGGAAGGGGTGGGGGAGAGTTCTGGGGGAGGGGTGTGTGTGTGTGTGTGTGTGTGTGTGTGTGTGTGTGTTGGGGGGCTCCACCGCGGGTGCGGGGCAGCGAGAGGACCTCTCGCACTCCAGAGAGCACGCCTACACCTGGCGACCGGGGCGACTCTCCCACCCCCAGGGGGAGTTGAAGGCTTCCGGCGCCGCCGCTTAGTCCACCGGTTCCCCGGGCAAGCGCAGGAGTCCTGGGAACACACCGCTGCAGCGCTGCCCAGGCGGATGTCACTGGCCCTTGTCGTCCCCGGCCTCGGCCCTGACCCCGGCCCCGACCCCACATCCGGCCCGGGCCCTCCTCCGGCCAACCTTGTGCAAGTCGCTGTGGCCATTAGACAGACCACGGACCGTCGCTCAGGTCCCCAGCGTGTGGTTGGGACGGCACACCTTCGGCCCCCGTGCATAATGACAGGGCGCTGAGGGGGTTCTCTTGGCAGCCCACGTAAAGCCGCGGCGACGGACCAGGTGGCACCCGGAGCTTGTGCGCGTGCCTAACAGGGGGCCTGGCGTAGCCGGGGCACCTAGGGCGCGGAACGCTGAGGAGACCTGCAAGCCAGGCGTCTCTTCTTGGGCCACCGGAGGCCGGTGGCAGGCGTCTACGGCCATACCACCCTGAACCCGCCCGATCTCGTCTGATCTCGGAAGCTAAGCAGGGTCGGGCCTGGTTAATACTTGGATGGGAGACCGCCTGGGAATACCGGGTGCTGTAGGCTTTTTGCCTGCCGCCACCCACGCTTCTTTTTCCTGACTTTCCCTTGGCCACAGGCTCGCTTGCCCACAAGCCGGCCGGCGTGGATGGCGGGTGCGTTGGGCTGGGGTGCGGTGAGGTGTTGTGGGGCGAAGCACAGGGAGAGAGCCACTGCACCCGAATGCACCCGGCCTACCGGCACCTGAGAGCCCGGGAACGGCCCTCCTCCGCCTTGAGTGCCAGGTCACTCCACGAAACAAGTGGCAGGCCGTCTGTTGGCCGCATTGACTTTAAAAGCAGGTTCAGCGTGGGCTCAGCGGATAGTGTGGATCTGGGATAAGTAAAGGACCCGGGTTCGAAGCCCCAAGGGAACGGCGGGCTGCAAACAGACTTGGAGTCCTCGTGTCTCAGATTAACAGAGCACAGTGTCCCACCTGGACCAAACTTGATGTACGTCTCTGCGTTTTCCCTCCTCTTCCTTCCGCCGAGCCCACTCAGGTCTTCAACGCCGCGCGCTGGTCGAGGCAGGCATAGCACCTGGAGGTGGCCCTGGCCACTACTGCCCCAGCCTGGTAGTCCACCCCTACCTACCAGGGGCTGTCGCCCAGGAGCGCGTGTGCTCAGCTGCCCCCTGCCCTCCTGCACTCCACCTGCCCCGGAGCAGGGTCCTGCCAGTCCCTTTTAATCCGTGGGCGCTCGCAGTGCAACTCAGTCCATGCTCCTGTGCAAACCGGTCCTTGGGAGGTTTGGGAGGGTGGAAGGGGTGGGGGAGAGTTCTGGGGGAGGGGTGTGTGTGTGTGTGTGTGTGTGTGTGTGTGTGTGTGTGTTGGGGGGCTCCACCGCGGGTGCGGGGCAGCGAGAGGACCTCTCGCACTCCAGAGAGCACGCCTACACCTGGCGACCGGGGCGACTCTCCCACCCCCAGGGGGAGTTGAAGGCTTCCGGCGCCGCCGCTTAGTCCACCGGTTCCCCGGGCAAGCGCAGGAGTCCTGGGAACACACCGCTGCAGCGCTGCCCAGGCGGATGTCACTGGCCCTTGTCGTCCCCGGCCTCGGCCCTGACCCCGGCCCCGACCCCGCATCCGGCCCGGGCCCTCCTCCGGCCAACCTTGTGCAAGTCGCTGTGGCCATTAGACAGACCACTGACCGTCGCTCAGGTCCCCAGCGTGTGGTTGGGACGGCACACCTTCGGCCCCCGTGCATAATGACAGGGCGCTGAGGGGGTTCTCTTGGCAGCCCACGTAAAGCCGCGGCGACGGACCAGGTGGCACCCGGAGCTTGTGCGCGTGCCTAACAGGGGGCCTGGCGTAGCCCAGGCACCTAGGGCGCGGAACGCTGAGGAGACCTGCAAGCCAGGCGTCTCTTCTTGGGCCACCGGAGGCCGGTGGCAGGCGTCTACGGCCATACCACCCTGAACGCGCCTGATCTCCGAAGCTAAGCAGGGTCGGGCCTGGTTAGTACTTGGATGGGAGACCGCCTGGGAATACCGGGTGCTGTAGGCTTTTTGCCTGCCGCCACCCACGCTTCTTTTTCCTGACTTTCCCTTGGCCACAGGCTCGCTTGCCCACAAGCCGGCCGGCGTGGATGGCGGGTGCGTTGGGCTGGGGTGCGGTGAGGTGTTGTGGGGCGAAGCACAGGGAGAGAGCCACTGCACCCGAATGCACCCGTCCTACCGGCACCTGAGAGCCCGGGAACGGCCCTCCTCCGCCTTGAGTGCCAGGTCACTCCACGAAACAAGTGGCAGGCCGTCTGTTGGCCGCATTGACTTTAAAAGCAGGTTCAGCGTGGGCTCAGCGGATAGTGTGGATCTGGGATAAGTAAAGGACCCGGGTTCGAAGCCCCAAGGGAACGGCGGGCTGCAAACAGACTTGGAGTCCTCGTGTCTCAGATTAACAGAGCACAGTGTCCCACCTGGACCAAACTTGATGTACGTCTCTGCGTTTTCCCTCCTCTTCCTTCCGCCGAGCCCACTCAGGTCTTCAACGCCGCGCGCTGGTCGAGGCAGGCATAGCACCTGGAGGTGGCCCTGGCCACTACTGCCCCAGCCTGGTAGTCCACCCCTACCTACCAGGGGCTGTCGCCCAGGAGCGCGTGTGCTCAGCTGCCCCCTGCCCTCCTGCACTCCACCTGCCCCTGAGCAGGGTCCTGCCAGTCCCTTTTAATCCGTGGGCGCTCGCAGTGCAACTCAGTCCATGCTCCTGTGCAAACCGGTCCTTGGGAGGTTTGGGAGGGTGGAAGGGGTGGGGGAGAGTTCTGGGGGAGGGATGTGTGTGTGTGTGTGTGTGTGTGTGTGTGTGTGTGTGTGTTGGGGGGCTCCACCGCGGGTGCGGGGCAGCGAGAGGACCTCTCGCACTCCAGAGAGCACGCCTACACCTGGCGACCGGGGCGACTCTCCCACCCCCAGGGGGAGTTGAAGGCTTCCGGCGCCGCCGCTTAGTCCACCGGTTCCCCGGGCAAGCGCAGGAGTCCTGGGAACACACCGCTGCAGCGCTGCCCAGGCGGATGTCACTGGCCCTTGTCGTCCCCGGCCTCGGCCCTGACCCCGGCCCCGACCCCGCATCCGGCCCGGGCCCTCCTCCGGCCAACCTTGTGCAAGTCGCTGTGGCCATTAGACAGACCACTGACCGTCGCTCAGGTCCCCAGCGTGTGGTTGGGACGGCACACCTTCGGCCCCCGTGCATAATGACAGGGCGCTGAGGGGGTTCTCTTGGCAGCCCACGTAAAGCCGCGGCGACGGACCAGGTGGCACCCGGAGCTTGTGCGCGTGCCTAACAGGGGGCCTGGCGTAGCCCAGGCACCTAGGGCGCGGAACGCTGAGGAGACCTGCAAGCCAGGCGTCTCTTCTTGGGCCACCGGAGGCCGGTGGCAGGCGTCTACGGCCATACCACCCTGAACGCGCCCGATCTCGTCTGATCTCGGAAGCTAAGCAGGGTCGGGCCTGGTTAGTACTTGGATGGGAGACCGCCTGGGAACACCGGGTGCTGTAGGCTTTTTGCCTGCCGCCACCCACGCTTCTTTTTCCTGACTTTCCCTTGGCCACAGGCTCGCTTGCCCACAAGCCGGCCGGCGTGGATGGCGGGTGCGTTGGGCTGGGGTGCGGTGAGGTGTTGTGGGGCGAAGCACAGGGAGAGAGCCACTGCACCCGAATGCACCCGTCCTACCGGCACCTGAGAGCCCGGGAACGGCCCTCCTCCGCCTTGAGTGCCAGGTCACTCCACGAAACAAGTGGCAGGCCGTCTGTTGGCCGCATTGACTTTAAAAGCAGGTTCAGCGTGGGCTCAGCGGATAGTGTGGATCTGGGATAAGTAAAGGACCCGGGTTCGAAGCCCCAAGGGAACGGCGGGCTGCAAACAGACTTGGAGTCCTCGTGTCTCAGATTAACAGAGCACAGTGTCCCACCTGGACCAAACTTGATGTACGTCTCTGCGTTTTCCCTCCTCTTCCTTCCGCCGAGCCCACTCAGGTCTTCAACGCCGCGCGCTGGTCGAGGCAGGCATAGCACCTGGAGGTGGCCCTGGCCACTACTGCCCCAGCCTGGTAGTCCACCCCTACCTACCAGGGGCTGTCGCCCAGGAGCGCGTGTGCTCAGCTGCCCCCTGCCCTCCTGCACTCCACCTGCCCCGGAGCAGGGTCCTGCCAGTCCCTTTTAATCCGTGGGCGCTCGCAGTGCAACTCAGTCCATGCTCCTGTGCAAACCGGTCCTTGGGAGGTTTGGGAGGGTGGAAGGGGTGGGGGAGAGTTCTGGGGGAGGGGTGTGTGTGTGTGTGTGTGTGTGTGTGTGTGTGTGTGTGTGTGTTGGGGGGCTCCACCGCGGGTGCGGGGCAGCGAGAGGACCTCTCGCACTCCAGAGAGCACGCCTACACCTGGCGACCGGGGCGACTCTCCCACCCCCAGGGGGAGTTGAAGGCTTCCGGCGCCGCCGCTTAGTCCACCGGTTCCCCGGGCAAGCGCAGGAGTCCTGGGAACACACCGCTGCAGCGCTGCCCAGGCGGATGTCACTGGCCCTTGTCGTCCCCGGCCTCGGCCCTGACCCCGGCCCCGACCCCGCATCCGGCCCGGGCCCTCCTCCGGCCAACCTTGTGCAAGTCGCTGTGGCCATTAGACAGACCACTGACCGTCGCTCAGGTCCCCAGCGTGTGGTTGGGACGGCACACCTTCGGCCCCCGTGCATAATGACAGGGCGCTGAGGGGGTTCTCTTGGCAGCCCACGTAAAGCCGCGGCGACGGACCAGGTGGCACCCGGAGCTTGTGCGCGTGCCTAACAGGGGGCCTGGCGTAGCCCAGGCACCTAGGGCGCGGAACGCTGAGGAGACCTGCAAGCCAGGCGTCTCTTCTTGGGCCACCGGAGGCCGGTGGCAGGCGTCTACGGCCATACCACCCTGAACGCGCCCGATCTCGTCTGATCTCGGAAGCTAAGCAGGGTCGGGCCTGGTTAGTACTTGGATGGGAGACCGCCTGGGAACACCGGGTGCTGTAGGCTTTTTGCCTGCCGCCACCCACGCTTCTTTTTCCTGACTTTCCCTTGGCCACAGGCTCGCTTGCCCACAAGCCGGCCGGCGTGGATGGCGGGTGCGTTGGGCTGGGGTGCGGTGAGGTGTTGTGGGGCGAAGCACAGGGAGAGAGCCACTGCACCCGAATGCACCCGGCCTACCGGCACCTGAGAGCCCGGGAACGGCCCTCCTCCGCCTTGAGTGCCAGGTCACTCCACGAAACAAGTGGCAGGCCGTCTGTTGGCCGCATTGACTTTAAAAGCAGGTTCAGCGTGGGCTCAGCGGATAGTGTGGATCTGGGATAAGTAAAGGACCCGGGTTCGAAGCCCCAAGGGAACGGCGGGCTGCAAACAGACTTGGAGTCCTCGTGTCTCAGATTAACAGAGCACAGTGTCCCACCTGGACCAAACTTGATGTACGTCTCTGCGTTTTCCCTCCTCTTCCTTCCGCCGAGCCCACTCAGGTCTTCAACGCCGCGCGCTGGTCGAGGCAGGCATAGCACCTGGAGGTGGCCCTGGCCACTACTGCCCCAGCCTGGTAGTCCACCCCTACCTACCAGGGGCTGTCGCCCAGGAGCGCGTGTGCTCAGCTGCCCCCTGCCCTCCTGCACTCCACCTGCCCCGGAGCAGGGTCCTGCCAGTCCCTTTTAATCCGTGGGCGCTCGCAGTGCAACTCAGTCCATGCTCCTGTGCAAACCGGTCCTTGGGAGGTTTGGGAGGGTGGAAGGGGTGGGGGAGAGTTCTGGGGGAGGGGTGTGTGTGTGTGTGTGTGTGTGTGTGTGTGTGTGTGTGTTGGGGGGCTCCACCGCGGGTGCGGGGCAGCGAGAGGACCTCTCGCACTCCAGAGAGCACGCCTACACCTGGCGACCGGGGCGACTCTCCCACCCCCAGGGGGAGTTGAAGGCTTCCGGCGCCGCCGCTTAGTCCACCGGTTCCCCGGGCAAGCGCAGGAGTCCTGGGAACACACCGCTGCAGCGCTGCCCAGGCGGATGTCACTGGCCTTTGTCGTCCCCGGCCTCGGCCCTGACCCCGGCCCCGACCCCGCATCCGGCCCGGGCCCTCCTCCGGCCAACCTTGTGCAAGTCGCTGTGGCCATTAGACAGACCACTGACCGTCGCTCAGGTCCCCAGCGTGTGGTTGGGACGGCACACCTTCGGCCCCCGTGCATAATGACAGGGCGCTGAGGGGGTTCTCTTGGCAGCCCACGTAAAGCCGCGGCGACGGACCAGGTGGCACCCGGAGCTTGTGCGCGTGCCTAACAGGGGGCCTGGCGTAGCCCAGGCACCTAGGGCGCGGAACGCTGAGGAGACCTGCAAGCCAGGCGTCTCTTCTTGGGCCACCGGAGGCCGGTGGCAGGCGTCTACGGCCATACCACCCTGAACGCGCCTGATCTCGGAAGCTAAGCAGGGTCGGGCCTGGTTAGTACTTGGATGGGAGACCGCCTGGGAATACCGGGTGCTGTAGGCTTTTTGCCTGCCGCCACCCACGCTTCTTTTTCCTGACTTTCCCTTGGCCACAGGCTCGCTTGCCCACAAGCCGGCCGGCGTGGATGGCGGGTGCGTTGGGCTGGGGTGCGGTGAGGTGTTGTGGGGCGAAGCACAGGGAGAGAGCCACTGCACCCGAATGCACCCGTCCTACCGGCACCTGAGAGCCCGGGAACGGCCCTCCTCCGCCTTGAGTGCCAGGTCACTCCACGAAACAAGTGGCAGGCCGTCTGTTGGCCGCATTGACTTTAAAAGCAGGTTCAGCGTGGGCTCAGCGGATAGTGTGGATCTGGGATAAGTAAAGGACCCGGGTTCGAAGCCCCAAGGGAACGGCGGGCTGCAAACAGACTTGGAGTCCTCGTGTCTCAGATTAACAGAGCACAGTGTCCCACCTGGACCAAACTTGATGTACGTCTCTGCGTTTTCCCTCCTCTTCCTTCCGCCGAGCCCACTCAGGTCTTCAACGCCGCGCGCTGGTCGAGGCAGGCATAGCACCTGGAGGTGGCCCTGGCCACTACTGCCCCAGCCTGGTAGTCCACCCCTACCTACCAGGGGCTGTCGCCCAGGAGCGCGTGTGCTCAGCTGCCCCCTGCCCTCCTGCACTCCAACTGCCCCGGAGCAGGGTCCTGCCAGTCCCTTTTAATCCGTGGGCGCTCGCAGTGCAACTCAGTCCATGCTCCTGTGCAAACCGGACCTTGGGAAGTTTGGGAGGGTGGAAGGGGTGGGGGAGAGTTCTGGGCGAGGGGTGTGTGTGTGTGTGTGTGTGTGTGTGTGTGTGTGTGTGTGTGTGTGTGTGTGTGTTGGGGGGCTCCACCGCGGGTGCGGGGCAGCGAGAGGACCTCTCGCACTCCAGAGAGCACGCCTACACCTGGCGACCGGGGCGACTCTCCCACCCCCAGGGGGAGTTGAAGGCTTCCGGCGCCGCCGCTTAGTCCACCGGTTCCCCGGGCAAGCGCAGGAGTCCTGGGAACACACCGCTGCAGCGCTGCCCAGGCGGATGTCACTGGCCCTTGTCGTCCCCGGCCTCGGCCCTGACCCCGGCCCCGACCCCGCATCCGGCCCGGGCCCTCCACCGGCCAACCTTGTGCAAGTCGCTGTGGCCATTAGACAGACCACTGACCGTCGCTCAGGTCCCCAGCGTGTGGTTGGGACGGCACACCTTCGGCCCCCGTGCATAATGACAGGGCGCTGAGGGGGTTCTCTTGGCAGCCCACGTAAAGCCGCGGCGACGGACCAGGTGGCACCCGGAGCTTGTGCGCATGCCTAACAGGGGGCCTGGCGTAGCCCAGGCACCTAGGGCGCGGAACGCTGAGGAGACCTGCAAGCCAGGCGTCTCTTCTTGGGCCACCGGAGGCCGGTGGCAGGCGTCTACGGCCATACCACCCTGAACGCGCCCGATCTCGTCTGATCTCGGAAGCTAAGCAGGGTCGGGCCTGGTTAGTACTTGGATGGGAGACCGCCTGGGAATACCGGGTGCTGTAGGCTTTTTGCCTGCCGCCACCCACGCTTCTTTTTCCTGACTTTCCCTTGGCCACAGGCTCGCTTGCCCACAAGCCGGCCGGCGTGGATGGCGGGTGCGTTGGGCTGGGGTGCGGTGAGGTGTTGTGGGGCGAAGCACAGGGAGAGAGCCACTGCACCCGAATGCACCCGTCCTACCGGCACCTGAGAGCCCGGGAACGGCCCTCCTCCGCCTTGAGTGCCAGGTCACTCCACGAAACAAGTGGCAGGCCGTCTGTTGGCCGCATTGACTTTAAAAGCAGGTTCAGCGTGGGCTCAGCGGATAGTGTGGATCTGGGATAAGTAAAGGACCCGGGTTCGAAGCCCCAAGGGAACGGCGGGCTGCAAACAGACTTGGAGTCCTCGTGTCTCAGATTAACAGAGCACAGTGTCCCACCTGGACCAAACTTGATGTACGTCTCTGCGTTTTCCCTCCTCTTCCTTCCGCCGAGCCCACTCAGGTCTTCAACGCCGCGCGCTGGTCGAGGCAGGCATAGCACCTGGAGGTGGCCCTGGCCACTACTGCCCCAGCCTGGTAGTCCACCCCTACCTACCAGGGGCTGTCGCCCAGGAGCGCGTGTGCTCAGCTGCCCCCTGCCCTCCTGCACTCCACCTGCCCCGGAGCAGGGTCCTGCCAGTCCCTTTTAATCCGTGGGCGCTCGCAGTGCAACTCAGTCCATGCTCCTGTGCAAACCGGTCCTTGGGAGGTTTGGGAGGGTGGAAGGGGTGGGGGAGAGTTCTGGGGGAGGGGTGTGTGTGTGTGTGTGTGTGTGTGTGTGTGTGTGTGTTGGGGGGCTCCACCGCGGGTGCGGGGCAGCGAGAGGACCTCTCGCACTCCAGAGAGCACGCCTACACCTGGCGACCGGGGCGACTCTCCCACCCCCAGGGGGAGTTGAAGGCTTCCGGCGCCGCCGCTTAGTCCACCGGTTCCCCGGGCAAGCGCAGGAGTCCTGGGAACACACCGCTGCAGCGCTGCCCAGGCGGATGTCACTGGCCCTTGTCGTCCCCGGCCTCGGCCCTGACCCCGGCCCCGACCCCGCATCCGGCCCGGGCCCTCCTCCGGCCAACCTTGTGCAAGTCGCTGTGGCCATTAGACAGACCACTGACCGTCGCTCAGGTCCCCAGCGTGTGGTTGGGACGGCACACCTTCGGCCCCCGTGCATAATGACAGGGCGCTGAGGGGGTTCTCTTGGCAGCCCACGTAAAGCCGCGGCGACGGACCAGGTGGCACCCGGAGCTTGTGCGCGTGCCTAACAGGGGGCCTGGCGTAGCCCAGGCACCTAGGGCGCCGAACGCTGAGGAGACCTGCAAGCCAGGCGTCTCTTCTTGGGCCACCGGAGGCCGGTGGCAGGCGTCTACGGCCATACCACCCTGAACGCGCCTGATCTCGGAAGCTAAGCAGGGTCGGGCCTGGTTAGTACTTGGATGGGAGACCGCCTGGGAATACCGGGTGCTGTAGGCTTTTTGCCTGCCGCCACCCACGCTTCTTTTTCCTGACTTTCCCTTGGCCACAGGCTCGCTTGCCCACAAGCCGGCCGGCGTGGATGGCGGGTGCGTTGGGCTGGGGTGCGGTGAGGTGTTGTGGGGCGAAGCACAGGGAGAGAGCCACTGCACCCGAATGCACCCGTCCTACCGGCACCTGAGAGCCCGGGAACGGCCCTCCTCCGCCTTGAGTGCCAGGTCACTCCACGAAACAAGTGGCAGGCCGTCTGTTGGCCGCATTGACTTTAAAAGCAGGTTCAGCGTGGGCTCAGCGGATAGTGTGGATCTGGGATAAGTAAAGGACACGGGTTCGAAGCCCCAAGGGAACGGCGGGCTGCAAACAGACTTGGAGTCCTCGTGTCTCAGATTAACAGAGCACAGTGTCCCACCTGGACCAAACTTGATGTACGTCTCTGCGTTTTCCCTCCTCTTCCTTCCGCCGAGCCCACTCAGGTCTTCAAAGCCGCGCGCTGGTCGAGGCAGGCATAGCACCTGGAGGTGGCCCTGGCCACTACTGCCCCAGCCTGGTAGTCCACCCCTACCTACCAGGGGCTGTCGCCCAGGAGCGCGTGTGCTCAGCTGCCCCCTGCCCTCCTGCACTCCACCTGCCCCGGAGCAGGGTCCTGCCAGTCCCTTTTAATCCGTGGGCGCTCGCAGTGCAACTCAGTCCATGCTCCTGTGCAAACCGGACCTTGGGAGGTTTGGGAGGGTGGAAGGGGTGGGGGAGAGTTCTGGGCGAGGGGTGTGTGTGTGTGTGTGTGTGTGTGTGTGTGTGTGTGTGTGTTGGGGGGCTCCACCGCCGGTGCGGGGCAGCGAGAGGACCTCTCGCACTCCAGAGAGCACGCCTACACCTGGCGACCGGGGCGACTCTCCCACCCCCAGGGGGAGTTGAAGGCTTCCGGCGCCGCCGCTTAGTCCACCGGTTCCCCGGGCAAGCGCAGGAGTCCTGGGAACACACCGCTGCAGCGCTGCCCAGGCGGATGTCACTGGCCCTTGTCGTCCCCGGCCTCGGCCCTGACCCCGGCCCCGACCCCGCATCCGGCCCGGGCCCTCCTCCGGCCAACCTTGTGCAAGTCGCTGTGGCCATTAGACAGACCACTGACCGTCGCTCAGGTCCCCAGCGTGTGGTTGGGACGGCACACCTTCGGCCCCCGTGCATAATGACAGGGCGCTGAGGGGGTTCTCTTGGCAGCCCACGTAAAGCCGCGGCGACGGACCAGGTGGCACCCGGAGCTTGTGCGCATGCCTAACAGGGGGCCAGGCGTAGCCCAGGCACCTAGGGCGCGGAACGCTGAGGAGACCTGCAAGCCAGGCGTCTCTTCTTGGGCCACCGGAGGCCGGTGGCAGGCGTCTACGGCCATACCACCCTGAACGCGCCCGATCTCGTCTGATCTCGGAAGCTAAGCAGGGTCGGGCCTGGTTAGTACTTGGATGGGAGACCGCCTGGGAATACCGGGTGCTGTAGGCTTTTTGCCTGCCGCCACCCACGCTTCTTTTTCCTGACTTTCCCTTGGCCACAGGCTCGCTTGCCCACAAGCCGGCCGGCGTGGATGGCGGGTGCGTTGGGCTGGGGTGCGGTGAGGTGTTGTGGGGCGAAGCACAGGGAGAGAGCCACTGCACCCGAATGCACCCGGCCTACCGGCACCTGAGAGCCCGGGAATGGCCCTCCTCCGCCTTGAGTGCCAGGTCACTCCACGAAACAAGTGGCAGGCCGTCTGTTGGCCGCATTGACTTTAAAAGCAGGTTCAGCGTGGGCTCAGCGGATAGTGTGGATCTGGGATAAGTAAAGGACCCGGGTTCGAAGCCCCAAGGGAACGGCGGGCTGCAAACAGACTTGGAGTCCTCGTGTCTCAGGTTAACAGAGCACAGTGTCCCACCTGGACCAAACTTGATGTACGTCTCTGCGTTTTCCCTCCTCTTCCTTCCGCCGAGCCCACTCAGGTCTTCAACGCCGCGCGCTGGTCGAGGCAGGCATAGCACCTGGAGGTGGCCCTGGCCACTACTGCCCCAGCCTGGTAGTCCACCCCTACCTACCAGGGGCTGTCGCCCAGGAGCGCGTGTGCTCAGCTGCCCCCTGCCCTCCTGCACTCCACCTGCCCCGGAGCAGGGTCCTGCCAGTCCCTTTTAATCCGTGGGCGCTCGCAGTGCAACTCAGTCCATGCTCCTGTGCAAACCGGTCCTTGGGAGGTTTGGGAGGGTGGAAGGGGTGGGGGAGAGTTCTGGGGGAGGGGTGTGTGTGTGTGTGTGTGTGTGTGTGTGTGTGTGTGTGTGTTGGGGGGCTCCACCGCGGGTGCGGGGCAGCGAGAGGACCTCTCGCACTCCAGAGAGCACGCCTACACCTGGCGACCGGGGCGACTCTCCCACCCCCAGGGGGAGTTGAAGGCTTCCGGCGCCGCCGCTTAGTCCACCGGTTCCCCGGGCAAGCGCAGGAGTCCTGGGAACACACCGCTGCAGCGCTGCCCAGGCGGATGTCACTGACCCTTGTCGTCCCCGGCCTCGGCCCTGACCCCGGCCCCGACCCCGCATCCGGCCCGGGCCCTCCTCCCGCCAACCTTGTGCAAGTCGCTGTGGCCATTAGACAGACCACTGACCGTCGCTCAGGTCCCCAGCGTGTGGTTGGGACGGCACACCTTCGGCCCCCGTGCATAATGACAGGGCGCTGAGGGGGTTCTCTTGGCAGCCCACGTAAAGCCGCGGCGACGGACCAGGTGGCACCCGGAGCATGTGCGCGTGCCTAACAGGGGGCCTGGCGTAGCCCAGGCACTTAGGGCGCGGAACGCTGAGAAGACCTGCAAGCCAGGCGTCTCTTCTTGGGCCACCGGAGGCCGGTGGCATGCGTCTACGGCCATACCACCCTGAACGCGCCCGATCTCGTCTGATCTCGGAAGCTAAGCAGGGTCGGGCCTGGTTAGTACTTGGATGGGAGACCGCCTGGGAATACCGGGTGCTGTAGGCTTTTTGCCTGCCGCCACCCACGCTTCTTTTTCCTGACTTTCCCTTGGCCACAGGCTCGCTTGCCCACAAGCCGGCCGGCGTGGATGGCGGGTGCGTTGGGCTGGGGTGCGGTGAGGTGTTGTGGGGCGAAGCACAGGGAGAGAGCCACTGCACCCGAATGCACCCGGCCTACCGGCACCTGAGAGCCCGGGAACGGCCCTCCTCCGCCTTGAGTGCCAGGTCACTCCACGAAACAAGTGGCAGGCCGTCTGTTGGCCGCATTGACTTTAAAAGCAGGTTCAGCGTGGGCTCAGCGGATAGTGTGGATCTGGGATAAGTAAAGGACCCGGGTTCGAAGCCCCAAGGGAACGGCGGGCTGCAAACAGACTTGGAGTCCTCGTGTCTCAGATTAACAGAGCACAGTGTCCCACCTGGACCAAACTTGATGTACGTCTCTGCGTTTTCCCTCCTCTTCCTTCCGCCGAGCCCACTCAGGTCTTCAACGCCGCGCGCTGGTCGAGGCAGGCATAGCACCTGGAGGTGGCCCTGGCCACTACTGCCCCAGCCTGGTAGTCCACCCCTACCTACCAGGGGCTGTCGCCCAGGAGCGCGTGTGCTCAGCTGCCCCCTGCCCTCCTGCACTCCACCTGCCCCGGAGCAGGGTCCTGCCAGTCCCTTTTAATCCGTGGGCGCTCGCAGTGCAACTCAGTCCATGCTCCTGTGCAAACCGGTCCTTGGGAGGTTTGGGAGGGTGGAAGGGGTGGGGGAGAGTTCTGGGGGAGGGGTGTGTGTGTGTGTGTGTGTGTGTGTGTGTGTGTTGGGGGGCTCCACCGCGGGTGCGGGGCAGCGAGAGGACCTCTCGCACTCCAGAGAGCACGCCTACACCTGGCGACCGGGGCGACTCTCCCACCCCCAGGGGGAGTTGAAGGCTTCCGGCGCCGCCGCTTAGTCCACCGGTTCCCCGGGCAAGCGCAGGAGTCCTGGGAACACACCGCTGCAGCGCTGCCCAGGCGGATGTCACTGGCCCTTGTCGTCCCCGGCCTCGGCCCTGACCCCGGCCCCGACCCCGCATCCGGCCCGGGCCCTCCTCCGGCCAACCTTGTGCAAGTCGCTGTGGCCATTAGACAGACCACTGACCGTCGCTCAGGTCCCCAGCGTGTGGTTGAGACGGCACACCTTCGGCCCCCGTGCATAATGACAGGGCGCTGAGGGGGTTCTCTTGGCAGCCCACGTAAAGCCGCGGCGACGGACCAGGTGGCACCCGGAGCTTGTGCGCGTGCCTAACAGGGGGCCTGGCGTAGCCCAGGCACCTAGGGCGCGGAACGCTGAGGAGACCTGCAAGCCAGGCGTCTCTTCTTGGGCCACCGGAGGCCGGTGGCAGGCGTCTACGGCCATACCACCCTGAACGCGCCCGATCTCGTCTGATCTCGGAAGCTAAGCAGGGTCGGGCCTGGTTAGTACTTGGATGGGAGACCGCCTGGGAATACCGGGTGCTGTAGGCTTTTTGCCTGCCGCCACCCACGCTTCTTTTTCCTGACTTTCCCTTGGCCACAGGCTCGCTTGCCCACAAGCCGGCCGGCGTGGATGGCGGGTGCGTTGGGCTGGGGTGCGGTGAGGTGTTGTGGGGCGAAGCACAGGGAGAGAGCCACTGCACCCGAATGCACCCGGCCTACCGGCACCTGAGAGCCCGGGAACGGCCCTCCTCCGCCTTGAGTGCCAGGTCACTCCACGAAACAAGTGGCAGGCCGTCTGTTGGCCGCATTGACTTTAAAAGCAGGTTCAGCGTGGGCTCAGCGGATAGTGTGGATCTGGGATAAGTAAAGGACCCGGGTTCGAAGCCCCAAGGGAACGGCGGGCTGCAAACAGACTTGGAGTCCTCGTGTCTCAGATTAACAGAGCACAGTGTCCCACCTGGACCAAACTTGATGTACGTCTCTGCGTTTTCCCTCCTCTTCCTTCCGCCGAGCCCACTCAGGTCTTCAACGCCGCGCGCTGGTCGAGGCAGGCATAGCACCTGGAGGTGGCCCTGGCCACTACTGCCCCAGCCTGGTAGTCCACCCCTACCTACCAGGGGCTGTCGCCCAGGAGCGCGTGTGCTCAGCTGCCCCCTGCCCTCCTGCACTCCACCTGCCCCGGAGCAGGGTCCTGCCAGTCCCTTTTAATCCGTGGGCGCTCGCAGTGCAACTCAGTCCATGCTCCTGTGCAAACCGGTCCTTGGGAGGTTTGGGAGGGTGGAAGGGGTGGGGGAGAGTTCTGGGGGAGGGGTGTGTGTGTGTGTGTGTGTGTGTGTGTGTGTGTGTGTGTTGGGGGGCTCCACCGCGGGTGCGGGGCAGCGAGAGGACCTCTCGCACTCCAGAGAGCACGCCTACACCTGGCGACCGGGGCGACTCTCCCACCCCCAGGGGGAGTTGAAGGCTTCCGGCGCCGCCGCTTAGTCCACCGGTTCCCCGGGCAAGCGCAGGAGTCCTGGGAACACACCGCTGCAGCGCTGCCCAGGCGGATGTCACTGGCCCTTGTCGTCCCCGGCCTCGGCCCTGACCCCGGCCCCGACCCCGCATCCGGCCCGGGCCCTCCTCCGGCCAACCTTGTGCAAGTCGCTGTGGCCATTAGACAGACCACTGACCGTCGCTCAGGTCCCCAGCGTGTGGTTGGGACGGCACACCTTCGGCCCCCGTGCATAATGACAGGGCGCTGAGGGGGTTCTCTTGGCAGCCCACGTAAAGCCGCTGCGACGGACCAGGTGGCACCCGGAGCTTGTGCGCGTGCCTAACAGGGGGCCTGGCGTAGCCCAGGCACCTAGGGCGCGGAACGCTGAGGAGACCTGCAAGCCAGGCGTCTCTTCTTGGGCCACCGGAGGCCGGTGGCAGGCGTCTACGGCCATACCACCCTGAACGCGCCCGATCTCGTCTGATCTCGGAAGCTAAGCAGGGTCGGGCCTGGTTAGTACTTGGATGGGAGACCGCCTGGGAATACCGGGTGCTGTAGGCTTTTTGCCTGCCGCCACCCACGCTTCTTTTTCCTGACTTTCCCTTGGCCACAGGCTCGCTTGCCCACAAGCCGGCCGGCGTGGATGGCGGGTGCGTTGGGCTGGGGTGCGGTGAGGTGTTGTGGGGCGAAGCACAGGGAGAGAGCCACTGCACCCGAATGCACCCGGCCTACCGGCACCTGAGAGCCCGGGAACGGCCCTCCTCCGCCTTGAGTGCCAGGTCACTCCACGAAACAAGTGGCAGGCCGTCTGTTGGCCGCATTGACTTTAAAAGCAGGTTCAGCGTGGGCTCAGCGGATAGTGTGGATCTGGGATAAGTAAAGGACCCGGGTTCGAAGCCCCAAGGGAACGGCGGGCTGCAAACAGACTTGGCGTCCTCGACTCTCAGATTAACAGAGCACAGTGTCCCACCTGGACCAAACTTGATGTACGTCTCTGCGTTTTCCCTCCTCTTCCTTCCGCCGAGCCCACTCAGGTCTTCAACGCCGCGCGCTGGTCGAGGCAGGCATAGCACCTGGAGGTGGCCCTGGCCACTACTGCCCCAGCCTGGTAGTCCACCCCTACCTACCAGGGGCTGTCGCCCAGGAGCGCGTGTGCTCAGCTGCCCCCTGCCCTCCTGCACTCCACCTGCCCCGGAGCAGGGTCCTGCCAGTCCCTTTTAATCCGTGGGCGCTCGCAGTGCAACTCAGTCCATGCTCCTGTGCAAACCGGTCCTTGGGAGGTTTGGGAGGGTGGAAGGGGTGGGGGAGAGTTCTGGGGGAGGGGTGTGTGTGTGTGTGTGTGTGTGTGTGTGTGTGTGTGTGTGTTGGGGGGCTCCACCGCGGGTGCGGGGCAGCGAGAGGACCTCTCGCACTCCAGAGAGCACGCCTACACCTGGCGACCGGGGCGACTCTCCCACCCCCAGGGGGAGTTGAAGGCTTCCGGCGCCGCCGCTTAGTCCACCGGTTCCCCGGGCAAGCGCAGGAGTCCTGGGAACACACCGCTGCAGCGCTGCCCAGGCGGATGTCACTGGCCCTTGTCGTCCCCGGCCTCGGCCCTGACCCCGGCCCCGACCCCGCATCCGGCCCGGGCCCTCCTCCGGCCAACCTTGTGCAAGTCGCTGTGGCCATTAGACAGACCACTGACCGTCGCTCAGGTCCCCAGCGTGTGGTTGGGACGGCACACCTTCGGCCCCCGTGCATAATGACAGGGCGCTGAGGGGGTTCTCTTGGCAGCCCACGTAAAGCCGCGGCGACGGACCAGGTGGCACCCGGAGCTTGTGCGCGTGCCTAACAGGGGGCCTGGCGTAGCCCAGGCACCTAGGGCGCGGAACGCTGAGGAGACCTGCAAGCCAGGCGTCTCTTCTTGGGCCACCGGAGGCCGGTGGCAGGCGTCTACGGCCATACCACCCTGAACGCGCCCGATCTCGTCTGATCTCGGAAGCTAAGCAGGGTCGGGCCTGGTTAGTACTTGGATGGGAGACCGCCTGGGAATACCGGGTGCTGTAGGCTTTTTGCCTGCCGCCACCCACGCTTCTTTTTCCTGACTTTCCCTTGGCCACAGGCTCGCTTGCCCACAAGCCGGCCGGCGTGGATGGCGGGTGCGTTGGGCTGGGGTGCGGTGAGGTGTTGTGGGGCGAAGCACAGGGAGAGAGCCACTGCACCCGAATGCACCCGGCCTACCGGCACCTGAGAGCCCGGGAACGGCCCTCCTCCGCCTTGAGTGCCAGGTCACTGCACGAAACAAGTGGCAGGCCGTCTGTTGGCCGCATTGACTTTAAAAGCAGGTTCAGCGTGGGCTCAGCGGATAGTGTGGATCTGGGATAAGTAAAGGACCCGGGTTCGAAGCCCCAAGGGAACGGCGGGCTGCAAACAGACTTGGCGTCCTCGTGTCTCAGATTAACAGAGCACAGTGTCCCACCTGGACCAAACTTGATGTACGTCTCTGCGTTTTCCCTCCTCTTCCTTCCGCCGAGCCCACTCAGGTCTTCAACGCCGCGCGCTGGTCGAGGCAGGCATAGCACCTGGAGGTGGCCCTGGCCACTACTGCCCCAGCCTGGTAGTCCACCCCTACCTACCAGGGGCTGTCGCCCAGGAGCGCGTGTGCTCAGCTGCCCCCTGCCCTCCTGCACTCCACCTGCCCCGGAGCAGGGTCCTGCCAGTCCCTTTTAATCCGTGGGCGCTCGCAGTGCAACTCAGTCCATGCTCCTGTGCAAACCGGTCCTTGGGAGGTTTGGGAGGGTGGAAGGGGTGGGGGAGAGTTCTGGGGGAGGGGTGTGTGTGTGTGTGTGTGTGTGTGTGTGTGTGTGTGTGTTGGGGGGCTCCACCGCGGGTGCGGGGCAGCGAGAGGACCTCTCGCACTCCAGAGAGCACGCCTACACCTGGCGACCGGGGCGACTCTCCCACCCCCAGGGGGAGTTGAAGGCTTCCGGCGCCGCCGCTTAGTCCACCGGTTCCCCGGGCAAGCGCAGGAGTCCTGGGAACACACCGCTGCAGCGCTGCCCAGGCGGATGTCACTGGCCCTTGTCGTCCCCGGCCTCGGCCCTGACCCCGGCCCCGACCCCGCATCCGGCCCGGGCCCTCCTCCGGCCAACCTTGTGCAAGTCGCTGTGGCCATTAGACAGACCACTGACCGTCGCTCAGGTCCCCAGCGTGTGGTTGGGACGGCACACCTTCGGCCCCCGTGCATAATGACAGGGCGCTGAGGGGGTTCTCTTGGCAGCCCACGTAAAGCCGCGGCGACGGACCAGGTGGCACCCGGAGCTTGTGCGCGTGCCTAACAGGGGGCCTGGCGTAGCCCAGGCACCTAGGGCGCGGAACGCTGAGGAGACCTGCAAGCCAGGCGTCTCTTCTTGGGCCACCGGAGGCCGGTGGCAGGCGTCTACGGCCATACCACCCTGAACGCGCCCGATCTCGTCTGATCTCGGAAGCTAAGCAGGGTCGGGCCTGGTTAGTACTTGGATGGGAGACCGCCTGGGAATACCGGGTGCTGTAGGCTTTTTGCCTGCCGCCACCCACGCTTCTTTTTCCTGACTTTCCCTTGGCCACAGGCTCGCTTACCCACAAGCCGGCCGGCGTGGATGGCGGGTGCGTTGGGCTGGGGTGCGGTGAGGTGTTGTGGGGCGAAGCACAGGGAGAGAGCCACTGCACCCGAATGCACCCGGCCTACCGGCACCTGAGAGCCCGGGAACGGCCCTCCTCCGCCTTGAGTGCCAGGTCACTCCACGAAACAAGTGGCAGGCCGTCTGTTGGCCGCATTGACTTTAAAAGCAGGTTCAGCGTGGGCTCAGCGGATAGTGTGGATCTGGGATAAGTAAAGGACCCGGGTTCGAAGCCCAAAGGGAACGGCGGGCTGCAAACAGACTTGGAGTCCTCGTGTCTCAGATTAACAGAGCACAGTGTCCCACCTGGACCAAACTTGATGTACGTCTCTGCGTTTTCCCTCCTCTTCCTTCCGCCGAGCCCACTCAGGTCTTCAACGCCGCGCGCTGGTCGAGGCAGGCATAGCACCTGGAGGTGGCCCTGGCCACTACTGCCCCAGCCTGGTAGTCCACCCCTACCTACCAGGGGCTGTCGCCCAGGAGCGCGTGTGCTCAGCTGCCCCCTGCCCTCCTGCACTCCACCTGCCCCGGAGCAGGGTCCTGCCAGTCCCTTTTAATCCGTGGGCGCTCGCAGTGCAACTCAGTCCATGCTCCTGTGCAAACCGGTCCTTGGGAGGTTTGGGAGGGTGGAAGGGGTGGGGGAGAGTTCTGGGGGAGGGGTGTGTGTGTGTGTGTGTGTGTGTGTTGGGGGGCTCCACCGCGGGTGCGGGGCAGCGAGAGGACCTCTCGCACTCCAGAGAGCACGCCTACACCTGGCGACCGGGGCGACTCTCCCACCCCCAGGGGGAGTTGAAGGCTTCCGGCGCCGCCGCTTAGTCCACCGGTTCCCCGGGCAAGCGCAGGAGTCCTGGGAACACACCGCTGCAGCGCTGCCCAGGCGGATGTCACTGGCCCTTGTCGTCCCCGGCCTCGGCCCTGACCCCGGCCCCGACCCCGCATCCGGCCCGGGCCCTCCTCCGGCCAACCTTGTGCAAGTCGCTGTGGCCATTAGACAGACCACTGACCGTCGCTCAGGTCCCCAGCGTGTGGTTGGGACGGCACACCTTCGGCCCCCGTGCATAATGACAGGGCGCTGAGGGGGTTCTCTTGGCAGCCCACGTAAAGCCGCGGCGACGGACCAGGTGGCACCCGGAGCTTGTGCGCGTGCCTAACAGGGGGCCTGGCGTAGCCCAGGCACCTAGGGCGCGGAACGCTGAGGAGACCTGCAAGCCAGGCGTCTCTTCTTGGGCCACCGGAGGCCGGTGGCAGGCGTCTACGGCCATACCACCCTGAACGCGCCCGATCTCGTCTGATCTCGGAAGCTAAGCAGGGTCGGGCCTGGTTAGTACTTGGATGGGAGACCGCCTGGGAATACCGGGTGCTGTAGGCTTTTTGCCTGCCGCCACCCACGCTTCTTTTTCCTGACTTTCCCTTGGCCACAGGCTCGCTTGCCCACAAGCCGGCCGGCGTGGATGGCGGGTGCGTTGGGCTGGGGTGCGGTGAGGTGTTGTGGGGCGAAGCACAGGGAGAGAGCCACTGCACCCGAATGCACCCGGCCTACCGGCACCTGAGAGCCCGGGAACGGCCCTCCTCCGCCTTGAGTGCCAGGTCACTCCACGAAACAAGTGGCAGGCCGTCTGTTGGCCGCATTGACTTTAAAAGCAGGTTCAGCGTGGGCTCAGCGGATAGTGTGGATCTGGGATAAGTAAAGGACCCGGGTTCGAAGCCCCAAGGGAACGGCGGGCTGCAAACAGACTTGGAGTCCTCGTGTCTCAGATTAACAGAGCACAGTGTCCCACCTGGACCAAACTTGATGTACGTCTCTGCGTTTTCCCTCCTCTTCCTTCCGCCGAGCCCACTCAGGTCTTCAACGCCGCGCGCTGGTCGAGGCAGGCATAGCACCTGGAGGTGGCCCTGGCCACTACTGCCCCAGCCTGGTAGTCCACCCCTACCTACCAGGGGCTGTCGCCCAGGAGCGCGTGTGCTCAGCTGCCCCCTGCCCTCCTGCACTCCACCTGCCCCGGAGCAGGGTCCTGCCTGTCCCTTTTAATCCGTGGGCGCTCGCAGTGCAACTCAGTCCATGCTCCTGTGCAAACCGGTCCTTGGGAGGTTTGGGAGGGTGGAAGGGGTGGGGGAGAGTTCTGGGGGAGGGGTGTGTGTGTGTGTGTGTGTGTGTGTGTGTGTGTGTGTGTGTGTGTGTTGGGGGGCTCCACCGCGGGTGCGGGGCAGCGAGAGGACCTCTCGCACTCCAGAGAGCACGCCTACACCTGGCGACCGGGGCGACTCTCCCACCCCCAGGGGGAGTTGAAGGCTTCCGGCGCCGCCGCTTAGTCCACCGGTTCCCCGGGCAAGCGCAGGAGTCCTGGGAACACACCGCTGCAGCGCTGCCCAGGCGGATGTTACTGGCCCTTGTCGTCCCCGGCCTCGGCCCTGACCCCGGCCCCGACCCCGCATCCGGCCCGGGCCCTCGTCCGGCCAACCTTGTGCAAGTCGCTGTGGCCATTAGACAGACCACTGACCGTCGCTCAGGTCCCCAGCGTGTGGTTGGGACGGCACACCTTCGGCCCCCGTGCATAATGACAGGGCGCTGAGGGGGTTCTCTTGGCAGCCCACGTAAAGCCGCGGCGACGGACCAGGTGGCACCCGGAGCTTGTGCGCGTGCCTAACAGGGGGCCTGGCGTAGCCCAGGCACCTAGGGCGCGGAACGCTGAGGAGACCTGCAAGCCAGGCGTCTCTTCTTGGGCCACCGGAGGCCGGTGGCAGGCGTCTACGGCCATACCACCCTGAACGCGCCCGATCTCGTCTGATCTCGGAAGCTAAGCAGGGTCGGGCCTGGTTAATACTTGGATGGGAGACCGCCTGGGAATACCGGGTGCTGTAGGCTTTTTGCCTGCCGCCACCCACGCTTCTTTTTCCTGACTTTCCCTTGGCCACAGGCTCGCTTGCCCACAAGCCGGCCGGCGTGGATGGCGGGTGCGTTGGGCTGGGGTGCGGTGAGGTGTTGTGGGGCGAAGCACAGGGAGAGAGCCACTGCACCCGAATGCACCCGGCCTACCGGCACCTGAGAGCCCGGGAACGGCCCTCCTCCGCCTTGAGTGCCAGGTCACTCCACGAAACAAGTGGCAGGCCGTCTGTTGGCCGCATTGACTTTAAAAGCAGGTTCAGCGTGGGCTCAGCGGATAGTGTGGATCTGGGATAAGTAAAGGACCCGGGTTCGAAGCCCCAAGGGAACGGCGGGCTGCAAACAGACTTGGAGTCCTCGTGTCTCAGATTAACAGAGCACAGTGTCCCACCTGGACCAAACTTGATGTACGTCTCTGCGTTTTCCCTCCTCTTCCTTCCGCCGAGCCCACTCAGGTCTTCAACGCCGCGCGCTGGTCGAGGCAGGCATAGCACCTGGAGGTGGCCCTGGCCACTACTGCCCCAGCCTGGTAGTCCACCCCTACCTACCAGGGGCTGTCGCCCAGGAGCGCGTGTGCTCAGCTGCCCCCTGCCCTCCTGCACTCCACCTGCCCCGGAGCAGGGTCCTGCCAGTCCCTTTTAATCCGTGGGCGCTCGCAGTGCAACTCAGTCCATGCTCCTGTGCAAACCGGTCCTTGGGAGGTTTGGGAGGGTGGAAGGGGTGGGGGAGAGTTCTGGGGGAGGGGTGTGTGTGTGTGTGTGTGTGTGTGTGTGTGTGTGTGTGTTGGGGGGCTCCACCGCGGGTGCGGGGCAGCGAGAGGACCTCTCGCACTCCAGAGAGCACGCCTACACCTGGCGACCGGGGCGACTCTCCCACCCCCAGGGGGAGTTGAAGGCTTCCGGCGCCGCCGCTTAGTCCACCGGTTCCCCGGGCAAGCGCAGGAGTCCTGGGAACACACCGCTGCAGCGCTGCCCAGGCGGATGTCACTGGCCCTTGTCGTCCCCGGCCTCGGCCCTGACCCCGGCCCCGACCCCGCATCCGGCCCGGGCCCTCCTCCGGCCAACCTTGTGCAAGTCGCTGTGGCCATTAGACAGACCACTGACCGTCGCTCAGGTCCCCAGCGTGTGGTTGGGACGGCACACCTTCGGCCCCCGTGCATAATGACAGGGCGCTGAGGGGGTTCTCTTGGCAGCCCACGTAAAGCCGCGGCGACGGACCAGGTGGCACCCGGAGCTTGTGCGCGTGCCTAACAGGGGGCCTGGCGTAGCCCAGGCACCTAGGGCGCGGAACGCTGAGGAGACCTGCAAGCCAGGCGTCTCTTCTTGGGCCACTGGAGGCCGGTGGCAGGCGTCTACGGCCATACCACCCTGAACGCGCCCGATCTCGTCTGATCTCGGAAGCTAAGCAGGGTCGGGCCTGGTTAGTACTTGGATGGGAGACCGCCTGGGAACACCGGGTGCTGTAGGCTTTTTGCCTGCCGCCACCCACGCCGGCCGGCGTGGATGGCGGGTGCGTTGGGCTGGGGTGCGGTGAGGTGTTGTGGGGCGAAGCACAGGGAGAGAGCCACTGCACCCGAATGCACCCGGCCTACCGGCACCTGAGAGCCCGGGAACGGCCCTCCTCCGCCTTGAGTGCCAGGTCACTCCACGAAACAAGTGGCAGGCCGTCTGTTGGCCGCATTGACTTTAAAAGCAGGTTCAGCGTGGGCTCAGCGGATAGTGTGGATCTGGGATAAGTAAAGGACCCGGGTTCGAAGCCCCAAGGGAACGGCGGGCTGCAAACAGACTTGGAGTCCTCGTGTCTCAGATTAACAGAGCACAGTGTCCCACCTGGACCAAACTTGATGTACGTCTCTGCGTTTTCCCTCCTCTTCCTTCCGCCGAGCCCACTCAGGTCTTCAACGCCGCGCGCTGGTCGAGGCAGGCATAGCACCTGGAGGTGGCCCTGGCCACTACTGCCCCAGCCTGGTAGTCCACCCCTACCTACCAGGGGCTGTCGCCCAGGAGCGCGTGTGCTCAGCTGCCCCCTGCCCTCCTGCACTCCACCTGCCCCGGAGCAGGGTCCTGCCAGTCCCTTTTAATCCGTGGGCGCTCGCAGTGCAACTCAGTCCATGCTCCTGTGCAAACCGGTCCTTGGGAGGTTTGGGAGGGTGGAAGGGGTGGGGGAGAGTTCTGGGGGAGGGGTGTGTGTGTGTGTGTGTGTGTGTGTGTGTGTGTGTGTGTTGGGGGGCTCCACCGCGGGTGCGGGGCAGCGAGAGGACCTCTCGCACTCCAGAGAGCACGCCTACACCTGGCGACCGGGGCGACTCTCCCACCCCCAGGGGGAGTTGAAGGCTTCCGGCGCCGCCGCTTAGTCCACCGGTTCCCCGGGCAAGCGCAGGAGTCCTGGGAACACACCGCTGCAGCGCTGCCCAGGCGGATGTCACTGGCCCTTGTCGTCCCCGGCCTCGGCCCTGACCCCGGCCCCGACCCCGAATCCGGCCCGGGCCCTCCTCCGGCCAACCTTGTGCAAGTCGCTGTGGCCATTAGACAGACCACTGACCGTCGCTCAGGTCCCCAGCGTGTGGTTGGGACGGCACACCTTCGGCCCCCGTGCATAATGACAGGGCGCTGAGGGGGTTCTCTTGGCAGCCCACGTAAAGCCGCGGCGACGGACCAGGTGGCACCCGGAGCTTGTGCGCGTGCCTAACAGGGGGCCTGGCGTAGCCCAGGCACCTAGGGCGCGGAACGCTGAGGAGACCTGCAAGCCAGGCGTCTCTTCTTGGGCCACCGGAGGCCGGTGGCAGGCGTCTACGGCCATACCACCCTGAACGCGCCCGATCTCGTCTGATCTCGGAAGCTAAGCAGGGTCGGGCCTGGTTAGTACTTGGATGGGAGACCGCCTGGGAATACCGGGTGCTGTAGGCTTTTTGCCTGCCGCCACCCACGCTTCTTTTTCCTGACTTTCCCTTGGCCACAGGCTCGCTTGCCCACAAGCCGGCCGGCGTGGATGGCGGGTGCGTTGGGCTGGGGTGCGGTGAGGTGTTGTGGGGCGAAGCACAGGGAGAGAGCCACTGCACCCGAATGCACCCGGCCTACCGGCACCTGAGAGCCCGGGAACGGCCCTCCTCCGCCTTGAGTGCCAGGTCACTCCACGAAACAAGTGGCAGGCCGTCTGTTGGCCGCATTGACTTTAAAAGCAGGTTCAGCGTGGGCTCAGCGGATAGTGTGGATCTGGGATAAGTAAAGGACCCGGGTTCGAAGCCCCAAGGGAACGGCGGGCTGCAAACAGACTTGGAGTCCTCGTGTCTCAGATTAACAGAGCACAGTGTCCCACCTGGACCAAACTTGATGTACGTCTCTGCGTTTTCCCTCCTCTTCCTTCCGCCGAGCCCACTCAGGTCTTCAACGCCGCGCGCTGGTCGAGGCAGGCATAGCACCTGGAGGTGGCCCTGGCCACTACTGCCCCAGCCTGGTAGTCCACCCCTACCTACCAGGGGCTGTCGCCCAGGAGCGCGTGTGCTCAGCTGCCCCCTGCCCTCCTGCACTCCACCTGCCCCGGAGCAGGGTCCTGCCTGTCCCTTTTAATCCGTGGGCGCTCGCAGTGCAACTCAGTCCATGCTCCTGTGCAAACCGGTCCTTGGGAGGTTTGGGAGGGTGGAAGGGGTGGGGGAGAGTTCTGGGGGAGGGGTGTGTGTGTGTGTGTGTGTGTGTGTGTGTGTGTGTGTGTGTGTGTGTGTGTTGGGGGGCTCCACCGCGGGTGCGGGGCAGCGAGAGGACCTCTCGCACTCCAGAGAGCACGCCTACACCTGGCGACCGGGGCGACTCTCCCACCCCCAGGGGGAGTTGAAGGCTTCCGGCGCCGCCGCTTAGTCCACCGGTTCCCCGGGCAAGCGCAGGAGTCCTGGGAACACACCGCTGCAGCGCTGCCCAGGCGGATGTTACTGGCCCTTGTCGTCCCCGGCCTCGGCCCTGACCCCGGCCCCGACCCCGCATCCGGCCCGGGCCCTCGTCCGGCCAACCTTGTGCAAGTCGCTGTGGCCATTAGACAGACCACTGACCGTCGCTCAGGTCCCCAGCGTGTGGTTGGGACGGCACACCTTCGGCCCCCGTGCATAATGACAGGGCGCTGAGGGGGTTCTCTTGGCAGCCCACGTAAAGCCGCGGCGACGGACCAGGTGGCACCCGGAGCTTGTGCGCGTGCCTAACAGGGGGCCTGGCGTAGCCCAGGCACCTAGGGCGCGGAACGCTGAGGAGACCTGCAAGCCAGGCGTCTCTTCTTGGGCCACCGGAGGCCGGTGGCAGGCGTCTACGGCCATACCACCCTGAACGCGCCCGATCTCGTCTGATCTCGGAAGCTAAGCAGGGTCGGGCCTGGTTAATACTTGGATGGGAGACCGCCTGGGAATACCGGGTGCTGTAGGCTTTTTGCCTGCCGCCACCCACGCTTCTTTTTCCTGACTTTCCCTTGGCCACAGGCTCGCTTGCCCACAAGCCGGCCGGCGTGGATGGCGGGTGCGTTGGGCTGGGGTGCGGTGAGGTGTTGTGGGGCGAAGCACAGGGAGAGAGCCACTGCACCCGAATGCACCCGGCCTACCGGCACCTGAGAGCCCGGGAACGGCCCTCCTCCGCCTTGAGTGCCAGGTCACTCCACGAAACAAGTGGCAGGCCGTCTGTTGGCCGCATTGACTTTAAAAGCAGGTTCAGCGTGGGCTCAGCGGATAGTGTGGATCTGGGATAAGTAAAGGACCCGGGTTCGAAGCCCCAAGGGAACGGCGGGCTGCAAACAGACTTGGAGTCCTCGTGTCTCAGATTAACAGAGCACAGTGTCCCACCTGGACCAAACTTGATGTACGTCTCTGCGTTTTCCCTCCTCTTCCTTCCGCCGAGCCCACTCAGGTCTTCAACGCCGCGCGCTGGTCGAGGCAGGCATAGCACCTGGAGGTGGCCCTGGCCACTACTGCCCCAGCCTGGTAGTCCACCCCTACCTACCAGGGGCTGTCGCCCAGGAGCGCGTGTGCTCAGCTGCCCCCTGCCCTCCTGCACTCCACCTGCCCCGGAGCAGGGTCCTGCCAGTCCCTTTTAATCCGTGGGCGCTCGCAGTGCAACTCAGTCCATGCTCCTGTGCAAACCGGTCCTTGGGAGGTTTGGGAGGGTGGAAGGGGTGGGGGAGAGTTCTGGGGGAGGGGTGTGTGTGTGTGTGTGTGTGTGTGTGTGTGTGTGTGTGTTGGGGGGCTCCACCGCGGGTGCGGGGCAGCGAGAGGACCTCTCGCACTCCAGAGAGCACGCCTACACCTGGCGACCGGGGCGACTCTCCCACCCCCAGGGGGAGTTGAAGGCTTCCGGCGCCGCCGCTTAGTCCACCGGTTCCCCGGGCAAGCGCAGGAGTCCTGGGAACACACCGCTGCAGCGCTGCCCAGGCGGATGTCACTGGCCCTTGTCGTCCCCGGCCTCGGCCCTGACCCCGGCCCCGACCCCGCATCCGGCCCGGGCCCTCCTCCGGCCAACCTTGTGCAAGTCGCTGTGGCCATTAGACAGACCACTGACCGTCGCTCAGGTCCCCAGCGTGTGGTTGGGACGGCACACCTTCGGCCCCCGTGCATAATGACAGGGCGCTGAGGGGGTTCTCTTGGCAGCCCACGTAAAGCCGCGGCGACGGACCAGGTGGCACCCGGAGCTTGTGCGCGTGCCTAACAGGGGGCCTGGCGTAGCCCAGGCACCTAGGGCGCGGAACGCTGAGGAGACCTGCAAGCCAGGCGTCTCTTCTTGGGCCACTGGAGGCCGGTGGCAGGCGTCTACGGCCATACCACCCTGAACGCGCCCGATCTCGTCTGATCTCGGAAGCTAAGCAGGGTCGGGCCTGGTTAGTACTTGGATGGGAGACCGCCTGGGAACACCGGGTGCTGTAGGCTTTTTGCCTGCCGCCACCCACGCCGGCCGGCGTGGATGGCGGGTGCGTTGGGCTGGGGTGCGGTGAGGTGTTGTGGGGCGAAGCACAGGGAGAGAGCCACTGCACCCGAATGCACCCGGCCTACCGGCACCTGAGAGCCCGGGAACGGCCCTCCTCCGCCTTGAGTGCCAGGTCACTCCACGAAACAAGTGGCAGGCCGTCTGTTGGCCGCATTGACTTTAAAAGCAGGTTCAGCGTGGGCTCAGCGGATAGTGTGGATCTGGGATAAGTAAAGGACCCGGGTTCGAAGCCCCAAGGGAACGGCGGGCTGCAAACAGACTTGGAGTCCTCGTGTCTCAGATTAACAGAGCACAGTGTCCCACCTGGACCAAACTTGATGTACGTCTCTGCGTTTTCCCTCCTCTTCCTTCCGCCGAGCCCACTCAGGTCTTCAACGCCGCGCGCTGGTCGAGGCAGGCATAGCACCTGGAGGTGGCCCTGGCCACTACTGCCCCAGCCTGGTAGTCCACCCCTACCTACCAGGGGCTGTCGCCCAGGAGCGCGTGTGCTCAGCTGCCCCCTGCCCTCCTGCACTCCACCTGCCCCGGAGCAGGGTCCTGCCAGTCCCTTTTAATCCGTGGGCGCTCGCAGTGCAACTCAGTCCATGCTCCTGTGCAAACCGGTCCTTGGGAGGTTTGGGAGGGTGGAAGGGGTGGGGGAGAGTTCTGGGGGAGGGGTGTGTGTGTGTGTGTGTGTGTGTGTGTGTGTGTGTGTGTGTGTTGGGGGGCTCCACCGCGGGTGCGGGGCAGCGAGAGGACCTCTCGCACTCCAGAGAGCACGCCTACACCTGGCGACCGGGGCGACTCTCCCACCCCCAGGGGGAGTTGAAGGCTTCCGGCGCCGCCGCTTAGTCCACCGGTTCCCCGGGCAAGCGCAGGAGTCCTGGGAACACACCGCTGCAGCGCTGCCCAGGCGGATGTCACTGGCCCTTGTCGTCCCCGGCCTCGGCCCTGACCCCGGCCCCGACCCCGCATCCGGCCCGGGCCCTCCTCCGGCCAACCTTGTGCAAGTCGCTGTGGCCATTAGACAGACCACTGACCGTCGCTCAGGTCCCCAGCGTGTGGTTGGGACGGCACACCTTCGGCCCCCGTGCATAATGACAGGGCGCTGAGGGGGTTCTCTTGGCAGCCCACGTAAAGCCGCGGCGACGGACCAGGTGGCACCCGGAGCTTGTGCGCGTGCCTAACAGGGGGCCTGGCGTAGCCCAGGCACCTAGGGCGCGGAACGCTGAGGAGACCTGCAAGCCAGGCGTCTCTTCTTGGGCCACCGGAGGCCGGTGGCAGGCGTCTACGGCCATACCACCCTGAACGCGCCCGATCTCGTCTGATCTCGGAAGCTAAGCAGGGTCGGGCCTGGTTAGTACTTGGATGGGAGACCGCCTGGGAATACCGGGTGCTGTAGGCTTTTTGCCTGCCGCCACCCACGCTTCTTTTTCCTGACTTTCCCTTGGCCACAGGCTCGCTTGCCCACAAGCCGGCCGGCGTGGATGGCGGGTGCGTTGGGCTGGGGTGCGGTGAGGTGTTGTGGGGCGAAGCACAGGGAGAGAGCCACTGCACCCGAATGCACCCGGCCTACCGGCACCTGAGAGCCCGGGAACGGCCCTCCTCCGCCTTGAGTGCCAGGTCACTCCACGAAACAAGTGGCAGGCCGTCTGTTGGCCGCATTGACTTTAAAAGCAGGTTCAGCGTGGGCTCAGCGGATAGTGTGGATCTGGGATAAGTAAAGGACCCGGGTTCGAAGCCCCAAGGGAACGGCGGGCTGCAAACAGACTTGGAGTCCTCGTGTCTCAGATTAACAGAGCACAGTGTCCCACCTGGACCAAACTTGATGTACGTCTCTGCGTTTTCCCTCCTCTTCCTTCCGCCGAGCCCACTCAGGTCTTCAACGCCGCGCGCTGGTCGAGGCAGGCATAGCACCTGGAGGTGGCCCTGGCCACTACTGCCCCAGCCTGGTAGTCCACCCCTACCTACCAGGGGCTGTCGCCCAGGAGCGCGTGTGCTCAGCTGCCCCCTGCCCTCCTGCACTCCACCTGCCCCGGAGCAGGGTCCTGCCAGTCCCTTTTAATCCGTGGGCGCTCGCAGTGCAACTCAGTCCATGCTCCTGTGCAAACCGGACCTTGGGAGGTTTGGGAGGGTGGAAGGGGTGGGGGAGAGTTCTGGGCGAGGGGTGTGTGTGTGTGTGTGTGTGTGTGTGTGTGTGTGTGTGTGTGTGTTGGGGGGCTCCACCGCGGGTGCGGGGCAGCGAGAGGACCTCTCGCACTCCAGAGAGCACGCCTACACCTGGCGACCGGGGCGACTCTCCCACCCCCAGGGGGAGTTGAAGGCTTCCGGCGCCGCCGCTTAGTCCACCGGTTCCCCGGGCAAGCGCAGGAGTCCTGGGAACACACCGCTGCAGCGCTGCCCAGGCGGATGTCACTGGCCCTTGTCGTCCCCGGCCTCGGCCCTGACCCCGGCCCCGACCCCGCATCCGGCCCGGGCCCTCCTCCGGCCAACCTTGTGCAAGTCGCTGTGGCCATTAGACAGACCACTGACCGTCGCTCAGGTCCCCAGCGTGTGGTTGGGACGGCACACCTTCGGCCCCCGTGCATAATGACAGGGCGCTGAGGGGGTTCTCTTGGCAGCCCACGTAAAGCCGCGGCGACGGACCAGGTGGCACCCGGAGCTTGTGCGCGTGCCTAACAGGGGGCCTGGCGTAGCCCAGGCACCTAGGGCGCGGAACGCTGAGGAGACCTGCAAGCCAGGCGTCTCTTCTTGGGCCACCGGAGGCCGGTGGCAGGCGTCTACGGCCATACCACCCTGAACGCGCCCGATCTCGTCTGATCTCGGAAGCTAAGCAGGGTCGGGCCTGGTTAGTACTTGGATGGGAGACCGCCTGGGAACACCGGGTGCTGTAGGCTTTTTGCCTGCCGCCACCCACGCTTCTTTTTCCTGACTTTCCCTTGGCCACAGGCTCGCTTGCCCACAAGCCGGCCGGCGTGGATGGCGGGTGCGTTGGGCTGGGGTGCGGTGAGGTGTTGTGGGGCGAAGCACAGGGAGAGAGCCACTGCACCCGAATGCACCCGGCCTACCGGCACCTGAGAGCCCGGGAACGGCCCTCCTCCGCCTTGAGTGCCAGGTCACTCCACGAAACAAGTGGCAGGCCGTCTGTTGGCCGCATTGACTTTAAAAGCAGGTTCAGCGTGGGCTCAGCGGATAGTGTGGATCTGGGATAAGTAAAGGACCCGGGTTCGAAGCCCCAAGGGAACGGCGGGCTGCAAACAGACTTGGAGTCCTCGTGTCTCAGATTAACAGAGCACAGTGTCCCACCTGGACCAAACTTGATGTACGTCTCTGCGTTTTCCCTCCTCTTCCTTCCGCCGAGCCCACTCAGGTCTTCAACGCCGCGCGCTGGTCGAGGCAGGCATAGCACCTGGAGGTGGCCCTGGCCACTACTGCCCCAGCCTGGTAGTCCACCCCTACCTACCAGGGGCTGTCGCCCAGGAGCGCGTGTGCTCAGCTGCCCCCTGCCCTCCTGCACTCCACCTGCCCCGGAGCAGGGTCCTGCCAGTCCCTTTTAATCCGTGGGCGCTCGCAGTGCAACTCAGTCCATGCTCCTGTGCAAACCGGTCCTTGGGAGGTTTGGGAGGGTGGAAGGGGTGGGGGAGAGTTCTGGGGGAGGGGTGTGTGTGTGTGTGTGTGTGTGTGTGTGTGTGTGTGTTGGGGGGCTCCACCGCGGGTGCGGGGCAGCGAGAGGACCTCTCGCACTCCAGAGAGCACGCCTACACCTGGCGACCGGGGCGACTCTCCCACCCCCAGGGGGAGTTGAAGGCTTCTGGCGCCGCCGCTTAGTCCACCGGTTCCCCGGGCAAGCGCAGGAGTCCTGGGAACACACCGCTGCAGCGCTGCCCAGGCGGATGTCACTGGCCCTTGTCGTCCCCGGCCTCGGCCCTGACCCCGGCCCCGACCCCGCATCCGGCCCGGGCCCTCCTCCGGCCAACCTTGTGCAAGTCGCTGTGGCCATTAGACAGACCACTGACCGTCGCTCAGGTCCCCAGCGTGTGGTTGGGACGGCACACCTTCGGCCCCCGTGCATAATGACAGGGCGCTGAGGGGGTTCTCTTGGCAGCCCACGTAAAGCCGCGGCGACGGACCAGGTGGCACCCGGAGCTTGTGCGCGTGCCTAACAGGGGGCCTGGCGTAGCCCAGGCACCTAGGGCGCGGAACGCTGAGGAGACCTGCAAGCCAGGCGTCTCTTCTTGGGCCACTGGAGGCCGGTGGCAGGCGTCTACGGCCATACCACCCTGAACGCGCCCGATCTCGTCTGATCTCGGAAGCTAAGCAGGGTCGGGCCTGGTTAGTACTTGGATGGGAGACCGCCTGGGAATACCGGGTGCTGTATAGGCTTTTTGCCTGCCGCCACCCACGCTTCTTTTTCCTGACTTTCCCTTGGCCACAGGCTCGCTTGCCCACAAGCCGGCCGGCGTGGATGGCGGGTGCGTTGGGCTGGGGTGCGGTGAGGTGTTGTGGGGCGAAGCACAGGGAGAGAGCCACTGCACCCGAATGCACCCGGCCTACCGGCACCTGAGAGCCCGGGAACGGCCCTCCTCCGCCTTGAGTGCCAGGTCACTCCACGAAACAAGTGGCAGGCCGTCTGTTGGCCGCATTGACTTTAAAAGCAGGTTCAGCGTGGGCTCAGCGGATAGTGTGGATCTGGGATAAGTAAAGGACCCGGGTTCGAAGCCCCAAGGGAACGGCGGGCTGCAAACAGACTTGGAGTCCTCGTGTCTCAGATTAACAGAGCACAGTGTCCCACCTGGACCAAACTTGATGTACGTCTCTGCTTTTTCCCTCCTCTTCCTTCCGCCGAGCCCACTCAGGTCTTCAACGCCGCGCGCTGGTCGAGGCAGGCATAGCACCTGGAGGTGGCCCTGGCCACTACTGCCCCAGCCTGGTAGTCCACCCCTACCTACCAGGGGCTGTCGCCCAGGAGCGCGTGTGCTCAGCTGCCCCCTGCCCTCCTGCACTCCACCTGCCCCGGAGCAGGGTCCTGCCAGTCCCTTTTAATCCGTGGGCGCTCGCAGTGCAACTCAGTCCATGCTCCTGTGCAAACCGGTCCTTGGGAGGTTTGGGAGGGTGGAAGGGGTGGGGGAGAGTTCTGGGGGAGGGGTGTGTGTGTGTGTGTGTGTGTGTGTGTGTGTGTGTGTGTGTTGGGGGGCTCCACCGCGGGTGCGGGGCAGCGAGAGGACCTCTCGCACTCCAGAGAGCACGCCTACACCTGGCGACCGGGGCGACTCTCCCACCCCCAGGGGGAGTTGAAGGCTTCCGGCGCCGCCGCTTAGTCCACCGGTTCCCCGGGCAAGCGCAGGAGTCCTGGGAACACACCGCTGCAGCGCTGCCCAGGCGGATGTCACTGGCCCTTGTCGTCCCCGGCCTCGGCCCTGACCCCGGCCCCGACCCCGCATCCGGCCCGGGCCCTCCTCCGGCCAACCTTGTGCAAGTCGCTGTGGCCATTAGACAGACCACTGACCGTCGCTCAGGTCCCCAGCGTGTGGTTGGGACGGCACACCTTCGGCCCCCGTGCATAATGACAGGGCGCTGAGGGGGTTCTCTTGGCAGCCCACGTAAAGCCGCGGCGACGGACCAGGTGGCACCCGGAGCTTGTGCGCGTGCCTAACAGGGGGCCTGGCGTAGCCCAGGCACCTAGGGCGCGGAACGCTGAGGAGACCTGCAAGCCAGGCGTCTCTTCTTGGGCCACCGGAGGCCGGTGGCAGGCGTCTACGGCCATACCACCCTGAACGCGCCCGATCTCGTCTGATCTCGGAAGCTAAGCAGGGTCGGGCTCGGTTAGTACTTGGATGGGAGACCGCCTGGGAACACCGGGTGCTGTAGGCTTTTTGCCTGCCGCCACCCACGCTTCTTTTTCCTGACTTTCCCTTGGCCACAGGCTCGCTTGCCCACAAGCCGGCCGGCGTGGATGGCGGGTGCGTTGGGCTGGGGTGCGGTGAGGTGTTGTGGGGCGAAGCACAGGGAGAGAGCCACTGCACCCGAATGCACCCGGCCTACCGGCACCTGAGAGCCCGGGAACGGCCCTCCTCCGCCTTGAGTGCCAGGTCACTCCACGAAACAAGTGGCAGGCCGTCTGTTGGCCGCATTGACTTTAAAAGCAGGTTCAGCGTGGGCTCAGCGGATAGTGTGGATCTGGGATAAGTAAAGGACCCGGGTTCGAAGCCCCAAGGGAACGGCGGGCTGCAAACAGACTTGGAGTCCTCGTGTCTCAGATTAACAGAGCACAGTGTCCCACCTGGACCAAACTTGATGTACGTCTCTGCGTTTTCCCTCCTCTTCCTTCCGCCGAGCCCACTCAGGTCTTCAACGCCGCGCGCTGGTCGAGGCAGGCATAGCACCTGGAGGTGGCCCTGGCCACTACTGCCCCAGCCTGGTAGTCCACCCCTACCTACCAGGGGCTGTCGCCCAGGAGCGCGTGTGCTCAGCTGCCCCCTGCCCTCCTGCACTCCACCTGCCCCGGAGCAGGGTCCTGCCAGTCCCTTTTAATCCGTGGGCGCTCGCAGTGCAACTCAGTCCATGCTCCTGTGCAAACCGGTCCTTGGGAGGTTTGGGAGGGTGGAAGGGGTGGGGGAGAGTTCTGGGGGAGGGGTGTGTGTGTGTGTGTGTGTGTGTGTGTGTGTGTGTGTGTGTGTTGGGGGGCTCCACCGCGGGTGCGGGGCAGCGAGAGGACCTCTCGCACTCCAGAGAGCACGCCTACACCTGGCGACCGGGGCGACTCTCCCACCCCCAGGGGGAGTTGAAGGCTTCCGGCGCCGCCGCTTAGTCCACCGGTTCCCCGGGCAAGCGCAGGAGTCCTGGGAACACACCGCTGCAGCGCTGCCCAGGCGGATGTCACTGGCCCTTGTCGTCCCCGGCCTCGGCCCTGACCCCGGCCCCGACCCCGCATCCGGCCCGGGCCCTCCTCCGGCCAACCTTGTGCAAGTCGCTGTGGCCATTAGACAGACCACTGACCGTCGCTCAGGTCCCCAGCGTGTGGTTGGGACGGCACACCTTCGGCCCCCGTGCATAATGACAGGGCGCTGAGGGGGTTCTCTTGGCAGCCCACGTAAAGCCGCGGCGACGGACCAGGTGGCACCCGGAGCTTGTGCGCGTGCCTAACAGGGGGCCTGGCGTAGCCCAGGCACCTAGGGCGCGGAACGCTGAGGAGACCTGCAAGCCAGGCGTCTCTTCTTGGGCCACCGGAGGCCGGTGGCAGGCGTCTACGGCCATACCACCCTGAACGCGCCCGATCTCGTCTGATCTCGGAAGCTAAGCAGGGTCGGGCCTGGTTAGTACTTGGATGGGAGACCGCCTGGGAATACCGGGTGCTGTAGGCTTTTTGCCTGCCGCCACCCACGCTTCTTTTTCCTGACTTTCCCTTGGCCACAGGCTCGCTTGCCCACAAGCCGGCCGGCGTGGATGGCGGGTGCGTTGGGCTGGGGTGCGGTGAGGTGTTGTGGGGCGAAGCACAGGGAGAGAGCCACTGCACCCGAATGCACCCGGCCTACCGGCACCTGAGAGCCCGGGAACGGCCCTCCTCCGCCTTGAGTGCCAGGTCACTCCACGAAACAAGTGGCAGGCCGTCTGTTGGCCGCATTGACTTTAAAAGCAGGTTCAGCGTGGGCTCAGCGGATAGTGTGGATCTGGGATAAGTAAAGGACCCGGGTTCGAAGCCCCAAGGGAACGGCGGGCTGCAAACAGACTTGGAGTCCTCGTGTCTCAGATTAACAGAGCACAGTGTCCCACCTGGACCAAACTTGATGTACGTCTCTGCGTTTTCCCTCCTCTTACTTCCGCCGAGCCCACTCAGGTCTTCAACGCCGCGCGCTGGTCGAGGCAGGCATAGCACCTGGAGGTGGCCCTGGCCACTACTGCCCCAGCCTGGTAGTCCACCCCTACCTACCAGGGGCTGTCGCCCAGGAGCGCGTGTGCTCAGCTGCCCCCTGCCCTCCTGCACTCCACCTGCCCCGGAGCAGGGTCCTGCCAGTCCCTTTTAATCCGTGGGCGCTCGCAGTGCAACTCAGTCCATGCTCCTGTGCAAACCGGACCTTGGGAGGTTTGGGAGGGTGGAAGGGGTGGGGGAGAGTTCTGGGCGAGGGGTGTGTGTGTGTGTGTGTGTGTGTGTGTGTGTGTGTGTGTGTGTGTGTGTTGGGGGGCTCCACCGCGGGTGCGGGGCAGCGAGAGGACCTCTCGCACTCCAGAGAGCACGCCTACACCTGGCGACCGGGGCGACTCTCCCACCCCCAGGGGGAGTTGAAGGCTTCCGGCGCCGCCGCTTAGTCCACCGGTTCCCCGGGCAAGCGCAGGAGTCCTGGGAACACACCGCTGCAGCGCTGCCCAGGCGGATGTCACTGGCCCTTGTCGTCCCCGGCCTCGGCCCTGACCCCGGCCCCGACCCCGCATCCGGCCCGGGCCCTCCTCCGGCCAACCTTGTGCAAGTCGCTGTGGCCATTAGACAGACCACTGACCGTCGCTCAGGTCCCCAGCGTGTGGTTGGGACGGCACACCTTCGGCCCCCGTGCATAATGACAGGGCGCTGAGGGGGTTCTCTTGGCAGCCCACGTAAAGCCGCGGCGACGGACCAGGTGGCACCCGGAGCTTGTGCGCGTGCCTAACAGGGGGCCTGGCGTAGCGCAGGCACCTAGGGCGCGGAACGCTGAGGAGACCTGCAAGCCAGGCGTCTCTTCTTAGGCCACCGGAGGCCGGTGGCAGGCGTCTACGGCCATACCACCCTGAACGCGCCCGATCTCGTCTGATCTCGGAAGCTAAGCAGGGTCGGGCCTGGTTAGTACTTGGATGGGAGACCGCCTGGGAACACCGGGTGCTGTAGGCTTTTTGCCTGCCGCCACCCACGCTTCTTTTTCCTGACTTTCCCTTGGCCACAGGCTCGCTTGCCCACAAGCCGGCCGGCGTGGATGGCGGGTGCGTTGGGCTGGGGTGCGGTGAGGTGTTGTGGGGCGAAGCACAGGGAGAGAGCCACTGCACCCGAATGCACCCGGCCTACCGGCACCTGAGAGCCCGGGAACGGCCCTCCTCCGCCTTGAGTGCCAGGTCACTCCACGAAACAAGTGGCAGGCCGTCTGTTGGCCGCATTGACTTTAAAAGCAGGTTCAGCGTGGGCTCAGCGGATAGTGTGGATCTGGGATAAGTAAAGGACCCGGGTTCGAAGCCCCAAGGGAACGGCGGGCTGCAAACAGACTTGGAGTCCTCGTGTCTCAGATTAACAGAGCACAGTGTCCCACCTGGACCAAACTTGATGTACGTCTCTGCGTTTTCCCTCCTCTTCCTTCCGCCGAGCCCACTCAGGTCTTCAACGCCGCGCGCTGGTCGAGGCAGGCATAGCACCTGGAGGTGGCCCTGGCCACTACTGCCCCAGCCTGGTAGTCCACCCCTACCTACCAGGGGCTGTCGCCCAGGAGCGCGTGTGCTCAGCTGCCCCCTGCCCTCCTGCACTCCACCTGCCCCGGAGCAGGGTCCTGCCAGTCCCTTTTAATCCGTGGGCGCTCGCAGTGCAACTCAGTCCATGCTCCTGTGCAAACCGGTCCTTGGGAGGTTTGGGAGGGTGGAAGGGGTGGGGGAGAGTTCTGGGGGAGGGGTGTGTGTGTGTGTGTGTGTGTGTGTGTGTGTGTGTGTGTGTGTGTGTTGGGGGGCTCCACCGCGGGTGCGGGGCAGCGAGAGGACCTCTCGCACTCCAGAGAGCACGCCTACACCTGGCGACCGGGGCGACTCTCCCACCCCCAGGGGGAGTTGAAGGCTTCCGGCGCCGCCGCTTAGTCCACCGGTTCCCCGGGCAAGCGCAGGAGTCCTGGGAACACACCGCTGCAGCGCTGCCCAGGCGGATGTCACTGGCCCTTGTCGTCCCCGGCCTCGGCCCTGACCCCGGCCCCGACCCCGCATCCGGCCCGGGCCCTCCTCCGGCCAACCTTGTGCAAGTCGCTGTGGCCATTAGACAGACCACTGACCGTCGCTCAGGTCCCCAGCGTGTGGTTGGGACGGCACACCTTCGGCCCCCGTGCATAATGACAGGGCGCTGAGGGGGTTCTCTTGGCAGCCCACGTAAAGCCGCGGCGACGGACCAGGTGGCACCCGGAGCTTGTGCGCGTGCCTAACAGGGGGCCTGGCGTAGCCCAGGCACCTAGGGCGCGGAACGCTGAGGAGACCTGCAAGCCAGGCGTCTCTTCTTGGGCCACCGGAGGCCGGTGGCAGGCGTCTACGGCCATACCACCCTGAACGCGCCCGATCTCGTCTGATCTCGGAAGCTAAGCAGGGTCGGGCCTGGTTAGTACTTGGATGGGAGACCGCCTGGGAACACCGGGTGCTGTAGGCTTTTTGCCTGCCGCCACCCACGCTTCTTTTTCCTGACTTTCCCTTGGCCACAGGCTCGCTTGCCCACAAGCCGGCCGGCGTGGATGGCGGGTGCGTTGGGCTGGGGTGCGGTGAGGTGTTGTGGGGCGAAGCACAGGGAGAGAGCCACTGCACCCGAATGCACCCGGCCTACCGGCACCTGAGAGCCCGGGAACGGCCCTCCTCCGCCTTGAGTGCCAGGTCACTCCACGAAACAAGTGGCAGGCCGTCTGTTGGCCGCATTGACTTTAAAAGCAGGTTCAGCGTGGGCTCAGCGGATAGTGTGGATCTGGGATAAGTAAAGGACCCGGGTTCGAAGCCCCAAGGGAACGGCGGGCTGCAAACAGACTTGGAGTCCTCGTGTCTCAGATTAACAGAGCACAGTGTCCCACCTGGACCAAACTTGATGTACGTCTCTGCGTTTTCCCTCCTCTTCCTTCCGCCGAGCCCACTCAGGTCTTCAACGCCGCGCGCTGGTCGAGGCAGGCATAGCACCTGGAGGTGGCCCTGGCCACTACTGCCCCAGCCTGGTAGTCCACCCCTACCTACCAGGGGCTGTCGCCCAGGAGCGCGTGTGCTCAGCTGCCCCCTGCCCTCCTGCACTCCACCTGCCCCGGAGCAGGGTCCTGCCAGTCCCTTTTAATCCGTGGGCGCTCGCAGTGCAACTCAGTCCATGCTCCTGTGCAAACCGGTCCTTGGGAGGTTTGGGAGGGTGGAAGGGGTGGGGGAGAGTTCTGGGGGAGGGGTGTGTGTGTGTGTGTGTGTGTGTGTGTGTGTGTGTGTGTGTGTGTTGGGGGGCTCCACCGCGGGTGCGGGGCAGCGAGAGGACCTCTCGCACTCCAGAGAGCACGCCTACACCTGGCGACCGGGGCGACTCTCCCACCCCCAGGGGGAGTTGAAGGCTTCCGGCGCCGCCGCTTAGTCCACCGGTTCCCCGGGCAAGCGCAGGAGTCCTGGGAACACACCGCTGCAGCGCTGCCCAGGCGGATGTCACTGGCCCTTGTCGTCCCCGGCCTCGGCCCTGACCCCGGCCCCGACCCCGCATCCGGCCCGGGCCCTCCTCCGGCCAACCTTGTGCAAGTCGCTGTGGCCATTAGACAGACCACTGACCGTCGCTCAGGTCCCCAGCGTGTGGTTGGGACGGCACACCTTCGGCCCCCGTGCATAATGACAGGGCGCTGAGGGGGTTCTCTTGGCAGCCCACGTAAAGCCGCGGCGACGGACCAGGTGGCACCCGGAGCTTGTGCGCGTGCCTAACAGGGGGCCTGGCGTAGCCCAGGCACCTAGGGCGCGGAACGCTGAGGAGACCTGCAAGCCAGGCGTCTCTTCTTGGGCCACCGGAGGCCGGTGGCAGGCGTCTACGGCCATACCACCCTGAACGCGCCCGATCTCGTCTGATCTCGGAAGTTAAGCAGGGTCGGGCCTGGTTAGTACTTGGATGGGAGACCGCCTGGGAATACCGGGTGCTGTAGGCTTTTTGCCTGCCGCCACCCACGCTTCTTTTTCCTGACTTTCCCTTGGCCACAGGCTCGCTTGCCCACAAGCCGGCCGGCGTGGATGGCGGGTGCGTTGGGCTGGGGTGCGGTGAGGTGTTGTGGGGCGAAGCACAGGGAGAGAGCCACTGCACCCGAATGCACCCGTCCTACCGGCACCTGAGAGCCCGGGAACGGCCCTCCTCCGCCTTGAGTGCCAGGTCACTCCACGAAACAAGTGGCAGGCCGTCTGTTGGCCGCATTGACTTTAAAAGCAGGTTCAGCGTGGGCTCAGCGGATAGTGTGGATCTGGGATAAGTAAAGGACCCGGGTTCGAAGCCCCAAGGGAACGGCGGGCTGCAAACAGACTTGGAGTCCTCGTGTCTCAGATTAACAGAGCACAGTGTCCCACCTGGACCAAACTTGATGTACGTCTCTGCGTTTTCCCTCCTCTTCCTTCCGCCGAGCCCACTCAGGTCTTCAACGCCGCGCGCTGGTCGAGGCAGGCATAGCACCTGGAGGTGGCCCTGGCCACTACTGCCCCAGCCTGGTAGTCCACCCCTACCTACCAGGGGCTGTCGCCCAGGAGCGCGTGTGCTCAGCTGCCCCCTGCCCTCCTGCACTCCACCTGCCCCGGAGCAGGGTCCTGCCAGTCCCTTTTAATCCGTGGGCGCTCGCAGTGCAACTCAGTCCATGCTCCTGTGCAAACCGGTCCTTGGGAGGTTTGGGAGGGTGGAAGGGGTGGGGGAGAGTTCTGGGGGAGGGGTGTGTGTGTGTGTGTGTGTGTGTGTTGGGGGGCTCCACCGCGGGTGCGGGGCAGCGAGAGGACCTCTCGCACTCCAGAGAGCACGCCTACACCTGGCGACCGGGGCGACTCTCCCACCCCCAGGGGGAGTTGAAGGCTTCCGGCGCCGCCGCTTAGTCCACCGGTTCCCCGGGCAAGCGCAGGAGTCCTGGGAACACACCGCTGCAGCGCTGCCCAGGCGGATGTCACTGGCCCTTGTCGTCCCCGGCCTCGGCCCTGACCCCGGCCCCGACCCCGCATCCGGCCCGGGCCCTCCTCCGGCCAACCTTGTGCAAGTCGCTGTGGCCATTAGACAGACCACTGACCGTCGCTCAGGTCCCCAGCGTGTGGTTGGGACGGCACACCTTCGGCCCCCGTGCATAATGACAGGGCGCTGAGGGGGTTCTCTTGGCAGCCCACGTAAAGCCGCGGCGACGGACCAGGTGGCACCCGGAGCTTGTGCGCGTGCCTAACAGGGGGCCTGGCGTAGCCCAGGCACCTAGGGCGCCGAACGCTGAGGAGACCTGCAAGCCAGGCGTCTCTTCTTGGGCCACCGGAGGCCGGTGGCAGGCGTCTACGGCCATACCACCCTGAACGCGCCTGATCTCGGAAGCTAAGCAGGGTCGGGCCTGGTTAGTACTTGGATGGGAGACCGCCTGGGAATACCGGGTGCTGTAGGCTTTTTGCCTGCCGCCACCCACGCTTCTTTTTCCTGACTTTCCCTTGGCCACAGGCTCGCTTGCCCACAAGCCGGCCGGCGTGGATGGCGGGTGCGTTGGGCTGGGGTGCGGTGAGGTGTTGTGGGGCGAAGCACAGGGAGAGAGCCACTGCACCCGAATGCACCCGTCCTACCGGCACCTGAGAGCCCGGGAACGGCCCTCCTCCGCCTTGAGTGCCAGGTCACTCCACGAAACAAGTGGCAGGCCGTCTGTTGGCCGCATTGACTTTAAAAGCAGGTTCAGCGTGGGCTCAGCGGATAGTGTGGATCTGGGATAAGTAAAGGACACGGGTTCGAAGCCCCAAGGGAACGGCGGGCTGCAAACAGACTTGGAGTCCTCGTGTCTCAGATTAACAGAGCACAGTGTCCCACCTGGACCAAACTTGATGTACGTCTCTGCGTTTTCCCTCCTCTTCCTTCCGCCGAGCCCACTCAGGTCTTCAAAGCCGCGCGCTGGTCGAGGCAGGCATAGCACCTGGAGGTGGCCCTGGCCACTACTGCCCCAGCCTGGTAGTCCACCCCTACCTACCAGGGGCTGACGCCCAGGAGCGCGTGTGCTCAGCTGCCCCCTGCCCTCCTGCACTCCACCTGCCCCGGAGCAGGGTCCTGCCAGTCCCTTTTAATCCGTGGGCGCTCGCAGTGCAACTCAGTCCATGCTCCTGTGCAAACCGGACCTTGGGAGGTTTGGGAGGGTGGAAGGGGTGGGGGAGAGTTCTGGGCGAGGGTGTGTGTGTGTGTGTGTGTGTGTGTGTGTGTGTGTGTGTGTGTTGGGGGGCTCCACCGCGGGTGCGGGGCAGCGAGAGGACCTCTCGCACTCCAGAGAGCACGCCTACACCTGGCGACCGGGGCGACTCTCCCACCCCCAGGGGGAGTTGAAGGCTTCCGGCGCCGCCGCTTAGTCCACCGGTTCCCCGGGCAAGCGCAGGAGTCCTGGGAACACACCGCTGCAGCGCTGCCCAGGCGGATGTCACTGGCCCTTGTCGTCCCCGGCCTCGGCCCTGACCCCGGCCCCGACCCCGCATCCGGCCCGGGCCCTCCTCCGGCCAACCTTGTGCAAGTCGCTGTGGCCATTAGACAGACCACTGACCGTCGCTCAGGTCCCCAGCGTGTGGTTGGGACGGCACACCTTCGGCCCCCGTGCATAATGACAGGGCGCTGAGGGGGTTCTCTTGGCAGCCCACGTAAAGCCGCGGCGACGGACCAGGTGGCACCCGGAGCTTGTGCGCATGCCTAACAGGGGGCCAGGCGTAGCCCAGGCACCTAGGGCGCGGAACGCTGAGGAGACCTGCAAGCCAGGCGTCTCTTCTTGGGCCACCGGAGGCCGGTGGCAGGCGTCTACGGCCATACCACCCTGAACGCGCCCGATCTCGTCTGATCTCGGAAGCTAAGCAGGGTCGGGCCTGGTTAGTACTTGGATGGGAGACCGCCTGGGAATACCGGGTGCTGTAGGCTTTTTGCCTGCCGCCACCCACGCTTCTTTTTCCTGACTTTCCCTTGGCCACAGGCTCGCTTGCCCACAAGCCGGCCGGCGTGGATGGCGGGTGCGTTGGGCTGGGGTGCGGTGAGGTGTTGTGGGGCGAAGCACAGGGAGAGAGCCACTGCACCCGAATGCACCCGTCCTACCGGCACCTGAGAGCCCGGGAACGGCCCTCCTCCGCCTTGAGTGCCAGGTCACTCCACGAAACAAGTGGCAGGCCGTCTGTTGGCCGCATTGACTTTAAAAGCAGGTTCAGCGTGGGCTCAGCGGATAGTGTGGATCTGGGATAAGTAAAGGACCCGGGTTCGAAGCCCCAAGGGAACGGCGGGCTGCAAACAGACTTGGAGTCCTCGTGTCTCAGGTTAACAGAGCACAGTGTCCCACCTGGACCAAACTTGATGTACGTCTCTGCGTTTTCCCTCCTCTTCCTTCCGCCGAGCCCACTCAGGTCTTCAACGCCGCGCGCTGGTCGAGGCAGGCATAGCACCTGGAGGTGGCCCTGGCCACTACTGCCCCAGCCTGGTAGTCCACCCCTACCTACCAGGGGCTGTCGCCCAGGAGCGCGTGTGCTCAGCTGCCCCCTGCCCTCCTGCACTCCACCTGCCCCGGAGCAGGGTCCTGCCAGTCCCTTTTAATCCGTGGGCGCTCGCAGTGCAACTCAGTCCATGCTCCTGTGCAAACCGGTCCTTGGGAGGTTTGGGAGGGTGGAAGGGGTGGGGGAGAGTTCTGGGGGAGGGGTGTGTGTGTGTGTGTGTGTGTGTGTGTGTGTGTGTGTGTGTTGGGGGGCTCCACCGCGGGTGCGGGGCAGCGAGAGGACCTCTCGCACTCCAGAGAGCACGCCTACACCTGGCGACCGGGGCGACTCTCCCACCCCCAGGGGGAGTTGAAGGCTTCCGGCGCCGCCGCTTAGTCCACCGGTTCCCCGGGCAAGCGCAGGAGTCCTGGGAACACACCGCTGCAGCGCTGCCCAGGCGGATGTCACTGACCCTTGTCGTCCCCGGCCTCGGCCCTGACCCCGGCCCCGACCCCGCATCCGGCCCGGGCCCTCCTCCCGCCAACCTTGTGCAAGTCGCTGTGGCCATTAGACAGACCACTGACCGTCGCTCAGGTCCCCAGCGTGTGGTTGGGACGGCACACCTTCGGCCCCCGTGCATAATGACAGGGCGCTGAGGGGGTTCTCTTGGCAGCCCACGTAAAGCCGCGGCGACGGACCAGGTGGCACCCGGAGCATGTGCGCGTGCCTAACAGGGGGCCTGGCGTAGCCCAGGCACTTAGGGCGCGGAACGCTGAGAAGACCTGCAAGCCAGGCGTCTCTTCTTGGGCCACCGGAGGCCGGTGGCATGCGTCTACGGCCATACCACCCTGAACGCGCCCGATCTCGTCTGATCTCGGAAGCTAAGCAGGGTCGGGCCTGGTTAGTACTTGGATGGGAGACCGCCTGGGAATACCGGGTGCTGTAGGCTTTTTGCCTGCCGCCACCCACGCTTCTTTTTCCTGACTTTCCCTTGGCCACAGGCTCGCTTGCCCACAAGCCGGCCGGCGTGGATGGCGGGTGCGTTGGGCTGGGGTGCGGTGAGGTGTTGTGGGGCGAAGCACAGGGAGAGAGCCACTGCACCCGAATGCACCCGGCCTACCGGCACCTGAGAGCCCGGGAACGGCCCTCCTCCGCCTTGAGTGCCAGGTCACTCCACGAAACAAGTGGCAGGCCGTCTGTTGGCCGCATTGACTTTAAAAGCAGGTTCAGCGTGGGCTCAGCGGATAGTGTGGATCTGGGATAAGTAAAGGACCCGGGTTCGAAGCCCCAAGGGAACGGCGGGCTGCAAACAGACTTGGAGTCCTCGTGTCTCAGATTAACAGAGCACAGTGTCCCACCTGGACCAAACTTGATGTACGTCTCTGCGTTTTCCCTCCTCTTCCTTCCGCCGAGCCCACTCAGGTCTTCAACGCCGCGCGCTGGTCGAGGCAGGCATAGCACCTGGAGGTGGCCCTGGCCACTACTGCCCCAGCCTGGTAGTCCACCCCTACCTACCAGGGGCTGTCGCCCAGGAGCGCGTGTGCTCAGCTGCCCCCTGCCCTCCTGCACTCCACCTGCCCCGGAGCAGGGTCCTGCCAGTCCCTTTTAATCCGTGGGCGCTCGCAGTGCAACTCAGTCCATGCTCCTGTGCAAACCGGTCCTTGGGAGGTTTGGGAGGGTGGAAGGGGTGGGGGAGAGTTCTGGGGGAGGGGTGTGTGTGTGTGTGTGTGTGTGTGTGTGTGTGTGTGTGTGTGTGTGTTGGGGGGCTCCACCGCGGGTGCGGGGCAGCGAGAGGACCTCTCGCACTCCAGAGAGCACGCCTACACCTGGCGACCGGGGCGACTCTCCCACCCCCAGGGGGAGTTGAAGGCTTCCGGCGCCGCCGCTTAGTCCACCGGTTCCCCGGGCAAGCGCAGGAGTCCTGGGAACACACCGCTGCAGCGCTGCCCAGGCGGATGTCACTGGCCCTTGTCGTCCCCGGCCTCGGCCCTGACCCCGGCCCCGACCCCGCATCCGGCCCGGGCCCTCCTCCGGCCAACCTTGTGCAAGTCGCTGTGGCCATTAGACAGACCACTGACCGTCGCTCAGGTCCCCAGCGTGTGGTTGGGACGGCACACCTTCGGCCCCCGTGCATAATGACAGGGCGCTGAGGGGGTTCTCTTGGCAGCCCACGTAAAGCCGCGGCGACGGACCAGGTGGCACCCGGAGCTTGTGCGCGTGCCTAACAGGGGGCCTGGCGTAGCCCAGGCACCTAGGGCGCGGAACGCTGAGGAGACCTGCAAGCCAGGCGTCTCTTCTTGGGCCACCGGAGGCCGGTGGCAGGCGTCTACGGCCATACCACCCTGAACGCGCCCGATCTCGTCTGATCTCGGAAGCTAAGCAGGGTCGGGCCTGGTTAGTACTTGGATGGGAGACCGCCTGGGAATACCGGGTGCTGTAGGCTTTTTGCCTGCCGCCACCCACGCTTCTTTTTCCTGACTTTCCCTTGGCCACAGGCTCGCTTGCCCACAAGCCGGCCGGCGTGGATGGCGGGTGCGTTGGGCTGGGGTGCGGTGAGGTGTTGTGGGGCGAAGCACAGGGAGAGAGCCACTGCACCCGAATGCACCCGGCCTACCGGCACCTGAGAGCCCGGGAACGGCCCTCCTCCGCCTTGAGTGCCAGGTCACTCCACGAAACAAGTGGCAGGCCGTCTGTTGGCCGCATTGACTTTAAAAGCAGGTTCAGCGTGGGCTCAGCGGATAGTGTGGATCTGGGATAAGTAAAGGACCCGGGTTCGAAGCCCCAAGGGAACGGCGGGCTGCAAACAGACTTGGAGTCCTCGTGTCTCAGATTAACAGAGCACAGTGTCCCACCTGGACCAAACTTGATGTACGTCTCTGCGTTTTCCCTCCTCTTCCTTCCGCCGAGCCCACTCAGGTCTTCAACGCCGCGCGCTGGTCGAGGCAGGCATAGCACCTGGAGGTGGCCCTGGCCACTACTGCCCCAGCCTGGTAGTCCACCCCTACCTACCAGGGGCTGTCGCCCAGGAGCGCGTGTGCTCAGCTGCCCCCTGCCCTCCTGCACTCCACCTGCCCCGGAGCAGGGTCCTGCCAGTCCCTTTTAATCCGTGGGCGCTCGCAGTGCAACTCAGTCCATGCTCCTGTGCAAACCGGTCCTTGGGAGGTTTGGGAGGGTGGAAGGGGTGGGGGAGAGTTCTGGGGGAGGGGTGTGTGTGTGTGTGTGTGTGTGTGTGTGTGTGTGTGTGTTGGGGGGCTCCACCGCGGGTGCGGGGCAGCGAGAGGACCTCTCGCACTCCAGAGAGCACGCCTACACCTGGCGACCGGGGCGACTCTCCCACCCCCAGGGGGAGTTGAAGGCTTCCGGCGCCGCCGCTTAGTCCACCGGTTCCCCGGGCAAGCGCAGGAGTCCTGGGAACACACCGCTGCAGCGCTGCCCAGGCGGATGTCACTGGCCCTTGTCGTCCCCGGCCTCGGCCCTGACCCCGGCCCCGACCCCGCATCCGGCCCGGGCCCTCCTCCGGCCAACCTTGTGCAAGTCGCTGTGGCCATTAGACAGACCACTGACCGTCGCTCAGGTCCCCAGCGTGTGGTTGGGACGGCACACCTTCGGCCCCCGTGCATAATGACAGGGCGCTGAGGGGGTTCTCTTGGCAGCCCACGTAAAGCCGCTGCGACGGACCAGGTGGCACCCGGAGCTTGTGCGCGTGCCTAACAGGGGGCCTGGCGTAGCCCAGGCACCTAGGGCGCGGAACGCTGAGGAGACCTGCAAGCCAGGCGTCTCTTCTTGGGCCACCGGAGGCCGGTGGCAGGCGTCTACGGCCATACCACCCTGAACGCGCCCGATCTCGTCTGATCTCGGAAGCTAAGCAGGGTCGGGCCTGGTTAGTACTTGGATGGGAGACCGCCTGGGAATACCGGGTGCTGTAGGCTTTTTGCCTGCCGCCACCCACGCTTCTTTTTCCTGACTTTCCCTTGGCCACAGGCTCGCTTGCCCACAAGCCGGCCGGCGTGGATGGCGGGTGCGTTGGGCTGGGGTGCGGTGAGGTGTTGTGGGGCGAAGCACAGGGAGAGAGCCACTGCACCCGAATGCACCCGGCCTACCGGCACCTGAGAGCCCGGGAACGGCCCTCCTCCGCCTTGAGTGCCAGGTCACTCCACGAAACAAGTGGCAGGCCGTCTGTTGGCCGCATTGACTTTAAAAGCAGGTTCAGCGTGGGCTCAGCGGATAGTGTGGATCTGGGATAAGTAAAGGACCCGGGTTCGAAGCCCCAAGGGAACGGCGGGCTGCAAACAGACTTGGCGTCCTCGAGTCTCAGATTAACAGAGCACAGTGTCCCACCTGGACCAAACTTGATGTACGTCTCTGCGTTTTCCCTCCTCTTCCTTCCGCCGAGCCCACTCAGGTCTTCAACGCCGCGCGCTGGTCGAGGCAGGCATAGCACCTGGAGGTGGCCCTGGCCACTACTGCCCCAGCCTGGTAGTCCACCCCTACCTACCAGGGTCTGTCGCCCAGGAGCGCGTGTGCTCAGCTGCCCCCTGCCCTCCTGCACTCCACCTGCCCCGGAGCAGGGTCCTGCCAGTCCCTTTTAATCCGTGGGCGCTCGCAGTGCAACTCAGTCCATGCTCCTGTGCAAACCGGTCCTTGGGAGGTTTGGGAGGGTGGAAGGGGTGGGGGAGAGTTCTGGGGGAGGGGTGTGTGTGTGTGTGTGTGTGTGTGTGTGTGTGTGTGTGTGTGTGTTGGGGGGCTCCACCGCGCGTGCGGGGCAGCGAGAGGACCTCTCGCACTCCAGAGAGCACGCCTACACCTGGCGACCGGGGCGACTCTCCCACCCCCAGGGGGAGTTGAAGGCTTCCGGCGCCGCCGCTTAGTCCACCGGTTCCCCGGGCAAGCGCAGGAGTCCTGGGAACACACCGCTGCAGCGCTGCCCAGGCGGATGTCACTGGCCCTTGTCGTCCCCGGCCTCGGCCCTGACCCCGGCCCCGACCCCGCATCCGGCCCGGGCCCTCCTCCGGCCAACCTTGTGCAAGTCGCTGTGGCCATTAGACAGACCACTGACCGTCGCTCAGGTCCCCAGCGTGTGGTTGGGACGGCACACCTTCGGCCCCCGTGCATAATGACAGGGCGCTGAGGGGGTTCTCTTGGCAGCCCACGTAAAGCCGCGGCGACGGACCAGGTGGCACCCGGAGCTTGTGCGCGTGCCTAACAGGGGGCCTGGCGTAGCCCAGGCACCTAGGGCGCGGAACGCTGAGGAGACCTGCAAGCCAGGCGTCTCTTCTTGGGCCACCGGAGGCCGGTGGCAGGCGTCTACGGCCATACCACCCTGAACGCGCCCGATCTCGTCTGATCTCGGAAGCTAAGCAGGGTCGGGCCTGGTTAGTACTTGGATGGGAGACCGCCTGGGAATACCGGGTGCTGTAGGCTTTTTGCCTGCCGCCACCCACGCTTCTTTTTCCTGACTTTCCCTTGGCCACAGGCTCGCTTGCCCACAAGCCGGCCGGCGTGGATGGCGGGTGCGTTGGGCTGGGGTGCGGTGAGGTGTTGTGGGGCGAAGCACAGGGAGAGAGCCACTGCACCCGAATGCACCCGGCCTACCGGCACCTGAGAGCCCGGGAACGGCCCTCCTCCGCCTTGAGTGCCAGGTCACTGCACGAAACAAGTGGCAGGCCGTCTGTTGGCCGCATTGACTTTAAAAGCAGGTTCAGCGTGGGCTCAGCGGATAGTGTGGATCTGGGATAAGTAAAGGACCCGGGTTCGAAGCCCCAAGGGAACGGCGGGCTGCAAACAGACTTGGCGTCCTCGTGTCTCAGATTAACAGAGCACAGTGTCCCACCTGGACCAAACTTGATGTACGTCTCTGCGTTTTCCCTCCTCTTCCTTCCGCCGAGCCCACTCAGGTCTTCAACGCCGCGCGCTGGTCGAGGCAGGCATAGCACCTGGAGGTGGCCCTGGCCACTACTGCCCCAGCCTGGTAGTCCACCCCTACCTACCAGGGGCTGTCGCCCAGGAGCGCGTGTGCTCAGCTGCCCCCTGCCCTCCTGCACTCCACCTGCCCCGGAGCAGGGTCCTGCCAGTCCCTTTTAATCCGTGGGCGCTCGCAGTGCAACTCAGTCCATGCTCCTGTGCAAACCGGTCCTTGGGAGGTTTGGGAGGGTGGAAGGGGTGGGGGAGAGTTCTGGGGGAGGGGTGTGTGTGTGTGTGTGTGTGTGTGTGTGTGTGTGTGTGTGTTGGGGGGCTCCACCGCGGGTGCGGGGCAGCGAGAGGACCTCTCGCACTCCAGAGAGCACGCCTACACCTGGCGACCGGGGCGACTCTCCCACCCCCAGGGGGAGTTGAAGGCTTCCGGCGCCGCCGCTTAGTCCACCGGTTCCCCGGGCAAGCGCAGGAGTCCTGGGAACACACCGCTGCAGCGCTGCCCAGGCGGATGTCACTGGCCCTTGTCGTCCCCGGCCTCGGCCCTGACCCCGGCCCCGACCCCGCATCCGGCCCGGGCCCTCCTCCGGCCAACCTTGTGCAAGTCGCTGTGGCCATTAGACAGACCACTGACCGTCGCTCAGGTCCCCAGCGTGTGGTTGGGACGGCACACCTTCGGCCCCCGTGCATAATGACAGGGCGCTGAGGGGGTTCTCTTGGCAGCCCACGTAAAGCCGCGGCGACGGACCAGGTGGCACCCGGAGCTTGTGCGCGTGCCTAACAGGGGGCCTGGCGTAGCCCAGGCACCTAGGGCGCGGAACGCTGAGGAGACCTGCAAGCCAGGCGTCTCTTCTTGGGCCACCGGAGGCCGGTGGCAGGCGTCTACGGCCATACCACCCTGAACGCGCCCGATCTCGTCTGATCTCGGAAGCTAAGCAGGGTCGGGCCTGGTTAGTACTTGGATGGGAGACCGCCTGGGAATACCGGGTGCTGTAGGCTTTTTGCCTGCCGCCACCCACGCTTCTTTTTCCTGACTTTCCCTTGGCCACAGGCTCGCTTACCCACAAGCCGGCCGGCGTGGATGGCGGGTGCGTTGGGCTGGGGTGCGGTGAGGTGTTGTGGGGCGAAGCACAGGGAGAGAGCCACTGCACCCGAATGCACCCGGCCTACCGGCACCTGAGAGCCCGGGAACGGCCCTCCTCCGCCTTGAGTGCCAGGTCACTCCACGAAACAAGTGGCAGGCCGTCTGTTGGCCGCATTGACTTTAAAAGCAGGTTCAGCGTGGGCTCAGCGGATAGTGTGGATCTGGGATAAGTAAAGGACCCGGGTTCGAAGCCCCAAGGGAACGGCGGGCTGCAAACAGACTTGGAGTCCTCGTGTCTCAGATTAACAGAGCACAGTGTCCCACCTGGACCAAACTTGATGTACGTCTCTGCGTTTTCCCTCCTCTTCCTTCCGCCGAGCCCACTCAGGTCTTCAACGCCGCGCGCTGGTCGAGGCAGGCATAGCACCTGGAGGTGGCCCTGGCCACTACTGCCCCAGCCTGGTAGTCCACCCCTACCTACCAGGGTCTGTCGCCCAGGAGCGCGTGTGCTCAGCTGCCCCCTGCCCTCCTGCACTCCACCTGCCCCGGAGCAGGGTCCTGCCAGTCCCTTTTAATCCGTGGGCGCTCGCAGTGCAACTCAGTCCATGCTCCTGTGCAAACCGGTCCTTGGGAGGTTTGGGAGGGTGGAAGGGGTGGGGGAGAGTTCTGGGGGAGGGGTGTGTGTGTGTGTGTGTGTGTGTGTGTGTGTGTGTGTGTGTGTGTTGGGGGGCTCCACCGCGCGTGCGGGGCAGCGAGAGGACCTCTCGCACTCCAGAGAGCACGCCTACACCTGGCGACCGGGGCGACTCTCCCACCCCCAGGGGGAGTTGAAGGCTTCCGGCGCCGCCGCTTAGTCCACCGGTTCCCCGGGCAAGCGCAGGAGTCCTGGGAACACACCGCTGCAGCGCTGCCCAGGCGGATGTCACTGGCCCTTGTCGTCCCCGGCCTCGGCCCTGACCCCGGCCCCGACCCCGCATCCGGCCCGGGCCCTCCTCCGGCCAACCTTGTGCAAGTCGCTGTGGCCATTAGACAGACCACTGACCGTCGCTCAGGTCCCCAGCGTGTGGTTGGGACGGCACACCTTCGGCCCCCGTGCATAATGACAGGGCGCTGAGGGGGTTCTCTTGGCAGCCCACGTAAAGCCGCGGCGACGGACCAGGTGGCACCCGGAGCTTGTGCGCGTGCCTAACAGGGGGCCTGGCGTAGCCCAGGCACCTAGGGCGCGGAACGCTGAGGAGACCTGCAAGCCAGGCGTCTCTTCTTGGGCCACCGGAGGCCGGTGGCAGGCGTCTACGGCCATACCACCCTGAACGCGCCCGATCTCGTCTGATCTCGGAAGCTAAGCAGGGTCGGGCCTGGTTAGTACTTGGATGGGAGACCGCCTGGGAATACCGGGTGCTGTAGGCTTTTTGCCTGCCGCCACCCACGCTTCTTTTTCCTGACTTTCCCTTGGCCACAGGCTCGCTTGCCCACAAGCCGGCCGGCGTGGATGGCGGGTGCGTTGGGCTGGGGTGCGGTGAGGTGTTGTGGGGCGAAGCACAGGGAGAGAGCCACTGCACCCGAATGCACCCGGCCTACCGGCACCTGAGAGCCCGGGAACGGCCCTCCTCCGCCTTGAGTGCCAGGTCACTCCACGAAACAAGTGGCAGGCCGTCTGTTGGCCGCATTGACTTTAAAAGCAGGTTCAGCGTGGGCTCAGCGGATAGTGTGGATCTGGGATAAGTAAAGGACCCGGGTTCGAAGCCCCAAGGGAACGGCGGGCTGCAAACAGACTTGGCGTCCTCGTGTCTCAGATTAACAGAGCACAGTGTCCCACCTGGACCAAACTTGATGTACGTCTCTGCGTTTTCCCTCCTCTTCCTTCCGCCGAGCCCACTCAGGTCTTCAACGCCGCGCGCTGGTCGAGGCAGGCATAGCACCTGGAGGTGGCCCTGGCCACTACTGCCCCAGCCTGGTAGTCCACCCCTACCTACCAGGGGCTGTCGCCCAGGAGCGCGTGTGCTCAGCTGCCCCCTGCCCTCCTGCACTCCACCTGCCCCGGAGCAGGGTCCTGCCAGTCCCTTTTAATCCGTGGGCGCTCGCAGTGCAACTCAGTCCATGCTCCTGTGCAAACCGGTCCTTGGGAGGTTTGGGAGGGTGGAAGGGGTGGGGGAGAGTTCTGGGGGAGGGGTGTGTGTGTGTGTGTGTGTGTGTGTGTGTGTGTGTGTGTTGGGGGGCTCCACCGCGGGTGCGGGGCAGCGAGAGGACCTCTCGCACTCCAGAGAGCACGCCTACACCTGGCGACCGGGGCGACTCTCCCACCCCCAGGGGGAGTTGAAGGCTTCCGGCGCCGCCGCTTAGTCCACCGGTTCCCCGGGCAAGCGCAGGAGTCCTGGGAACACACCGCTGCAGCGCTGCCCAGGCGGATGTCACTGGCCCTTGTCGTCCCCGGCCTCGGCCCTGACCCCGGCCCCGACCCCGCATCCGGCCCGGGCCCTCCTCCGGCCAACCTTGTGCAAGTCGCTGTGGCCATTAGACAGACCACTGACCGTCGCTCAGGTCCCCAGCGTGTGGTTGGGACGGCACACCTTCGGCCCCCGTGCATAATGACAGGGCGCTGAGGGGGTTCTCTTGGCAGCCCACGTAAAGCCGCGGCGACGGACCAGGTGGCACCCGGAGCTTGTGCGCGTGCCTAACAGGGGGCCTGGCGTAGCCCAGGCACCTAGGGCGCGGAACGCTGAGGAGACCTGCAAGCCAGGCGTCTCTTCTTGGGCCACCGGAGGCCGGTGGCAGGCGTCTACGGCCATACCACCCTGAACGCGCCCGATCTCGTCTGATCTCGGAAGCTAAGCAGGGTCGGGCCTGGTTAGTACTTGGATGGGAGACCGCCTGGGAATACCGGGTGCTGTAGGCTTTTTGCCTGCCGCCACCCACGCTTCTTTTTCCTGACTTTCCCTTGGCCACAGGCTCGCTTGCCCACAAGCCGGCCGGCGTGGATGGCGGGTGCGTTGGGCTGGGGTGCGGTGAGGTGTTGTGGGGCGAAGCACAGGGAGAGAGCCACTGCACCCGAATGCACCCGGCCTACCGGCACCTGAGAGCCCGGGAACGGCCCTCCTCCGCCTTGAGTGCCAGGTCACTCCACGAAACAAGTGGCAGGCCGTCTGTTGGCCGCATTGACTTTAAAAGCAGGTTCAGCGTGGGCTCAGCGGATAGTGTGGATCTGGGATAAGTAAAGGACCCGGGTTCGAAGCCCCAAGGGAACGGCGGGCTGCAAACAGACTTGGCGTCCTCGTGTCTCAGATTAACAGAGCACAGTGTCCCACCTGGACCAAACTTGATGTACGTCTCTGCGTTTTCCCTCCTCTTCCTTCCGCCGAGCCCACTCAGGTCTTCAACGCCGCGCGCTGGTCGAGGCAGGCATAGCACCTGGAGGTGGCCCTGGCCACTACTGCCCCAGCCTGGTAGTCCACCCCTACCTACCAGGGGCTGTCGCCCAGGAGCGCGTGTGCTCAGCTGCCCCCTGCCCTCCTGCACTCCACCTGCCCCGGAGCAGGGTCCTGCCAGTCCCTTTTAATCCGTGGGCGCTCGCAGTGCAACTCAGTCCATGCTCCTGTGCAAACCGGTCCTTGGGAGGTTTGGGAGGGTGGAAGGGGTGGGGGAGAGTTCTGGGGGAGGGGTGTGTGTGTGTGTGTGTGTGTGTGTGTGTGTGTGTGTGTGTGTTGGGGGGCTCCACCGCGGGTGCGGGGCAGCGAGAGGACCTCTCGCACTCCAGAGAGCACGCCTACACCTGGCGACCGGGGCGACTCTCCCACCCCCAGGGGGAGTTGAAGGCTTCCGGCGCCGCCGCTTAGTCCACCGGTTCCCCGGGCAAGCGCAGGAGTCCTGGGAACACACCGCTGCAGCGCTGCCCAGGCGGATGTCACTGGCCCTTGTCGTCCCCGGCCTCGGCCCTGACCCCGGCCCCGACCCCGCATCCGGCCCGGGCCCTCCTCCGGCCAACCTTGTGCAAGTCGCTGTGGCCATTAGACAGACCACTGACCGTCGCTCAGGTCCCCAGCGTGTGGTTGGGACGGCACACCTTCGGCCCCCGTGCATAATGACAGGGCGCTGAGGGGGTTCTCTTGGCAGCCCACGTAAAGCCGCGGCGACGGACCAGGTGGCACCCGGAGCTTGTGCGCGTGCCTAACAGGGGGCCTGGCGTAGCCCAGGCACCTAGGGCGCGGAACGCTGAGGAGACCTGCAAGCCAGGCGTCTCTTCTTGGGCCACCGGAGGCCGGTGGCAGGCGTCTACGGCCATACCACCCTGAACGCGCCCGATCTCGTCTGATCTCGGAAGCTAAGCAGGGTCGGGCCTGGTTAGTACTTGGATGGGAGACCGCCTGGGAATACCGGGTGCTGTAGGCTTTTTGCCTGCCGCCACCCACGCTTCTTTTTCCTGACTTTCCCTTGGCCACAGGCTCGCTTGCCCACAAGCCGGCCGGCGTGGATGGCGGGTGCGTTGGGCTGGGGTGCGGTGAGGTGTTGTGGGGCGAAGCACAGGGAGAGAGCCACTGCACCCGAATGCACCCGGCCTACCGGCACCTGAGAGCCCGGGAACGGCCCTCCTCCGCCTTGAGTGCCAGGTCACTCCACGAAACAAGTGGCAGGCCGTCTGTTGGCCGCATTGACTTTAAAAGCAGGTTCAGCGTGGGCTCAGCGGATAGTGTGGATCTGGGATAAGTAAAGGACCCGGGTTCGAAGCCCCAAGGGAACGGCGGGCTGCAAACAGACTTGGCGTCCTCGTGTCTCAGATTAACAGAGCACAGTGTCCCACCTGGACCAAACTTGATGTACGTCTCTGCGTTTTCCCTCCTCTTCCTTCCGCCGAGCCCACTCAGGTCTTCAACGCCGCGCGCTGGTCGAGGCAGGCATAGCACCTGGAGGTGGCCCTGGCCACTACTGCCCCAGCCTGGTAGTCCACCCCTACCTACCAGGGGCTGTCGCCCAGGAGCGCGTGTGCTCAGCTGCCCCCTGCCCTCCTGCACTCCACCTGCCCCGGAGCAGGGTCCTGCCAGTCCCTTTTAATCCGTGGGCGCTCGCAGTGCAACTCAGTCCATGCTCCTGTGCAAACCGGTCCTTGGGAGGTTTGGGAGGGTGGAAGGGGTGGGGGAGAGTTCTGGGGGAGGGGTGTGTGTGTGTGTGTGTGTGTGTGTGTGTGTGTGTGTGTGTGTTGGGGGGCTCCACCGCGGGTGCGGGGCAGCGAGAGGACCTCTCGCACTCCAGAGAGCACGCCTACACCTGGCGACCGGGGCGACTCTCCCACCCCCAGGGGGAGTTGAAGGCTTCCGGCGCCGCCGCTTAGTCCACCGGTTCCCCGGGCAAGCGCAGGAGTCCTGGGAACACACCGCTGCAGCGCTGCCCAGGCGGATGTCACTGGCCCTTGTCGTCCCCGGCCTCGGCCCTGACCCCGGCCCCGACCCCGCATCCGGCCCGGGCCCTCCTCCGGCCAACCTTGTGCAAGTCGCTGTGGCCATTAGACAGACCACTGACCGTCGCTCAGGTCCCCAGCGTGTGGTTGGGACGGCACACCTTCGGCCCCCGTGCATAATGACAGGGCGCTGAGGGGGTTCTCTTGGCAGCCCACGTAAAGCCGCGGCGACGGACCAGGTGGCACCCGGAGCTTGTGCGCGTGCCTAACAGGGGGCCTGGCGTAGCCCAGGCACCTAGGGCGCGGAACGCTGAGGAGACCTGCAAGCCAGGCGTCTCTTCTTGGGCCACCGGAGGCCGGTGGCAGGCGTCTACGGCCATACCACCCTGAACGCGCCCGATCTCGTCTGATCTCGGAAGCTAAGCAGGGTCGGGCCTGGTTAGTACTTGGATGGGAGACCGCCTGGGAATACCGGGTGCTGTAGGCTTTTTGCCTGCCGCCACCCACGCTTCTTTTTCCTGACTTTCCCTTGGCCACAGGCTCGCTTGCCCACAAGCCGGCCGGCGTGGATGGCGGGTGCGTTGGGCTGGGGTGCGGTGAGGTGTTGTGGGGCGAAGCACAGGGAGAGAGCCACTGCACCCGAATGCACCCGGCCTACCGGCACCTGAGAGCCCGGGAACGGCCCTCCTCCGCCTTGAGTGCCAGGTCACTCCACGAAACAAGTGGCAGGCCGTCTGTTGGCCGCATTGACTTTAAAAGCAGGTTCAGCGTGGGCTCAGCGGATAGTGTGGATCTGGGATAAGTAAAGGACCCGGGTTCGAAGCCCCAAGGGAACGGCGGGCTGCAAACAGACTTGGAGTCCTCGTGTCTCAGATTAACAGAGCACAGTGTCCCACCTGGACCAAACTTGATGTACGTCTCTGCGTTTTCCCTCCTCTTCCTTCCGCCGAGCCCACTCAGGTCTTCAACGCCGCGCGCTGGTCGAGGCAGGCATAGCACCTGGAGGTGGCCCTGGCCACTACTGCCCCAGCCTGGTAGTCCACCCCTACCTACCAGGGGCTGTCGCCCAGGAGCGCGTGTGCTCAGCTGCCCCCTGCCCTCCTGCACTCCACCTGCCCCGGAGCAGGGTCCTGCCAGTCCCTTTTAATCCGTGGGCGCTCGCAGTGCAACTCAGTCCATGCTCCTGTGCAAACCGGTCCTTGGGAGGTTTGGGAGGGTGGAAGGGGTGGGGGAGAGTTCTGGGGGAGGGGTGTGTGTGTGTGTGTGTGTGTGTGTGTGTGTTGGGGGGCTCCACCGCGGGTGCGGGGCAGCGAGAGGACCTCTCGCACTCCAGAGAGCACGCCTACACCTGGCGACCGGGGCGACTCTCCCACCCCCAGGGGGAGTTGAAGGCTTCCGGCGCCGCCGCTTAGTCCACCGGTTCCCCGGGCAAGCGCAGGAGTCCTGGGAACACACCGCTGCAGCGCTGCCCAGGCGGATGTCACTGGCCCTTGTCGTCCCCGGCCTCGGCCCTGACCCCGGCCCCGACCCCGCATCCGGCCCGGGCCCTCCTCCGGCCAACCTTGTGCAAGTCGCTGTGGCCATTAGACAGACCACTGACCGTCGCTCAGGTCCCCAGCGTGTGGTTGGGACGGCACACCTTCGGCCCCCGTGCATAATGACAGGGCGCTGAGGGGGTTCTCTTGGCAGCCCACGTAAAGCCGCGGCGACGGACCAGGTGGCACCCGGAGCTTGTGCGCGTGCCTAACAGGGGGCCTGGCGTAGCCCAGGCACCTAGGGCGCGGAACGCTGAGGAGACCTGCAAGCCAGGCGTCTCTTCTTGGGCCACCGGAGGCCGGTGGCAGGCGTCTACGGCCATACCACCCTGAACGCGCCCGATCTCGTCTGATCTCGGAAGCTAAGCAGGGTCGGGCCTGGTTAGTACTTGGATGGGAGACCGCCTGGGAATACCGGGTGCTGTAGGCTTTTTGCCTGCCGCCACCCACGCTTCTTTTTCCTGACTTTCCCTTGGCCACAGGCTCGCTTACCCACAAGCCGGCCGGCGTGGATGGCGGGTGCGTTGGGCTGGGGTGCGGTGAGGTGTTGTGGGGCGAAGCACAGAGAGAGAGCCACTGCACCCGAATGCACCCGGCCTACCGGCACCTGAGAGCCCGGGAACGGCCCTCCTCCGCCTTGAGTGCCAGGTCACTCCACGAAACAAGTGGCAGGCCGTCTGTTGGCCGCATTGACTTTAAAAGCAGGTTCAGCGTGGGCTCAGCGGATAGTGTGGATCTGGGATAAGTAAAGGACCCGGGTTCGAAGCCCAAAGGGAACGGCGGGCTGCAAACAGACTTGGAGTCCTCGTGTCTCAGATTAACAGAGCACAGTGTCCCACCTGGACCAAACTTGATGTACGTCTCTGCGTTTTCCCTCCTCTTCCTTCCGCCGAGCCCACTCAGGTCTTCAACGCCGCGCGCTGGTCGAGGCAGGCATAGCACCTGGAGGTGGCCCTGGCCACTACTGCCCCAGCCTGGTAGTCCACCCCTACCTACCAGGGGCTGTCGCCCAGGAGCGCGTGTGCTCAGCTGCCCCCTGCCCTCCTGCACTCCACCTGCCCCGGAGCAGGGTCCTGCCAGTCCCTTTTAATCCGTGGGCGCTCGCAGTGCAACTCAGTCCATGCTCCTGTGCAAACCGGTCCTTGGGAGGTTTGGGAGGGTGGAAGGGGTGGGGGAGAGTTCTGGGGGAGGGGTGTGTGTGTGTGTGTGTGTGTGTGTTGGGGGGCTCCACCGCGGGTGCGGGGCAGCGAGAGGACCTCTCGCACTCCAGAGAGCACGCCTACACCTGGCGACCGGGGCGACTCTCCCACCCCCAGGGGGAGTTGAAGGCTTCCGGCGCCGCCGCTTAGTCCACCGGTTCCCCGGGCAAGCGCAGGAGTCCTGGGAACACACCGCTGCAGCGCTGCCCAGGCGGATGTCACTGGCCCTTGTCGTCCCCGGCCTCGGCCCTGACCCCGGCCCCGACCCCGCATCCGGCCCGGGCCCTCCTCCGGCCAACCTTGTGCAAGTCGCTGTGGCCATTAGACAGACCACTGACCGTCGCTCAGGTCCCCAGCGTGTGGTTGGGACGGCACACCTTCGGCCCCCGTGCATAATGACAGGGCGCTGAGGGGGTTCTCTTGGCAGCCCACGTAAAGCCGCGGCGACGGACCAGGTGGCACCCGGAGCTTGTGCGCGTGCCTAACAGGGGGCCTGGCGTAGCCCAGGCACCTAGGGCGCGGAACGCTGAGGAGACCTGCAAGCCAGGCGTCTCTTCTTGGGCCACCGGAGGCCGGTGGCAGGCGTCTACGGCCATACCACCCTGAACGCGCCCGATCTCGTCTGATCTCGGAAGCTAAGCAGGGTCGGGCCTGGTTAGTACTTGGATGGGAGACCGCCTGGGAATACCGGGTGCTGTAGGCTTTTTGCCTGCCGCCACCCACGCTTCTTTTTCCTGACTTTCCCTTGGCCACAGGCTCGCTTGCCCACAAGCCGGCCGGCGTGGATGGCGGGTGCGTTGGGCTGGGGTGCGGTGAGGTGTTGTGGGGCGAAGCACAGGGAGAGAGCCACTGCACCCGAATGCACCCGGCCTACCGGCACCTGAGAGCCCGGGAACGGCCCTCCTCCGCCTTGAGTGCCAGGTCACTCCACGAAACAAGTGGCAGGCCGTCTGTTGGCCGCATTGACTTTAAAAGCAGGTTCAGCGTGGGCTCAGCGGATAGTGTGGATCTGGGATAAGTAAAGGACCCGGGTTCGAAGCCCCAAGGGAACGGCGGGCTGCAAACAGACTTGGAGTCCTCGTGTCTCAGATTAACAGAGCACAGTGTCCCACCTGGACCAAACTTGATGTACGTCTCTGCGTTTTCCCTCCTCTTCCTTCCGCCGAGCCCACTCAGGTCTTCAACGCCGCGCGCTGGTCGAGGCAGGCATAGCACCTGGAGGTGGCCCTGGCCACTACTGCCCCAGCCTGGTAGTCCACCCCTACCTACCAGGGGCTGTCGCCCAGGAGCGCGTGTGCTCAGCTGCCCCCTGCCCTCCTGCACTCCACCTGCCCCGGAGCAGGGTCCTGCCAGTCCCTTTTAATCCGTGGGCGCTCGCAGTGCAACTCAGTCCATGCTCCTGTGCAAACCGGTCCTTGGGAGGTTTGGGAGGGTGGAAGGGGTGGGGGAGAGTTCTGGGGGAGGGGTGTGTGTGTGTGTGTGTGTGTGTGTGTGTGTGTGTGTGTGTGTGTGTGTTGGGGGGCTCCACCGCGGGTGCGGGGCAGCGAGAGGACCTCTCGCACTCCAGAGAGCACGCCTACACCTGGCGACCGGGGCGACTCTCCCACCCCCAGGGGGAGTTGAAGGCTTCCGGCGCCGCCGCTTAGTCCACCGGTTCCCCGGGCAAGCGCAGGAGTCCTGGGAACACACCGCTGCAGCGCTGCCCAGGCGGATGTTACTGGCCCTTGTCGTCCCCGGCCTCGGCCCTGACCCCGGCCCCGACCCCGCATCCGGCCCGGGCCCTCGTCCGGCCAACCTTGTGCAAGTCGCTGTGGCCATTAGACAGACCACTGACCGTCGCTCAGGTCCCCAGCGTGTGGTTGGGACGGCACACCTTCGGCCCCCGTGCATAATGACAGGGCGCTGAGGGGGTTCTCTTGGCAGCCCACGTAAAGCCGCGGCGACGGACCAGGTGGCACCCGGAGCTTGTGCGCGTGCCTAACAGGGGGCCTGGCGTAGCCCAGGCACCTAGGGCGCGGAACGCTGAGGAGACCTGCAAGCCAGGCGTCTCTTCTTGGGCCACCGGAGGCCGGTGGCAGGCGTCTACGGCCATACCACCCTGAACGCGCCCGATCTCGTCTGATCTCGGAAGCTAAGCAGGGTCGGGCCTGGTTAATACTTGGATGGGAGACCGCCTGGGAATACCGGGTGCTGTAGGCTTTTTGCCTGCCGCCACCCACGCTTCTTTTTCCTGACTTTCCCTTGGCCACAGGCTCGCTTGCCCACAAGCCGGCCGGCGTGGATGGCGGGTGCGTTGGGCTGGGGTGCGGTGAGGTGTTGTGGGGCGAAGCACAGGGAGAGAGCCACTGCACCCGAATGCACCCGGCCTACCGGCACCTGAGAGCCCGGGAACGGCCCTCCTCCGCCTTGAGTGCCAGGTCACTCCACGAAACAAGTGGCAGGCCGTCTGTTGGCCGCATTGACTTTAAAAGCAGGTTCAGCGTGGGCTCAGCGGATAGTGTGGATCTGGGATAAGTAAAGGACCCGGGTTCGAAGCCCCAAGGGAACGGCGGGCTGCAAACAGACTTGGAGTCCTCGTGTCTCAGATTAACAGAGCACAGTGTCCCACCTGGACCAAACTTGATGTACGTCTCTGCGTTTTCCCTCCTCTTCCTTCCGCCGAGCCCACTCAGGTCTTCAACGCCGCGCGCTGGTCGAGGCAGGCATAGCACCTGGAGGTGGCCCTGGCCACTACTGCCCCAGCCTGGTAGTCCACCCCTACCTACCAGGGGCTGTCGCCCAGGAGCGCGTGTGCTCAGCTGCCCCCTGCCCTCCTGCACTCCACCTGCCCCGGAGCAGGGTCCTGCCAGTCCCTTTTAATCCGTGGGCGCTCGCAGTGCAACTCAGTCCATGCTCCTGTGCAAACCGGTCCTTGGGAGGTTTGGGAGGGTGGAAGGGGTGGGGGAGAGTTCTGGGGGAGGGGTGTGTGTGTGTGTGTGTGTGTGTGTGTGTGTGTGTGTTGGGGGGCTCCACCGCGGGTGCGGGGCAGCGAGAGGACCTCTCGCACTCCAGAGAGCACGCCTACACCTGGCGACCGGGGCGACTCTCCCACCCCCAGGGGGAGTTGAAGGCTTCCGGCGCCGCCGCTTAGTCCACCGGTTCCCCGGGCAAGCGCAGGAGTCCTGGGAACACACCGCTGCAGCGCTGCCCAGGCGGATGTCACTGGCCCTTGTCGTCCCCGGCCTCGGCCCTGACCCCGGCCCCGACCCCGCATCCGGCCCGGGACCTCCTCCGGCCAACCTTGTGCAAGTCGCTGTGGCCATTAGACAGACCACTGACCGTCGCTCAGGTCCCCAGCGTGTGGTTGGGACGGCACACCTTCGGCCCCCGTGCATAATGACAGGGCGCTGAGGGGGTTCTCTTGGCAGCCCACGTAAAGCCGCGGCGACGGACCAGGTGGCACCCGGAGCTTGTGCGCGTGCCTAACAGGGGGCCTGGCGTAGCCCAGGCACCTAGGGCGCGGAACGCTGAGGAGACCTGCAAGCCAGGCGTCTCTTCTTGGGCCACTGGAGGCCGGTGGCAGGCGTCTACGGCCATACCACCCTGAACGCGCCCGATCTCGTCTGATCTCGGAAGCTAAGCAGGGTCGGGCCTGGTTAGTACTTGGATGGGAGACCGCCTGGGAATACCGGGTGCTGTAGGCTTTTTGCCTGCCGCCACCCACGCTTCTTTTTCCTGACTTTCCCTTGGCCACAGGCTCGCTTGCCCACAAGCCGGCCGGCGTGGATGGCGGGTGCGTTGGGCTGGGGTGCGGTGAGGTGTTGTGGGGCGAAGCACAGGGAGAGAGCCACTGCACCCGAATGCACCCGGCCTACCGGCACCTGAGAGCCCGGGAACGGCCCTCCTCCGCCTTGAGTGCCAGGTCACTCCACGAAACAAGTGGCAGGCCGTCTGTTGGCCGCATTGACTTTAAAAGCAGGTTCAGCGTGGGCTCAGCGGATAGTGTGGATCTGGGATAAGTAAAGGACCCGGGTTCGAAGCCCCAAGGGAACGGCGGGCTGCAAACAGACTTGGAGTCCTCGTGTCTCAGATTAACAGAGCACAGTGTCCCACCTGGACCAAACTTGATGTACGTCTCTGCTTTTTCCCTCCTCTTCCTTCCGCCGAGCCCACTCAGGTCTTCAACGCCGCGCGCTGGTCGAGGCAGGCATAGCACCTGGAGGTGGCCCTGGCCACTACTGCCCCAGCCTGGTAGTCCACCCCTACCTACCAGGGGCTGTCGCCCAGGAGCGCGTGTGCTCAGCTGCCCCCTGCCCTCCTGCACTCCACCTGCCCCGGAGCAGGGTCCTGCCAGTCCCTTTTAATCCGTGGGCGCTTCAGTGCAACTCAGTCCATGCTCCTGTGCAAACCGGTCCTTGGGAGGTTTGGGAGGGTGGAAGGGGTGGGGGAGAGTTCTGGGGGAGGGGTGTGTGTGTGTGTGTGTGTGTGTGTGTGTGTGTGTGTTGGGGGGCTCCACCGCGGGTGCGGGGCAGCGAGAGGACCTCTCGCACTCCAGAGAGCACGCCTACACCTGGCGACCGGGGCGACTCTCCCACCCCCAGGGGGAGTTGAAGGCTTCCGGCGCCGCCGCTTAGTCCACCGGTTCCCCGGGCAAGCGCAGGAGTCCTGGGAACACACCGCTGCAGCGCTGCCCAGGCGGATGTCACTGGCCCTTGTCGTCCCCGGCCTCGGCCCTGACCCCGGCCCCGACCCCGCATCCGGCCCGGGCCCTCCTCCGGCCAACCTTGTGCAAGTCGCTGTGGCCATTAGACAGACCACTGACCGTCGCTCAGGTCCCCAGCGTGTGGTTGGGACGGCACACCTTCGGCCCCCGTGCATAATGACAGGGCGCTGAGGGGGTTCTCTTGGCAGCCCACGTAAAGCCGCGGCGACGGACCATGTGGCACCCGGAGCTTGTGCGCGTGCCTAACAGGGGGCCTGGCGTAGCCCAGGCACCTAGGGCGCGGAACGCTGAGGAGACCTGCAAGCCAGGCGTCTCTTCTTGGGCCACTGGAGGCCGGTGGCAGGCGTCTACGGCCATACCACCCTGAACGCGCCCGATCTCGTCTGATCTCGGAAGCTAAGCAGGGTCGGGCCTGGTTAGTACTTGGATGGGAGACCGCCTGGGAACACCGGGTGCTGTAGGCTTTTTGCCTGCCGCCACCCACGCCGGCCGGCGTGGATGGCGGGTGCGTTGGGCTGGGGTGCGGTGAGGTGTTGTGGGGCGAAGCACAGGGAGAGAGCCACTGCACCCGAATGCACCCGGCCTACCGGCACCTGAGAGCCCGGGAACGGCCCTCCTCCGCCTTGAGTGCCAGGTCACTCCACGAAACAAGTGGCAGGCCGTCTGTTGGCCGCATTGACTTTAAAAGCAGGTTCAGCGTGGGCTCAGCGGATAGTGTGGATCTGGGATAAGTAAAGGACCCGGGTTCGAAGCCCCAAGGGAACGGCGGGCTGCAAACAGACTTGGAGTCCTCGTGTCTCAGATTAACAGAGCACAGTGTCCCACCTGGACCAAACTTGATGTACGTCTCTGCGTTTTCCCTCCTCTTCCTTCCGCCGAGCCCACTCAGGTCTTCAACGCCGCGCGCTGGTCGAGGCAGGCATAGCACCTGGAGGTGGCCCTGGCCACTACTGCCCCAGCCTGGTAGTCCACCCCTACCTACCAGGGGCTGTCGCCCAGGAGCGCGTGTGCTCAGCTGCCCCCTGCCCTCCTGCACTCCACCTGCCCCGGAGCAGGGTCCTGCCAGTCCCTTTTAATCCGTGGGCGCTCGCAGTGCAACTCAGTCCATGCTCCTGTGCAAACCGGTCCTTGGGAGGTTTGGGAGGGTGGAAGGGGTGGGGGAGAGTTCTGGGGGAGGGGTGTGTGTGTGTGTGTGTGTGTGTGTGTGTGTGTGTGTGTGTGTGTTGGGGGGCTCCACCGCGGGTGCGGGGCAGCGAGAGGACCTCTCGCACTCCAGAGAGCACGCCTACACCTGGCGACCGGGGCGACTCTCCCACCCCCAGGGGGAGTTGAAGGCTTCCGGCGCCGCCGCTTAGTCCACCGGTTCCCCGGGCAAGCGCAGGAGTCCTGGGAACACACCGCTGCAGCGCTGCCCAGGCGGATGTCACTGGCCCTTGTCGTCCCCGGCCTCGGCCCTGACCCCGGCCCCGACCCCGCATCCGGCCCGGGCCCTCCTCCGGCCAACCTTGTGCAAGTCGCTGTGGCCATTAGACAGACCACTGACCGTCGCTCAGGTCCCCAGCGTGTGGTTGGGACGGCACACCTTCGGCCCCCGTGCATAATGACAGGGCGCTGAGGGGGTTCTCTTGGCAGCCCACGTAAAGCCGCGGCGACGGACCAGGTGGCACCCGGAGCTTGTGCGCGTGCCTAACAGGGGGCCTGGCGTAGCCCAGGCACCTAGGGCGCGGAACGCTGAGGAGACCTGCAAGCCAGGCGTCTCTTCTTGGGCCACCGGAGGCCGGTGGCAGGCGTCTACGGCCATACCACCCTGAACGCGCCTGATCTCGGAAGCTAAGCAGGGTCGGGCCTGGTTAGTACTTGGATGGGAGACCGCCTGGGAATACCGGGTGCTGTAGGCTTTTTGCCTGCCGCCACCCACGCTTCTTTTTCCTGACTTTCCCTTGGCCACAGGCTCGCTTGCCCACAAGCCGGCCGGCGTGGATGGCGGGTGCGTTGGGCTGGGGTGCGGTGAGGTGTTGTGGGGCGAAGCACAGGGAGAGAGCCACTGCACCCGAATGCACCCGGCCTACCGGCACCTGAGAGCCCGGGAACGGCCCTCCTCCGCCTTGAGTGCCAGGTCACTCCACGAAACAAGTGGCAGGCCGTCTGTTGGCCGCATTGACTTTAAAAGCAGGTTCAGCGTGGGCTCAGCGGATAGTGTGGATCTGGGATAAGTAAAGGACCCGGGTTCGAAGCCCCAAGGGAACGGCGGGCTGCAAACAGACTTGGAGTCCTCGTGTCTCAGATTAACAGAGCACAGTGTCCCACCTGGACCAAACTTGATGTACGTCTCTGCGTTTTCCCTCCTCTTCCTTCCGCCGAGCCCACTCAGGTCTTCAACGCCGCGCGCTGGTCGAGGCAGGCATAGCACCTGGAGGTGGCCCTGGCCACTACTGCCCCAGCCTGGTAGTCCACCCCTACCTACCAGGGGCTGTCGCCCAGGAGCGCGTGTGCTCAGCTGCCCCCTGCCCTCCTGCACTCCACCTGCCCCGGAGCAGGGTCCTGCCAGTCCCTTTTAATCCGTGGGCGCTCGCAGTGCAACTCAGTCCATGCTCCTGTGCAAACCGGACCTTGGGAGGTTTGGGAGGGTGGAAGGGGTGGGGGAGAGTTCTGGGCGAGGGGTGTGTGTGTGTGTGTGTGTGTGTGTGTGTGTGTGTGTGTGTGTGTGTGTGTGTTGGGGGGCTCCACCGCGGGTGCGGGGCAGCGAGAGGACCTCTCGCACTCCAGAGAGCACGCCTACACCTGGCGACCGGGGCGACTCTCCCACCCCCAGGGGGAGTTGAAGGCTTCCGGCGCCGCCGCTTAGTCCACCGGTTCCCCGGGCAAGCGCAGGAGTCCTGGGAACACACCGCTGCAGCGCTGCCCAGGCGGATGTCACTGGCCCTTGTCGTCCCCGGCCTCGGCCCTGACCCCGGCCCCGACCCCGCATCCGGCCCGGGCCCTCCTCCGGCCAACCTTGTGCAAGTCGCTGTGGCCATTAGACAGACCACTGACCGTCGCTCAGGTCCCCAGCGTGTGGTTGGGACGGCACACCTTCGGCCCCCGTGCATAATGACAGGGCGCTGAGGGGGTTCTCTTGGCAGCCCACGTAAAGCCGCGGCGACGGACCAGGTGGCACCCGGAGCTTGTGCGCGTGCCTAACAGGGGGCCTGGCGTAGCCCAGGCACCTAGGGCGCGGAACGCTGAGGAGACCTGCAAGCCAGGCGTCTCTTCTTGGGCCACCGGAGGCCGGTGGCAGGCGTCTACGGCCATACCACCCTGAACGCGCCCGATCTCGTCTGATCTCGGAAGCTAAGCAGGGTCGGGCCTGGTTAGTACTTGGATGGGAGACCGCCTGGGAACACCGGGTGCTGTAGGCTTTTTGCCTGCCGCCACCCACGCTTCTTTTTCCTGACTTTCCCTTGGCCACAGGCTCGCTTGCCCACAAGCCGGCCGGCGTGGATGGCGGGTGCGTTGGGCTGGGGTGCGGTGAGGTGTTGTGGGGCGAAGCACAGGGAGAGAGCCACTGCACCCGAATGCACCCGGCCTACCGGCACCTGAGAGCCCGGGAACGGCCCTCCTCCGCCTTGAGTGCCAGGTCACTCCACGAAACAAGTGGCAGGCCGTCTGTTGGCCGCATTGACTTTAAAAGCAGGTTCAGCGTGGGCTCAGCGGATAGTGTGGATCTGGGATAAGTAAAGGACCCGGGTTCGAAGCCCCAAGGGAACGGCGGGCTGCAAACAGACTTGGAGTCCTCGTGTCTCAGATTAACAGAGCACAGTGTCCCACCTGGACCAAACTTGATGTACGTCTCTGCGTTTTCCCTCCTCTTCCTTCCGCCGAGCCCACTCAGGTCTTCAACGCCGCGCGCTGGTCGAGGCAGGCATAGCACCTGGAGGTGGCCCTGGCCACTACTGCCCCAGCCTGGTAGTCCACCCCTACCTACCAGGGGCTGTCGCCCAGGAGCGCGTGTGCTCAGCTGCCCCCTGCCCTCCTGCACTCCACCTGCCCCGGAGCAGGGTCCTGCCAGTCCCTTTTAATCCGTGGGCGCTCGCAGTGCAACTCAGTCCATGCTCCTGTGCAAACCGGTCCTTGGGAGGTTTGGGAGGGTGGAAGGGGTGGGGGAGAGTTCTGGGGGAGGGGTGTGTGTGTGTGTGTGTGTGTGTGTGTGTGTGTGTGTTGGGGGGCTCCACCGCGGGTGCGGGGCAGCGAGAGGACCTCTCGCACTCCAGAGAGCACGCCTACACCTGGCGACCGGGGCGACTCTCCCACCCCCAGGGGGAGTTGAAGGCTTCTGGCGCCGCCGCTTAGTCCACCGGTTCCCCGGGCAAGCGCAGGAGTCCTGGGAACACACCGCTGCAGCGCTGCCCAGGCGGATGTCACTGGCCCTTGTCGTCCCCGGCCTCGGCCCTGACCCCGGCCCCGACCCCGCATCCGGCCCGGGCCCTCCTCCGGCCAACCTTGTGCAAGTCGCTGTGGCCATTAGACAGACCACTGACCGTCGCTCAGGTCCCCAGCGTGTGGTTGGGACGGCACACCTTCGGCCCCCGTGCATAATGACAGGGCGCTGAGGGGGTTCTCTTGGCAGCCCACGTAAAGCCGCGGCGACGGACCAGGTGGCACCCGGAGCTTGTGCGCGTGCCTAACAGGGGGCCTGGCGTAGCCCAGGCACCTAGGGCGCGGAACGCTGAGGAGACCTGCAAGCCAGGCGTCTCTTCTTGGGCCACTGGAGGCCGGTGGCAGGCGTCTACGGCCATACCACCCTGAACGCGCCCGATCTCGTCTGATCTCGGAAGCTAAGCAGGGTCGGGCCTGGTTAGTACTTGGATGGGAGACCGCCTGGGAATACCGGGTGCTGTATAGGCTTTTTGCCTGCCGCCACCCACGCTTCTTTTTCCTGACTTTCCCTTGGCCACAGGCTCGCTTGCCCACAAGCCGGCCGGCGTGGATGGCGGGTGCGTTGGGCTGGGGTGCGGTGAGGTGTTGTGGGGCGAAGCACAGGGAGAGAGCCACTGCACCCGAATGCACCCGGCCTACCGGCACCTGAGAGCCCGGGAACGGCCCTCCTCCGCCTTGAGTGCCAGGTCACTCCACGAAACAAGTGGCAGGCCGTCTGTTGGCCGCATTGACTTTAAAAGCAGGTTCAGCGTGGGCTCAGCGGATAGTGTGGATCTGGGATAAGTAAAGGACCCGGGTTCGAAGCCCCAAGGGAACGGCGGGCTGCAAACAGACTTGGAGTCCTCGTGTCTCAGATTAACAGAGCACAGTGTCCCACCTGGACCAAACTTGATGTACGTCTCTGCTTTTTCCCTCCTCTTCCTTCCGCCGAGCCCACTCAGGTCTTCAACGCCGCGCGCTGGTCGAGGCAGGCATAGCACCTGGAGGTGGCCCTGGCCACTACTGCCCCAGCCTGGTAGTCCACCCCTACCTACCAGGGGCTGTCGCCCAGGAGCGCGTGTGCTCAGCTGCCCCCTGCCCTCCTGCACTCCACCTGCCCCGGAGCAGGGTCCTGCCAGTCCCTTTTAATCCGTGGGCGCTCGCAGTGCAACTCAGTCCATGCTCCTGTGCAAACCGGTCCTTGGGAGGTTTGGGAGGGTGGAAGGGGTGGGGGAGAGTTCTGGGGGAGGGGTGTGTGTGTGTGTGTGTGTGTGTGTGTGTGTGTGTGTGTTGGGGGGCTCCACCGCGGGTGCGGGGCAGCGAGAGGACCTCTCGCACTCCAGAGAGCACGCCTACACCTGGCGACCGGGGCGACTCTCCCACCCCCAGGGGGAGTTGAAGGCTTCCGGCGCCGCCGCTTAGTCCACCGGTTCCCCGGGCAAGCGCAGGAGTCCTGGGAACACACCGCTGCAGCGCTGCCCAGGCGGATGTCACTGGCCCTTGTCGTCCCCGGCCTCGGCCCTGACCCCGGCCCCGACCCCGCATCCGGCCCGGGCCCTCCTCCGGCCAACCTTGTGCAAGTCGCTGTGGCCATTAGACAGACCACTGACCGTCGCTCAGGTCCCCAGCGTGTGGTTGGGACGGCACACCTTCGGCCCCCGTGCATAATGACAGGGCGCTGAGGGGGTTCTCTTGGCAGCCCACGTAAAGCCGCGGCGACGGACCAGGTGGCACCCGGAGCTTGTGCGCGTGCCTAACAGGGGGCCTGGCGTAGCCCAGGCACCTAGGGCGCGGAACGCTGAGGAGACCTGCAAGCCAGGCGTCTCTTCTTGGGCCACCGGAGGCCGGTGGCAGGCGTCTACGGCCATACCACCCTGAACGCGCCTGATCTCGGAAGCTAAGCAGGGTCGGGCCTGGTTAGTACTTGGATGGGAGACCGCCTGGGAATACCGGGTGCTGTAGGCTTTTTGCCTGCCGCCACCCACGCTTCTTTTTCCTGACTTTCCCTTGGCCACAGGCTCGCTTGCCCACAAGCCGGCCGGCGTGGATGGCGGGTGCGTTGGGCTGGGGTGCGGTGAGGTGTTGTGGGGCGAAGCACAGGGAGAGAGCCACTGCACCCGAATGCACCCGGCCTACCGGCACCTGAGAGCCCGGGAACGGCCCTCCTCCGCCTTGAGTGCCAGGTCACTCCACGAAACAAGTGGCAGGCCGTCTGTTGGCCGCATTGACTTTAAAAGCAGGTTCAGCGTGGGCTCAGCGGATAGTGTGGATCTGGGATAAGTAAAGGACCCGGGTTCGAAGCCCCAAGGGAACGGCGGGCTGCAAACAGACTTGGAGTCCTCGTGTCTCAGATTAACAGAGCACAGTGTCCCACCTGGACCAAACTTGATGTACGTCTCTGCGTTTTCCCTCCTCTTCCTTCCGCCGAGCCCACTCAGGTCTTCAACGCCGCGCGCTGGTCGAGGCAGGCATAGCACCTGGAGGTGGCCCTGGCCACTACTGCCCCAGCCTGGTAGTCCACCCGTACCTACCAGGGGCTGTCGCCCAGGAGCGCGTGTGCTCAGCTGCCCCCTGCCCTCCTGCACTCCACCTGCCCCGGAGCAGGGTCCTGCCAGTCCCTTTTAATCCGTGGGCGCTCGCAGTGCAACTCAGTCCATGCTCCTGTGCAAACCGGACCTTGGGAGGTTTGGGAGGGTGGAAGGGGTGGGGGAGAGTTCTGGGCGAGGGGTGTGTGTGTGTGTGTGTGTGTGTGTGTGTGTGTGTGTGTGTGTGTGTTGGGGGGCTCCACCGCGGGTGCGGGGCAGCGAGAGGACCTCTCGCACTCCAGAGAGCACGCCTACACCTGGCGACCGGGGCGACTCTCCCACCCCCAGGGGGAGTTGAAGGCTTCCGGCGCCGCCGCTTAGTCCACCGGTTCCCCGGGCAAGCGCAGGAGTCCTGGGAACACACCGCTGCAGCGCTGCCCAGGCGGATGTCACTGGCCCTTGTCGTCCCCGGCCTCGGCCCTGACCCCGGCCCCGACCCCGCATCCGGCCCGGGCCCTCCTCCGGCCAACCTTGTGCAAGTCGCTGTGGCCATTAGACAGACCACTGACCGTCGCTCAGGTCCCCAGCGTGTGGTTGGGACGGCACACCTTCGGCCCCCGTGCATAATGACAGGGCGCTGAGGGGGTTCTCTTGGCAGCCCACGTAAAGCCGCGGCGACGGACCAGGTGGCACCCGGAGCTTGTGCGCGTGCCTAACAGGGGGCCTGGCGTAGCCCAGGCACCTAGGGCGCGGAACGCTGAGGAGACCTGCAAGCCAGGCGTCTCTTCTTGGGCCACCGGAGGCCGGTGGCAGGCGTCTACGGCCATACCACCCTGAACGCGCCCGATCTCGTCTGATCTCGGAAGCTAAGCAGGGTCGGGCCTGGTTAGTACTTGGATGGGAGACCGCCTGGGAATACCGGGTGCTGTAGGCTTTTTGCCTGCCGCCACCCACGCTTCTTTTTCCTGACTTTCCCTTGGCCACAGGCTCGCTTGCCCACAAGCCGGCCGGCGTGGATGGCGGGTGCGTTGGGCTGGGGTGCGGTGAGGTGTTGTGGGGCGAAGCACAGGGAGAGAGCCACTGCACCCGAATGCACCCGGCCTACCGGCACCTGAGAGCCCGGGAACGGCCCTCCTCCGCCTTGAGTGCCAGGTCACTCCACGAAACAAGTGGCAGGCCGTCTGTTGGCCGCATTGACTTTAAAAGCAGGTTCAGCGTGGGCTCAGCGGATAGTGTGGATCTGGGATAAGTAAAGGACCCGGGTTCGAAGCCCCAAGGGAACGGCGGGCTGCAAACAGACTTGGAGTCCTCGTGTCTCAGATTAACAGAGCACAGTGTCCCACCTGGACCAAACTTGATGTACGTCTCTGCGTTTTCCCTCCTCTTCCTTCCGCCGAGCCCACTCAGGTCTTCAACGCCGCGCGCTGGTCGAGGCAGGCATAGCACCTGGAGGTGGCCCTGGCCACTACTGCCCCAGCCTGGTAGTCCACCCCTACCTACCAGGGGCTGTCGCCCAGGAGCGCGTGTGCTCAGCTGCCCCCTGCCCTCCTGCACTCCACCTGCCCCGGAGCAGGGTCCTGCCAGTCCCTTTTAATCCGTGGGCGCTCGCAGTGCAACTCAGTCCATGCTCCTGTGCAAACCGGACCTTGGGAGGTTTGGGAGGGTGGAAGGGGTGGGGGAGAGTTCTGGGCGAGGGGTGTGTGTGTGTGTGTGTGTGTGTGTGTGTGTGTGTGTGTGTGTGTGTGTGTTGGGGGGCTCCACCGCGGGTGCGGGGCAGCGAGAGGACCTCTCGCACTCCAGAGAGCACGCCTACACCTGGCGACCGGGGCGACTCTCCCACCCCCAGGGGGAGTTGAAGGCTTCCGGCGCCGCCGCTTAGTCCACCGGTTCCCCGGGCAAGCGCAGGAGTCCTGGGAACACACCGCTGCAGCGCTGCCCAGGCGGATGTCACTGGCCCTTGTCGTCCCCGGCCTCGGCCCTGACCCCGGCCCCGACCCCGCATCCGGCCCGGGCCCTCCTCCGGCCAACCTTGTGCAAGTCGCTGTGGCCATTAGACAGACCACTGACCGTCGCTCAGGTCCCCAGCGTGTGGTTGGGACGGCACACCTTCGGCCCCCGTGCATAATGACAGGGCGCTGAGGGGGTTCTCTTGGCAGCCCACGTAAAGCCGCGGCGACGGACCAGGTGGCACCCGGAGCTTGTGCGCGTGCCTAACAGGGGGCCTGGCGTAGCCCAGGCACCTAGGGCGCGGAACGCTGAGGAGACCTGCAAGCCAGGCGTCTCTTCTTGGGCCACCGGAGGCCGGTGGCAGGCGTCTACGGCCATACCACCCTGAACGCGCCCGATCTCGTCTGATCTCGGAAGCTAAGCAGGGTCGGGCCTGGTTAGTACTTGGATGGGAGACCGCCTGGGAATACCGGGTGCTGTAGGCTTTTTGCCTGCCGCCACCCACGCTTCTTTTTCCTGACTTTCCCTTGGCCACAGGCTCGCTTGCCCACAAGCCGGCCGGCGTGGATGGCGGGTGCGTTGGGCTGGGGTGCGGTGAGGTGTTGTGGGGCGAAGCACAGGGAGAGAGCCACTGCACCCGAATGCACCCGGCCTACCGGCACCTGAGAGCCCGGGAACGGCCCTCCTCCGCCTTGAGTGCCAGGTCACTCCACGAAACAAGTGGCAGGCCGTCTGTTGGCCGCATTGACTTTAAAAGCAGGTTCAGCGTGGGCTCAGCGGATAGTGTGGATCTGGGATAAGTAAAGGACCCGGGTTCGAAGCCCCAAGGGAACGGCGGGCTGCAAACAGACTTGGAGTCCTCGTGTCTCAGATTAACAGAGCACAGTGTCCCACCTGGACCAAACTTGATGTACGTCTCTGCTTTTTCCCTCCTCTTCCTTCCGCCGAGCCCACTCAGGTCTTCAACGCCGCGCGCTGGTCGAGGCAGGCATAGCACCTGGAGGTGGCCCTGGCCACTACTGCCCCAGCCTGGTAGTCCACCCCTACCTACCAGGGGCTGTCGCCCAGGAGCGCGTGTGCTCAGCTGCCCCCTGCCCTCCTGCACTCCACCTGCCCCGGAGCAGGGTCCTGCCAGTCCCTTTTAATCCGTGGGCGCTCGCAGTGCAACTCAGTCCATGCTCCTGTGCAAACCGGTCCTTGGGAGGTTTGGGAGGGTGGAAGGGGTGGGGGAGAGTTCTGGGGGAGGGGTGTGTGTGTGTGTGTGTGTGTGTGTTGGGGGGCTCCACCGCGGGTGCGGGGCAGCGAGAGGACCTCTCGCACTCCAGAGAGCACGCCTACACCTGGCGACCGGGGCGACTCTCCCACCCCCAGGGGGAGTTGAAGGCTTCCGGCGCCGCCGCTTAGTCCACCGGTTCCCCGGGCAAGCGCAGGAGTCCTGGGAACACACCGCTGCAGCGCTGCCCAGGCGGATGTCACTGGCCCTTGTCGTCCCCGGCCTCGGCCCTGACCCCGGCCCCGACCCCGCATCCGGCCCGGGCCCTCCTCCGGCCAACCTTGTGCAAGTCGCTGTGGCCATTAGACAGACCACTGACCGTCGCTCAGGTCCCCAGCGTGTGGTTGGGACGGCACACCTTCGGCCCCCGTGCATAATGACAGGGCGCTGAGGGGGTTCTCTTGGCAGCCCACGTAAAGCCGCGGCGACGGACCAGGTGGCACCCGGAGCTTGTGCGCGTGCCTAACAGGGGGCCTGGCGTAGCCCAGGCACCTAGGGCGCGGAACGCTGAGGAGACCTGCAAGCCAGGCGTCTCTTCTTGGGCCACCGGAGGCCGGTGGCAGGCGTCTACGGCCATACCACCCTGAACGCGCCCGATCTCGTCTGATCTCGGAAGCTAAGCAGGGTCGGGCCTGGTTAGTACTTGGATGGGAGACCGCCTGGGAATACCGGGTGCTGTAGGCTTTTTGCCTGCCGCCACCCACGCTTCTTTTTCCTGACTTTCCCTTGGCCACAGGCTCGCTTGCCCACAAGCCGGCCGGCGTGGATGGCGGGTGCGTTGGGCTGGGGTGCGGTGAGGTGTTGTGGGGCGAAGCACAGGGAGAGAGCCACTGCACCCGAATGCACCCGGCCTACCGGCACCTGAGAGCCCGGGAACGGCCCTCCTCCGCCTTGAGTGCCAGGTCACTCCACGAAACAAGTGGCAGGCCGTCTGTTGGCCGCATTGACTTTAAAAGCAGGTTCAGCGTGGGCTCAGCGGATAGTGTGGATCTGGGATAAGTAAAGGACCCGGGTTCGAAGCCCCAAGGGAACGGCGGGCTGCAAACAGACTTGGAGTCCTCGTGTCTCAGATTAACAGAGCACAGTGTCCCACCTGGACCAAACTTGATGTACGTCTCTGCGTTTTCCCTCCTCTTCCTTCCGCCGAGCCCACTCAGGTCTTCAACGCCGCGCGCTGGTCGAGGCAGGCATAGCACCTGGAGGTGGCCCTGGCCACTACTGCCCCAGCCTGGTAGTCCACCCCTACCTACCAGGGGCTGTCGCCCAGGAGCGCGTGTGCTCAGCTGCCCCCTGCCCTCCTGCACTCCACCTGCCCCGGAGCAGGGTCCTGCCAGTCCCTTTTAATCCGTGGGCGCTCGCAGTGCAACTCAGTCCATGCTCCTGTGCAAACCGGTCCTTGGGAGGTTTGGGAGGGTGGAAGGGGTGGGGGAGAGTTCTGGGGGAGGGGTGTGTGTGTGTGTGTGTGTGTGTGTGTGTGTGTGTGTGTGTGTGTGTGTTGGGGGGCTCCACCGCGGGTGCGGGGCAGCGAGAGGACCTCTCGCACTCCAGAGAGCACGCCTACACCTGGCGACCGGGGCGACTCTCCCACCCCCAGGGGGAGTTGAAGGCTTCCGGCGCCGCCGCTTAGTCCACCGGTTCCCCGGGCAAGCGCAGGAGTCCTGGGAACACACCGCTGCAGCGCTGCCCAGGCGGATGTTACTGGCCCTTGTCGTCCCCGGCCTCGGCCCTGACCCCGGCCCCGACCCCGCATCCGGCCCGGGCCCTCGTCCGGCCAACCTTGTGCAAGTCGCTGTGGCCATTAGACAGACCACTGACCGTCGCTCAGGTCCCCAGCGTGTGGTTGGGACGGCACACCTTCGGCCCCCGTGCATAATGACAGGGCGCTGAGGGGGTTCTCTTGGCAGCCCACGTAAAGCCGCGGCGACGGACCAGGTGGCACCCGGAGCTTGTGCGCGTGCCTAACAGGGGGCCTGGCGTAGCCCAGGCACCTAGGGCGCGGAACGCTGAGGAGACCTGCAAGCCAGGCGTCTCTTCTTGGGCCACCGGAGGCCGGTGGCAGGCGTCTACGGCCATACCACCCTGAACGCGCCCGATCTCGTCTGATCTCGGAAGCTAAGCAGGGTCGGGCCTGGTTAATACTTGGATGGGAGACCGCCTGGGAATACCGGGTGCTGTAGGCTTTTTGCCTGCCGCCACCCACGCTTCTTTTTCCTGACTTTCCCTTGGCCACAGGCTCGCTTGCCCACAAGCCGGCCGGCGTGGATGGCGGGTGCGTTGGGCTGGGGTGCGGTGAGGTGTTGTGGGGCGAAGCACAGGGAGAGAGCCACTGCACCCGAATGCACCCGGCCTACCGGCACCTGAGAGCCCGGGAACGGCCCTCCTCCGCCTTGAGTGCCAGGTCACTCCACGAAACAAGTGGCAGGCCGTCTGTTGGCCGCATTGACTTTAAAAGCAGGTTCAGCGTGGGCTCAGCGGATAGTGTGGATCTGGGATAAGTAAAGGACCCGGGTTCGAAGCCCCAAGGGAACGGCGGGCTGCAAACAGACTTGGAGTCCTCGTGTCTCAGATTAACAGAGCACAGTGTCCCACCTGGACCAAACTTGATGTACGTCTCTGCGTTTTCCCTCCTCTTCCTTCCGCCGAGCCCACTCAGGTCTTCAACGCCGCGCGCTGGTCGAGGCAGGCATAGCACCTGGAGGTGGCCCTGGCCACTACTGCCCCAGCCTGGTAGTCCACCCCTACCTACCAGGGGCTGTCGCCCAGGAGCGCGTGTGCTCAGCTGCCCCCTGCCCTCCTGCACTCCACCTGCCCCGGAGCAGGGTCCTGCCAGTCCCTTTTAATCCGTGGGCGCTCGCAGTGCAACTCAGTCCATGCTCCTGTGCAAACCGGTCCTTGGGAGGTTTGGGAGGGTGGAAGGGGTGGGGGAGAGTTCTGGGGGAGGGGTGTGTGTGTGTGTGTGTGTGTGTGTGTGTGTGTGTGTTGGGGGGCTCCACCGCGGGTGCGGGGCAGCGAGAGGACCTCTCGCACTCCAGAGAGCACGCCTACACCTGGCGACCGGGGCGACTCTCCCACCCCCAGGGGGAGTTGAAGGCTTCCGGCGCCGCCGCTTAGTCCACCGGTTCCCCGGGCAAGCGCAGGAGTCCTGGGAACACACCGCTGCAGCGCTGCCCAGGCGGATGTCACTGGCCCTTGTCGTCCCCGGCCTCGGCCCTGACCCCGGCCCCGACCCCGCATCCGGCCCGGGACCTCCTCCGGCCAACCTTGTGCAAGTCGCTGTGGCCATTAGACAGACCACTGACCGTCGCTCAGGTCCCCAGCGTGTGGTTGGGACGGCACACCTTCGGCCCCCGTGCATAATGACAGGGCGCTGAGGGGGTTCTCTTGGCAGCCCACGTAAAGCCGCGGCGACGGACCAGGTGGCACCCGGAGCTTGTGCGCGTGCCTAACAGGGGGCCTGGCGTAGCCCAGGCACCTAGGGCGCGGAACGCTGAGGAGACCTGCAAGCCAGGCGTCTCTTCTTGGGCCACTGGAGGCCGGTGGCAGGCGTCTACGGCCATACCACCCTGAACGCGCCCGATCTCGTCTGATCTCGGAAGCTAAGCAGGGTCGGGCCTGGTTAGTACTTGGATGGGAGACCGCCTGGGAATACCGGGTGCTGTAGGCTTTTTGCCTGCCGCCACCCACGCTTCTTTTTCCTGACTTTCCCTTGGCCACAGGCTCGCTTGCCCACAAGCCGGCCGGCGTGGATGGCGGGTGCGTTGGGCTGGGGTGCGGTGAGGTGTTGTGGGGCGAAGCACAGGGAGAGAGCCACTGCACCCGAATGCACCCGGCCTACCGGCACCTGAGAGCCCGGGAACGGCCCTCCTCCGCCTTGAGTGCCAGGTCACTCCACGAAACAAGTGGCAGGCCGTCTGTTGGCCGCATTGACTTTAAAAGCAGGTTCAGCGTGGGCTCAGCGGATAGTGTGGATCTGGGATAAGTAAAGGACCCGGGTTCGAAGCCCCAAGGGAACGGCGGGCTGCAAACAGACTTGGAGTCCTCGTGTCTCAGATTAACAGAGCACAGTGTCCCACCTGGACCAAACTTGATGTACGTCTCTGCTTTTTCCCTCCTCTTCCTTCCGCCGAGCCCACTCAGGTCTTCAACGCCGCGCGCTGGTCGAGGCAGGCATAGCACCTGGAGGTGGCCCTGGCCACTACTGCCCCAGCCTGGTAGTCCACCCCTACCTACCAGGGGCTGTCGCCCAGGAGCGCGTGTGCTCAGCTGCCCCCTGCCCTCCTGCACTCCACCTGCCCCGGAGCAGGGTCCTGCCAGTCCCTTTTAATCCGTGGGCGCTTCAGTGCAACTCAGTCCATGCTCCTGTGCAAACCGGTCCTTGGGAGGTTTGGGAGGGTGGAAGGGGTGGGGGAGAGTTCTGGGGGAGGGGTGTGTGTGTGTGTGTGTGTGTGTGTGTGTGTGTGTGTTGGGGGGCTCCACCGCGGGTGCGGGGCAGCGAGAGGACCTCTCGCACTCCAGAGAGCACGCCTACACCTGGCGACCGGGGCGACTCTCCCACCCCCAGGGGGAGTTGAAGGCTTCCGGCGCCGCCGCTTAGTCCACCGGTTCCCCGGGCAAGCGCAGGAGTCCTGGGAACACACCGCTGCAGCGCTGCCCAGGCGGATGTCACTGGCCCTTGTCGTCCCCGGCCTCGGCCCTGACCCCGGCCCCGACCCCGCATCCGGCCCGGGCCCTCCTCCGGCCAACCTTGTGCAAGTCGCTGTGGCCATTAGACAGACCACTGACCGTCGCTCAGGTCCCCAGCGTGTGGTTGGGACGGCACACCTTCGGCCCCCGTGCATAATGACAGGGCGCTGAGGGGGTTCTCTTGGCAGCCCACGTAAAGCCGCGGCGACGGACCATGTGGCACCCGGAGCTTGTGCGCGTGCCTAACAGGGGGCCTGGCGTAGCCCAGGCACCTAGGGCGCGGAACGCTGAGGAGACCTGCAAGCCAGGCGTCTCTTCTTGGGCCACTGGAGGCCGGTGGCAGGCGTCTACGGCCATACCACCCTGAACGCGCCCGATCTCGTCTGATCTCGGAAGCTAAGCAGGGTCGGGCCTGGTTAGTACTTGGATGGGAGACCGCCTGGGAACACCGGGTGCTGTAGGCTTTTTGCCTGCCGCCACCCACGCCGGCCGGCGTGGATGGCGGGTGCGTTGGGCTGGGGTGCGGTGAGGTGTTGTGGGGCGAAGCACAGGGAGAGAGCCACTGCACCCGAATGCACCCGGCCTACCGGCACCTGAGAGCCCGGGAACGGCCCTCCTCCGCCTTGAGTGCCAGGTCACTCCACGAAACAAGTGGCAGGCCGTCTGTTGGCCGCATTGACTTTAAAAGCAGGTTCAGCGTGGGCTCAGCGGATAGTGTGGATCTGGGATAAGTAAAGGACCCGGGTTCGAAGCCCCAAGGGAACGGCGGGCTGCAAACAGACTTGGAGTCCTCGTGTCTCAGATTAACAGAGCACAGTGTCCCACCTGGACCAAACTTGATGTACGTCTCTGCGTTTTCCCTCCTCTTCCTTCCGCCGAGCCCACTCAGGTCTTCAACGCCGCGCGCTGGTCGAGGCAGGCATAGCACCTGGAGGTGGCCCTGGCCACTACTGCCCCAGCCTGGTAGTCCACCCCTACCTACCAGGGGCTGTCGCCCAGGAGCGCGTGTGCTCAGCTGCCCCCTGCCCTCCTGCACTCCACCTGCCCCGGAGCAGGGTCCTGCCAGTCCCTTTTAATCCGTGGGCGCTCGCAGTGCAACTCAGTCCATGCTCCTGTGCAAACCGGTCCTTGGGAGGTTTGGGAGGGTGGAAGGGGTGGGGGAGAGTTCTGGGGGAGGGGTGTGTGTGTGTGTGTGTGTGTGTGTGTGTGTGTGTGTGTGTGTGTTGGGGGGCTCCACCGCGGGTGCGGGGCAGCGAGAGGACCTCTCGCACTCCAGAGAGCACGCCTACACCTGGCGACCGGGGCGACTCTCCCACCCCCAGGGGGAGTTGAAGGCTTCCGGCGCCGCCGCTTAGTCCACCGGTTCCCCGGGCAAGCGCAGGAGTCCTGGGAACACACCGCTGCAGCGCTGCCCAGGCGGATGTCACTGGCCCTTGTCGTCCCCGGCCTCGGCCCTGACCCCGGCCCCGACCCCGCATCCGGCCCGGGCCCTCCTCCGGCCAACCTTGTGCAAGTCGCTGTGGCCATTAGACAGACCACTGACCGTCGCTCAGGTCCCCAGCGTGTGGTTGGGACGGCACACCTTCGGCCCCCGTGCATAATGACAGGGCGCTGAGGGGGTTCTCTTGGCAGCCCACGTAAAGCCGCGGCGACGGACCAGGTGGCACCCGGAGCTTGTGCGCGTGCCTAACAGGGGGCCTGGCGTAGCCCAGGCACCTAGGGCGCGGAACGCTGAGGAGACCTGCAAGCCAGGCGTCTCTTCTTGGGCCACCGGAGGCCGGTGGCAGGCGTCTACGGCCATACCACCCTGAACGCGCCTGATCTCGGAAGCTAAGCAGGGTCGGGCCTGGTTAGTACTTGGATGGGAGACCGCCTGGGAATACCGGGTGCTGTAGGCTTTTTGCCTGCCGCCACCCACGCTTCTTTTTCCTGACTTTCCCTTGGCCACAGGCTCGCTTGCCCACAAGCCGGCCGGCGTGGATGGCGGGTGCGTTGGGCTGGGGTGCGGTGAGGTGTTGTGGGGCGAAGCACAGGGAGAGAGCCACTGCACCCGAATGCACCCGGCCTACCGGCACCTGAGAGCCCGGGAACGGCCCTCCTCCGCCTTGAGTGCCAGGTCACTCCACGAAACAAGTGGCAGGCCGTCTGTTGGCCGCATTGACTTTAAAAGCAGGTTCAGCGTGGGCTCAGCGGATAGTGTGGATCTGGGATAAGTAAAGGACCCGGGTTCGAAGCCCCAAGGGAACGGCGGGCTGCAAACAGACTTGGAGTCCTCGTGTCTCAGATTAACAGAGCACAGTGTCCCACCTGGACCAAACTTGATGTACGTCTCTGCGTTTTCCCTCCTCTTCCTTCCGCCGAGCCCACTCAGGTCTTCAACGCCGCGCGCTGGTCGAGGCAGGCATAGCACCTGGAGGTGGCCCTGGCCACTACTGCCCCAGCCTGGTAGTCCACCCCTACCTACCAGGGGCTGTCGCCCAGGAGCGCGTGTGCTCAGCTGCCCCCTGCCCTCCTGCACTCCACCTGCCCCGGAGCAGGGTCCTGCCAGTCCCTTTTAATCCGTGGGCGCTCGCAGTGCAACTCAGTCCATGCTCCTGTGCAAACCGGACCTTGGGAGGTTTGGGAGGGTGGAAGGGGTGGGGGAGAGTTCTGGGCGAGGGGTGTGTGTGTGTGTGTGTGTGTGTGTGTGTGTGTGTGTGTGTGTGTGTGTGTGTTGGGGGGCTCCACCGCGGGTGCGGGGCAGCGAGAGGACCTCTCGCACTCCAGAGAGCACGCCTACACCTGGCGACCGGGGCGACTCTCCCACCCCCAGGGGGAGTTGAAGGCTTCCGGCGCCGCCGCTTAGTCCACCGGTTCCCCGGGCAAGCGCAGGAGTCCTGGGAACACACCGCTGCAGCGCTGCCCAGGCGGATGTCACTGGCCCTTGTCGTCCCCGGCCTCGGCCCTGACCCCGGCCCCGACCCCGCATCCGGCCCGGGCCCTCCTCCGGCCAACCTTGTGCAAGTCGCTGTGGCCATTAGACAGACCACTGACCGTCGCTCAGGTCCCCAGCGTGTGGTTGGGACGGCACACCTTCGGCCCCCGTGCATAATGACAGGGCGCTGAGGGGGTTCTCTTGGCAGCCCACGTAAAGCCGCGGCGACGGACCAGGTGGCACCCGGAGCTTGTGCGCGTGCCTAACAGGGGGCCTGGCGTAGCCCAGGCACCTAGGGCGCGGAACGCTGAGGAGACCTGCAAGCCAGGCGTCTCTTCTTGGGCCACCGGAGGCCGGTGGCAGGCGTCTACGGCCATACCACCCTGAACGCGCCCGATCTCGTCTGATCTCGGAAGCTAAGCAGGGTCGGGCCTGGTTAGTACTTGGATGGGAGACCGCCTGGGAACACCGGGTGCTGTAGGCTTTTTGCCTGCCGCCACCCACGCTTCTTTTTCCTGACTTTCCCTTGGCCACAGGCTCGCTTGCCCACAAGCCGGCCGGCGTGGATGGCGGGTGCGTTGGGCTGGGGTGCGGTGAGGTGTTGTGGGGCGAAGCACAGGGAGAGAGCCACTGCACCCGAATGCACCCGGCCTACCGGCACCTGAGAGCCCGGGAACGGCCCTCCTCCGCCTTGAGTGCCAGGTCACTCCACGAAACAAGTGGCAGGCCGTCTGTTGGCCGCATTGACTTTAAAAGCAGGTTCAGCGTGGGCTCAGCGGATAGTGTGGATCTGGGATAAGTAAAGGACCCGGGTTCGAAGCCCCAAGGGAACGGCGGGCTGCAAACAGACTTGGAGTCCTCGTGTCTCAGATTAACAGAGCACAGTGTCCCACCTGGACCAAACTTGATGTACGTCTCTGCGTTTTCCCTCCTCTTCCTTCCGCCGAGCCCACTCAGGTCTTCAACGCCGCGCGCTGGTCGAGGCAGGCATAGCACCTGGAGGTGGCCCTGGCCACTACTGCCCCAGCCTGGTAGTCCACCCCTACCTACCAGGGGCTGTCGCCCAGGAGCGCGTGTGCTCAGCTGCCCCCTGCCCTCCTGCACTCCACCTGCCCCGGAGCAGGGTCCTGCCAGTCCCTTTTAATCCGTGGGCGCTCGCAGTGCAACTCAGTCCATGCTCCTGTGCAAACCGGTCCTTGGGAGGTTTGGGAGGGTGGAAGGGGTGGGGGAGAGTTCTGGGGGAGGGGTGTGTGTGTGTGTGTGTGTGTGTGTGTGTGTGTGTGTTGGGGGGCTCCACCGCGGGTGCGGGGCAGCGAGAGGACCTCTCGCACTCCAGAGAGCACGCCTACACCTGGCGACCGGGGCGACTCTCCCACCCCCAGGGGGAGTTGAAGGCTTCTGGCGCCGCCGCTTAGTCCACCGGTTCCCCGGGCAAGCGCAGGAGTCCTGGGAACACACCGCTGCAGCGCTGCCCAGGCGGATGTCACTGGCCCTTGTCGTCCCCGGCCTCGGCCCTGACCCCGGCCCCGACCCCGCATCCGGCCCGGGCCCTCCTCCGGCCAACCTTGTGCAAGTCGCTGTGGCCATTAGACAGACCACTGACCGTCGCTCAGGTCCCCAGCGTGTGGTTGGGACGGCACACCTTCGGCCCCCGTGCATAATGACAGGGCGCTGAGGGGGTTCTCTTGGCAGCCCACGTAAAGCCGCGGCGACGGACCAGGTGGCACCCGGAGCTTGTGCGCGTGCCTAACAGGGGGCCTGGCGTAGCCCAGGCACCTAGGGCGCGGAACGCTGAGGAGACCTGCAAGCCAGGCGTCTCTTCTTGGGCCACTGGAGGCCGGTGGCAGGCGTCTACGGCCATACCACCCTGAACGCGCCCGATCTCGTCTGATCTCGGAAGCTAAGCAGGGTCGGGCCTGGTTAGTACTTGGATGGGAGACCGCCTGGGAATACCGGGTGCTGTATAGGCTTTTTGCCTGCCGCCACCCACGCTTCTTTTTCCTGACTTTCCCTTGGCCACAGGCTCGCTTGCCCACAAGCCGGCCGGCGTGGATGGCGGGTGCGTTGGGCTGGGGTGCGGTGAGGTGTTGTGGGGCGAAGCACAGGGAGAGAGCCACTGCACCCGAATGCACCCGGCCTACCGGCACCTGAGAGCCCGGGAACGGCCCTCCTCCGCCTTGAGTGCCAGGTCACTCCACGAAACAAGTGGCAGGCCGTCTGTTGGCCGCATTGACTTTAAAAGCAGGTTCAGCGTGGGCTCAGCGGATAGTGTGGATCTGGGATAAGTAAAGGACCCGGGTTCGAAGCCCCAAGGGAACGGCGGGCTGCAAACAGACTTGGAGTCCTCGTGTCTCAGATTAACAGAGCACAGTGTCCCACCTGGACCAAACTTGATGTACGTCTCTGCTTTTTCCCTCCTCTTCCTTCCGCCGAGCCCACTCAGGTCTTCAACGCCGCGCGCTGGTCGAGGCAGGCATAGCACCTGGAGGTGGCCCTGGCCACTACTGCCCCAGCCTGGTAGTCCACCCCTACCTACCAGGGGCTGTCGCCCAGGAGCGCGTGTGCTCAGCTGCCCCCTGCCCTCCTGCACTCCACCTGCCCCGGAGCAGGGTCCTGCCAGTCCCTTTTAATCCGTGGGCGCTCGCAGTGCAACTCAGTCCATGCTCCTGTGCAAACCGGTCCTTGGGAGGTTTGGGAGGGTGGAAGGGGTGGGGGAGAGTTCTGGGGGAGGGGTGTGTGTGTGTGTGTGTGTGTGTGTGTGTGTGTGTGTGTTGGGGGGCTCCACCGCGGGTGCGGGGCAGCGAGAGGACCTCTCGCACTCCAGAGAGCACGCCTACACCTGGCGACCGGGGCGACTCTCCCACCCCCAGGGGGAGTTGAAGGCTTCCGGCGCCGCCGCTTAGTCCACCGGTTCCCCGGGCAAGCGCAGGAGTCCTGGGAACACACCGCTGCAGCGCTGCCCAGGCGGATGTCACTGGCCCTTGTCGTCCCCGGCCTCGGCCCTGACCCCGGCCCCGACCCCGCATCCGGCCCGGGCCCTCCTCCGGCCAACCTTGTGCAAGTCGCTGTGGCCATTAGACAGACCACTGACCGTCGCTCAGGTCCCCAGCGTGTGGTTGGGACGGCACACCTTCGGCCCCCGTGCATAATGACAGGGCGCTGAGGGGGTTCTCTTGGCAGCCCACGTAAAGCCGCGGCGACGGACCAGGTGGCACCCGGAGCTTGTGCGCGTGCCTAACAGGGGGCCTGGCGTAGCCCAGGCACCTAGGGCGCGGAACGCTGAGGAGACCTGCAAGCCAGGCGTCTCTTCTTGGGCCACCGGAGGCCGGTGGCAGGCGTCTACGGCCATACCACCCTGAACGCGCCTGATCTCGGAAGCTAAGCAGGGTCGGGCCTGGTTAGTACTTGGATGGGAGACCGCCTGGGAATACCGGGTGCTGTAGGCTTTTTGCCTGCCGCCACCCACGCTTCTTTTTCCTGACTTTCCCTTGGCCACAGGCTCGCTTGCCCACAAGCCGGCCGGCGTGGATGGCGGGTGCGTTGGGCTGGGGTGCGGTGAGGTGTTGTGGGGCGAAGCACAGGGAGAGAGCCACTGCACCCGAATGCACCCGGCCTACCGGCACCTGAGAGCCCGGGAACGGCCCTCCTCCGCCTTGAGTGCCAGGTCACTCCACGAAACAAGTGGCAGGCCGTCTGTTGGCCGCATTGACTTTAAAAGCAGGTTCAGCGTGGGCTCAGCGGATAGTGTGGATCTGGGATAAGTAAAGGACCCGGGTTCGAAGCCCCAAGGGAACGGCGGGCTGCAAACAGACTTGGAGTCCTCGTGTCTCAGATTAACAGAGCACAGTGTCCCACCTGGACCAAACTTGATGTACGTCTCTGCGTTTTCCCTCCTCTTCCTTCCGCCGAGCCCACTCAGGTCTTCAACGCCGCGCGCTGGTCGAGGCAGGCATAGCACCTGGAGGTGGCCCTGGCCACTACTGCCCCAGCCTGGTAGTCCACCCGTACCTACCAGGGGCTGTCGCCCAGGAGCGCGTGTGCTCAGCTGCCCCCTGCCCTCCTGCACTCCACCTGCCCCGGAGCAGGGTCCTGCCAGTCCCTTTTAATCCGTGGGCGCTCGCAGTGCAACTCAGTCCATGCTCCTGTGCAAACCGGACCTTGGGAGGTTTGGGAGGGTGGAAGGGGTGGGGGAGAGTTCTGGGCGAGGGGTGTGTGTGTGTGTGTGTGTGTGTGTGTGTGTGTGTGTGTGTGTGTGTTGGGGGGCTCCACCGCGGGTGCGGGGCAGCGAGAGGACCTCTCGCACTCCAGAGAGCACGCCTACACCTGGCGACCGGGGCGACTCTCCCACCCCCAGGGGGAGTTGAAGGCTTCCGGCGCCGCCGCTTAGTCCACCGGTTCCCCGGGCAAGCGCAGGAGTCCTGGGAACACACCGCTGCAGCGCTGCCCAGGCGGATGTCACTGGCCCTTGTCGTCCCCGGCCTCGGCCCTGACCCCGGCCCCGACCCCGCATCCGGCCCGGGCCCTCCTCCGGCCAACCTTGTGCAAGTCGCTGTGGCCATTAGACAGACCACTGACCGTCGCTCAGGTCCCCAGCGTGTGGTTGGGACGGCACACCTTCGGCCCCCGTGCATAATGACAGGGCGCTGAGGGGGTTCTCTTGGCAGCCCACGTAAAGCCGCGGCGACGGACCAGGTGGCACCCGGAGCTTGTGCGCGTGCCTAACAGGGGGCCTGGCGTAGCCCAGGCACCTAGGGCGCGGAACGCTGAGGAGACCTGCAAGCCAGGCGTCTCTTCTTGGGCCACCGGAGGCCGGTGGCAGGCGTCTACGGCCATACCACCCTGAACGCGCCCGATCTCGTCTGATCTCGGAAGCTAAGCAGGGTCGGGCCTGGTTAGTACTTGGATGGGAGACCGCCTGGGAATACCGGGTGCTGTAGGCTTTTTGCCTGCCGCCACCCACGCTTCTTTTTCCTGACTTTCCCTTGGCCACAGGCTCGCTTGCCCACAAGCCGGCCGGCGTGGATGGCGGGTGCGTTGGGCTGGGGTGCGGTGAGGTGTTGTGGGGCGAAGCACAGGGAGAGAGCCACTGCACCCGAATGCACCCGGCCTACCGGCACCTGAGAGCCCGGGAACGGCCCTCCTCCGCCTTGAGTGCCAGGTCACTCCACGAAACAAGTGGCAGGCCGTCTGTTGGCCGCATTGACTTTAAAAGCAGGTTCAGCGTGGGCTCAGCGGATAGTGTGGATCTGGGATAAGTAAAGGACCCGGGTTCGAAGCCCCAAGGGAACGGCGGGCTGCAAACAGACTTGGAGTCCTCGTGTCTCAGATTAACAGAGCACAGTGTCCCACCTGGACCAAACTTGATGTACGTCTCTGCGTTTTCCCTCCTCTTCCTTCCGCCGAGCCCACTCAGGTCTTCAACGCCGCGCGCTGGTCGAGGCAGGCATAGCACCTGGAGGTGGCCCTGGCCACTACTGCCCCAGCCTGGTAGTCCACCCCTACCTACCAGGGGCTGTCGCCCAGGAGCGCGTGTGCTCAGCTGCCCCCTGCCCTCCTGCACTCCACCTGCCCCGGAGCAGGGTCCTGCCAGTCCCTTTTAATCCGTGGGCGCTCGCAGTGCAACTCAGTCCATGCTCCTGTGCAAACCGGACCTTGGGAGGTTTGGGAGGGTGGAAGGGGTGGGGGAGAGTTCTGGGCGAGGGGTGTGTGTGTGTGTGTGTGTGTGTGTGTGTGTGTGTGTGTGTGTGTGTTGGGGGGCTCCACCGCGGGTGCGGGGCAGCGAGAGGACCTCTCGCACTCCAGAGAGCACGCCTACACCTGGCGACCGGGGCGACTCTCCCACCCCCAGGGGGAGTTGAAGGCTTCCGGCGCCGCCGCTTAGTCCACCGGTTCCCCGGGCAAGCGCAGGAGTCCTGGGAACACACCGCTGCAGCGCTGCCCAGGCGGATGTCACTGGCCCTTGTCGTCCCCGGCCTCGGCCCTGACCCCGGCCCCGACCCCGCATCCGGCCCGGGCCCTCCTCCGGCCAACCTTGTGCAAGTCGCTGTGGCCATTAGACAGACCACTGACCGTCGCTCAGGTCCCCAGCGTGTGGTTGGGACGGCACACCTTCGGCCCCCGTGCATAATGACAGGGCGCTGAGGGGGTTCTCTTGGCAGCCCACGTAAAGCCGCGGCGACGGACCAGGTGGCACCCGGAGCTTGTGCGCGTGCCTAACAGGGGGCCTGGCGTAGCCCAGGCACCTAGGGCGCGGAACGCTGAGGAGACCTGCAAGCCAGGCGTCTCTTCTTGGGCCACCGGAGGCCGGTGGCAGGCGTCTACGGCCATACCACCCTGAACGCGCCCGATCTCGTCTGATCTCGGAAGCTAAGCAGGGTCGGGCCTGGTTAGTACTTGGATGGGAGACCGCCTGGGAATACCGGGTGCTGTAGGCTTTTTGCCTGCCGCCACCCACGCTTCTTTTTCCTGACTTTCCCTTGGCCACAGGCTCGCTTGCCCACAAGCCGGCCGGCGTGGATGGCGGGTGCGTTGGGCTGGGGTGCGGTGAGGTGTTGTGGGGCGAAGCACAGGGAGAGAGCCACTGCACCCGAATGCACCCGGCCTACCGGCACCTGAGAGCCCGGGAACGGCCCTCCTCCGCCTTGAGTGCCAGGTCACTCCACGAAACAAGTGGCAGGCCGTCTGTTGGCCGCATTGACTTTAAAAGCAGGTTCAGCGTGGGCTCAGCGGATAGTGTGGATCTGGGATAAGTAAAGGACCCGGGTTCGAAGCCCCAAGGGAACGGCGGGCTGCAAACAGACTTGGAGTCCTCGTGTCTCAGATTAACAGAGCACAGTGTCCCACCTGGACCAAACTTGATGTACGTCTCTGCGTTTTCCCTCCTCTTCCTTCCGCCGAGCCCACTCAGGTCTTCAACGCCGCGCGCTGGTCGAGGCAGGCATAGCACCTGGAGGTGGCCCTGGCCACTACTGCCCCAGCCTGGTAGTCCACCCCTACCTACCAGGGGCTGTCGCCCAGGAGCGCGTGTGCTCAGCTGCCCCCTGCCCTCCTGCACTCCACCTGCCCCGGAGCAGGGTCCTGCCAGTCCCTTTTAATCCGTGGGCGCTCGCAGTGCAACTCAGTCCATGCTCCTGTGCAAACCGGTCCTTGGGAGGTTTGGGAGGGTGGAAGGGGTGGGGGAGAGTTCTGGGGGAGGGGTGTGTGTGTGTGTGTGTGTGTGTGTGTGTGTGTGTGTGTTGGGGGGCTCCACCGCGGGTGCGGGGCAGCGAGAGGACCTCTCGCACTCCAGAGAGCACGCCTACACCTGGCGACCGGGGCGACTCTCCCACCCCCAGGGGGAGTTGAAGGCTTCCGGCGCCGCCGCTTAGTCCACCGGTTCCCCGGGCAAGCGCAGGAGTCCTGGGAACACACCGCTGCAGCGCTGCCCAGGCGGATGTCACTGGCCCTTGTCGTCCCCGGCCTCGGCCCTGACCCCGGCCCCGACCCCGCATCCGGCCCGGGCCCTCCTCCGGCCAACCTTGTGCAAGTCGCTGTGGCCATTAGACAGACCACTGACCGTCGCTCAGGTCCCCAGCGTGTGGTTGGGACGGCACACCTTCGGCCCCCGTGCATAATGACAGGGCGCTGAGGGGGTTCTCTTGGCAGCCCACGTAAAGCCGCGGCGACGGACCAGGTGGCACCCGGAGCTTGTGCGCGTGCCTAACAGGGGGCCTGGCGTAGCCCAGGCACCTAGGGCGCGGAACGCTGAGGAGACCTGCAAGCCAGGCGTCTCTTCTTGGGCCACCGGAGGCCGGTGGCAGGCGTCTACGGCCATACCACCCTGAACGCGCCCGATCTCGTCTGATCTCGGAAGCTAAGCAGGGTCGGGCCTGGTTAGTACTTGGATGGGAGACCGCCTGGGAACACCGGGTGCTGTAGGCTTTTTGCCTGCCGCCACCCACGCTTCTTTTTCCTGACTTTCCCTTGGCCACAGGCTCGCTTGCCCACAAGCCGGCCGGCGTGGATGGCGGGTGCGTTGGGCTGGGGTGCGGTGAGGTGTTGTGGGGCGAAGCACAGGGAGAGAGCCACTGCACCCGAATGCACCCGGCCTACCGGCACCTGAGAGCCCGGGAACGGCCCTCCTCCGCCTTGAGTGCCAGGTCACTCCACGAAACAAGTGGCAGGCCGTCTGTTGGCCGCATTGACTTTAAAAGCAGGTTCAGCGTGGGCTCAGCGGATAGTGTGGATCTGGGATAAGTAAAGGACCCGGGTTCGAAGCCCCAAGGGAACGGCGGGCTGCAAACAGACTTGGAGTCCTCGTGTCTCAGATTAACAGAGCACAGTGTCCCACCTGGACCAAACTTGATGTACGTCTCTGCGTTTTCCCTCCTCTTCCTTCCGCCGAGCCCACTCAGGTCTTCAACGCCGCGCGCTGGTCGAGGCAGGCATAGCACCTGGAGGTGGCCCTGGCCACTACTGCCCCAGCCTGGTAGTCCACCCCTACCTACCAGGGGCTGTCGCCCAGGAGCGCGTGTGCTCAGCTGCCCCCTGCCCTCCTGCACTCCACCTGCCCCGGAGCAGGGTCCTGCCAGTCCCTTTTAATCCGTGGGCGCTCGCAGTGCAACTCAGTCCATGCTCCTGTGCAAACCGGTCCTTGGGAGGTTTGGGAGGGTGGAAGGGGTGGGGGAGAGTTCTGGGGGAGGGGTGTGTGTGTGTGTGTGTGTGTGTGTGTGTGTGTGTGTGTTGGGGGGCTCCACCGCGGGTGCGGGGCAGCGAGAGGACCTCTCGCACTCCAGAGAGCACGCCTACACCTGGCGACCGGGGCGACTCTCCCACCCCCAGGGGGAGTTGAAGGCTTCCGGCGCCGCCGCTTAGTCCACCGGTTCCCCGGGCAAGCGCAGGAGTCCTGGGAACACACCGCTGCAGCGCTGCCCAGGCGGATGTCACTGGCCCTTGTCGTCCCCGGCCTCGGCCCTGACCCCGGCCCCGACCCCGCATCCGGCCCGGGCCCTCCTCCGGCCAACCTTGTGCAAGTCGCTGTGGCCATTAGACAGACCACTGACCGTCGCTCAGGTCCCCAGCGAGTGGTTGGGACGGCACACCTTCGGCCCCCGTGCATAATGACAGGGCGCTGAGGGGGTTCTCTTGGCAGCCCACGTAAAGCCGCGGCGACGGACCAGGTGGCACCCGGAGCTTGTGCGCGTGCCTAACAGGGGGCCTGGCGTAGCCCAGGCACCTAGGGCGCGGAACGCTGAGGAGACCTGCAAGCCAGGCGTCTCTTCTTGGGCCACCGGAGGCCGGTGGCAGGCGTCTACGGCCATACCACCCTGAACGCGCCCGATCTCGTCTGATCTCGGAAGCTAAGCAGGGTCGGGCCTGGTTAGTACTTGGATGGGAGACCGCCTGGGAACACCGGGTGCTGTAGGCTTTTTGCCTGCCGCCACCCACGCTTCTTTTTCCTGACTTTCCCTTGGCCACAGGCTCGCTTGCCCACAAGCCGGCCGGCGTGGATGGCGGGTGCGTTGGGCTGGGGTGCGGTGAGGTGTTGTGGGGCGAAGCACAGGGAGAGAGCCACTGCACCCGAATGCACCCGGCCTACCGGCACCTGAGAGCCCGGGAACGGCCCTCCTCCGCCTTGAGTGCCAGGTCACTCCACGAAACAAGTGGCAGGCCGTCTGTTGGCCGCATTGACTTTAAAAGCAGGTTCAGCGTGGGCTCAGCGGATAGTGTGGATCTGGGATAAGTAAAGGACCCGGGTTCGAAGCCCCAAGGGAACGGCGGGCTGCAAACAGACTTGGAGTCCTCGTGTCTCAGATTAACAGAGCACAGTGTCCCACCTGGACCAAACTTGATGTACGTCTCTGCGTTTTCCCTCCTCTTCCTTCCGCCGAGCCCACTCAGGTCTTCAACGCCGCGCGCTGGTCGAGGCAGGCATAGCACCTGGAGGTGGCCCTGGCCACTACTGCCCCAGCCTGGTAGTCCACCCCTACCTACCAGGGGCTGTCGCCCAGGAGCGCGTGTGCTCAGCTGCCCCCTGCCCTCCTGCACTCCACCTGCCCCGGAGCAGGGTCCTGCCAGTCCCTTTTAATCCGTGGGCGCTCGCAGTGCAACTCAGTCCATGCTCCTGTGCAAACCGGTCCTTGGGAGGTTTGGGAGGGTGGAAGGGGTGGGGGAGAGTTCTGGGGGAGGGGTGTGTGTGTGTGTGTGTGTGTGTGTGTGTGTGTGTGTGTGTTGGGGGGCTCCACCGCGGGTGCGGGGCAGCGAGAGGACCTCTCGCACTCCAGAGAGCACGCCTACACCTGGCGACCGGGGCGACTCTCCCACCCCCAGGGGGAGTTGAAGGCTTCCGGCGCCGCCGCTTAGTCCACCGGTTCCCCGGGCAAGCGCAGGAGTCCTGGGAACACACCGCTGCAGCGCTGCCCAGGCGGATGTCACTGGCCCTTGTCGTCCCCGGCCTCGGCCCTGACCCCGGCCCCGACCCCGCATCCGGCCCGGGCCCTCCTCCGGCCAACCTTGTGCAAGTCGCTGTGGCCATTAGACAGACCACTGACCGTCGCTCAGGTCCCCAGCGTGTGGTTGGGACGGCACACCTTCGGCCCCCGTGCATAATGACAGGGCGCTGAGGGGGTTCTCTTGGCAGCCCACGTAAAGCCGCGGCGACGGACCAGGTGGCACCCGGAGCTTGTGCGCGTGCCTAACAGGGGGCCTGGCGTAGCCCAGGCACCTAGGGCGCGGAACGCTGAGGAGACCTGCAAGACAGGCGTCTCTTCTTGGGCCACCGGAGGCCGGTGGCAGGCGTCTACGGCCATACCACCCTGAACGCGCCCGATCTCGTCTGATCTCGGAAGCTAAGCAGGGTCGGGCCTGGTTAGTACTTGGATGGGAGACCGCCTGGGAACACCGGGTGCTGTAGGCTTTTTGCCTGCCGCCACCCACGCTTCTTTTTCCTGACTTTCCCTTGGCCACAGGCTCGCTTGCCCACAAGCCGGCCGGCGTGGATGGCGGGTGCGTTGGGCTGGGGTGCGGTGAGGTGTTGTGGGGCGAAGCACAGGGAGAGAGCCACTGCACCCGAATGCACCCGGCCTACCGGCACCTGAGAGCCCGGGAACGGCCCTCCTCCGCCTTGAGTGCCAGGTCACTCCACGAAACAAGTGGCAGGCCGTCTGTTGGCCGCATTGACTTTAAAAGCAGGTTCAGCGTGGGCTCAGCGGATAGTGTGGATCTGGGATAAGTAAAGGACCCGGGTTCGAAGCCCCAAGGGAACGGCGGGCTGCAAACAGACTTGGAGTCCTCGTGTCTCAGATTAACAGAGCACAGTGTCCCACCTGGACCAAACTTGATGTACGTCTCTGCGTTTTCCCTCCTCTTCCTTCCGCCGAGCCCACTCAGGTCTTCAACGCCGCGCGCTGGTCGAGGCAGGCATAGCACCTGGAGGTGGCCCTGGCCACTACTGCCCCAGCCTGGTAGTCCACCCCTACCTACCAGGGGCTGTCGCCCAGGAGCGCGTGTGCTCAGCTGCCCCCTGCCCTCCTGCACTCCACCTGCCCCGGAGCAGGGTCCTGCCAGTCCCTTTTAATCCGTGGGCGCTCGCAGTGCAACTCAGTCCATGCTCCTGTGCAAACCGGTCCTTGGGAGGTTTGGGAGGGTGGAAGGGGTGGGGGAGAGTTCTGGGGGAGGGGTGTGTGTGTGTGTGTGTGTGTGTGTGTGTGTGTGTGTGTGTGTGTGTGTTGGGGGGCTCCACCGCGGGTGCGGGGCAGCGAGAGGACCTCTCGCACTCCAGAGAGCACGCCTACACCTGGCGACCGGGGCGACTCTCCCACCCCCAGGGGGAGTTGAAGGCTTCCGGCGCCGCCGCTTAGTCCACCGGTTCCCCGGGCAAGCGCAGGAGTCCTGGGAACACACCGCTGCAGCGCTGCCCAGGCGGATGTCACTGGCCCTTGTCGTCCCCGGCCTCGGCCCTGACCCCGGCCCCGACCCCGCATCCGGCCCGGGCCCTCCTCCGGCCAACCTTGTGCAAGTCGCTGTGGCCATTAGACAGACCACTGACCGTCGCTCAGGTCCCCAGCGTGTGGTTGGGACGGCACACCTTCGGCCCCCGTGCATAATGACAGGGCGCTGAGGGGGTTCTCTTGGCAGCCCACGTAAAGCCGCGGCGACGGACCAGGTGGCACCCGGAGCTTGTGCGCGTGCCTAACAGGGGGCCTGGCGTAGCCCAGGCACCTAGGGCGCGGAACGCTGAGGAGACCTGCAAGCCAGGCGTCTCTTCTTGGGCCACCGGAGGCCGGTGGCAGGCGTCTACGGCCATACCACCCTGAACGCGCCTGATCTCGGAAGCTAAGCAGGGTCGGGCCTGGTTAGTACTTGGATGGGAGACCGCCTGGGAATACCGGGTGCTGTAGGCTTTTTGCCTGCCGCCACCCACGCTTCTTTTTCCTGACTTTCCCTTGGCCACAGGCTCGCTTGCCCACAAGCCGGCCGGCGTGGATGGCGGGTGCGTTGGGCTGGGGTGCGGTGAGGTGTTGTGGGGCGAAGCACAGGGAGAGAGCCACTGCACCCGAATGCACCCGGCCTACCGGCACCTGAGAGCCCGGGAACGGCCCTCCTCCGCCTTGAGTGCCAGGTCACTCCACGAAACAAGTGGCAGGCCGTCTGTTGGCCGCATTGACTTTAAAAGCAGGTTCAGCGTGGGCTCAGCGGATAGTGTGGATCTGGGATAAGTAAAGGACCCGGGTTCGAAGCCCCAAGGGAACGGCGGGCTGCAAACAGACTTGGAGTCCTCGTGTCTCAGATTAACAGAGCACAGTGTCCCACCTGGACCAAACTTGATGTACGTCTCTGCGTTTTCCCTCCTCTTCCTTCCGCCGAGCCCACTCAGGTCTTCAACGCCGCGCGCTGGTCGAGGCAGGCATAGCACCTGGAGGTGGCCCTGGCCACTACTGCCCCAGCCTGGTAGTCCACCCGTACCTACCAGGGGCTGTCGCCCAGGAGCGCGTGTGCTCAGCTGCCCCCTGCCCTCCTGCACTCCACCTGCCCCGGAGCAGGGTCCTGCCAGTCCCTTTTAATCCGTGGGCGCTCGCAGTGCAACTCAGTCCATGCTCCTGTGCAAACCGGACCTTGGGAGGTTTGGGAGGGTGGAAGGGGTGGGGGAGAGTTCTGGGCGAGGGGTGTGTGTGTGTGTGTGTGTGTGTGTGTGTGTGTGTGTGTGTGTGTGTTGGGGGGCTCCACCGCGGGTGCGGGGCAGCGAGAGGACCTCTCGCACTCCAGAGAGCACGCCTACACCTGGCGACCGGGGCGACTCTCCCACCCCCAGGGGGAGTTGAAGGCTTCCGGCGCCGCCGCTTAGTCCACCGGTTCCCCGGGCAAGCGCAGGAGTCCTGGGAACACACCGCTGCAGCGCTGCCCAGGCGGATGTCACTGGCCCTTGTCGTCCCCGGCCTCGGCCCTGACCCCGGCCCCGACCCCGCATCCGGCCCGGGCCCTCCTCCGGCCAACCTTGTGCAAGTCGCTGTGGCCATTAGACAGACCACTGACCGTCGCTCAGGTCCCCAGCGTGTGGTTGGGACGGCACACCTTCGGCCCCCGTGCATAATGACAGGGCGCTGAGGGGGTTCTCTTGGCAGCCCACGTAAAGCCGCGGCGACGGACCAGGTGGCACCCGGAGCTTGTGCGCGTGCCTAACAGGGGGCCTGGCGTAGCCCAGGCACCTAGGGCGCGGAACGCTGAGGAGACCTGCAAGCCAGGCGTCTCTTCTTGGGCCACCGGAGGCCGGTGGCAGGCGTCTACGGCCATACCACCCTGAACGCGCCCGATCTCGTCTGATCTCGGAAGCTAAGCAGGGTCGGGCCTGGTTAGTACTTGGATGGGAGACCGCCTGGGAATACCGGGTGCTGTAGGCTTTTTGCCTGCCGCCACCCACGCTTCTTTTTCCTGACTTTCCCTTGGCCACAGGCTCGCTTGCCCACAAGCCGGCCGGCGTGGATGGCGGGTGCGTTGGGCTGGGGTGCGGTGAGGTGTTGTGGGGCGAAGCACAGGGAGAGAGCCACTGCACCCGAATGCACCCGGCCTACCGGCACCTGAGAGCCCGGGAACGGCCCTCCTCCGCCTTGAGTGCCAGGTCACTCCACGAAACAAGTGGCAGGCCGTCTGTTGGCCGCATTGACTTTAAAAGCAGGTTCAGCGTGGGCTCAGCGGATAGTGTGGATCTGGGATAAGTAAAGGACCCGGGTTCGAAGCCCCAAGGGAACGGCGGGCTGCAAACAGACTTGGAGTCCTCGTGTCTCAGATTAACAGAGCACAGTGTCCCACCTGGACCAAACTTGATGTACGTCTCTGCGTTTTCCCTCCTCTTCCTTCCGCCGAGCCCACTCAGGTCTTCAACGCCGCGCGCTGGTCGAGGCAGGCATAGCACCTGGAGGTGGCCCTGGCCACTACTGCCCCAGCCTGGTAGTCCACCCCTACCTACCAGGGGCTGTCGCCCAGGAGCGCGTGTGCTCAGCTGCCCCCTGCCCTCCTGCACTCCACCTGCCCCGGAGCAGGGTCCTGCCAGTCCCTTTTAATCCGTGGGCGCTCGCAGTGCAACTCAGTCCATGCTCCTGTGCAAACCGGACCTTGGGAGGTTTGGGAGGGTGGAAGGGGTGGGGGAGAGTTCTGGGCGAGGGGTGTGTGTGTGTGTGTGTGTGTGTGTGTGTGTGTGTGTGTGTGTGTGTTGGGGGGCTCCACCGCGGGTGCGGGGCAGCGAGAGGACCTCTCGCACTCCAGAGAGCACGCCTACACCTGGCGACCGGGGCGACTCTCCCACCCCCAGGGGGAGTTGAAGGCTTCCGGCGCCGCCGCTTAGTCCACCGGTTCCCCGGGCAAGCGCAGGAGTCCTGGGAACACACCGCTGCAGCGCTGCCCAGGCGGATGTCACTGGCCCTTGTCGTCCCCGGCCTCGGCCCTGACCCCGGCCCCGACCCCGCATCCGGCCCGGGCCCTCCTCCGGCCAACCTTGTGCAAGTCGCTGTGGCCATTAGACAGACCACTGACCGTCGCTCAGGTCCCCAGCGTGTGGTTGGGACGGCACACCTTCGGCCCCCGTGCATAATGACAGGGCGCTGAGGGGGTTCTCTTGGCAGCCCACGTAAAGCCGCGGCGACGGACCAGGTGGCACCCGGAGCTTGTGCGCGTGCCTAACAGGGGGCCTGGCGTAGCCCAGGCACCTAGGGCGCGGAACGCTGAGGAGACCTGCAAGCCAGGCGTCTCTTCTTGGGCCACCGGAGGCCGGTGGCAGGCGTCTACGGCCATACCACCCTGAACGCGCCCGATCTCGTCTGATCTCGGAAGCTAAGCAGGGTCGGGCCTGGTTAGTACTTGGATGGGAGACCGCCTGGGAATACCGGGTGCTGTAGGCTTTTTGCCTGCCGCCACCCACGCTTCTTTTTCCTGACTTTCCCTTGGCCACAGGCTCGCTTGCCCACAAGCCGGCCGGCGTGGATGGCGGGTGCGTTGGGCTGGGGTGCGGTGAGGTGTTGTGGGGCGAAGCACAGGGAGAGAGCCACTGCACCCGAATGCACCCGGCCTACCGGCACCTGAGAGCCCGGGAACGGCCCTCCTCCGCCTTGAGTGCCAGGTCACTCCACGAAACAAGTGGCAGGCCGTCTGTTGGCCGCATTGACTTTAAAAGCAGGTTCAGCGTGGGCTCAGCGGATAGTGTGGATCTGGGATAAGTAAAGGACCCGGGTTCGAAGCCCCAAGGGAACGGCGGGCTGCAAACAGACTTGGAGTCCTCGTGTCTCAGATTAACAGAGCACAGTGTCCCACCTGGACCAAACTTGATGTACGTCTCTGCGTTTTCCCTCCTCTTCCTTCCGCCGAGCCCACTCAGGTCTTCAACGCCGCGCGCTGGTCGAGGCAGGCATAGCACCTGGAGGTGGCCCTGGCCACTACTGCCCCAGCCTGGTAGTCCACCCCTACCTACCAGGGGCTGTCGCCCAGGAGCGCGTGTGCTCAGCTGCCCCCTGCCCTCCTGCACTCCACCTGCCCCGGAGCAGGGTCCTGCCAGTCCCTTTTAATCCGTGGGCGCTCGCAGTGCAACTCAGTCCATGCTCCTGTGCAAACCGGTCCTTGGGAGGTTTGGGAGGGTGGAAGGGGTGGGGGAGAGTTCTGGGGGAGGGGTGTGTGTGTGTGTGTGTGTGTGTGTGTGTGTGTGTGTGTGTGTTGGGGGGCTCCACCGCGGGTGCGGGGCAGCGAGAGGACCTCTCGCACTCCAGAGAGCACGCCTACACCTGGCGACCGGGGCGACTCTCCCACCCCCAGGGGGAGTTGAAGGCTTCCGGCGCCGCCGCTTAGTCCACCGGTTCCCCGGGCAAGCGCAGGAGTCCTGGGAACACACCGCTGCAGCGCTGCCCAGGCGGATGTCACTGGCCCTTGTCGTCCCCGGCCTCGGCCCTGACCCCGGCCCCGACCCCGCATCCGGCCCGGGCCCTCCTCCGGCCAACCTTGTGCAAGTCGCTGTGGCCATTAGACAGACCACTGACCGTCGCTCAGGTCCCCAGCGTGTGGTTGGGACGGCACACCTTCGGCCCCCGTGCATAATGACAGGGCGCTGAGGGGGTTCTCTTGGCAGCCCACGTAAAGCCGCGGCGACGGACCAGGTGGCACCCGGAGCTTGTGCGCGTGCCTAACAGGGGGCCTGGCGTAGCCCAGGCACCTAGGGCGCGGAACGCTGAGGAGACCTGCAAGCCAGGCGTCTCTTCTTGGGCCACCGGAGGCCGGTGGCAGGCGTCTACGGCCATACCACCCTGAACGCGCCCGATCTCGTCTGATCTCGGAAGCTAAGCAGGGTCGGGCCTGGTTAGTACTTGGATGGGAGACCGCCTGGGAATACCGGGTGCTGTAGGCTTTTTGCCTGCCGCCACCCACGCTTCTTTTTCCTGACTTTCCCTTGGCCACAGGCTCGCTTGCCCACAAGCCGGCCGGCGTGGATGGCGGGTGCGTTGGGCTGGGGTGCGGTGAGGTGTTGTGGGGCGAAGCACAGGGAGAGAGCCACTGCACCCGAATGCACCCGGCCTACCGGCACCTGAGAGCCCGGGAACGGCCCTCCTCCGCCTTGAGTGCCAGGTCACTCCACGAAACAAGTGGCAGGCCGTCTGTTGGCCGCATTGACTTTAAAAGCAGGTTCAGCGTGGGCTCAGCGGATAGTGTGGATCTGGGATAAGTAAAGGAACCGGGTTCGAAGCCCCAAGGGAACGGCGTGCTGCAAACAGACTTGGAGTCCTTGTGTCTCAGAATAACAGAGCAGTGTCCCACTTGGACCAAACTTGATGTACTGTCTCTGCGTTTTCCCACCTCTTCCTTCCGCCGAGCCCACTCAGGTCTTCAACGCCGCGCGCTGGTCGAGGCAGGCATAGCACCTGGAGGTGGCCCTGGCCACTTCTCTATGATCCTAGTTTACTGCTCTTTGTGGCTGTTTCCTAGGAGCCTGGTTCTGAGCTTTCCAGTGTGATTAGTCTAAGCTGAATATTCAGGATGAAGGACCAGATTGAGTGGGTACGCTAAGTGGGCATTCTGATGGTCCAGGCTGATTGAGAAGGCTTTGTCTCCAAGCCTAGGTGCCTGTCTTATCGGCTAGGCTGCGCTGCTATGCTGCAGGGCCATGTCCTATCGCCAGCCTGAGGGTCCAGGCTGAGAGTCTATGTGGAGTGGGCAGCCTGCCATTTTATGTGGAGTGGGCAGATTCTTCACCCAGGCTTAGTGTTCAAGCTGAGAGGCCAGTCTGGGTGGCCTGAGGCAGATTCTCCATCGAGGACCATCTTTAGTGCCTGGGCCTATGTGGTCAGACCAATTGAGCCTTGCCTGGAGGTGGAGAGGCGTGTTGGTGCGTGTGGTGGAGAAGCAGTTGGTTGCTTCTCCTGTGTGCCCTGACTGTGATTTAACCCAGAACTCCACACACCGGACTGACACTCTATCACTGAGCCCACTGACGAGGGTTGGCTTCAAACTTTATTAGGTTCATTATGTGCTACTAAAATGGTGGACAGCATTCCTGGCCTGTTGGCTCAGGCCGGAAAGCGAGTCTGGCAACATTCACACGTTTCTGTCTGGCCCTAGGTGTCAGTGCCATCACCAGCCAGTTCTGACCTTCAGGGTGGAGTCCACATACGGGTCTCCCTTGCAGGTCGTCTCTGCACTATGAAGCACTGCAGTTTGTTACTGGGAAAGAGGAGAGAGGCCGCTGAGCAAGGCGTATGCCCACACCATGATGTCCACAGCTGTGAGATGATGCAAGTGTTTGTAGAGTGCTTCTTACCAAGGAAAGCAGCACCTCAGAACCCCTAGCGAGATGTTTTTAAAGTATATCTGGCCCCCACCTTGCCGCTGTTTAATCCTAATCTCTAGGGGCTGAATCCAGACATGGGTACTTCTCCAAAACTCTATGTGTACGCTGGTACACTCCCGGTTGAGACCGTGGCTCGGGGTCAATGCCCTCATTTGACAGACAAATGATGCTCCCAGGATCAGTCCAAGGTACAGAATGCTCACTATCAAAGCCAAATTAGAACCCAAATTCTTGACTATCACCTATGTCCCGGTCATCTCGGGAGGCAGCTGCGTTGATGGTGCTGGACGTCACCCAACACCCTTAGACGATGTGCACACGAACCCAGCAGTAAGAAACCAAAGACTGTCTGGCAGGACCTTCAGAGTGACCGACTCCAGCAGCTTGTCTTACAGAAGGAGGCATGGAAGGTGACTGGTGCAGGGCTCCCGGGAGAACAGAGCCCCATCAGATGGGGGTTCCTCACCCTTCATCCTCCGCATCCTCTCCCACCCTGGGCTGCTCCTGCTCAGTGAGACAGCCTTGGGACCCTGCAGTCACGCACCATTGATGTCTGCTGACTGGTGGGTAAGTCAACACTGCATTATCAACATGAAAAACAGGGAACTTAGGGGCCCAGGCCAGTTAGCACAGTCTGTTCAGAGCATTGTCCTGAAATGACAAGTTTGTGGGTTTGATCCCTGGTCAGAACAAACACGGGAAACAATCAATGAATGCACAACTGAGTGGAGCAACAAATGAATGCTTCCCTTCCCCCTCCTCTCTCTCTTCCTCTCTCTGTCTCTTAAAAAATAAAGAAATAAAAATAGCATCATCTCAGAGCATGGAGGCTGCCAGTTTGATTTCCTGGTCAGGGCACATATAGGAGCAGCTCGATGTTTGATTTCAGGGTGACATTCAGATGCACAACTAGCCCAAGCTTTGTGAATACTTAAGGTTTACGTGAACCTTCCATCGTTTGCTCTCTAGACGTAACACTCTGGCTTTGTTTTGTCCTTTTTATCTCTATTCAGAACTAATATGTTCTAGTGTTTCTTTTTTTTGCCAACAGTTTATGGCAACAAGCTTAACTTCTAATTCACTATACACGTTTTGTCTGTTTCAAAAGTTAGTTGTTCACTATCTTTGCTTAGTTTCATCAGTATTTCTTGTTTCTCTTGTCTTCCATATAGCAGATGAGACATTCTAAGTAATATAGTAAACTCACTTCACAATGAGTATTTACCATTATCTTCTAAAAGCAGGGAGAACCCTTATTTTGTTTTGTTCTATTTTTTGTAGAGGACTGATCAGTATTGTAGCACATTGCAGCACAGGACTCTATAAGGAAGGGGAAAGTTGTTAAAAGAGTTTGAATACCCTCAGCTCTTTCTATGCATGTACTTCCTTCAGTTTCATCCTTTTGTTGTTTAGCCCTAAATAAAAATGTTCAGATGATATTAAAAATGAGGAGTGTGCAGAGGAAGAAGAATAAGCCTGCCCTCATCCCTTCGTTTACCTGTGCCTAGCAATTTCACTACCCTTTTAGAGTCAAATATCAGGGTGTTGTGTGATCTTATAGACTCAGATCTCTCCCTTGAATATGTAGTGCTTTTCATAAATTTATAAACTCATCAAGTTTATACTTGGTTACTATATGAAAAGTTTCTTAATTTTTATAATGGAATTCTTTCTAGCTGATTTACCTAGCAAGGGATTTGTGAAGGGGTAAAGATGTTCACAGTATCATAAGCAATTTCCAAATGATTTTAGAAGTAAAACTCACAATCCCCTGTAGAACTGGCTTGATAAAGGATTAACACACTTATAATCAGGATTCTTTCTAAGATGGGTGCCTGGTCAGCCACCCAATGTGGAAATCACAAATTGACATTCCTTAGTCTTTTTAAACATTCATCTGTGCAACAGCGTATGATAAGCACCTGTAGTCATGTTCATTTCATCCATAGGTGAAAAAATTTAACGGAACTATGCTTGTAATATTTATTTATTCATTTCACAAAACTCATTATACCTTTGATTAAATACTACATTTTTATTTCTTTGCATTTGTTACTTCAGTAAACAAACATATAATGCAAAGAGAAAAACTGTCAAACAACCAGGGGATGACAAGCTGTCATTTGTTTCAGCTTTGTGTTATGCCCAAAATTCTCCCGAGAAATTATGAGTGTGCTGGTATTTCCTGAATGGTGAAACCAATAGGAAGCTAGGACACAATGAACCAATAGAAATATAGATTTTTGATATTAATAATTATCAAGATTTTGTGAAAAACATTTTTTAAAATTCCCAGCACTATGCAATTTCTGAAAGTGTTCAAAGAGCTAAAACTATTGTCAGAACAATTGCTATAAGTTCAGCAGAAGCTGAAAGGAGTTTTTAAAGATGAACATAATGTGTTCAAAGAAGAGAAGTCGCCAAACACAATGACTATTAGTCTAATTGGCCTACCTCTAAGGAATGGGATTCTACCCCTACAGTGAAAGGATGGTTAAGGATAAATCACACAGCTGATGACGATCAGATAAAAGTGAAGAAAATTGCAAGTGAGGACGTCAATCAAGAAGCAATATGGAAATATCTGAACAGTTTTACTGTTTTTCTGGTCAGGTATTTAATATTTTAAAAACTTATGACATAATCTAGTTTTGTGTGTTTTTATTGTTCTTATTTAAATATTCAATACATGAAATAATAAACTACCTTTCGAAATGTTGTTATTTTATACTTAAAATGGGCATTAGGGCAGAGAACTAACTGGCTGTTGAATTATTTGAATCCCTCCACTGATTAAATGTGGGGACTCCTTTGGTCCAAACAGAGCTAAAACTGTTTCGCTAGTCTTTTTTTAGTCTACTCTTGTAAGTTTATTAATCCATTTTAAAGCATTTGTTAACAAATTAAACCACATTTAACAAACTTTTAAATTGGTTTCTTCAAAGAAGATGACCCCCATTGTAGTTTAGGCCTTATGACAACATTAAAGAAAAAGTAGTGAGTGTCTACCCATTTTGTGGATTCTGGGCAAAAATGTAAGCCAGTGAAAAATGTCTTGCCATGCTTTGGCCTCATGACTCAGTGGCTAGAGCATTGTCCCAGCGTTCCTGGGTTGCGGTCCGATCCCAGTCAGGGCACACGTGAGAACTAACCAACGAGTGCACAACAAAATGGAACAACTGAGTAAAGCAGTGAGTTGATGCCTCTCTCTCTCCTTTTCTCCCTAACTCTTCCTCTTACTTCCTTCCCTCAAATCAATGGGACAATTGACAAAAGTAATAATAAAGAAGTCTTGCCAGGCCTCATCCAGAAGTAATCACATGGTAAAGGCCTCATCTAGGAGAAGGTTAATGCTAATTTCTCAAAATCTGCAAACCATGCTGCACAGATGGTATAGAATCACCACATAGAAGAGAGATAATGCACCACCAAGGGGAGCAAGATGTTCGAATCATTTACAGCTGGCTTAGTGGGTGTCATACTGATAATCGGTAATCGGGTGGGTGTGGAGAACCTCAGGCCAGGGCTATGTGCACAGCCATGTGAGAGACTGAGCTATCAGGACGCGATCCTAGGAAATCAACTGTTTTTACCAAAGATCATGTAATGCTGTTTATTCAATATACAATACATACAAAGGACAAAGTTATCTTTCTGTTGCCAGATGGCCCACAAGTAATTGAGTCAGCCCTGCTTACCCTGTTATTTTGCCCCTTTCTGTGAAATAGTTTTAACAAATTGTATCTTTATTTTTTTATAAGTGAGAGCATGCGCCCCAACCCGGATCCACCTGGCAGCCCATCCCCCACACCCCCTGTCTGGAACCCATGGTGGAATCTAGCGATCCATCCTCAGGGTGAGGCGCCCACTGGCTGCCGGAGGGGGTGGGAGCAGGAAGCATCAGGTCCATATGTGCCTTCACTGGGCAAAGTCAGGGTTTTGATCCTGCGACCCAGCATTCCAGTTCCATGACACCACAGGTCAGGCTGCTCCGGCCTTTTTTATCTTCTTTCTGGCTGGGAAACAGGAGTGAACATGGCTGTCCTGTGTCCTGCAGAGAACAAAGGAAAGGGGGTGGGGAGGTCGTGAGACCTCAGAGAGCCCTGACTACAGAGCCTTGACCTCCAGCTGTCTTCAGAAAGGCTGTGGGATATTGCGGGGACATGATCATCAATGGGGGACCCTGATGACCAGCCAATCTGCAGAGCTCATCATCAGCCCTCTCAGTGCCCAGCCCCTTAGAGACCAGGGCGACTTGCCCAGAGGGGTCCCTGCCCTCCTAAGCTTCCTAGCTTTAAAACCTTCCAGCAGAATTTCAGCTTTCCTCCCACAGCCAAGCCCCCATTCAGATAGTCTTTGCTTTGCCTAAGGGCCCCTCCAAACTGTCTACTGGGGTGGCTGATTTGGGGTGTGGGGCACATCCCAGGCACAGGGCAAGGTCTCCTCTTCTGAATGAGGGGCATGGTGCCTGGCCACATGGAGTGCAAGGGGCCCTCAGGGGGAGATGCCCTGAGTTTACCCAGCCCAGCCACCACTTTGTAAGGGCAGCTCAGAGAGTCTGGGACCTAGCGTGGACACACAGGAGCCTGTTACATTTTCCTTGGCCTGTGCTCAGTCCCCAGGAGGGGCCTCCCCTGGGTGACACGGGCCAGATGCCCAGATGGTGGAGCACTCGCTGCAAAGTTGGGGTTTCCCCGGACACTGGAGGGCCCACCAAGATTACCTGGAGATGATATCTGCCAACTTCTTATGCCTGTGCTCATCAGTTGCCCGACATTGAATCTTCCAGAGGGATGTGTGTCCATAGGCCCTGATTGGTGACTCTTAGCCCTGGGCAGAGTTTGCTTGTCCCCAGGAAGAGAAGGTGGTTGGAGGAGCTGCCTGGCCAGGAGCTGTGTAGCAGCAGGTGCTGTGTAGCAGCAGGTGCTCCATCATCCAAGGAGGCTGCCGGCCAAGGGAGGAGCAATGAGCAGGAACAGGGTGGAAAAGAGGAGGGGACGCTGGACAGGGTGTGAAGGTGTTGATGGGAGTAACCAGCCATGAGCCCTCCCTACAGGCTGCTTCCCCTGGTTTCTCCCTTGCCCAGCAACCCTGGGGCCTGGGCTGAGTCTCTGAGAACCGAGTCTCACTTGTGCCCCATAGGTGCTCTCTCAGACAAGACCACTGTCCCCAAGCCCCAAGGAGTTGGATCATTTGTTTCCTTCATCTGGTAGACATTGAACAGCTCTGCCCTTGGTCACTTGTGTCTGAGATGTCGGTGCCTGGAGTTCCGTAGGTCATGAAGAAAAGGGTTCCTTTGGGAGGTAGGACCCATGTTCTGGAACAGAAAGAGGAATGGCAGTTGGGGACTAACTGCTGAAAAACAGTCAGGGGGAGAGGTCCTCAAACTTGGCCTGGCTCCCCATCCACTCCTGACATTAGACGTCAGAGCTCAGGTTTCCGGTTTCCAGGCAGACGGCATTCACTTCATACTCATTTGCACACTAAAGGCCATTGGTGGGAAAGGTCAGGCTTACCTGGTCCTCAGACCCTGTGCCTCCAGGGAAGGGGCGCCAGTTGTAGGCTGTGTCTCCCATCATGAATCACCCCACAGGCAGGTGCTTATCAAGGCTGAGAATTCTACTGGGTCTGGACCATGACCACACCAGGCTGAGGTCAGGAGAGCCAGCACAAGATGTGACCCATTGGAGGGGCAGGCAACCTGTGTTGTGTTTAGAGGTCTCCTCCCCACACCCAGTGAGCACTCCAAAGACTCACCTTCCTAGGAGGCTGTGCTACAGGCTTTTGGAGGTCCTATCTAGAGCTGCCTGGCCCAGCTGGGCAGACAGAAGTGTTGACATGTTGTTTCCTGACTGCTGTCCAGATGAGCTGTCCATTCTCCTGTTTTACTTTTTGTTTTTATTTCTTGTTTTTCATTATTTTTTTTTCTTTTTTCCATTTTTCTTTCTATCTTTCTCTACCAGTCTGCATTTCCACCAGCAGTGCAGGAGGTTTCCCATTCTCCACATCCTCACCAGCACTTATTCTGTGTTGTTTTGTTGATGAGCGCAATTCTGACTGGTGTGAGGTGATATCTCATTGTGGTTTTAATTTCCATTTCTCTAGTGATTAGAGATGTCGAGCATTTCTTCATATACCTATTGGCCATCTGTAGGTCCTCTCTGGAGAAGTGTCTATTAATTTCTTTTGCCCATTTTTTGATTAGATTCTTTATCTTCCTGGTGTTGATTTTTACAAGTTCTTTATAAATTTTGGTTATTAACCCCTTATCAGATGTATTGTCAAATATGTTATCCCATTGTGTGGTTTGCTTTTAAATTTTGTTCATAATGTCTTTAGCTGTGCAAAAGCTTTTTAATTTGATATAGTCCCATTTGTTTATTCTGTCCTTTATTTTCCTTGCACGTGGGGATAAATCAGCAAATATATCGCTGTGAGTGATGTTGGAGAGCTTACTGTTTTCCTCTTGGATGTTTATGGTTTCATGATTTACATTTAAGTCTTTTATCCATTTTGAGTTTATTTTTGTGAATGGTGTAAGTTGGTGGTCTAGTTTCATTTTTTTGCAGGTAGCTGTCCAATTTTCCCAACACCATGTGTTAAAGAGACTGTCTTTACTCCATTGTATGCTATTACCAGCCTTGTCGAATATCAATTGTTCATAAAGGTGTGGGTTTATTTCTGGGTTCTCTGTTCTGTTCCATTGATCTATATGCCTGTTCTTATGCCAGTACCAAGCTCTTTTGAGTACAATGGCCTTGTAGTTTAATTTGGTATCAGGAAGTGTGATACCTCCCACTTTATTCTTCTTTCTCAAGATTGCTGAAGCTATTCGTGTTCTTTTTTGGTTCTATATGAATTTTTGGAATATTTGTTTTATATCTTTGAAGTATGCCCTTAGTATTTTCATAGGAATTGCATTGAATTTATAAATTGCTTTGGGTAATATGGACATTTTTTTTTTTAACAGGGAGAGTCAGAGAGAGGGATAGATAAGGACAGACAGACAGGAACAGAGAGAGGTGAGAAGCATCAATCATTAGTTTTTCATTGCCCTTGCACACCTTAGTTGTTCATTGATTGCCCTCTCACATGTGCCTTGACTACGGGCCTTCAGCGGACCAAGCTGGTGAGCTTTTGTTCAAGCCAGATGGGCCCGCGCTCAAGCTGGAGACCCCGGGTCTCGAACCTAGGTCTTCTGCATCACAGTCTGACGCTCTATCCACTGTGCCACCGCCAGGTCAGGCTAATATGGACATTTTAATGATGTTTATTCTTCCTAGTCATGAACACAGTATATGCTTCAACTTGTTTGTATCCTCCTTGATTTCTTTTATCAATGTTTTATAATTTTCCAAGTACAAGTCTTTAACATTCTTGGTTAAATTTACTCCTAGGCATTTTTTGTTGTTGTTGCAATAGTGAAAGGGATTGTTTTCTTAATTTCTCTTTCAGACAGATCATTGTTGGTGTATAAAAATGCCTCTGATTTTTGAGTATTGATTTTGTATTCTGCCACCTTGCTGAATTCATTTATCAGGTCCAGTAGTTTTCTAATGCGACTTTAGGCTTTTTTTTTTAAGAGTTTTTTTATATACAGTATCATATCATCAGCAAATAATGATAGTTTTATTCTTCTTTTCCAATTTGGATGCCTTTTATTTCTTCTTCTTGTCTGATTGCTGTGGCTGGGACTTCCAGAACTATATTGAATAAGAGTGGTGAAAGGGGGCATCCCCTTGTTCCTGATCTTAAGGGGATTGCTTTTAACTTTTGCCCATTGAGTATGATGTTGGCTGTGGGCCTGTCATAGATGGCCTTTATCATGTTAAGGTATGTTCTCTTCGCTGTATTCCCACTTTGCTGAGAGTGTTGATCATAAATGGGTGCTGGATTTCATTGAATGCTTATTCTGCATCTATTGATATCATCATGTGGTTTTTGTCCTTCCTTTTGTTTATGTGATGAATCACATTGATTGATTTGCGAATATTGTACCAGTGTTGCCTCCCCAGAATAAATCCCACTTGGTAATGATGTATGATTTTTTTCATATATTACTAGATCAGGTTTGCTAATATTTTGTTGAGAATTTTAACATCTAAACCAGGGGTCCCCAAACTTTTTACACAGGGGGCCAGTTCACTGTCCCTCAGACCGTTGGAGGGCCGGACTATAAAAAAAACTATGAACAAATCCCTATGCACACTGCACATATCTTATTTTAAAGTAAAAAAACAAAACGGGAACAAATACAATATTTAAAATAAAGAACAAGTAAATTTAAATGAACAAACTGACCAGTATTTCAATGGGAACTATGGGTGCAGATGCATCCTGTGCTCCTCTCACTGACCACCAATGAAAGAGGTGCCCCTTCCGGAAGTGCAGCGGGGCTGGAAAAATGGCCTCAGGGGGCTGTATGCGGCCCACCGTAGTTTGGGGATCCCTGATCTAAACTCACCAGGGATATTGGCCTATAATTTTATTTCTTTGTGTTGTCTTTGCCTGGTTTTGGAATCAGAATTATGCTCGCCTCATAGAAGGAGCTTGAAAGTTTTCCCTCCTCTTGAATTTTTTGAAATAGCTTGTGAAGGATAGGAGTTAGTTCTTTGAATGTTTGGTAGAATTCACCTGTGAAGCCATCTGGCCCAGGGCTTTCTTTGGAGGGGGCGGAGTTTTTGATAACTGTTTCGATCTCATTTGTTGTAATTGGTCTACATAGGTTTTCTGATTCTTCTAGATTGATTTTTGAAAGATTATATGTTTCAAGGAATTTGTCCGTTTCACCTAGGTTGTCTAATTATTTGGCATACAGTACCTCATAGTATTTTCTTACAATCCTTTGTATTTCTGTTGTGTCCATTGTTACTTCTCCACCCTCATTTCTAATTTTATTTATTTGAGTTCTTCCTCTTTTTTTCTTGGTGAGCCTGGCTGAGGGTTCATTGATCCTGTTTACTTTTTCAAAGAACCAGCTCTTGGTTTCATTGATCCTCTGTATTGTTTTTTTGGTCTGTATGTCATTTATTTCTGCTCTAATCTTCATTATTTCCTTCCTTCTACTTCCTCTGGGCTTTACTTGCTGTTCTTTTTCTAGTTCTTTTAGTTGTAGAATTAAGATGTTTATTAGAGCTTTTTCTAGCTTCTTAAGATTTGCCTGTAATGCTATGAACTTCCCTTTCAGGACTGCTTTTGCTGTGTCCCACAATTTTGAGTTGTTGTATGATCATTTTCATTTGTTTCAAAGAAATTTTTGATTTCTTCCTTGATCTCATTGTTGATCCATTCATTATCTAATAACATGCTGTTTAAATTCCAAGTGTTTGAGTGTTTTTCAGTTTTTCAATTGTAGTTGATTTCTAGTTTCATGTCATTGTGGTTTTAATCTTCTTAAATTTGTTGAGACTCGTTTTACGCCCTAATATATGGTCTATCCTAGAGAATGTACCATGTGCACTTGAAAAGGATGTATATTCTGCTGCTTTACATTTAAAGGTTCTGAAGATATCTATTAAATTTAGTTGATCTAGTATGTCCCTTAATTCTGCTGTTTCTTTGTTAATTTTCTTTCTTGAGAATCTACCCATTGATGTTAGTGGGGTATTGAAATCCCCTACTATTATAGTTGATCTCTCCCTTTACGTTCATCAAAATCAGATTTGTATATTTAGGTGCTCCTATATTAGGTGCGTATATATTTATAATGGTTATCTCTTCCTGTTGAATTGCGCCCTTTATCATTATGTAGTGATCTTCTTTATCCCTTACTATAGTCTTTGTTTTAAACTCTATTTTGTCAGATATAAGTATTACTACCCCAGCTTTCTTTTCATTTCCATTTGCATAAAGTATTTTTTCCTATCCCTTTACTTTCAGTCTATGTGTATCTTTTGTTTTGAGGTGGGTCTCCTGTAGACAGCATATGTACAAGTCCTGTTTTTTATCCATTCAGCTACCCTATACCTTTTGATTGGAGCATTTAACCCATTTACATTTAAGGTTATTATTGATATGTAGTTGTTTATTGCCATTTTTTCCTTTAAATCTATATTCATATATATATATTTCTCCCCCCCCCTTGTTCTGTCTACAGCAGGTCCCTTAAAGTTTCTTTTAGCATTGATTTGGTTGTGATAAATTCCTTGGTTTTTTATTTGACTGGGAAGCTTTTTATTTCTCCTTCAATTTTAAATGATAGTCTTGCTGGATAAAGAAGTCTTGGTTGTAGGTTCTTGTTCTGCATTACTTTGAATATTTCTTACCAATCCCTTGTGGCCTCAAGTGTTTCTGTTGAGAAGTCAGATGTTATCCATATGTTCCTTTGTAGGTGATTTACTGTTTTACTCTCACAGCTTTTATTATTCTTTCTTTATCTCTTAGCTTTGGTATTTTGATTATGATATGTTTTGGTGTGGGTCTCTTTGGGTTCTTTTTTAATGGGGTTTTCTCTGCTTCTTGAACTTGTGTGACTCTTTCCTGCATCAATTTAGGGAAATTTTCAGCTATAATTTCTTCAAAGAACTTCTCTAGTCCTTGTTCTTTCTTTTCTCCTTCAGAAACCCCTATTATACAAATATTGTTTCTCTTCCTTTTGTCACAGAGCTCTCCTAGAGTTTCCTCATACTTTTTAATCCTCTTTTCTTTTTATTTATCTGCTTCTGTGCTTTCGCTTATCTTGTCCTCTAACTCACTGATTCACTCCTCTGCTTTATCCAGCCTGCTTTTAATTCCTTCTAGTGTAGTCTTCATTTCTGATATTGTGTTTGTCATTTCTGTCTGGTTCTTTTTCTTCCTTTTCTTTACATTTTTGTTTTTCTTTTATATGCATTTTATTTTATTAGTCTTTTAATTTCTTTATTTTGTTTTCTATTCCTTTGTTCTACTTTATACATTTTTCCCTTTTCATTTGTTTTCTTCTACATTTTTTTTGTTTTCACATATTTATTTATTTTTCAATTTTTTGATTTTCTTTTCTTGTGTCCTCTCTCCCTTTATATTTTTTCTTCTGTCTTCCTTTCCTTTATCTTCTGTTTTTCTTTTGTTTCATTTTCTTCTTTTTATTTCTTGTTTTTCATTTTTTCTCTTTATATTTTTATTTTTTATTTTTCTGCCCACATCTCTTTTACTACTTTATATAAATTTTTCTTTCTGTGTTTTTCTTTCTCTGTTCCATTTTATATATATTTAAATATTTCCTAGTTTTTGTTTTTTATTGATTTCTTTCTTTTCTTCCATATTATCTTTCTTTTTTCTTTATTTCTTGTATTTAATTTTTAAACTTAGTTTCTCTTTTTATTTCTTCCTATTTTTATTTTTAATTTTTTCCTTGTTTCTTGTTTTTCTTTCATGAATTTATTTTTTCAAGTATTTTCCTTCTTCTTCTGGTTTGTTTTCTTTTATTAATTATTTAAGCTTTTTTATTTTATCTCTTTTTTTCACTTTTAGAAAGTATGGGGAGGAGCAGAAAGCATCAACTCCCATATATGCCTTGAACATGCAAGGTCAGAATTTTGAACCACTGCCCCCAGCATTCCAGTCTGATTCATCTAATGTACTGCAACACCTCAGGTTGGTCTGGCTTATTAAAACTTTTTTCTGGCTGTGAAAGAAGAGGACATGGCTGTCCTGTGACCTGCAGAGAAGAGAAGGAAGAGGATGGGGAGCTCGTGAGACCTCAGGAAGTCCTCACCACAGAGCCCTGATCTCCAGCTGTACTTTCTCGCACATCACCAGAAACCTCTGGCTGCCCCTAGAAAGGATGCAGGTATCAAATCATGTGCATCTTGGTGAAGGGGTGCCTGTTGCAGAGTATGTCTCCAAACAGGAAGTCACCCTGCAGACAAGCATTTAATAAGGTTGAGAATCCTATTGAATCCAAAGAAAGTATATTTCTGGACCATGACCACACCAGTGTTCAGAGAATCCAGTCCAGGATGTGCCCCATTGGAGGGGCAGATAGCCTGTGTTTTTTTTAAGTATTCAAGGGTCCTACTCTTCACAGTCAGTCAGAACTCCCAAGACTCACCTTTTTAGGAGAGTAGTCATTCTTGCCACTTGTCCTATGGGAAAGGGAGAAAGGAGGGTGTAGCTTTAACCTCCAGCTGCACTTTCTTCCTTAAGCTCAAAAGTGTAGGGCTGACCCCAAAAATCTTCAGGAAGCTGATCCTCACTTGTCTATGCAGATGGCCAGTCCAGCTGCAGAGCTCAACATCTACATAGCCCAGTCCAGCCCCTCAGAGACCAGGGTGACTTGCCCAAAGGGGTCCATGCCCTTCCAAGCTTGAAAACTTTCCAGCATAACTTTAGCTTTTCTCTCACAGCCAAGCCCCCATCAAGTAGTATAGCCTTTGCTTTGCCAGAGGACCCCTTCAAACTGTCTTCTGGGGTGGCTGGTTTAAGGTGTGGGGCATGTCCCGGGCACAGGACAAGGTCTTCTGTTTTGAATGAAGGAGACTGTGCCCGCCCACATGGAGCACAAGAGGCCCATAAGGGAGATGCCCTGAGTTTACCCAGGCAAGCCACCACTTTGTAAGGGCAGCTCAGAGAGCCCAGGGCCTAGTGTGGACATACAGGAGCTTGATACATTTTCTTTGGCCTGTGCTTAATACTCAGAAAGGGCATCCGTTGAGTGATTTGGGCCATATCCCAAAAGGCTGAGAACTGAATGTGGAGACAGGAATTCCCAGGACACTGGAGGGCCCACTGGGATTACCTGGAGATGATGTCCACGAAGTTCCCATTCTAAGAGTGGCAGATGGATTCAGGCTCCTAATTCAGCACACCCTCTGTAGAATGTCCCAAAGCAGGGCATTTTTTTGGATGTGTCAGGTTCTAGGGGCAGGTAATCCGCCTGTCCATGGAGATGGAGGCCTCCAAATTGCAGGAAGGGGTCCTCTTGCCACAGGTAGAGGGAGGGCAGTGTGAAGAAGAGGAGGGGAAGGTGGACTGGGTGGGTTAAGGTTCATGGGCAACCTGGTGTTTTTGTGGACCCTGCAGGGCCTCTGCTTTCCCATGGGGGTAAAGGTTGTCCTGTATAACTGAAAAAAATCTACTTCTAGTACCTCAAGGGTACAAATTAGAACTGGAGCCTACCTTAGCATGAAGCCAGAACAAGGGAAAGAAAGAGGGACATAAAACAAAGGAGGAGACTTACTTTCCTGGGGCCATAGTAGCGGTGAAATGACAATTGGCAGTGCAATGTCAGTGATGGCAGGGAGGGCGTTTCTGGAAAGCAGTACGTGAAATAGAAAGGTGAGTGCAAGTCGAAGGGGGAGGGGTCCTCATAGGACAGATAGGAAACTGAATACCTGTTGAAGATGAAGGATAAAGGAAAGTGGGAGCAAGAGGACACTTGCTGGAAGCAGTAGCTGAGGTGGGAAGGGGATGAGAAATGAAAGGGGGAGGTGGTTTGCTGGGAGCAGTAGGTGAGGAGGGAGGGGGATGGGAAATGGAACTGGGAGGCCGTTTGCAGGGAGCAGTAGGGTAGGAGGAAGGGGGGTGAGAAGTGGAAGGGGAGGCAGTTTGCTGGAGGCAGTAGGTGAGGAGGGAGGGGAATGAGAAGTGGAAGGGGAGGCGGTTTGCTGGGGGCAGTAAGTGAGGGAGAAGGGGAATGAGAATTGGAAGGGGGAGGTGGTTTGCTGGGGGTAGTAGTGGAAGAGGGAGGGGGATGAAAATTGGAAGGGGAAGAGGGCTTTTTGGGGCCAGTAGCTGAACAGGATGGAGCATGGAAAGTGGAAGAGTGACGGGGTTTGCTGGGGAGGATATCAAACTGGTCACGGGTTAAAGACAAAGGGGCACAGGAAGAGGAAGGGTGAGGGCATCTACTGCAGAGGATAGCATACTGAACACCACTTAATGGGGAAGGGTGCTGGAAAGTGGAAAGGGCAGGAGGTTTGCTGGGAACAGTAGCTGAGGGAGAAGGCGGATGAGAAGTGGAAGGGCGAAGTGGTTGGCTGGGAGCAGTAGGTGAGGAGGGGGAGAGATAGAAATTGGAAAAGGAAGGGGAATTTTGGGGGCCAATAGCTGAAGAGAAATGAGCATGGAAAGTGGAAGGGTGACGGGGTTTGTTGGGGAGGATATCAAACTTGGCACGGATTGAGGAGAAAGGGACACCGGAAGAGGAAGGGTGAGGAGGTTTACTGGAGGGGATAGCAGACTGAACACCATTTGTTGGGGAAGGGTGATGGAAAGTGGAAGGGACAGGAGGTTTGCTCATAGCAGTAGGTGAGGAGCAAGGGAGATGGGAAATGTAAGGGGGAGGTGGTTTACTGGGAGCAGTAGGTGATGAGAGAGGGGATGGCAAAGGGAAGGGGGAGGCGGTTCGCTGGGGGCAGTAGTTGAGGAGGGAGAAGAATAGGAAGGGAAAAGGAGCTTTTGGGGGGCCGTTTGTGAGGAGGGAGGGAGATGGGAAGTAGAAGGGGATGGGGGTTTCCTTGGGGCAGTAGGTGAGGAGAGAGGGGGATGGGAAATGAAAGAGGGAGGTGGTTTGCAGGGAGCAGTATGTGAAGAGGGAGTGGAATATGAAGGGGAAGGGGGCTTTGGGGGGCCAATAGCTGAAGAGAAAGGAGCATGGAAAGTGAAAGGGTGACGGGGTTTGTTGGGGAGGATATCAAACCAGTCTTGGATTGAGGACAAAGGGACATTGGAAGAGGAAGGGTGAGGTGGTCTCCTGAAGCAGAAAGCAGACTGAACACCATTTAATGGGAAAGGGTTCTGGAAAGTGGAAGGGGCAGGAGGTTTGCTGGGGGCAGTAGGTGAGGAGGGAGGGGGATGAGAAATGGAAGGGGGTGGAGGTTTGCTGGGGCCAGTAGGTGAGGAGGGAGGGGGATGGGAAATGGAAGGGGGAGGTGGTTTGCTGGGGGCAGTAGTGGAGGAAGGAGGGTTATTGGAAATGGAAGGGGAAAGGGAAGGGGGCTTTTGGGGGCCAGTAGCTGAAGAGTAAGGAGCACAGAAAGTGGAAGGGTGACGGGGTTTGTTGGGGAGGATATCAAACTTGGCACGGATTGAGGAGAAAGGGGCACAGGAAGAGGAAGGGTGAGTACATCTACTGGAGGGGATAGCAGACTTAACACCATATAATGGGGAAGGGAGCTGGAAAGTGGAAGGGACAGGAGATTTTCTAGGAGCAGTAGGTGAGGAGGGAGGGGAATGGAAAGGGTAAGGGGTTTTGGGGGGGACATTTGGTGAGGAGGGATTTGGATGGGACATGAAAGGGGAAAGGATCCTTTCGGGGGCAGTAGGTGAGGAGGAAGGAGAATGGAAAGGGGAAGGGAGCTTTTTGGCAGCAGTAGGTGAGGAGGGAGAGGGATGGCAAGTGGAAGGAGGAGGCAGTTTGTCCGGAGCAGTATAACCTGAATACTTCTTCATTGTCAGAATCAATGAGAGTGAAAGCAAGATCCAACTGTCAGGCTCTGGCTCTGCCCTCAGTCTTTATGACATCATCAGCAGAGACCTATTGAGAGAGTCCATGAAGTCCTGCCTTCCTCACATCTGTTGCACTATAGTGCTAGGAAACCAAGGTCTTCTGTGTTCAGTACACTTTACTTTCATATGGTTTTGTGTTAATTTTAGGTGTAGGCACAGTAGTTAGACGATCATATAATTTACAAAGTATTCATCAGATGCTTCCAGTACCCACCTGGCAACACCTATAATTGTTACTACATTACTGACTATATTTTCTGTGATTTACTTTACATCTCTAGGACTATTTTGTAACTATGAGTCTGTACTTCTCAATCCCCTCACCATTTAAATCCAGTTCCCGAAACCCCCACTCCCTTATGACAACAATCGGTCTGATTCTGTTTTGTTTGTTCATAGATATTGTCCTTAAAATTCCACATAAAAGTGAAATCATAAATTATCTTTCCCTGACTGACTTATTCCACGAAGCATAATAACCTCTTTGTCCATTGAATATGTCAGAAATGGTAAGATCTGATTTTTTGGTGGGGAGGGTGAGTAATAATATTTCAAAGAATACCTGTACCACCCTTAAATTATTTTTCGGGTTTTTAAAATAATTTTTATTTAGAATATTAAATTTAATAGAATGACATTGATCATTTAAGAGTATGTAGGTTTCAGGTAAACATTTCTTTAGCATTTGAACTGTTGATTAAGTTGTGTACTCATCACCTCATGTCAAATTATTTTCCATCACTGTATATTTGTCCATCTTAAAATTTTTTAATTTATTTTTTAATTGAATGTATTGGAGTAGAGGTTCTGGTGTGAAACTCAGTAAAATATCATCTGTACACCACATCGTGTGCCCATTGCCCATGCAAATTCTCTCTCACCTTCATTTCTCCCCACGTGGCCCGCCCCCACCTACTCCTTATCTCCCTTTTCCTCTGATTGTCACATGGTTTTATCCATTCATCTGTTGATGGGCACTTGGTTTGCTTCCTATATTGCCTGTTTTAAATAACTGCAATTAATATAGGGGTGCATAATATCTTTTGAAATACTGTTTGGGTTTCTTCAGATATTACCCAGAATTGGAATCATTGGGTCGTAAGGCATTTTATCTTTTATTTGGAGGTACCTTCATGGGGCTACACCAATCCGCATGCTTATCAATAGTGTATGAGGATTTCTTTATCTCCACATCCTCACCAGCACTTGTTGTTTGTTGATTTTATTGAGGATTGCTTTTCTATCAGGTGTGAGGTGGTACCTCAAGGTGGTTTTAATTTGCAGTCATTCTGATGATTTGTGATGTTGAGCTTTTGCATATGTCTACTGGCCGCCTGCATATCTTCTTTGGAGACATGTCTATTCTTGTCCTCTGCCCATTTTTTAATAGAATTTGGGGGACTTGGTGTTGAGTTGATGACTTTTGGGTTTTTTAAAATAAATTTAGGATTGTAACCCCTTATCAAATGTATCATTGATGAATGTGTCCTATTCAGTGTGTTGTCTTTCCATTTTGGTTTTTGTTTTGTCTTTTTGTTTTTGCTGTGCAAAGACATTTTAGTTTGCTGTTGTCCAGTTTGTTAGTTTCTTTTTTTTCCCTTAGGAGACTGAGCAGAGTGAACCAAACATGTCTGTGACTGGAACCCCCTCCAGGTTTGGGCCCTCTGGTGGAGGGGCAGCATGCGCATGTCTCGGGATTGGGCTGGGTCATGTGTTCTCAGGGAGCCCAAGGCCAGGAGACAGAAGCAGGGACCGAGTGGTCCAGGAAGGAGAGAGCTGTTTCTCTGGGGAAGTGAGCTTGTCTTTGCTTGTTTAATAGTATAGAGACCATGTTTCTTTGTTTTTGTTTTTTTAAGTGAGAAGTGGGGAGATAGTGGGACTGCCACATGTGCCCCGACCGGGATCTACCTGTCAACCTCCATCTGGTCTGGGGCTGATACTTGAATCAGTTGAGCTATTTTTAGTGCCTAAGGCTGATGCTCGAACAGATCGAGTCACTGGCTGAGAGAGGGGAACATAGGAAGAAAGGGGAAAAGCAGATGTTTGCTTCTCCTTTGTGCCCCAATTAGGAATCAAATCCAGGACGTCCATACCCCAGGCTGATGCTCTATCCACTGAGCTGCTAGCCAGGGCTGGGACTATCAGTTGATGTTAAAACATACACACCACACACACACACACACACACACACACGCATGTGCACCCTGTAAAGTCGTCACACTGAGGCTGATCAGGTGTGAGCAGTCAGCACGCATGGTGGAAGGCCCTACTTCCCACTGGCTTTGTTTAAAAAAGAAGAAGAAAAAGAACACAACAATAAATACCATGGCAAGAACAAAAGTAGTCAAGAGTTGTGTTAGAAAAGTTTCTTAACCCTGCCTTGGCTTGGTCATCTGTCCCCCACCCCGCTGCCCCGGGCTGTCGGAGGCAAACCCTCCAGCACCCCTCTCATTGCACTGGTCTGGGTGTCACTTTCTTGGGGTGTCAGACTGGAGGCTACCCCACAGGCCAGCATGGAAACTCTATTGTCCTGCCTCAAGGTCAGGAAGGGTGAGGGGCTTCTGGACCAGACCTCTCTTCCCTCAGAAAGTGTGTGACATTGGGGGAGGTGCGTCTGTTTCTGGCCCACCCCCAGGTCTCAGGTAGTGTGTGAACTTTTCATTTAAGCCCCACAAACTTGGGAATTTGCTGACATGAGCATGAGGTGTTCCTAGGGAGCTGGGAGGCCACATGGTACTGCAGACCAACCCCTTGCCTGGGCCGAGGAGCAGGCACTGGCCTTGGCTGACATCTGTGGAGGGCACCAGGGGTCCTGTCTGCCCATGAGGTAGATGTCATCATCATCCCGTTATACAGAAAGCAGATTCGGTTCCCCGGGGTGGGGTCCCTCATACCATGGAGCAGGACCTTGAACGTGGGGTGTCTGATGGCTCCTTCTGCCCTGCCAGGTGATCGCCCTCTTGGTGGGGAACAAGCTCAGCCTCACCAACCCCTTCCCTGTGCAGGAGCCCACCATGGTGAAGTTCGTGTGCACCCTCCCTCCAGGATCAGAACAAGCAGGTGGTGAGTGGGCACTGCTCGGTGACCGCAGTGGCTTGGTACTCTGCTCCTTGCTCTCCGTTCTGGCCAGCCCGGCACGGGGTGAGGGTATGTGTCTGTCTGAGGTTCCAGTCCTGGAGGAGTGATGAGGCCCAGAGGTCCCAGCTGCCAGGTGAACATTGAGCCTCCACCTTTACTCAGCTGCCCCTCTGTGCACAGCACTCGACAGTTTGTAAAAATCCTTTTCTTGCGACTTGAGGCTGTTAGGGTTGGGGGCTCATTGCCGGTGGGCAGTGTGTGTGTGGTCAGAGAGGGGCCGTGAGGACAGGTGAGCAGCTGACATGTGGGACGCTGGGACTGTGTAAAACAGGAATGTGGGGAGAGGAAACAGGTCCCATGGGGTGACTGACAGGTGTAAGGGGAAGCCACAGGGCTGGTCCCCCGGGGCTGCAGCCAGCCAGCCAGCCCTATACCTGTGAGACACTCAGAGACTGGACGACCGGACATAGAGTCCTGGGAGGTGGGTTTGCCCACTTCATGGATATTTTTGAAACCAAGGCTCCAGAAGTCAGCTGCTTGCCTGGATGGAAAGAGCAGAATTGGGGTTCAAGTCCAGAGGTCTTGGTGCTCAAGGTCCCAGCTTTGCGGCTCACCACACCTGCCCCATGCCACAAGGCCAGGGAGGGAGGGGGCAGGATCAGCATCTGGGGGGACAGATGGGCTAACTCCACGTGGTTCTCAGGTGCAGGGCGGGCGCAGGGGGTGAGAGGTGGGGGTGGGAGGTGGACCACAAGGTTGGAACTGAGCCTGGTGGGTGTGCTGCTCAGTCACCCGGTCACCTTCTGCTGTCCCCTCCCTGCCTGGACTGCCTCCTCTGCATTAGGATGTGGGTGATGGTTCCCATGTCCCTGGGCTGTTTCAGGAGCAAGGAGCTTTGCAGCCCAAGTGGCTTAGGGACCTGTCTGGGGTTGGAATTAGCGTTTCTGTGACCAGCGGGTCTGGATGACCTTGTGTTCAGCAGTGGCTGTGCCCATGTGGTCCTCAGAGTTCTCTGTGAACACGGTGCTCAGTGTGAACTGACACGGCTGCAGCACCGGACCTCGGCTTCTTGCAAGTCTCAGTCTCCAGCCACCGCAACCCCCTCCTGGACCTGGTCGCCTACGACCAGCAAGGCTGCAGATTCAACAACTTCAGCTCCCTGAGCGTCCAGTGGGAGTCCACCAGGCCATTGCTGGCCAGCATTGAACCTGACATGCCCACGCAGCTGATGTCCCAGGAGGACGAGGGCGGCCAGAAGAAGTTGCACGGTGAGCTAAGTGGTGAGCCCAAGGCCCAGGACAGGAGGGTGACGAGGCGTGTCCCAGCAAGTGTGGGTGGCTGCTGGGAGCTGCTGTCCAGGCTCCCTTTGTCTAGGACAGAAGTGCAGGGGCCTCCTGAGCTCACTGCTCCCTATGAACCCTGAGACATTCTGTCTCAGAGGTGGGGAGTCAGGCTCGGAGCGTAGTGCGGGTAACTTCTAGCCCCCCGTGTGCAGGCTGACCCGCCTGGCCCGGGGCCAGGCTGCTCTGATCCGAGCCCCCTGTACACCCACAGCCCAAGCTGAGCCATCATGTCCAGCTTGTCCGAGCTGCTTCCTGAGCCATGCTCGGGACCTGCTGACCCTGGCGGAGCGTCGAGTTCAGCCAGCTGGGCTGTGTGCACTTGGGACCAGGGGAGACTTCAACCTGCAGATCAGGAGGAAGGGGCTGTCTCCGGGTGGTGAGGGGCAGAGTAACGATGTGGGTCCCTCTTCCTGGTGGCAGGTCTGCAGGCCGTTTCCATTCACGAGGCATCGGTAACCACGGCTGTCTCCACCACCGTGACTGGCTACCAGCAGTCCCACCTCTGCACAGCCCGCGTGAAGCTGCTGGTATGTCCCAGTGCGTGCTGGTGGCGAGAGTGGTCCCACTCTGCCTGCATTGCCCCAGTGTCCTGATCCGCTCCCTGGGACCTGTCCCTGATGGCTTACATCCTCAGTCAGCCTGCCCGCACCAGGAACCAGTGGGCGGGTGGTGGCCTCCTTGTGAAGCAGACATCTGAGCAGCCCTCGGGCTCCTGAACGTGCACTCTGCACTCTCTGCTCTGTAGGCTGTCACAGTTCACTTCCTGGTCTCTGCTCCCCCCTCCCCCCGCCCACCTAACGGCACACCTGGGAGTCCCCTCCCTCTCATACCCTCAAGGCCCCTACAGCACAACTGTGATGACACACTCTGTCCCTCCTTCCCTGTGTCCCTCTGCTCCCTGCATTGGATGGAGCACGTCTCCCTGTGGGAGCTGCTGTACCGCTGGTGCCAACCTCAGGGCCTGGCACAGAGCAGGTGCTCAGGTGTGATATTTGAGCTCGTGGCGATCAAAGCCGGCTTCGGTCCAGCAGTTTCCCTGGAGTGACATGTGGCCAGAAACACAGACACACATGTGCACGTGGCCCAGGAGTGGGGATTGTGCCTGCCCCCTGTGAGTGTGCTCCGAGGACGCCTCCACAGGACCCCAGTGCTTAGGCTGGGCGGGGGCTTTCCTTTTGCCCCAGTGCCTGTCCCTCACACATGATGTTTTGGCTGGCTGTTGGCTGGGTGGCCCTGCTTTCCAGGGGCTCCCAGGGGCTCTGAGGGGTGCAGAGCCTGGCAGGTAGAACGGGGGCACTTGCCTTGGCAGGATTAGGAAATGTCTCCAGGGGACGTGGCCTCTCGGCTGGGCTCCCTCCACGAGTTCATCTGGGTTTGTGTCCCAGGCACAATGGGTGCCCTGGAGAGGCACCAGGCCCCGGGGCCTCTGGTTGGTCCTGCTCTTCCCGGGGGGGGGGGAGTATGGGGCTGACCTGCTGCCTCCTGGACCTGATGGCGCTGGCTTTGCCCCTCCAGCACGACCCCCTGGTGCCCGTGTCGGGCTCCATAGAGCTCATCCTGGTGGAGGATATGATGGTGAGCCCGGGAGAGGTGACCATCTACAACCACCCCAGAGTGCAGGTATGGCTCTCCCTGCCACCTTGCCTCCCAGGTGCGCCCACTGGGTTGGCAGTTCTGGCCTCCCAGCCCGACCCTCCTTGCAGGCAGAGCTGCACATCAGAGAAGGTTCCGGCTACTTCTTCCTCAACACCAGCATCACAGACATGGTCACAGTGACCTACCGGGAGGCCAAGGGCAGTGCTGTGGTGAGTGCGGGGACCCCTCCACGTCTGGGTGGCTGTGGGCCCCACGATGAGTCACTCCAGAGACTGGTGCTCAGTCACGTCCACTGCACTTGGCGAGGTCTTTCCACTCTCAGACTTGCTGCTGTGCAGCTTAGTTGCTTGCCTGTCACCTTTGTGATTAGTTTATTTCATCTCCACAAATTACCAGTATGGTTAGTCGGCTAATGGTTTCCTTTCGCTCTATACTTATTAATTAGGATTAAAATAGCGTTCCAGAAGAGCCACTCTAATGACCATGAAATTGCTTTTAAATGATGTGTCAGTGTTTTTCGTTTCCCCACACATCTCTTTTGCACCCCCCCCTCCTATTCTCGCACGTTTGACACCTTTGTCCATTGCACGGAAGAATTCAGCACTCCAAACGTTTCTATGATCTCATCCCAAGTTTCCCCGTGTTGCTGTGTGGGGTGGCCAGGGATTCTGGGCAGCCATGTCCTCCTTGGACAGTATTTGAGTGGTTTAAATCATTTTGACTTTTTTTTTTAATTCAGTGAGAGGAGGGTGACAGAGACAGACTCTCGCATGTGACCTGACTGGGATCCACCCGGCAAGCCCACTAGGGGGCGATGCTCTGCCCATCTGGGACTGTTGCTCCGTTGCTGAGCAACCAAGCTCTTCTTAGCATTTGAGGCCGAGGCAATGGAGCCATCCTCAGCACCCAGGGCGTACTTGCTCCAATCCAGCCATGGCTGCAGGACAGGAAGAAAGAGAGAGAGAGAGAGAGAGAGAGAGAGAGAGAGAGAGAAGGGGAGAGGTGGAGAAGCAGATGGGTGCTTCTCCTGTGTGCCCTGACTGGGAATCAAATACTGGACATCCACACACTGGGCTGATGCTCTACCACTGAGCAAACCAGCCAGGGCCTCATTCTGTCCTTTTAAAATAGTTCTATATAGAAGGAGCAAGATGGCGATGGAGTAGGCGGACGTACCAACTTCCAACTCCCAGAACCAAAGTGGATTATAACTCAATTTTAAGAACCATCATCTGGATAAACCAACTTTGAACTAAACTAAGTGGACTCTTCAACCAAGGAACACAGAAGAAGCCACACTGAGACTGGTAGGAATAGCGAAAACGCAAAGAGGGCTGCCCAGCTCCCTGGAGCAAACGGCAGCCCGGAGAGACCCGCGTGGCGGGAGGAGAGTTTGGCGGAGAGGGAGGGACCTGGGTCCCAGGAACCAAGCCCCAGCCTGCAGTCCCAGGGCCTAGAAGAGGCGTTTGGACAGTTTTGAGCTGTGAAACAAGTGAGGGAGCTCCCAGGTCTACAGTGTGGAGTATTAGGTCCCTTCCTACTCTGCTGAGGGTTGCTGAAGGGTTTGGTGGCGGCAGGACGCTGAAACGCGGTTCTGTCGGCGTGGGCGGAGGCCAAGCTGGTGTGAGCTCCGTCTAGCCCAGCAGGGGCGGAGGGGATGTGCGAAAGGGGTCCGGAGGCTGCAGGCCCGCCTGTAATCCCACCTACGGGGACAAAGCAGGAGGCCAGGAACGGGCAGAGATCGGCTCTGCAACCCTGTGCAAGCCGGCCCTGACCGCGGAAACTGGGCTAGGACCAGGGACAGGCGGGGGGGCTTGCGGCTGAGCTCACGCTACCAGCCCTGCCCGGCTGGAGAAGCCACGGCTGGCCATTCTACGTGCACGAGCGGGCTCTGAGCGCAGGGACAGGGTAGACCCCGAGACAAGTGGAAGCTCGCAGCTGAGCCCACGCTACTATCCCCACCCGGCCAGAGAAACCATGGTTGGCAATCCTAAGTGCACCAGCGGGCTCCGAACGCCAGGGCGGGATAGAGTCCGGGAGGAGCTGAAGTTCGCAGCTGAGCGGAAGCCAACAGCCACGACCGGCCCAATAAACCTTGGTTTGCGACCCTGCGCAGAAGGGCCCTGGCCACGAGGGCGGGGCTAAAGCTCAAGACGGGCAAAGGCTCACAGCTGAGAGCACGTCAAAAGCCCCGCTCAACACGCGAAACTGTGGCGAGCAGGCTCTGACTGCGGTTCTGGGCGTAAGTCCGGAAACAGGCTGGGTCCGCAGCTGAGCAAAGGTGCTCACCTCTACCCTTGGTGCTGAGGCTTGTGGCTTGAGTGACAGCCCCTCCCACGGAGGAGAGGCAGAAATCACAGCAAAAGCCACAGTGGGCCGGTGCTGGCAATGCCCATACCCAACCACCCTAGGCAGCGGCAGAGGGGGTGGGGGGCCTGCAGACAGACCACACCTAGAGAACACAAAGGCAACACCTACTGGACTCCAGTGGCCACACTTGATTATACACAGACAAAATGGGCAGACAGAGAAATGCAAACCAAATGAATCAAGAGAAATCCCCAGAGAAGGACCTGAATGAACCAGATATAACCAAATTACCAGAAGCAGAATTTAGAATAATGATAGTTAGGATGTTCAAAGAAATTAGAGCAACAATGGATAGTCATTATGAACACCTAAATAAAGAAATAACAAGTATAAAAAATGAAATTGAAATAATAAAAAAGAATCAGACAGAAATGACAAATACAGTATCAGAACTGAAGACCACAATGGAAGGAATTAAAAGCAGGATGAATCACGCTGAGGATCAAATAAGCGAGTTAGAGGACACAATAAACAAAGGCACAGAAGCAGAGAAGAAAAAGGAAAAGAGATTAAAAAAATGTGAGGAAACTCTAAGGGAGCTCTGTGACAACATGAAGAGAAACAACATTCGCATCATAGGGGTGCCTGAAGAAGAGGAGAGAGGACAGGAAATGGAAACTTTGTTCAATCAAATCATAGCTGAAAACTTTCCTAAATTAAGGCTGGGAAACACTCCACATGTTCAAGAAGCACACAGAACTCCATTAAAGAGAAACCCAAAAAGATCTACACCAAGACACATCATAGTTAAAATACCAAAGCTAATGGATAAAGAAAAAATTTTAAAAGCTGCTAGGGAGAAAAAGGCTATCACCTAGAAAGGAGCCCCCATAAGGATGACATCGGACTTCTCAACAGAAACACTTGAGGCCAGAAGGGAATGGCAAGATATAATCAAAGTAATGCAGAACAAGAACCAAGACTACTTTATCCAGCAAGGCTAACGTTTAAAATTGAAGGAGAAATAAAGAGCTTCCCAGAAAGAGAAAGCCTGAAGGAATTCATAAAAACCAAACCAATTCTGCAAGAGATACTAAGGGGCCTCTTGTGAACAGTTTAAAGGGAGGAAAGAATATAGCAAAAGAAGAATACAACTTTAGAGAATAAAATGGCAATAAACAACTACATATCAATAATAACCTTAAATGTAAATGGATTAAATGATCCAATCAAAAGACATAGGGTAGCTGCATGGATAAAGAAACAGGACCCATACATATGCTGTCTACAAGAGACACACCTTAAAACAAAAGATGCACACAGACTGAAGGTAAAAGGATGGAAAAAAATATTTCATGCAAATGGAAATGAAAAAAAAGCAGGGGTAGCAATACTTATATCTGACAAAATGGACTTTAAAACAGAGACTGTAGTAAGAGATAAAGAAGGACACTAAATAATGATAAAGGGAACAATTCAACAGGAAGATATAACTATTATAAATATCTATGCACCAAATATAGGAGCCCCGACATACATAAAGCAGACTTTGATGGATATAAAGGGCGAGATTAACAGCAATACTATCATAGTAGGGGATTTCAATACCCCTCTAACAACATTGGATAGATCCTCAAGAAAGAAAATTAACAAAGAAACAGCAGACTTAAAGAAGACACTAGATCAACTTAATTTAATAGATATCTTCAGAACTTTTCACCCTAAAGCAGTAGAATATACATTCTTCTCAAGCGCTCATGGTATGTTTTCTAGGATAGACCACATGTTAGGACACAAAAATGGTCTCAATAAATTTAAGAAGATTGTAATCATATCAAGCATTTTCTCTGATCACAATGCCATGAAACTAGAAATGAACCACAAAAGAAAAACTGAAAAATACTCAAACACTTGGAAACTAAATAGCATGTTATTAAATAATGAATGGATTAACAATGAGATCAAAGAAGAAATAAAAAAGTTTCTAGAAACAAATAATAATGAGCATACATCAACTCAAAATGTATGGGACACAGCAAAAGCAGTTCTGAGAGGGAAGTTTATTGCACTACAGGCATATCATAAGAAGCTAGGAAAAGCTCAAATAAGCAACCTGACCCTGCATCTAAAAGAACTAGAAAAACAACAGCAAATAAAACCCAAGACAAGTAGAAGGAAGGAAATAATAAAGATCAGAGCGGAAATAAATGACATAGAGGCTAAGGAAACAATACAGAGGATCAATGAAACCAGAAGCTGGTTCTTTGAAAAGGTAAACAAGATTGATGAACCTTTAACTAGACTCACCAAGAAAAAAAGAGAGAGGACTAAAATAAATAAAATTAGAAACGACAGTGGAGAAATAACAACTGACACAACAGAAATACAAAGCATTGTAAGAAAATACTATGAAGAACTATATGCCAAAAAATTAGACAATCTTGGTGAAATGAACAAATTTCTTGAATCATATAACCTTCCAAAAATCAATCTGGAAGAATCAGAACACCTAAACAGACCAATTACAACAAATGAAATCAAAACAGTTATCAAAAAACTCCCAAAAAAGAAAAGTCCTGGGCCTGATGGCTTCACAAGTGAATTCTATCAAAAATTCAAAGAAGAACTAACTCCTATCCTCCTCAAGCTATTTCAAAAAATTCAAGAGGAAGGAAGACTTCCAAACTCCTTTTATGAGGCGAGCATAATTCTGATCCCAAAACCAGGCAAAGACAACACAAAGAAAGAAAATTATAGGCCTATATCCCTGATGAATTTAGACGCTAAAATTCTCAACAAAATATTAGCCAACCGGATCCAGCAATATATGAAAAAAATCATACACCATGATCAAGTGGGATTTATTCTGGAGAGGCAAGGCTGGTTCAATATTCGCAAATCAATCAATGTGATTCATCACATAAACAAAAGGAAGGACAAAAATCACATGATAATTTCAATAGATGCAGAAAAGGCATTTGATAAAATCCAGCACCCATTCATGCTCAAAACTCTCAGTAAAGTGGGAATACAGGGATAATTCCTTAACATGATAAAGGCCATCTAAGAGAAACCGACAGCAAACATCATACTAAATGGACAAAAATTAAAAGCAATCCCCTTAAGATCAGGAACCAGGCAGGAATGCCCCCTTTCACCACTCTTATTCAACATAGTTCTGGAAGTCCTAGCTACAGCAATCAGACAAGAAGAAGAAATAAAAGGCATCCAAATTGGAAAAGAAGAAGTAAAACTGTCACTATTTGCAGATGATATGATATTGTATATTGAAAACCCTAAAGTCTCAGTCAAAAAACTACTGGACCTTATAAATGAATTCAGCAAGGTGGCAGGATATAAAATTAATACTCAGAAATCAGAGGCATTTCTATATACCAACAATGAACTGTCAGCAAAAGAAATTAAGGAAACAATCCCCTTCACTATTGCAGCCAAAAAAATAAAGTACCTAGGAGTAAATTTAACCAAGGAGGTTAAGGACTTGTACTCGGAAAATTATAAAACATTGATAAAAGAAATCAAGGAAGCTATAAACAAGTGGAAGCATATACCGTGCTCATCACTAGGAAGAATAAACATCATTAAAATGTCTATATTACCCAAAGCAATTTATAAATTCAATGCAATACCAATTAAAATACCAATGACATACTTCAAAGATATAGAACACATATTCCAAAAATCTATATGGATCCAAAAAAGAACATGAATAGCCTCAGCAATCTAAAAAAGAAAAAATAAAGCAGGAGGTATCACTCTTCCGGATATCAAGGTTTACTACAAGGCCATTATACTCAAGACAGCCTGGTACTGGCATAAGAACAGGCACATAGATAAATGGAACAGAACAGAGGACCCAGAAATAAACCCACACCTTTATGGACAACTGATATTTGACAAAGGAGGAAAGAACATACAATGGAGTAAAGACAGCCTCTTTAACAAATGGTGTTGGGAAAATTGGACATCTACCTGCAAAAAAATGAAACTAGACCATCAACTTACACCATTCACAAAAACAAACTCAAAATGAATAAAAGACTTAAATGTAAGCTGTGAAACCATAAGCATCTTAGAAGAAAACATAGGCAGCAAGCTCTCCAACATTTGTAGCAGCAGTATATTTGCCAATTTATCTCCACGGGCAACTGAAATAAAAGGCAAGATAAACAAATGGGACTATATCAAACTAAAAAGTTTTTGCACAGCTAAAGACAATAAGAACAGAATAAAAAGACAAACCACACAATGGGAGAACATATTTGACAGCACATCTGATAAGGGGTTAATAACTAAAATTTATAAAGAACTTATAAAACTCAACACCAGGAAGACAAACAATCCAATCAAAAAATGGGCAAAAGAAATGAATAGAAATTTCTCCAAAGAGGACATACAGATGGCCAATAGGCATACGAAAAAATGCTCAACATCACTAATCATTAGAGAAATGCAAATTAAAACCACAATGAGATATCACCCCACACCAGTCAGAATGGCACTCATCAGCAAAACAACACAGAATAAGTGCTGGCGAGGATGTGGAGAAAAGGGAACCCTTCTGCACTGCTGGTGGGAATGCAGACTGGTGCAGCCACTGTGGAAAACAGTTTGGAGATTCCTCAGAATATTAAAAATCGAACTGCATTTTGACCCAGCCATCCCATTAATAGGAATATACCCTAAGAACACCATAGCACTGTTCGAAAAGAAGAAATGCACCCCCATGTTCGTGGCAGCATTGTTCACAATAGCGAAGATCTGGAACCAGCCCAAGTGTCCGTCAGAAGACGAGTGAATTAAAAAGCCATGGTACATATATACTATGGAATACTACTCAGACATAAGAAACGATGACATCGGATCATTTATAACAAAATGGATGTACCTTGATAACATTATACGGAGTGAAATAAGTAAATCAGAAAAAAAAGAAAAACTGAGAACAGCATGATTTCATACATAGGTGGGACATAAAAGTGAGAATATGAGACATGGACAAGAGAGTGGTGGTTACGGGATGTGGGGAGGAGGGAAGAAAGGGATAGGGAGGAGGGGAGGGACACAGGGAAAACCAGATAGAAGGTGACAGAGGGCAATTTGAATTTTGGTGACGGGTATGCAACACAATTGAATGATAAGATAACCTGGAGATGTTTTCATTGTACATATGTACCCTGATTTATTGGTGTCACCCCATTAGAATTAATAATAATAAAATATATATTAAAAAAAATAGTTCTATAGTTACAGCAAAGAGTAAAAGCAAGCACTAGCATTCTCCACGCCTGCGTCTCTGTACAATGATATGTGGTGCCACCGTGAAATCTGAACTTTGTTTGCAAGGAAACTCTTCCTCCTGAGGGTGTGAGACCATGTGTCAGCCCAGAGCAGAACTACGGTGACCCCACCGAAGCTGTGTCCCTGCCCTGTGGCCGGGCTCTGAACTGCAGGCCGGCTCTGATCGCTGTTTCATGCTGTTGCTAGGCTGCCTTGTGTGAATGGGCTGTCAGGTGTCAGATGTTAAACCAGCCTTGCCTTCCGAGTGCCGTGGCTACTGGACCATGACCTAGACATCCTTCTGCCTGTGTTCAGGGGTGATGGCCAGGCGTGTGAAGAGTGCTCCCGTGGTTCCCGCACCAGACAAGACTTTTTCTGGACGTGGAAGAGGCCGGGTCCACTCATTGTTTGGTGTGTGGTGGGCATAATGCAGACAGTGAGGTGAAGGAGGGCCGGTGAGGGCCTCATCCTGACTGTCCCGATGTCCACGCCAGCTTTTAGACATTGCCTTGTCCACATAGGTGAGCCCTCGCAGGCTGGCAAAAGCACAGAACAAACTTCCTGATTCCCAGGAAGGCTGGAGTCAGAATTACCTTCTCAGAGATGTAGTCCCCAAACCTCCTCTCAGGAGTGCAGCTGGGCAGCCTGCCCGTGGCGGCACAGCAGGTGTGTGGCCAGGTCAGCAGTCAGCGTAAGTCACCTCACACTCTGCAGGGCTCTCTCTGTGTTCACATCCACAGGCTTGCATGGTTCGTGGCCTTGGAGGTAGCATAGGTGTTGTGGGAGGGAGAGCACCGAGAAGGCTGTGAGAGATGTGCCAGACAGCGCTGTGCTCAGAGTCACCTGACACTGACCTTCAGGGAGTGTCGGGGGACAATGTTTGAGCTAGGGAGTGTGGCGAACTGGATCACGGACTACGTTGCAGGGACAACCACTGTGCACCTGGGCTCACTGCTGCTGGTGGCTCTCATCACAGCTCTAGCAAGGTGTCATTTCCATAGCATGTAGCTCACTCACTTAAGTACAGAGTTCAGTGGTTTATAGTGTCATTGCACATAAGTGCAGCCGTCACCACCATTCACGTTGGAGTATTTTCATTAGTTCAGAAAAAAACTCGTTCCCTGCAGTTGTCACCTCTATGCACACACATGCACATGCACATGCAAACACACACACACACACACATACACACACGTGCTGGGTTCTGTCCAATGCTGGCTGGTATCCCTGGAGATACCCGTGGGGTTTCTTGTTTTTCATGCTGTTGCTAGGCTGCCTTGTGTGAATGGGCTGTCAGATGTCAGATGTTAAACCAGCCTTGCCTTCCGAGTGCCACGGCTACCGGACCATGATGTAGACATCCTTCTGCCTGTAATTGGATGTGGTTTCCTAGGATTGGGTGGCAGGGTGCCTATTCACACTCGTCTGATACTGGTCTGGTGTGTGTGTGTGTGTGTGTGTGTGTGTGTGTGTGGCATCTTTGTTTGGTTTGGGTAGAAAGCTAAGAGCGACCTCATGGGGTGACTTAGACGTGCTCTCTCTCCTAATGTTTGGAAGAGTTTGTGTAGAATTGATTTGTACAATGAACCAGTGTCAATTATCACGTGTAAGTGATGCTTCAGTGTTCAAATTAACCAGTGGAGCTGTCTGGACACGGGCTTTTCTTTGTGGGTAGTTTATTTTTATTACTAATTCAACCTTTCTATCTGTTACAGGTCTGTTCAGTTGGTCTGTTTTTTTGCTGCCGGTTTTGCTAGCATAGGTTTTTCTAGGACAGTTCAGATATTTTTGTTATTTTTTAAAAAACATTATTTTTTTTTGCATTCCTCCTGTGGCCAGCCTTGGTCTTTAGCTCCTTGGGGAGAGAATGCTTGTTCCCAGTGCCGGCTCTCGGTATAGGGTGTGGGAGGGCACATCATGATGTACCCGTCCTCCTCAGACGTGGCCGCAGATGCCGGGACCTTACGCTTATTGCTGTAAATTAGAGCAGGAAAAACAGCCTTTCAGCACCTGGGCACAGGTGTGTGTGTCTCTGGAGGAAGCCTGAGGGCCGCTGGGAGCCCGGGAGCTTACCCCAAGCTTCCCTGGCCTGTTTATTGTCAGAACAAAAGAAGGAGTAACTCTCCAGGCTGTTCGTGCTACAGCAGGGTGAGCGCTCACGGTCAGGTGCTGCACAGGAGAGCGAAGACCTTAGACTGTAAATAACTCCAGCAGCTTGCCATATGCTTGTTTTGCTCTTCTTCTGAGGGTTGAAAGGAGTGCTTCTGTTCCCAAAAAGAAGATGTTTCACGTTGGAGAAAATGTGTCCAGTGCCAGCAATGCTGGGGACAGTTCTGTTCACATTGACCTCAGGGCTTGTGTTTGCATAAACTCCAGGGGGAGCCTGTGACCAGAGAGAGGCCTTGTCTGTGTGACCAAGTACCTCCATGGGTCTGAGCCTCTGTGCCCTGTGGGTGGCGATCTCCAGCCTCTAGGGGCATTCTCACAGAAGCGGGGACACTCGTCTGAGAGACAGGGTGGGGGTTCCAGCGTCAGAGAGAAGTCTCCCCAGAAGACCGTGGACTCCGTTCAGTGCCGCAATAGGGTCACCTTGTGCAGTCCCTCTCAGCAGCAGGTCCTGGGATTCTCTGAGTCACGGCAACTGGTGGTGTCCCCACTGTGCCTACTGTCCCAGGGGAGCTCCGGCAGGTCCCTCTCCGGGTTGTGGGTTGGCCTCTGCTCACGTGTTGTGTCTCTTTTATGAATGGGACACAGTGCCTGTTGCAGGCACGAACACAGGACAAGTCTTGCCCCGAGGGGGTGCCAGCCTACCCCACGGGAAGGGCCCTACAAGGGCTGCCTTTGCCCGAGATGTTCTGGGGACACCTCCGTCCCGAGGGTCTCTGTGCCTCCTTGTCTGGGGCTTGAGCAGAGACTGTTGCCCCTTGAGGTTTGGTCAGGCTCCGTTTGTTCTGCCTGCTCTGCAGCCTGCAGGGGGTGCCCATGCCATGCTGACAGCCTGGGACAGACCTGGGCAGCTGATGTTGGTGGCTGTGTCTGAAAGACACTGCACATCTCTGGCGTGGTCCAACTGTTCACATCTTTGCCTCCCTTCATCGCAGGGATGAGAAAGCCCTCAGCGTTCTTCAGTTAGTCACAGAAAGTGGTTCTTCCTTTCCCTGTTGACACACCTCAGGGGAGCCAGTGCTGCTCCAGGTGTCTCGGTGTAAAAGTGCCCGCGGAAGGAGCTGCGAGGCTCACGGCAGTGCAGCTGCGATGGCCGCCTTGCCCGTCCAGCCCTCTCTCTGCTTCCACTGCCCTCGAAATTCTCTGCGAAAGGCCTTCCTGACATTTTTGGTGGCTTGCACGCTGGAGTGGCTCCCTGACTTAAACCTAGGTTTTCTTTCTTCTCCACAATCCTTCACGTTCCAAAGTTAGTCCTCGAGTGGACCCCACAGGTTACAGGAGCCGGAGAGGGACTCACAGTGGGCGGAGCACCTTGTGCCTTCATTGACACAGCCTTTCAGCATATCAGGGCCACGTGGCTGGCTCTGGTCCCAGCACTGAGGACACAGCACTGAGGATGCAGCGTGAGCACATTAGGTGGAGCCACGGTTCTCAGACTTACCGGGGGTCCTCCATCTCTCGGTCCTGAGACACATAGCCCCTCAGGTGACGTTGTACACCCAATTGGGGTGCTCAGGTGAGGTCGGGAGTAACTGCAAGGCTTGGACTTGGGCGTTTCCTGCTTTTCCTCTGAGAGTGGCCTGTGTGTAGAAGTGTCCGCCCCTAGTCCTGGCCCTGTGTCAAGTGCAGAGCTGGCCGGAATCCTTGGATGGAGTTCCATCCAGCATCCAAGCCAGGACCTTCTTGGCGCCTGGGATACTCATATGACCTTGGTCACCCCCACAGGCCTCGAGGGTGTCTGCCTGGGGGCATGGACCCCAACATTGCATGGCACTGCCTGGCCACCGTGTGGCATTGATGGGCTGCTGTAGGAACAGGAGCTGTTGGCCCCATTGTTATCCAGACGCTTGTAGGGTCCTCGCTGTTCTGCATTTCGGGATGAGCCTGAACAGGATGAGTCGGAGGAAAGCAAGAAGTTGAGACCATGTGGATGGAACCTCGGGACCTGGGGTCACAGGTGGACATCACAGAGCCAAGCTGCTTCTGGGTCCCCTCCCAGTGTCCTGCTGAGCAATAACACGTTTATTATATCTGTAAAGACGCCAGGACTTTCTCCTCGGCTTCGGATTTGCCTAAGAAATGAGACTTCTCCTGGGCACGTCCCCCCCTCCCCCCAGCACACGTTCTCCTATCTGTCAATAAAGGAGCACGGGGTCGCAGCACCTGGAGAAGCAGGTGGTGTTAACAAGCATGCACAGCCCAGAGTCAGGACTGGGGTGGGTCCCACTGTGCCACCCACCACCTGGCAAGGCCTCTCACGTCCCCAAGAGCCGTTTCTGGAAAGTGCGGCTCATGTGGGTGTGTGCACACCGCGGGCTTGGCAGCAGTGAGACACCACCCTCGCTGTGCTCTGCGCAAGGCGACTCGGTGTCCCGCCTCAGGGAAATCAAGCTGGAGAGAAATCGATTTCCATTCGTTTATTCTTTCTCTGAAATGCACACAATGGTTCTTCTGAAGAAGAGAAGAAAATGAAAAGGAAAAAGCCTCCCCCGGGGGGGTCTCAGCAGCCGGCACAGGTGTCATTCACACCCGGAAGGACAGATGCAGTGACCTTCCCGATGTTTTCCAAGAAAGCTTTTCTTTCTCTCTCCCATTGTTCTGTGAGTCCTCTCTGGGGAAACGTGACAAGCCAGGGAAGTTGTCCCCAGTGAAGACGGAAACCCTGTGCTCTTGGACCCGTCCTCGGCGGGCTTCTTCTCGTACCAGGCTGGCACCATGCCCGCCCCAATCACATGCTCGCAAGTCTTCACAAAGCTAAAGGCAAAACAGCCACAGGCTGAAGCATGGGGTGTGTGTTCCCTGAGTCACTCCTCTGTCAGGACGGGCCGTCAGGGGTGCTCTGTGCCCGGTGCTGGGCTCCGTCCAGAGATTGCGGGGGGGGGGGGGGGGAACACGGGATGGGGGCAGCCTGGAGGGGAGGGTGGACACAGACGCATCACAGGCAGCACCTGCACTGCTGTGAGCAGAGAGGTGAGAGCCTGGAACACGTGGCTCAGACGTGCTCATTTCCTTGGAACGTTGCACGGGGTCACTCTGCCCACGGGGCTGCGGCAGAGGTGGCCAGGACTTGGGGAGCTGGTGCTGGAGACCACCGCACGGGTCTGCGCGGTCTGCTCCCAGGCTCTGTGGTGCGGGGCGCTCAGGCTGAGCCCTGGGCGAGAGGAGCAGCTGCCCTTGTGCCCTTTCATCCCCAGACTTGACAGGTGGCTTTGTGTCTGGCTTTGCATACAGGTCATCCGGGCCTGGGGGGCGAGGGGCACATAGCTCCCACCTCATTCTGTGGCTCCTCGTTCTGCCTCCGAGGAGCTGCGGGTCCCAAGGCCAATGCACACCACCACCCCTTAGAGAAGTTTCATTTTCTCTAAAGTGCACCCCCAAATCAGTGCTCCCTGAGGCTCACGCCACATAAACATTTCACAGTTGAACCCGTGGGGGGTGGGGCAGTGAGGGATCATGACGAGGGGTGGGCAGGGCGGCACAGAGGAGGCTTTTCCTCACTCCTGACTTCCAGCCCCCCCCCCCCCCCCCCCCCCCCCCCCCCGCCTCACCTCCATGCAGAGGTCTCTGGGCGATGGTGTCCCACAGGGCGAGGTCACCCCACAGGCAAGGCCACCCATGAGTGGCTGTAACTGGACCCCTCACTCCTTCTCTGCAGGTACAACCTTCGCTTCCCAGCACGGTGACCGTGATGATCCACGACCTGTGTCTGACTATCCAAGTCCGACGTGCACGTGTGGGACATTGAGGAGCTGTACTTCCTGGTGGTGGACAAGGTCAGTGCCCACTGCCAGAGGGGTCCCTCTTTGCTGATTTCTCGGGAAACCAGGAGAGTGCTGTCCCAAGGGGGTCATTTCCCTCGTGTTCTTTGCATTTTCCCCTGGTTTCTGCGCCCCCTCCTCTGAGGTCACACTGCTTCAGCCCAGGTGACATCAGGCAGTGTGGGTTGTGAGCCTCGCTGGGACCTGGCCCCCACAACAGCCCTAGACTGGGGAGGTCCAGGGCTCCAGCCGGTTTAGGTTATTGACCAGCCAGGTGTACAACGTCCTGAATGTGAATGTCCCTCCCCAATCTGTAGGATTTGGGGTCTTGGGCGTTTCAGTGGCAAATATACGAAGCTCACTGATGTCTAGTCTTTTGTGATGGTTGATCTAAAGCAGGGGATGAGAACCTATGGCTCGTGAGCCAGATGTGGCTCTTTTGATGGCTGCATCTGGCTTGCAGACAAATCTTTAATAAAAATAATAATGTTAAAAATATAAAACATTCTCATGTATTACAACCCATTCATTTCCTACCGCTCATGTTCATGGTTGTGGGTGGCTGGAGCCAATCACAGCTGTCCTCTGGGACAACACCAAATTTTTACTGGATAATGCTTAATGTACACAGGTCGTTGTGAGGTCAGAAAGTAAACTTCCTCCTTTTAATCAAGTAGTTAGCTAGCTAATTGCAGAAACCCTTTTGATTAAGAAAATGGCTAAAAGAAAAAAAGATGAGGAGTATTGTACTTTTCAGCAGGAAAGGAGAGGAATTCGCCTTTGTGGAGAGAACAGGTTCTGCCATGTGTCTAACATGCAATGATGAAATTGCATCAATGAAACGGTCAAATATAAAGCAACACTTCGACATACTACATTTGGATCAAAATATCCAGCGGGAGACAGCAGGAACAAAGCATGTCAAGAGCTACTGTGCAGAGTACAAGCTAGTCAGCAGCAACTCCATGTTTGGACCCAACAAGGTGACTGAAATTCGGCTAGCTTTGCTGGTGCTTTAGCAATTGTGAGAAACGGAAAGCAGTTCACAGATGGGGAGTATGCCAAAACATTCATGCTTGATGTTGCCAAGGAACTTTTTGATGACTTTTCAAATAAAGACAAGATAATCAAACGAATAAAAGACATGCCTCTTTCGGCAAGAACTGTTCACGATCGTACCATCATGATGGCAAATCCAATTGAGGCAACACAAGTGAAGGACATAAATGCAGCACAGTTCTTTTCTCTCGCTTTGGATGAGTCAACAGATGTAAGCCATTTATCCCAGTTCAGCATGATTGTAAGGTATGCTGTCGGTGACACACTATGTGTGGAAAGTCTCGCTGTTTTGCCTATGAAAGAGACAACAAGAGGGGAGGATTTATTCTAGTCTTTCACTGAGTTCACTAAAGAAAAAAATCTACCGATGGGTAAACTTATTTCAGTGTGTACTGATGGTGCTCTGTACATGGTGGGAAAAAACAGAGGATTCGTAGCAAGCGCTTCTTTGTGAACATGAAAAGAGACCCATCCTAAGTTTTCACTGCATCCTACATCAGGAGGCGCTTTGTGCTCAGATGTGTGGCGAGCAGCTTGGTGAGGTGATGTCGCTGGTCATTTGGGTGGTCAACTTTATTGTTGCCCAAGCTTTAAATGATCGCCAGTTTAAAACACTGCTGAATGAAGTTGGGAATAATTATCCTGGTCTGCTTCTGCACAGCAATGTGTATTGGTTGTCAAGAGGGAAGGTGCTCAGCCGTTTCACGGCTTGTCTGAGCGAAATCTGGACTTTTCTTGAAATGAAAAATGTTGAGCATCCTGAGTTAGCTAACACTGAGTGGCTCCTGAAGTTCTACTATCTCGTGGACATGACTGAACATCTGAACCAGCTCAATGTGAAAATGCAAGGCGTTGGAAATATAGTCTTATCCTTTCAACAAGCAGTGTTTGCATTTGAAAACAAGCTGGAACTCTTCATCACTGACATTGAAACTGGTCTTTTACTACACTTTGAAAAACTGCAAGTGTTTAAAGATGCATGCACAGTAAGTGACCCTGCTCAATATCTTGATCTCCAGCAGCTAGCGGGCGTCACATCTAATCTCCTGCAGTCATTCAAAGCACACTTTGGAGAATTTCGTGAGTGCACTCGTCTTTTTAAGTTCATCATCCATCCACACAAGTGTGCAGTGGACAGCGCCGACCCTAGTTACATCCCCGCTGTCTCTGTCAGATTTTAAGCTACAAGCTGCTGACCTGAAGGCCTCAGACATGTGGGTGAATAAGTTCAAGTCACAGAATGAAGATTTGGAAAGACTTGCACGACAGCAAGCAGAACTGGCGAGCAAACACAAGTGGAGAGAAATGAGAAAACTTCAACCCGTGAACCAGCTGATTGTCAAAATTTGGAACGCGCTTTCCGTCACATACCACACACTGCAGTGTGTGACTATTGCTGTACTGACAATGTTTGGTTCTATGTATGCATGTGAGCAGTCTTTCTCACATCTAAAGAACATTAAGACCAATTTACGATCACGTTTAACGGATGGAAGTCTCAACGCATGCATGAAGTTTATTTAACCTTACCATGTATCAACCAGACTACAAAGCCATCAGCAAAACCATGCAGCACCAGAAATCACATTAATGGTAAGAAGTACTTTATTCATCATTGGTCAGCAACAGCATAACAACATTATTAAAAAAAATTCAGAGACTTATTGTAGTTTAAGATTGGCAAAGAATTTTTTTTTTGTTTCAGCCAATCTTTGCCATCTTCAAGAGAGGAATGAAACAATTAAAACTAAAAAAAAAAGTTTAATATTTAAAACTTTTAATTAATTTATTTTAATTTAAAAATTTAATTAGCTTTAAGAAAAATAATTTTAAATTTAACTTTAATTTTAAATATTTATTTTTAACTGTAATTAACTTTACTTTTAAATAGTAAACTTTTTTTTGTTGTTTCAGCCGATCTTTGCCATCTTTAAGAGAGGAATGAAACAAAACAATTAAAACTAAGAGTTTAATATTTAAAATATCCAAAACTAAGTTTAAGAGAGTTTTACACTTTCAAATGTTTTATAAGTCTGTAGTATTTATACCTTTGCAGAGTGCTCTGGAGGGGCCAAGCATACTATGTCAAAGCTTAAAAGTGCACTTGGGGAATACCTATTTCATTAACTGCTTGTTCTCATAAGGACCACCATGTTGATTGTAATTATAAAAATATCTTTTGATACATTGATTTGACAAAGGAACATAATTAGAAAATGAGAAGCATCATTATCATTTGTTTTTAACATCCTATTATAGTTTTTGAGATATGCAGTGTGATGTTTCAGCCTCTCATTTCTTCCTTAAGAGAGGACGGCTCGAGAGCGCCAAGTACCAGTAAGGTTGTCCGTGCTGACAGACCTTCTCAGAACATTGTTGTGCAGGTTTTCATTGCCACACAATCTGGAAATAGCCTAGGAAGGGCAATCAACAGAACACAGGTACAATAAAAAATTATAAGGGTTCCAACCTTTAAAAAAGGTGTCTCTGATAGTACACACATTCACACTCCTTTATATGGTTGATAGTTACTCCCGCACTCGGTAGCTGACACTGCCAGGTTATGGTGATGCTACTTCCTGCTAATTCACTAAGGTGAGTTCTTTAGGGGCTATGATTAGATTGGCAGAGTCAGGGGAACTAGAACTATTTTAAAATTGGGTTTCAAGATGTCAAGGTCATGACAGGCTCCTAACAGCAATATCATCTGCTGCTTGTTCCTTAAACATAATGAACATACACTTGGGCAAAATCAGTGTTTACTCAGCTATTCAAATTCTACTGGGGTGGGAAACTGTCACCATGACAGGAAAGGATACACTTTTTAAACTGGAAGGCAGAAAGATTAATGATAGATGTCTTGGCTGGACTAAGCCCACTTTATGATATAACCTCTGATAGATACAGCACTAGACTCAAAATTCAAAAGTGTTTCTTCCATGTTGGGAATGCAATCCTGTGATACTCACATCCACTACCCCTTGACAGACAGAACAGGAACACAGCCACCGGGGATGAGTTCAATAAAGTAGGAAAGGAAAGTCGGGAGCAGTCCTTTGCTATGTGACCATACTGCTGTCACCTGCCAAGTATTTACATATAAAATTAGAGTAAAGCACATTACTTTCACATTAATCTCTTCATAGAGTGAATTATATAACAATGATATATACCTAAACAAATATGAGAGGCTTATTTCTTAACATATTTGGTTTTTTAGTTTTAATACTTTATCCATTGGATAGGTCAACAAAGGCTCAGTGTTCTTCTGTCTGGATAGCAGTCAGAATATGAGTGGAAAAGAGATTTCTTTTTCTTTTTTTTTTAAATTTTTAAAATATTTTATTTTATTCATTTTAGAGAAGAGACAGAGAGTAAGAGAGAGAGAGAGAGAGAAAGAGAGAAAGAGGGGAGGAGCTGAAAGCATCAACTCCCATATGTGCCTTGACTAGACCAGTGCAGGGTTTTGAACTGGCGACCTCAGTGTTCCCAGGTCGACGCTTTATCCACTGCGCCACCACAGGTCAGGCAAGAGATTTCTTTTTCATTTGTTAAACTTTAATCCCAACTGAACCTACTTCCAAAATTAATTTCCTATTCATATGGCCACGAGTCTATAAAAATGTAAATCAGATAATGTTTTGATAACCAGCTAATCAGGACTTAATTTACTACAATAACTGCACTTTACTATCTCTTTTATATTTTCTCCACTAATACATCTTAATTGTGTAGAAATATAGTACTTCATAGGATTAACATGTCTATTAATAGAGGTTTAATCATGGAAGAAAATCTTTATGTCTGCAGAATGTGCACCCTCTGGGTTTTTTGTTGTTTTTTCAATGGCTAGATGGTTGAATAGCATACCATTTACAGGTACAGCAAATTTTCTGAATAGCAGCTGCTCATTTTAACTTACTCTTTTGAAGAGAAATATATTCTAATGTTGAAAAGTTTTAAGAAAAAGCAGACACCAATTTTTCAATTTAGACTCAAAATGAGACCATTACAAATAGTCAACAGCAGAGAGATGAGACCAGTGCACACTAAACACTGCTGTAATCCCTTCCAATGTCCAAAGATCATAAAAGCAGCCTATTATAGCCTGACCAGGTGGTGGCGCAGTGGATAAAGCGTCGGACTGGGATGCGGAAGACCCAGGTTCGAGACCCCGAGCTCGCTAGCTTGAGCGTGGGCCCATCTGGCTTGCGGAAAAGCTCGCCAGCTTGGACCCAAGGTCCTTGGCCCCAGCAAGGGGTTGCTCAGTCTGCTGGCCTATAGTCAAGGCACATGTGAGAAAGCAATCAATGAACAACTAAGGTGTCACAAAGGCAATAAAAAACTAATGATTGATGCTTCTCATTTCTCTCTGTTCCTGTCTGTCTGTCCCTATCTATCCCTCTCTCTGTTCCAGTAAAAAATAAATAAATAAAACATTAAAAAAAAAAGCAGCCTATTATAAACATCGCTCCTGGTGTTTTTCTGTTCATACGCAAAAGGCATTGTTTACAACCAGTCTTCCTAGACACGGCCCCTACTGCCCCTTACACCTGTGAAAACCCACACATTTCCCTGCATGTTCTCTGATGTCATAACTAGAGCCAGAGCCCCAGCCAGCTTAGCTGCAGGTTTTGAGGAAATGTCAGCTGCCACCATGGCAGGGCTAGTATTCATGATTACAAATTTTCCTTCTTTCAGGGAGCAGTTTGAAGACTCACAACAGTGGTGATCAGTCATGTTAGCTTCTGCAACTTCCTTTTGGAAGTGTGCAAATGCACTTTGGTACTCCGGAATGCGTCTGGCCTAGAGTAACGAGCAAAGGAAACAGAAGCTCTTGGCACTGCTGCCAGGATCCTGCTCTTCCAATGCTGTTCAATATTATCAAGAGTGTTCTTTCACACTTTCCTAAATGCCACCACAAAGACATTTTCCCTGTCAAGTGGGCAGTTTGAAAGTCTGCTGGAAATACCTCCTGGCTCATCCTGCCTACCACCCTCGGCCCTCACAGTAGATCAAATGCCCTTGTTTAGTGCTTCTCTCATGTGCCAGCTATGGGGAGCGCCCTCAGGGTTGACCTACAGCCCCCACAGTGCACTGCTGGGGTTGCCAAGAGCCCTGAAACTCTCAAATGAGATGAGCCCTAGTGAAGGCCAGTGATGTTTCCCCCCACTGCCTGGCAGGGAGGAGCTTTCTAACTCAGAAGACCTGTTTTTAAACACTTGCAATCCTCTTAAAGGGGCAGCAGTGCCCAGGGATGAAACCTTTATATGTGGCTAATTTTCTATTATGGCGAGTTTAACAACAAAACTCCAGATAGAAAAGACAAAGACCAGTAGAAGCAAATATATAATATGTGACCCAGGTTTAAGCTATAACCTCCCAATGGTCTCATGGCCCTAAGACCTGTGTTACAGTGGCCACACAGTTATTTCAAGGGCCAGATGCAGGCCCCTTAAGAATAGACTGGGCCTGACCAGGCGGTGGCGCAGTGGATAGAACGTTGGACTGGGATGCGGAAGACCCAGGTTTGAAACCCCGAGGTTGCCAGCTTGAGTGCGGGCCCATCTGGCTTGAGCAAAAGCTCGCCAGCTTAGACCCAAGGTCACTGGTTCCAGCAAGGGGTGGCTCGGTCTGCTGAAGGCCCGTGGTCAAGGCACATGTGAGAAAGCAATCAATGAACAACTAAGGTGTCGCAATGGCAACAAAAAACTAATGACTGATGCTTCTCACTCTCTCTGTTCCTGTCTGTCTGTCCCTATCTAGCCCTCTCTCTAACTCTCTCTCTCTCTCAATGGTCACGAGACCATTGGGAGGTTATAGCTTAAAAAATAAAATTAAATTAAAAAATAGAAAGAAATGAGTTGTCAAGTCATTAAAAGACATGGAGGAACCTTAAATGCACATTACTAAGTGAAAAAGCTGATCTGAAAAGACTCATACTGTGTGATTCTAATTATATTACATTCTGGAAAAGGCAAAACTATGGAGACAGTGGAAAAATCAGTAGTTTTCAGGGATTGGGGGAAGGGTGGGATGAACAAGCAGAGAGAACACAGAGGATTTTTAATACAGTGAAATTATTCTGTACCATACTGCAATGGTGGACATATGTTACTATTCATTTGTCAATACCCATAGAATATATACCACTAACAGTACAGGTCAAGGTAAACTATGGACTTTGGGTGATTATGTGTCAACATAGGGTCATTATTTAAAACAAATGTACCACTGTGTTGCTTGATACAGCTAGTGGTGAAGACCAGTATGTGGGAGTTGTTGGGAAGAAACTTTCCTCTACCCTCAAGATTCTTTCAGCTGGCCCAGTGGTTGGCAAACCACGGCTCGCGAGCCACATGCGGCTCTTTGGCCCCTTGGGTGTGGCTTTTCCACAAAATACCATGTGTGGGTGCCACCTCAATAAGAAATGTACCTACCTATATAGTTTAAGTTTAAAAAATTTGGCTCTCAAAAGAAATTTCAATCGTTGTAACTGTTGATATTTGGCTCTGTTGACTAATGAGTTTGCTGATTGGCTGAGCTGGCCTAATAATAAAATAGACATGAAACTCATTAATAAGAAAAATAACTAAATTACATACACATGTATGGGAACCCCACATACAGGGAGTCCCCAGGTTATGACAGTTTTGACATACTACGGTTCGAGTTTATGATGTTCACTCCCATAAAAAGTTTAAAAAATTGAGATGTGTTTCAGTTTATTCATTTTTTGTTACTACAGTACAGTGTACAGTACAGTATATTTACATCCTTTTTCTTTTTCTGTGGCTTTTTTGTGTTTTTCTGTTCTAGATTATGATTTTACAACTGTGTTAGGGTAAGTAAGTGACTTAGGCTAGAGCGTGTTTCGACTTACACTCAAATTCGGGTTATATCACTGTCGTAGGAATGGAACTGTTTTGTAACCTGAGTACCTCCTGTACATGAGGGGTTCAAAGACAGAAAGGAAAAATGAAGTATATATGAACTTCTGGACTAAGGATGAAATAAGGTATCCCCAGGCTTCAGAAGGTCACTGCAGGGAGAGCAAGTGTTGAGTAATCAGTAGTTTGACTACCACATAGATTCTCTCTGACTTTTTTTGTTTGTTGGCTTTTTGTGTGTGACAGAAACAGAGACACACAGAGAGAGACAGATAGGGACAGACAGACAGGAAGGGAGAGAGATGAGAAGCATCAATTCTTTTTTGTAGCACCTTAGTTGTTCATTGATTGCTTTCTTATATGTGCCTTGACTGGGGGGGGGGGGAGGCTACAGCAGACTGAATGGCCCCTTGCTCAAGCCAGCGACCCCTGCGCTCAAGCTGGTGAGCCTTGTCCAAATCAGATGAACCCATGGTCAAGCTGGGTTCAAGCCGGCAACCTCAGGGTTTCAAACCTCAGTCCTCTGCATCGCAGTCTGACGCTCTATCCACTGCACCACCGCCTGGTCAGGCTGACTTCTTATTATAGGAAAGGACCCATACTCAAATTCCTCTAGCTAGTTAAGGGGGATTCCTCTAGCTAGTTAAGGGGGAAGGAGTAGAAGTTTTTCTGAGTTCCCAATGTCTCTTTTGCCTTTAGTTTACATAATCAACATACCACTGAGACACATCTTGGGGTAAGCCTGTACAGAGGGTAGGCATATCTATGTAAATCATATATTTTCTACTCTTGCTGTGAGCCTAAAACTGCTCTAAAACAAATGAAGCCTTTAAAAATTGGGCTTTTATAGATAGTGAGTACTTTCTTTGGAAATGAGTGTCTTTGACTTTACAGCAATTATAGTTATTAGTTATCTTACCTGCAACTCATGAATTTGGGGTCTGCCTTTTAAAGTACCAATAAAATCTTATCATTTTTAGTTTTAAAGAAAAAAGACAAGAAAAGAAAATTCCAGAAAAGTTAGGTTATTTCTCCACTTCTCTGGTTTCTGTGTAATCCATCAGGAGACCAATTGTTTTGAAAACTTTCTACCTTGCTAATATGAACATGCCAAAGGTCATTCCTGGTCAAAATCCAAATACAAACCCCTTTGGCAGGCTCATTTTCCATTTGTTTTATTTTTACTTTCACTCCCCTCATTCAGTTTTCTATTGTTTTCCATCCTATCTAACTCTATTACTAAGCCCTCCTGGAATGTCTATTAACAAAATCCCCCAAATTTTTTACCTCTTTGCAGAATATTCCTCCACTTTCTGGGTTTGACTGAATCCTTGATTTGAGGACTCTTCTTCACTGGTTTCCTTTCAAAGGGTTTTTTTTGCTCATTTGACTTATTTCTTTATTGAGAACTCTGGCACCAGGCTAGTCGTTCTTCCAGTTCATTCTGCCACTCTCCTAGGTCATTTAGGTTGATACAAGTGGAATTTTCTAATTTTGCACATATCGTGGTTCCTGTTATACCTCCAAGCCTGTTCTTCCTGTGAAATCTTTAAACATTTTGACGACTTCTGATCTTTTCCTCCTCCTCCTCCGTCCCTTACAACACCTACTCTTAGATCTCCATAACTCCTCATCTTCTTCTTCTCAACTCCATTTCTCCTGCTTTCATTTTTCGGTTACTGAGCCTGAACGCCTTAGTTTCCAGCTTCAGGCGTTCTCTCCATTTTTTCCTGCTCTTTAGTTGTCCCAGCAAAGCTCCGTACCTGACCGAATCCAAGTCCGACTACTCCACTAGTTCCGAGCACTCAACCCGTCTCGGGGGAAATAAACTGGAACGTTGAACGAAACTGACTCGACGTCGAAGACTGTGCATGGTATTTTTAACTTTTTCATTTTTTCTTAATTTCCATACGTCAACTAAGAGTGCTTTCACCGCAAAGCCCACCCCCGAGCTAGGCGGCCGCCCACCGCAGTCTTGAGGACGCGCAGGCGCACTCACTGCGGTCTCCTGGGGCATGATGGGACAAGAAAGGCGCGTGGGCGCGCTCAGGCCGCACGCACCAACCACGTCTGGTCGGTGGGTACTTGGGCGCTGTGGTCCACGCGCCATTGCGATTGCCTTCTTCCGACGTGGGAGGGGCAGACAGAGAAGGCACGCGCGTGGAGGAAGCCATGTTTGTGGCACGCAGCATTGCGGCTGACCATAAAGACCTCATTCATGATGTCTCTTTTGACTTCCACGGTCGGCGGATGGCGACCTGCTCTAGCGACCAGAGCGTCAAGGTGCTTGCGGAGCCTTTGGCTGGGGCCGAGCCCGGAAGGAGGGGAGCGGGAGCGTGCGCAACCCACGGTTTGAGTGGAGGGGCGGGCGCGTAGAAAGGGACTACTTCCGATATTGAGGTGCGCAGTCGGGCACGAGGCCTAGAACCCGGGGAAGGCAGGCAAGCTAGCTGCGACCGACTGCTCCGCCCCACCGTCATCCCTGTCTACTGTGGTGAACGCAGCCACTCCGGGACGGGGACGCGGGTGGGGGTTGGGGAGGTGTCGTGCTCCGTGCGCGTGCGCAGAGCGGGCGGGCTCCCGGCCACGTGCGCGCTTCCGCTCCCCAGAGGGCACTGAGAGCCCGCAGGGTTCCCAGTAATCCTAGGTAGGGTATATGTGGGAGCTTCCTCAGTTTAGTCCCCAGTAGGAGTTTGTCCACGGAGTTCTGGCTGTAGCGTGCTATAAGTTAACTATGCTTGTTCAGTGAGGACTGCCGTGGGCCCTTTTTGGCAGTTAGGTCTCGAGGTGTTGTTCTCAAGTTAGGTGTGCCTCATTCCTTTCCTGGGCAGACTGTTCTCTCCTTGTGTTCAAATAGGAGACTCACCTTGTTTCGCGGTGAAAGAAAGATAAAGACCCGTTTATATCCAATGAAATTCTCTCCTTGCTATGGAGGAATTGGAGTGTGTGTTTCTTAAAGGTTGCTGTAAACTTCTGTGTACCGTTCTTGACAAACAAATCTTTAATGATAGTTGGGATATAGGAACCTCAGAGATATAAGGTAAATGATAATACAGTGTGTCCGTAAAGTCATGGTGCACCATGACTTTACGGACACACTGTAGACTTGAAGACCTGGAGTATGTTTTATTTGCACTCTCCACAACTCCAAAATAACCGAAAATCTGAAGGACGATATTTACTCCTTGTTTTTTATAATCAAGTTTGTAATCTGTGATTTCCTCAAATACAGTTATAACCAGTGGTGGGATTCAGCTGGTTTACACGGGTTCAACAGAACCGATACGTAATTTTTGTTGAATTTGGCGAACTGGTTGTTAAAAAGCATCTGTAATCAGGCTTCTCTTTTTAGTCGGGCTCCTGGGCAGCCACCTAATGTGGAAATCACAAATTTTTATTGCTTACTCTTTTTTAATGGTCATCTGCATAACAGCATATTCTAAGCACCCATAGTAATATTCATTTCATCTATAAGTGAAAAAATTTACAAGTAAGGACGGCAATCAAGAAGCAATATGGAAATATCTTAACAGTTTTATTATGTTTTTTATGTCAGGTATTATTTAACATTTTTAATTAATATTTTAAAACTCTTATAATTTAGTTTTGTGTGCCTCTTGTTCTTATTTAAAAAAAATTTTTTTTTAACAGGGTCAGAGAGAAAGAGAGAGAGTCAGAGAGAAGGATAGATAGGGACAGACAGACAAGAACGGAGAGAGGTGAGAGGCATCAATCATTAGTTTTTCATTGCCATTGCGACACCTTAGTTGTTCATTGATTGCTTTCTCACATGTGCCTTGACCACCAGACTGATCAACCCCTTGCTGGAACCAGTGACCTTGGGTCCAAGCTGGCGAGCTCTTTGCTCAAGCCAGATAGGCTCCTGCTCAAGCTGGTGAACTCAGGGTCTCAAACTAGGGTCTTCTGCATCCCAGTCCTACACTCTATCCACTGTGCCACCGCCTGGTCAGGCATCTTATTTAAATATTAAATGAGTGAAATAATAAACTACCTTCCGGCAAATTAATTTTTATACTTAAAGTGGTCATTAGAGCAGGGAACCTAAATTATTTGAATCCCAGCACTAATTATAACTAGTTTTCCTATTTGAAAAAGAGTAGTGTCATCAAATCCATTGAATAATGAAGTGTAAACTGTTGAAGGTTTTCAATCACTTTTTAAAATTCTTTTGTGTGTGTGTTGTAAACCATTTTAAAGTGTACATTACAATTGGTAACCATAGCACTCACATTGTGCAACCATCACCACTATACATCTGGAACTTTTTCTTCATCCTGAATAGAAACTCTACCTAGTAACTTACTCTTCCCTTCTGCACCCAACTCCTGGATACCTCTGGCTCTCTTTCTTTGTAAATTTGACTATTCTGGATATAAATGGAGTTACAGTTGTCCCTTGCCATATTGCGGTTCACTTTTCGTGGTCTCGCTGTATTGCGGATTTTTAATTTGTATATATCTAATTTTATATTGTGGCTTTTTTGCTATATCGCAGGGTTTTGCAGTATATAGGTGTTTTTATATATTTATTACTTTAATTATTTTTGTGGTAAAATAAGTATTGGAAAGGTTAATAACAGCGTGAGAAAGGTTTAGAAGAGTGTGGGGAGGGCCTGACTAGGTGGTGGCCCTGTGGATAGAGTGTTGGACTGGGATGCAGAGGACCCAGTTTCGAAATACCGAGGTTGCCAGCTTGAGTGTGCCTCATCTGGCTTGAATGCAGGCTCATCCGGCTTGAGCATGGGCTCATCAGCTTGAGTGAAAGGGTCTCTGGCTTGATCGTGGGATCATAGATATGACCCCACGGTGGCTGTCTTGAGCCCAAAGGTCGCTGGCTTGAAGCCCAAGGTCCCTGGCTTGAGCTCAAGGTCACTTGGTTTTCACTCGCTCTGCTGGAGTCCCAGCCAAGGTATAAATAAGAAAGCAATCAATGAACAACTAAGATGCCACAACGAAAAATTGATTCTTCTCATCTCTCTCCCTTCCTGTCTGTCCCTCTGTCTCTGTCACACACACACACACACAACTTGACTGCAATTGTAATTGTCCCTGTTATCTATTAGAGCTCAGATCCCTTGACCCCTCATTGCTTAGCCCAGTGCCTGACACATCCAAACTTCTCAGTAAGTATTTGAATGAATGAATGTTTGCTTACTGGTTCTGTTCTTTTGTGAATCCATGTTCACCTCCTTTGCTGTAATACTGATTTGGTGTTAATGTTTCTCTTATTAACTTTTAGGAATTCTTTGTGTAAAATATCTGTCTTAATTTTTTTTATAGGTCTGGGATAAAAGTGAAAGTGGAGATTGGCATTGTACTGCTAGCTGGAAGGTTAGTATTTATTTTTATAGTAATTTTAAATATGTTTACTATTTGGGAGTATCAGTGACTTGTTCAGTTTTAGGAGAATTATAAAATTTATACTTTTTTTTTCCTGAAAAGGGATTATACATTTTTCACTATTAAAGTAATACTTTAGAAAATTTGAGACTAAGTAAATTTGTAATTCCATAGCATTCTAAAGTAATTCTTTTTAGCATATTAGTATTTCTTTTTCCTTTTTTTGTTATTAATTGAGAGGAGGGGATGCAGAGAGACTGACTCCCACATGCACCCCAACCAGAATTCACCTGGCAGACCCCCTATGGGGTGATGCTCTGCCTACCTGGTATGTTGCTGTGTTGCTTGGCAACTGAGCTATTTTTAGTGCCTGAGGCCACAGAGTCATCCTCAGCACCCTGGGTCAACTTGCCTGAGCCAATTGAGCCATGGCTGTGGGAGGTGGGAGGGGGGGGAGGAGTGGAGAAGCAGGTGATTGCATCTCAGAATTGAACCTGGGACATCCACACCCATGCTGATGCTCGACCATTGAGCCAACCGGCCAGGCCCCAGTTTTTCTTTTTTCATTTACATATTTTTCATGGCTATGATGTTTCATACATTTTTATTTCTTGATTTTAAAATAAATCTACTTAGGTAGAATTTTACATACCTTAAGAGTGATCAATTTTAAGGGTACAGTTTAGTAAGTTTTGGCAAATTTATACAATTTTGTAAACATCACCACAGTCTATTTTTAGAACACTTACCACATCAGCCCTGAAATTTAATGGGCACAATCACCATTTCCCTCCCAAGCCCCATCCAACCACTGAACTATTTTCTGTCTCTATAGATTTACTTTTTTAGACATTTCATATACAGTAAATAGAATTCTACACTATGTAGTTATTTGTGTCTGGCTACTGACCCTTAACATGTTTGTTAGGTTAATCCGTGTTGTGTCATGTGTAAGTAGTTTGATTCTTTGTAATGCTGAGGAATATTCCATTGTATAGAGAAAGCCGTGTTTTGTTTATTCATTCACCAGTTGATAGACATTTGAATTATTTCTAGTTTTTGTCAGCGAATAATACTATTTTTAGCATGCCACACAAGTCTTTGTGTGGACATGATTTTATTTCTCTTAGGTACATACCAAGGAGTGGAATGGCTGGGTTAGATATGTTTTAACTTTCTAAGAAACTGCCAAACTTTTTTCCAAAGTGCCAGTACCATTTTGTAGTCTCGCCAAGAAATATATGAGGGTTTCAGTTTCTGTACATACTCCTATATACTTGATACTTTCTTTCTTTCTTTCTTTTTTTTTTTATTATAGCCATTTTAGTCTATGTGAAGTGGTATCTCATTGGGCTTTGATTTGTATGCTCTCAGTAACTAAAGATGCTGATAATGTCTTTATGTGCTTATTTGCCGTTCATAAGTCTCTGGTGAATTGTCTATCCAAATCTATGTCCTCTTCCCACTTTTAAATTGAGGTGAGATTCATGCAACATAAAATTAATTAAAAATTAACTATTTTAAAGTAAACAGTTCAGTGGCATTATCTCCATTGACAGTGTTATATAGCTATATACTTCTGTCTGGATCCAAAGTTTTCTTATTCCAATAGGAAACCCCTATCTTTTTTGCTTTTTAGTTTCACAACATATTTCATAGGTATTTTGGAGTGTTTTCAAAGGCTCTTTCAAAACAAATATACCAATAAATATACCCTATTTTGCTTAACTAATGGATATGTAAGTTTTTTTAAGTTTATTGTGATGAATATATTTGTGCAATCCATATTCTTTAACTGTACTATACTGGGAATCTGATATTTAACAATGTCACTGTCCTAATGTATCTTTTTACTAAAAAACCAGTATAAATAAGAAAGTTTAAACAAGAAAAAGACTGGACAAGACAAAGAATAAAGAAAAGGGTATAATATTTATATTCGATGATGGTATTATGTAGAAGTTAACAAATTATGAAAGTGTTCTGAGATTGTTGAGAGTAAAAGTGTTAGCTGTGCAGAAGCACAAAGCAGATTTTGTAAACGTAATCAGTGGAGTGGTGCTTGTCATACAGTGTTTTTAAAGGAAAGCATGTGAAATTTTGTTGATGTGAAATTCTTTAAGACATTTCTTTTTTCTTTTGGTCAACATGAAGAGTTGATGAATAGCAATTTGATGTTTTTAATATGTAAAGATACTGCTACTGAGCTTTAAATTATTTGCTTAGAATACAAGGCTTTGGGCTTCTCTATATTTGCTCACCCATTGCCTGATTCCCTAGAATAGTCCATTGTGTAGACACGCATCAGTTAGAATCATTTAAGCATTTTGTTGCTACAGTTTCTATATGATGTTAGGCTATTGAAGCAAATAATTTTGATCTTACTTATTTTATTAGGTGGGTGTTTCTGTAGATATAATCTACAAAACTAGTGGACTGGTAGAATCTCTGTTTAGAAGCTTATTTAGGCTAAATTCTGAAACATGTCTCTGTTGATTGAAAGAGGTCAACTATGTTAGAAGAACTTGACTCCAGAAGGGCTGCAATTCTAAATATAGAATATCTTTAAATTAAAAAGTTTTAGAATTTAACTTTTTATTTAAATGTTAAATTGAATAGCTTTCTTCTCTTACTGAAGTAAAAATATCTGTATTCTGTTCCCTTAAGTAAAACCCTGTATATGTGAAATATGAATAAACTTGTTTTTTTTTCTAATTCCTCAGACACATAGTGGATCTGTGTGGCGTGTGACATGGGCCCATCCTGAATTTGGACAGGTTTTGGCTTCCTGTTCTTTTGACCGAACAGCTGCTGTATGGGAAGAAATAGTAGGAGAATCAAATGATAAACTGCGAGGACAAAGTCATTGGGTGAGACATTTGTTAGTTTTTGGGCGATGTCAGGGCATGAGCATCCTAGGAGCATTAGTCTTTCCAAGAAGTCTTCGGGCACTTGATTAGGTGTTACTACTCCCCTCTATTCTTACCAGTTTCATTGTTCGTTCTTCCATGTTTTTCTTCTACTTGTTTATCTAATTTTTCTTGGTTCTGACATGTGGTACTTAGTAGTACCCATGGCATTGTTTAATTATAACTTTGATGATGAATCCAGAGTATTTGTGTTATCTAAAAATTTCTTTCTTTTTTTTTTTAATTGAGAAGAGGGGAGATAGACTTATGCATGCTCCCAGACCAAGATCCACCGGGCAAACCCTCCCTCCCCTCCTCCCCCCAAGGGGTAGTGCTCTCCCTATCTGGGGTTGTTGCTCAGTTACTTGGCAACTGAACTATTTTAGTGCCTGAGGTGAGGTCATGGAGACATCCTCAGTGCCCAGGGCCAGCTTGCTCCAACCAAGCTATGGCTGCAGGAGGGGATGAGAGAGAGAGAGAAAGGAGAAGAAATGGGGTGGAGAAGCAGATGGTGGCTTCTTTTCTGTGAACTGACTGGAATTGAACCTGGGACATCCACACGCCAGGCTGATCCTCTACCACTGAGCTACCGGCCAGGGCCTAAAAGTCTTTAAAAATTGTTTTCTCTTTTGTGGTTACCTTTTTCTTACAAAATATACCCTTCTTTATCTGTTTCTGCTTTAACTCTAGCTCTTCCCTTGATTGTTTAAATTTAGGTAAGAACATAATGTATTTGCCACTCAAATTCCTTATCTGTAAAGTGAGAGAATTGACCTAGATTGCCTTTAAGACCCATTCCAATGTTTTCTCTTTCTTCTTCTTTATTTTTCATAGTAGATATTTACACACAAATAAAAAATTCAAAAGGTACAGACAAGTTTATACAATGAGAACTTCTTTATTGGCCACATAGTCCTCTCCCTAGAGGCAACCACTATTGCAGGTAGGTTTTTTGTGTATCTTTCTGGATATATTCCATGTCTTTATGTAAATACAGTGTTTTCTTCTGTATTCCTACTAGTCCTTCCCACCTCCCTGCACACTAATTCCAATGTGCTATCATACTGTTCTTTTTTTCTGCTGCATTTTAAAATAGTGGTAAAATATATTTAGCATAATATTTATAATTTTAACTGTAAGTGGCATTAATTACATTCACAATGCTGTTTGTTTACCCTTCACTGATATATATACTGGAACTTTTAGTTTTTCCAACATAAAATCTGTACCATTAAATGGTTCCTCTTCCTTTCCCCTCCTCCAGCCCCTGGTAACCTCTATTCTACTTCCTCTCTCTGAATTTGACTACTTTAGGTACCTCAGACAAGTGGAACTATATAATATTTGTCCTTCTGTGTCTGGCTTTGTTAAGCAAAGTGTTTTCAAGGTCTGTTGGTCAAATGAAGTTGCAAAATCTGTATTTTCTAAGTTTGCTCACTTTTATTGTTAAAAATGGCCACTGCCCAGGTGAATGGCGCTGCCAGGTGAAACTGCTAATTTCCTTCCTGCTTGGGAAGGGCCATTTTATGCTAATGTTGCTGGAGGAAAGGTTTTCGCGCCAAGAAAAGTTTGTGAGGAAGGAGGAGGAAGAAAGAAGCCAAGATGGAGGGGAAGCAGAAAGAAGCCAGTTTGTGCAGAGAGTAAGAAGCCATGTTGGCAGATGGGGAACCAGAGGTGATTGAGACTGGTGGGGGACCTTTGATTTTAGGATAACCTGGATGTGTTAGTAGCTTTGTGAGCGCTGAATGAGTGGGCTTTGGAGCCCTGTGTGTTTTTACTTGCCTGCCGGGTGCAAGGCTAAAATAAAGGAGCAGCCCACCATTTTCTGGCTCCATTGTTTCTTTACTGTCTGCCTGAATTCAGTGAGCACCTGCATCTGCACAGTTGTGATGGCTGTGACTACTGGCCTTACAAAGTTCTCTTCATGTTGTAGCATATATCAATTTCACTCCTTTTATAGCTAACTAATATTCCACTTTGTGTGTATGCCACATTTTGTTTATTCATTCATCTGTGGGTGGACAGCTGGATTGTTTTCACCTTTTAGCTGTTGTAAGTAATGCTACTTTGAGCATTGGTATGTAGGTACCTTATTTGATACCTTGCATTTAATTCGTTTATTTTTTGGGGGGGTACTTTTCCAAAGTTAGAAGCGGGGAGGCAGTCAGTCAGACTCCCGCATGCGCTGGACCAGAATCCACCCAGGGACGATGCTCTGCCCATTTGGGGCCTTGCTCCATTGCCTCCAGAGACATTCTAGTGCCTGAGGTGGAAGTCATGGAGCCATCCTCAGTGCCCCGGCCAACTTTGCTCCAGTGGAGCCTTGGCTGTGGGAGGGGAAAAGAGATAGAGAGAAAGGACAGGGGGAAGGGTGGAGAAGCTGATGGGCTCTTCTCCTGTGTTCCCTGACTGGGAATTGAACCCAGGACTTCCACACGCCAGGCCGACACTCTACCGCTGAGCCAAACGGCCAGGGCCATATTTAATTCTTTTGGGTATATATCTAGGAGTAGAATTGCTGTGTCATATGGTAGTTCTATGTTTAACTTTTTGAGAAACCACTTAACTGTTTTCTATAGTGGCTGCAACCATTTTACATTTTCACCAGCAGTGCAGTAGGGTTCCAGTTTCTCCACTTCCTTGTCAATGCCTGTGAAATGATATCTCCTTGTTTTGATTTGAATTTCCCTAATGTTTAATGATGAACATCTTTTTATGTGCTAATTGGTCATTTGTATATCTTGTGATTTGTAAGAAATGTGCATTTAGTTATTCAGATGACCCGAAAATTTCTCACATATATTTAGCTTTCATCCATGGATCCTTCCTTACTCATGGCTCCCAAAAAATGATGAGGGAGTAAATGTGTCTTTTTTCATGCTAATTGTGTGACTTGGAAAGCACCTAAGGATGGGTGCTTGTTTCCAGTGGAGCCAGCCTTAAAAGGTTGGAACTTTCAGTCCTACACTGCAACCTCTAGGGAGGGGAGAGGGGCCAGTGAGTTAGTCTTGCCTATGTAAATAAGGAAGCCTTCATAAAACCCCAGAAGTACAAGGGTTTGGAGAGCTTCCGGGTTGGTTAACGTGCACATTTGGGGAGAGTGATGTGCTTTGAGAGGGCATGGAAGCTCTGTGCCCTTTCCCCATAGCTTTCGTCTCTTCCATGTGGCTGTTCCTGACTTATGTATATAAGGTATTTTCCCTGCCAAGGAAGAGGAAGGGCATAGCCACCAAGTGTGGAACAGCAAAAGCTTTATTTAATACAGCGCTTCTTGGACGAGGTTTTCTGGCCCAGGGGCCAGGGGCCAGAGAAGTTGCATGGAGGAAATCACATGGAGGAAATTTAAAGGGTCATCTAGGGTGGTGAAATTTCATTGGCTGGCAAACAGTCGTTCTTTTCCAAAGGACTCCTGGGAAGTTTCTTTTGGCGTGCATGGATGTGGGCGGTTCTAGCCAAAGAACCCAGGTTTGGTTCCTCATGTGACCTTTCCCCATTGCCCACCGACCTCACAAGGTATAGTTTTATAATAAATCAGTAATGTAGTAAGTAAAATGTTTCACTGAGTTCTGTGTGCTGCTCTAGCAAATTACTATTTGAACCCAAGGAAGAGCTCTTGGGAACCTCTGATTTACATAGCCAATCAGAAGCACAGATATTAACCTCCGGGTGGATGAATCAGTTTTGTAGGATTGAACTGGTATTTGACGCTATTTTTAGGTAGATAGTGTCAGAATCTAGTTGAATTCTCCTTAGACCTGTTGGTTTCTGAGAATTGTTTATTGGTGTAGGGAGACCCTCTTTCCTCACCCCCAATTGGAATTGTTACCAGAACCCTTTTATTTTAGAAGAAATGTTTATACAGGTCTTTTGCCCACATTCAAATTGGATTGTTTGTTGTTGCTGAGTTGTAGGAGTTATTTATATACTCTGGATAGTAATCCCTTATCAGATAGGATTTGTAGATATTATCTCCCATTATGTGAGCTACCTTTTCATGCTCTTGGTATTGTCCTTTGACACACTTCAAATTTTCATGAAGTCTTGTTTAATCTGTTTTTTTCTTGTGTTTGTTTCCTCTATTTATTTCCTGTTTTTTGGTGTCATATGTAAGAAATCATTGCCAAGTCCAATGTCATGAGCACTTTCCTCAGAGTTTTATTTTTCAGAATATTATAGTTTTTTAAAAAAAATTTTTAACAGAGACAGAGAGAGAGAGGGCAGATAGGAGCAGAAAGAAAGGAAGGGAGAGAATGAGGAGCATCAGTTCTTTGTTGCAGCTCCTTAGTTGATAATTGATTGCTTTCTCATATGTGCCTTGACCAGGGGGCTCCAGCAGAACTGGTGACCCCTTGCTCAAGCCAGCGACGTTGGGCTCAAGCCAGTGACCATGGGGTTATTCTATAATCCCACGCTCAAGCTGGTGAGCCCGTGCTCAAGTTGAATGAGTCTGCATTCAAGCTGGCAACCTCGGGGTTTTGAACTTGGGTCCTCTGTGTTCCAGTCCGATGCTCTCTCTACTATGCCACTGCCTGGTTAGGCTATATCGTTTTAGTTCTTATACATATTTAGGTCTCCACTGCACCACCGCCTGGTCAGGTGAGTCCGAAAATATTAAACGGAAAATTCCAGAAATAAACAATTCATAAATTTTAAATTGGGTGGCATTTTCAGTAGGTCTTATACATACAAAAAACGATTTATTTTGAGTTTATTTTTGAGTAAGGGTTCAATTATTCTTTCACATTTGATATCGTTTTTTCAACACCTTTTTGTTTTCTTTTTCCAGTTGAGAGGAGGGGAGATAGAGAGACAGACTCCCACATGTGCCCTGACCAGGATCCACCTGGCAACTCCTGTCTAGGGCCATGCTTGCAAGTGAGCTATTTTAGCACCTGAGACAAAGGCTCCATGGAGCTATGGAGCCACTGGTTCCACAGAGACATCCTCATGGCCCGGGACTGATGCTCTTGAACCAGTTGAACCATGGCTAAGGGAGGGCCATTTTACATGTCATGAGAAAGCGAATGGAGAGGAGTGGACACGCAGATGGTTGCTGCTTCTGTGTGCCCTGACCAGGAATTGAATCTGTGACATCTACATACCAGGCTAATGCTCTACCACTGAGCAAACTGACCAGGGCCTTCTCAACACCTTTTATTGAAAAGACTATCCTTTCCCTATTGAGTGGTCTTGGAACCCTCATTGAAAATCACTAGACTGTATATGAAGAATTTATTTTGGAACTCTATTCCCTTGGTCTAATATTGTCTCTCCTTATGCCAGTACCATACTGTTTTAATTACTGTAGGTTTGTAGGTTGCATGCTATTCATACTGTTTTGCAATTCTTTTTTATGATGGAAGGGGTTGGTCTCATTACCTTTGTACTAAGGCCTCTCTAAGGCAAACAGCTGCTTAAGAGGAGAGAAGGAACATTTATAGAAGTAATTTTTCTAGCAGTCAGTCTGAGATGATCAGTTAGTATACTATACGTTGAGTTTAGGAATGGTGGCATATAAAGGATTTTTATTTTAACTTAAACATTTATATTTAGTTAAATTAATTATTATTAATAAGCAATATTTTAGCGTTTGTGTTATTGTTCAGTGGTGTTTGTAGACAGAAGTTTGCAACGATGCTATCTTTGCAGTTTATATAATACTCTTGTTTTTATTTTTTTATATTTTTAATTTTTACTTTATTTTTTTACAGAGAGAGGGATAGGTAGGGACAGACAGGAACGGAGAGAGATGAGAAGCATCAATCATCAGTTTTTTGTTGCCGTTGTGACACCTTAGTTATTCATTGATTGCTTTCTCATATGTGCCCTGACTGTGGACCTTCAGCAGACTGAGTAACCCCTTGCTGGAGCCAGCGATCTTGGGTCCAAGCTGGTGAGCTTTTGTGCTCAAACTAGATGAGCCCGTGATCAAGCTGGCGACCTTGGGGTTTCAAACCTGGGTCCTCCACATCCCAGTCCTACGCTCTATCCACTGCGCCACCGCCTGGTCAGGTGTAATATTCTTTTAATATTGACAGTCTTTAAGATGTATTTTGATAACCATAGATAGTAAACTGTTGGTTTCTAAATTTTATTGATGTTTTCAGTCAAAAATAATCTTATGTAGATGCCAGAAAATAACTTATAAATGCTACCGTGGGATTCTGTAGTCTCACAAAACCAGCTTTGTACCATTCTCTTAGTCTCTACTAAATGCTTTCTCTTAAAAGTTGATAGTGGTGGCCTGACCAGTGGTGGCGCAGTGGATAAAGCATCGACCTGGGAACACTGAGGTCGCCGGTTCAAGACCCAGGACTTGTCTGGTCAAGGCGCATATGGGAGTTGATACTTCCTGCTCCTCCCTCTCTCTCTCTCACTCTCTCTCTCCTCTCTAAAATGAATAAATAGTAAATAAATAAATTAAAAAAAAAAAAAGTTGATAGTGGTGGTCCAAGTAGAGTGAACTGACATTCATGCTTGAAGAAGGAAGTTGCATGCCTTCCATTTTACTGTTAAAGAATCTTAATTCATTTAATTTACTGCTTGTAGCATACTTAGCATGACAAAATTACCTATATGAAAATTCTAACATTTTCTGGGTTAGTGACCAATCCACTTTAGAGAGAATACTTAACATAATTTAATACTTAGACCTTCTAAGGCCAACTTTCTTCTGCCACAAATGGAGAAATTAATTATAGGTCACTCATTTGTAACTGATTGCCAGCTGTGTATGTGGTGTTTTGTCAACTACTTTGGAGGAAGTTGAGCCCCAGGTAGGTTTTGTTTTTTTTTTCACAGGGACAGAGAGAGGGATAGATAGAGACAGACAGACAGGAACTGAGAGAGATGAGAAGCATCAATCATTAGTTTTTCATTGCCATTGCGACACCATGGTTGTTCATTGATTGCTTTCTCACGTGTGCCTTGACCGCGGGCCGAGCCACCCCTTGCTGGAGCCAGCCACCTTGGGTTCAAGCTGGCGAGCTTTTGCTCAAGCCAGATGGGCCCGCGCTCAAGTGGGTGACCTCTGGGTCTCAAACCTGGGTCTTCCGCATCCCAGTCCGATGCTCTATCACTGCGCCACTGCCTGGTCAGGCCCAGGTAGGTTTTTAATAAGTTATTCAAGGCAGTATATTTTAGTAAGTGGCAGAGCAGTTCTGTGTAATCTTAGAACCTGTATTCTTTCCACTGTATCCTCCTTTTCTTTTGTACAGTGGTCTACCTTCCACCACAGCATATAACATTCCCAGACCCTCAGTGAATGCCAGATAGTACCAAACCCAGTGTATACTATTTTTTCCATACATATAAACTTATGATAAACTTTAACATATAAATTAAGGAGAAGAAGAGATTAACTACAACACTGGTCACAAAAATGAGGAGATAATTCAAAATGAATATGAAGTGATAAAAGAAACATTTGACCTTTTTTTTATTAAATAACATCAGAAAAGCAAACGACAAGTCAAAGAAAGTTGTTCAGTTATGCAAATGAGATGTAAAACCAACTTTTATTTCATTGGTGAAAATGCACTATACAAAAGGCTGAAAGTACTGGACTATCTGCACGTTTCCTGATCCCCTAATTTTTGTGAGTCGGACAATTATAACAATATACTGTAATAATAGTTAATATGAATGTGGTCTCTCTCAAAATACCTTACTGTACTCTACTCTTTTGTGATGATGTGAGATAAAACAATGGCTACGTGATGAGGTGAAGTGGTGTGGATACTCTGGACAAAGAAATGATTCATGTCCTGTGCTGGATGGTGAGAAATTTTATTCTGCTACTGAAAATGCCACCCAATTTAAAATTTATGAATTGTTTATTTCTGGAATTTTCCGTTTAATATTTTCGGACTCGCCCGACCAGGCGGTGGTGCAGTGGATAGAGCGTCGGACTGGGATGCGGAAAACCCAGGTTCGAGACCCCGAGCTCGCCAGCTTGAGTGCGGGCCCATCTGGCTTGAGCAAAGGCTTGCCAGCTTGGACTCAAGGTCGCTGGCTCCAGCAAGGGGTTGCTGGGTCTGCTGAAGGCCCGTGGTCAAGGCATATGTGAGAAAGCAATCAATGAACAACTATGGTGTCGCAACGGCAACGAAAAGCTAATGATTGATGCTTCTCATCTCTCTCCGTTCTGTCTGTCTGTCCCTATCTATCCCTCTCTGACTCTCTCTCTCTGTCTCTGTAAAAATATATATATAGTGAACTGGAAGTGAACTGTTTTTAAAAAAATAACAACAAAAAATATTTTTGGACTCTGGTTGACCACTAGGAACTGAAACTACAGAAAGCGAAACCACAGATGAGAGGGGAATACTATACTCTACCTAATGTTTTTTAAGTTAGAGGAAGGGCAATAGAGAGACAGACTCCTGTATGCACCTCAAGTACGATCAACCCGGCAACCCCTGTCTGAGACCAGTGCTTGAACCAATCAAGCCACTGGCTGAGGGAGGGAAATAGGGAGAGAAGGGGTAGAGGGAGGGCAAGAGAAGCAGATGTTTGCTTCTCATGTGTGCCCTGACCTTGGGGATTGAACTCGGGAGTCTGTATGCCAGACCAGTGCTCTATCCACTGAGGCAAGCAGCAAGGCCACATGATTTATATTTTATATTTTATTTATTCATTTTTAGAGCGAGAAAGAGAAAAGTGGGGAGGAGCAGGAAGTATCAATTCCGATATGTGCCCTGACCAGGGAAGCCTGGGTTTTTGAACCGGTGACCTCAGCATTCCAGGTTGATGCTTTATCCACTGTCCCACCACTTGTGAGGCTACACCACATAATTTAAACTGTTAATTTTTTTTCAGGTTAAGAGGACAACACTAGTGGATAGCAGAACATCCGTTACTGATGTGAAATTTGCTCCGAAGCATATGGGTCTTATGTTAGCAACCTGTTCAGCAGATGGTGTAGTAAGAATATATGAGGCACCAGATGTCATGAATCTCAGTCAGTGGTCTCTGCAGCATGAGATCTCATGTAAGCTAAGCTGTAGTTGTATCTCTTGGAACCCTTCAAGGTAAGCTTACACAGCAAACTTCTGATAATACAATCTTTGTAAAACAAATCAGTAATTTTTAAGCTAAGCATCTGATGGTTTATTTTCTTAAAAATACTTTTCTTAAATAGTCACGTTTATCATGTTTAAAAATTTATATTATGTAGAATAATTTTTCCTTCTCCACCCTGTCTCTTGTCCCCCTTCACAGAAGAAGCCAGCCATTTAAAATATTTTGGTGTATACCTTCTAGGCTTTTTTCATGAATGTACAGATAACTATTTAATGCATATATAAATACACAAATGGATATAAATATACACAGATATATGCTGTCATTTACAGGTGAACACAAAACACATAGGCGTTTATAGACGCATGTTTCCTTATGGTTTTCCTGTTTCACTTAAAAAGACCTTGTGGGCATTTTTCAGTATATTAGTGTATATCTAGTTAGTCCCACATTAATCCTTTACTACTACTCTAAAGAGTGTGACTCTAAGACAATACCATAACTGCTTTTTTAAAACTATTTGTAGAAATTAAAGCAATAATGAATCACTTGGTAAAGAAAAAAATTCGCCTGACCAGGCGGTGGCACAGTGGATAGAGCGTCGGACTGGGATGCGGAAGACCCAGGTTCGAGATCCCAAGCTCGCCAGCTTGAGCGCGGGCCCATCTAGCTTGAGCTAAAGCTCGCCAGCTTGGACCCAAGGTTGCTGGCTCCAGCAAGGGGTTGCTCGGTCTGCTGAAGGCCCACAGTCAGGGCACATGTGAGAGAGCAATCAGTGAACAACTAAGGTGTCCCAACGGCAACAAAAAACTAATGATTGATGCTTCTCACCTCTCTCCGTTCCTGTCTGTCTGTTCCTCTCTATCCCTCTCTCTGACTCTCTCTCTGTCCTTGGGGGAAAAAAAAAGACAAAAATATATTTTTAGTAATGTGAGAATATGTTATTGTATATATACTTCTGGCTTTTGCTAAAATATTTAATATTGTTAAAAAGAAAAAGTTATATTTGTAGAACATTTAAAGAGAGAGTTTGTGAGATATAAAAATTGCTGTAGAATTTACATCTTTTTGAGTGGTTAAGAATTATTATAAATAGCTTGTAATTTTATTACTATAGAACTTGCAGTTTACCTGGTATTTTTCTTATATTAGGTGACTTGATTCATTATCAGGAGCTTTTAATAATAAAGAATTAAACCTTTTTCTTTCCATTACCGTATTTGTTTTTAGCTTTATGAGTTGGCAGATCACAATACCAAGCTCAAAGGTTAAACAGGGTGTCATGTTTATAGAGATATTACTTAATCTCGATGAGGGAGGCAAAGGAAATCAATATCTAGGTAATTAGATATTTAATTAAATAGAAATAAATCATTTAGCCTAGAGTTCAGTAGTGTTCTTTCTCTCTTTGCATATTTTTTTCCCTTTAAAATGAGTCCAGAGAAGAGAATGATATATGGGATATTTTGTTATGAATTTGGTCACCATAGGGTTTTTTCATTCCGTAGTTAATGACCAGATTTTTCATGAGGAAATATTTGAAGACCTTGTAGGTGTTTTACTTTTTGTTTTTAAATCTGTTGACTGCTTGAAACCTTTTCTTTTGGGAAAAGAGCTACCATATTTCCTCATGTATAAGACGCTCCCATATATATGATACAAATTAACTTTGGGGTACAAAATTTGAAAAAAACTGTATTACATAAAGTTATTGAACTCAAGTTTTATTTATCATAAAATTCATACAACTTCTCATCACTGTCAAAACTCCCATTCATTAGCTTGTCCTTATCTGTGTCTGATGAATAGCTGTCTTCAACAATGTGCAAAAACAAGCACAAAAAAGCAGGAAATGCAATTAAAAAAACCTACAACCACTTTATAAGACGCACTCAGTTTTTAGACTCCAAATTATTCGGATAAATGGTATGTCTTATACATGGGGAAATATGGTATTTTCTTTCTCAGCTGTAATAAAATATGGTAATGACAATGCAAAAGGATGATATCCTCAGTCCCCATGCCAAGCATTCTCAAGGACACACAGTTCCAAGGTGTTGCTATGTTGAATGTATGGCAGGGATTTAATCACAGTTTTGCTGACTTGTAGGTCGTAGAACTACTTGATGCCAGTTTTTAAAATCTCTGAATTAAGTATAATAATTTAATCACATGAAATATTTTTACTTTTTATTTCTAGCTCTCGTGCTCATTCCCCCATGATAGCTGTAGGAAGTGATGACAGTAGTTCAAATGCAATGGCCAAAGTTCAGATTTTTGAATATAATGAAAACACCAGGTCAGTACTGTTTGGTTTAAGTATTGTTCCAAATTGCATTTAATCTTTTAAATTTATTTATTTATTCATTAACTGAATTGTGTGTTGTTCATTACATATTTCCTGATTTCCTGTGATATTTCATGTTCTGTAATAGACAATGATAATATAAAACTGAATGATATGGAGGACAAGGTAACTGATTTCTTAGTCTGAGCCCACTTGCAGGGAAAACAAACAAAACGATAAAAAATAGTGTTGATTTTATAACTGGTAGAATCAGGATTTTAAGAGTTTATACCCAGCGGGAGGAGGCAAGGAAGGTTCACCACAAAGCAGGCCTATAGGATGAGGATTTAGCCAAAGAGGGCAACACATTCTAGGTGGAGAAAACTGCATGTGAGCCTGACCAGGTGGTTGCGCAGTGGATAGAGCATCAGACTGGGTTGCGGAAGACCCAGGTTCGAGACCCTGAGGTCGCCAGCTTGAGTGTGGGGCCCATCTGGCTTGAGCAAAAGCTTGCCAGCTTGGACCCAAGGTTGCTGGCTCCAGCAAGGGGTTGCTCGGTCTGCTGAAGGCCTGTGGTCAAGGCACATGAGAGGGAGTAATCAATGAACAACTAAGGTGTTGGCAATGGCAGCGAAAAACTAATGATTGATGCTTCTCATCTCTCTCTGTTCCTGTCTGTCTGTCCCTATCTATCCCTCTCTCTGACTCTCTCTCTGTCCCTGTAAAAAAAAAAAAAAAGAAAACTGCATGTGATAAGGTCCATGGACAAGAGAGCCAATATATTTTTTACTGTGGTTGGAACATAGACAAAAAAAGTTTGATGAGAAATATGTAAGGTTTATATTCTCCAGACCTCATGTTCAATGTTTCGATTTTATCTTAAGGGTCATGTGAAGCCATTGAAAGATTTTTAAGTTGGGAAATAACAGGATCAAATGATAGTGTAATTCTTCTATAGGTGTATAGAGTATTTTGGAAGGAACATGAGTGGATTAGGACTAGGATACTGTTATAATAGTCCAGGTGGGAGATTATAGTGGCTTTGAAATAGAGTTATGGTAATGGGAACATAGAAGAGTGGGCAGTTTGAGAATAATTAAAGAATTGGTATCAGTAGGATCTGGTGATTGACTGGATAAAAGGTGAAGAAAAAGGGGAAATAATTTCCAAGGTCTGGTTTAATAGTTAATGGATAGTGTGCAATTTCTTGAGATAAGGTATTCTGGAAATAGGTCAGATTTGGGTAGAATGTAACAGCATGTGAAGAAAATTTTAATTTTGGTCATGTTGAGATATCTATAACATCTCTGGGAATCATAAAAATTGTGTCAGGTGTACTCAGAGTCTTACAGGAGAAAAGAGCAACAACCATCAGGTGATTGGCTGGGCTTGGATGTGCTTGACAAAATTCTTAGGTGCAGTAGTCGGATATAACGTGGGGCCAGAAGTAGAAGAGGAAAACTATTATAATTCCTATGGCCTTGGCAATTCAGAATGTTATTACTTGGGGGTTTTAAGGGGTTCTTATAGCTGCCTTCTACCTTTCTTGATTCTTGGTTTTTTCAGAGAGGCTCTGTTTTCAGTGGTACTGCCCAATAGAATTTGCTGTGATGGTGGGATTGGTTGATACCTGCACATTTGATGCAGTGGCCATTAGCCATGTATGGCAATTGAAACTTGAAATGTGGCTATGCATCTGGAAACTGAATTTTTTCATTTTAATTAAGCATGTATGGGTAGTGCCTACTAAATTGGTCAGCACACTTCTAGAATGTAGAAACCTTCCTTTAGAACTCCTTTTGACTATGAATCACATTAGTAGCACATTTTAAAAAGGCTTCATGAAGAGTTAATAACTTTAGACAGAGTGAATAATGAGCCATAATTTAAAACTTAAAAGGTGGACCATTTCTAAAACCTAGGAAAATGAAAACTACTTTATAAGATTTGAGGAAAGGGATAAAGAACTTGTATTTAGTTCTGAAAGAAAATACAGGGCAGATAGAAAGTACCTCAGTACCTAAAAGAATCTAGTGTTAAAGATAATCCGAGGTTGCATGTGAGTCTCTTAGCTAGGACCTAGATCAGGGGTCCCCAAACTTTTTACACAGAGGGCCAGTTCACTGTCCCTCAGACCGTTGGAGGACTGGACTATAAAAATACTATAAACAAATCCCCTATGCACACTGCACATATCTTATTTTAAAGTAATAAAACAAAACGGGAACAAATACAATATTTAAAATAAAGAACAAGTAAATTTAAATCAACAAACTGACCAGTATTTCAATGGGAACTATGGGTGCGGATGCATCCTGTGCTCCTCTCACTGACCACCAATGAAAGAGGTGCCCCTTCCGGAAGGAAGTGTGGTGGGGGCCCGATAAATGGCCTCAGGGGGCCGCATGCGGCCCGCGGGCTGTAGTTTGGGGACCGCTGACCTAGATCTTAGATCAGGGTCTGGATCTCCAGTATTATCTCATATAACATGGCGCCCAGCTATGGCGAAGTTCTGGGGTTAGTTAAATGCCTCATTTACTAAGTGGTGATGTCAGGGGCCTTAATAATTTTTATATTTTTGCTCTCATCCTTTGTGTGTTGGTTTCAGCCCCTTAAGCTCAAAAGAGTTCCAGGTTTCTCATGCAGATATAAAGAAGGGTATTTCCTTTCATGAGTATTTTTGTATTACATAGTGAAAAACTTTTCTAGAAGTATCTTAGCAGGCTTTATCATTGGGTTCTCTTGGCCAGAATTGGGTAACTTGCTCATCATGTTTTAGCCGCATAGGAGTCAGCATATGCCTGGTATTCTCTGCATGTAGAATGATGGGGAAGTGCCATTGAATAGGTAATAATGTCTGCTTGTATGTGTGTGTGGGGGGGTGGTTGAGGGTGAGGAGGGATTGGCTTAGGAAGTTATTAGACCTTTTTGAGTTCAGCTGTTTTGGGATTATTTTGGTGTGGCTGTTTGAAGAGTTGTTTGAAAGTTCTTAATAGATTGAACATGTTACATGGAGGACGTGACAGCGGAATATGAAGAATTCAGTTATCCATACCTAATTGATCTTTACGGAAGAAGTGACACCATTCAATACAAAGAAACATTTGTCAATTTAACCAGTATTGGATATTTTTATTTCTATTGGTAATGAAAATATTAAGATAGACTTGTCCTTGATAACAATAAAAGTAACCTGCTAACAACCATCTTGTAAGTAGGGTGGGTGGCTTTTATATTTGCACCGTTTTTCAAATATAGAAAGTGAGACCAACTAGGTAAAATGACTAGTCTACTGTCAAATAGAAGAGTCAGGACCACGTAGTAAAGCAAGGGTATAGATGAGGACAAGGGGGGAACCTTGAGGTACATACTAGCTTGGAGATATTTCAGAAAATGTTGGGGTGAGTCTCTGGCTAGACAGTTATCTGATGAGAGCATCATCCCAGTACACCTATATGGTTCAATCCACAGTCAGGGCACATGCAAGCAAGATCAACCAATGTGTGCATAAGTAAGTGGGACAGCAAATCTATGTTTCTCTCTCCTCTCTCTTTCTCTCTCCCTTCCTCTCTCTATTTCAAATCAGTTAAAATAATAAAGAATTTAAAAAAATTGTTGGAATGAAAAGGCCAAACAGTGAATTCCGGGAACAATACAGGGTGAGGTAAAAGTTGGTTTACAGTTGTATGAGAAGCACAGTTTATTATTGTATTATTATTTATTAATGTATTTTCCATACAAACAGCTATAAACCTATTTTTGCCTCACCCTGTATTGCAGAGGAGGGTGGTGGAAAGCTGAGACAGGGACATCTCTCTAACCCCCTCTTCAGCATTCTGTGCTTCAATTTTGTCCCTGATAGTCAATTGAAGACAAAAGACATAATAGAGAAATCTGATCTGTTGTCTCCTTCATTGTCTTTTTATTCTCTGCCGATAAAAAGCGAACTTGTAAGGATGAAGTAGACTGGTATAGCTTCCTTTATCTCTACTAAAAAACTCAGTTTCTATTGTTGATCAGCTTTACTTCTTTTATTTATACTCAAATACTTAAGAAATTCTATTATCCTTTTCTTTTAAAAGATATTAATAGCCTGACTTGTAATGGCTTAGTGAATGGAGCATTGAGCTAGAACACTGAGGTTGCAGGTTTGAAGCCCTAGGCTTGCCTGGTCAAGGCACATATGGGAATCAACTATGAGTTGATGCTTCCTGCTCCCTAACCTTCTCTCTCTCTCTCTCAAATCAATAAAATGTATATAAAAAAGAAAGATAATAGCTGATAAATCAAGATCTCATTCTAATGAAGTTTTTGTTAAAGTGTTTTAAGCTAAGCTTAAAAAGTCAGCAGAAGAAAACCTGGGAGGTATATGTTTCCTGGAGCTGCAGTAACAAATCACTACAAAGAGGTGGCTTAAAACAAATTTATTCTTACCTTTCTGGAGGCCAGAAGTCTGAAATCAAAGTGTGGCCAGGGCTGTGCTTCTTCTAAACTCCTTTCTAACTCTTCAAGCTTCTAGTGGCTGCAGGAATTCCTTGGTCTGTGACAGCTAACTCCAATCTCTGCCTCTTTTGTCACATGTCAGTCTTCTCTGTGTCTCTTCCATTTTTCTGTCTTGTATAAGGATACTCAACATTGGATTTAGGGCATACCCTACCTAGATCCAGGAAATGTTCTCATCCCTAGATCCTTTTTTAATTTTTTTTAAAGAGAGTGATAGAGAGGAGAAGCATCAACTTGTAGTTGCTTCACTTTAGTTGTTCATTAATTACTTCTCATACATGCTTTACCTGGGGGTTCAAGCATAGCCACTAACCCCTTACTCAAGCCAGTGACCTTGGGAATCATGTCGATGATCACGCACTCAAACTGGTGACCCTGTGCTCAAGCCGGCTACCTCGGGGTTTCAGACCTGGGACCTCAGTGTGCCAGGTCAACTCTCTGTGCACTGTGTTACTGGTCAGGCTCTAGATCTGTGATGGCGAACCTATAACACATGTGTCAGCACTGACGTGTGTTGCCATTTTCGATGACACACGGCCGCATACCAGAGAAGTATGGGGCCGCATGCCAAGAAGGACATTTCATCCTCGACTCCTGCATGGCCAGGTGTAGGAGCCGAGGATAAAACATTTGCTGTAGTGTAGACACTGAGTACCGGAGGTCTGTAGGCCAAAACAACAGAACTCCGGCACAGAGCGTCTCTTCTGGAACTTCCGGTTAGGCCGTTTTTCTTGAAGTGACACACCACCCGAGTTATGCTCGGTTTTTTGGCGATTTTTGACACACCAAGCTCAAAAGATTGTCCATCACTGCTCTAGGTCCTCAATTATATTTGCAAAGACCTTTTTTATTATTAGATCACATTTGCAGTTTCACAGCTAAAGACTTGAATATACATACTACATATATACTGCAGAGGTAAACATTACTTCATTGTAAGCAATATAAAGAAAATTGAGGTATGGCAACATGTGGATATTTAAAATTTTTGTTTCTGGAATTTTTAATATAAATTGTTTGTTTATTAGGAAATATGCAAAAGCTGAAACCCTCATGACAGTTACTGATCCTGTCCATGATATTGCTTTTGCTCCAAACCTGGGAAGGTCATACCACATTCTAGCCATAGCAACAAAAGATGTGAGAATTTTTACCTTAAAGCCTGTGAGGTAAGTTTTCAAAACATTACTAATTTGAAAGTATTCTTAACTCCTGATCATTTTCATTTGTGGAGGAAAGTGTAGAGGCAACTATGATCTGAAGAATGGATTCTTTAATGAATATTTGATCTGTAACTATATGATTTGGGGGGATGGAGAATTGAATAAAGAGATTTATATTTTCTGAATTAATGTTGTATTCAGGCAGATTGCTAACAGTGAATTAGATCCTCTGAGTAAAATTGATCCTCTACAAATGTTTGAATGAATGAGAGATGGCAGTCCAAGGGAAAATTAAATTAACACTGAGAAATTTTGTGAATAATCTTTTAGATTTAATTTTGGATTTTTGAGTTTCAGTTTATTTTTTTCTTTCCCATTTCCTACTTCCTTCCCTCTTTCTATTCTCTTTTTATTACTTTTCTTTTAAAATAAATAAGTATTATCTATTTTATTCTTGTACTTTGGGGGAATAAAATCCTTTTTTGCTGTATCTTTCTTCCATGAAATAGTTACTCATTGTCTTCCATGTGGTAGGATCACACCAGGTACTGGGAGTCAATTAAATGTGACATAGTCCAATGAGCTAAGGGGTGGGAGATATACATATGTACATAACTATATTAATATGGTAAGTAGGTGAGACCACTAACATTTTTTTGTTAAGATTGGTGTGTGTGTGTGTGTGTGTGTGTGTGTGTGTGTGTGTATGTAAACCTTATCTCAGAATTCCTCAGGAAAACTTTTTTTGTTAACAGGAAAGAACTTACATCCTCTGGTGGGCCAACCAAATTTGAGATTCATATAGTGGCTCAATTTGATAATCATAATTCTCAGGTTTGGCGAGTGAGTTGGAATATAACAGGAACAGTGCTAGCATCATCAGGTGATGATGGCTGTGTAAGATTATGGAAAGGTAAGATTTCAGTGAACAATTATTGCCTTATATTGCTGCTTTAGAATTTTCACTTAGAAATGTAAACTCTAAATATTTTGAAGAAAAATATCTTTGCATAGCTACTTTAAAGTTATATCCAATATTAATTTATGTTATTTGTAACCTTTATCAGTTTTCCTAGTTCCTAGCAGTTAATGATGAATTGAATTGATTTTTAAGTTCTGGCCAGTTCGTTCAGTGGTAGAGCGTTGGCCCAGCATATGGATGTCTCAGATTCGATTCCTGGTCAGGGTAACAGGAGAAGTGACCATCTGCTTCTCTGCCCTCCCCCTCTTGCTTCTCTCTCTTCCTCTCTTTCTTTCTCTTTTTTTTTCTTCCTTTCTTCCTCTCTTCCTCTTTTGCAGCTATGGCTTGATTGGTTAGAGCAAGTTGGCCCCAGGTGCTGAGGATGGCTCTATGGCTAAAATAGCAATGGAGCAATGGCCCCAGATGGACAGAGCATGGCTTGGTAGGGGGCTTGCTGGGTGGAGTGCATGCGGGAGTCTGTAGCTCTGCCTCCCCACCTCTCAATTAAAAAAATACTCATTTTTAAGTTTCTATTGTGGAACAAACCAACTTTTAAAACTAAAAGGAACTGTAACAGAATATGCAGTATCTCCAAGGTACTGTTTGGTATGTGTGTAACTTGTGCAAATTCAGGATAGGACTAGCATCATCTCTTATTTTAATAGACAATTGCTTTAGCCAACCAACTATAAACAGGAGAAAATCCAGTATGTCCCTCACTTCCCCTCCGTAACTCCTACAAATTCAAGAATTTGGGAGCCACTGATTCTAAAAGTTTTTTTACAAATGCCATGCTGAGAGAGACTCTTGTCTGGTTAGTTGACACTGTGGTTGTTATAGTGTGGTCTGTACTTTTGCACGATGTTAATCCACTGGGCAGAGGTGTTCTTGGTTTGTGCACCACTAGTCAGTGGTTTCCCATACTTTCAATCCAAAATTATAGGGTAGTATGTGCCTTGGCTGGGCCTCTAGCCGAGCCAGTGACCTCTTGCTTAAGCCAGCAACCTTGGGCTCAAGCCAGTGACCTTGGGCTTCAAGCCAGAGAAACCTTGGGGTCATGTGTATAAACTGGTGCTGAATCTGGTCATGCTCAGGCCGGTGACCTCGAAGTTTCAAACCTGGGACCTTTGCATTCCAGGCTGTCGCTATATCCACTGTGCCACCACCTGGTCAGACAAAAAACTTTATTTTTTAAATTAGTAATTCTTTTAAGAATTAAAAAATTTAAAAAACAAGTCTTAAAATTAAGGTATATTTTGTATTTAAAAATGTCCTTAACATTTATTTTGAGAGAAATGTATCATGTTGGACACTTATGTTTTTAGTTGTAATTTAAGGACATTAACATAGATTTATGCCCTTGAACATAGGTTTTAGTCATGTTAATGTATTTGATCATTTTTCTTTCAGCTAATTATATGGACAATTGGAAGTGTACTGGTATTTTGAAAGGTAATGGGAGCCCTGTCAATGGGAGTTCTCAGCAGGGAAACTCAAATCCTTCCCTAGGTTCAAACATCCCAAGTCTTCAAAATTCATTCAATGGATCTTCTGCTGGCAGGTAGGCTGTTTTATGAAAAGTAGAAATTATTTTCTTTTTAAAGTCATTCTGATAGCCATACTAAAGATGTGTTACTTCATGGATTTTAAGGCTGGATGAGGAAATTCACCCCACAATTATGACACTAGAAAAATTTCTCATTGTTAGCTCTGTATTTGGCTTACTTAGTCATAACGTTTATAGGTAGGTCGTGAAGCCATACAAACTAAATTATGTTCTGAAGTTTAGATAGAGAGAAAATATGAGGTAATACCAAGGACTTGAATCCTAGATTACTGGTGTGTTAGTAATGCTGGCAGGGTAGCTGTTGAACTGGGTGGGTTAAACTGAAATTTTAACTAAAATACATTAATTAAGGCTTTTTAGAAGTTAATTTTTTGTTTGTTTAAAACTTTAATGAGATTATAAGAAGAAATGGTAAATTCTTAATACTTGATTTTTTAGAATTTTTAACATTTTAGATTCTTAATAAAAAATGTTTGATGTGATCTAAAGAGTCATACTGTTTTTATTTACAAATTTTAAATATGTGAATTTGTATGGTAAAATTATTTTACTATACCTTTGTGAATAATCTAGAACATTCGGGAAACTTCAAAGCACAGCCTTAACTAACTGTGCTGTGGTTATCCTGTTGTCATCTTAAATAAGAGAATTGTATTTTAAATTTTCTCAACTATTTTTATATTGTTACATTTTTATAAAGAAGTGTTGAAGTTGTGTTATTTGATTTTGAGGTTTTAGTATTTGCATGAAGACAATTTCAGGTTACTATAGAAGATAACAGGTTTTAAAGATATTAAAGCAAACGATACTAGTGTTAATTTTCAAGTTAACAAGATCTTGTTTTTGGTTCTTGCCTGCACTGCATATTTTCTTTTGTAAAGAGCTTTGAAGTTTTGATCTGTATTGTACTGTGTTAATAACCACGTGTTAGATCTGTGATGCATTTTCCCTTCTCCATTTGTATTGTGTCCTTTAACAGAAAGCACAGCTGAGTACCAGCTAACCGGAGTAACTTTGCTGTTTTGCTGCTTGTTGCATGCACACAGGAATGGAAAGTGAGCTCCTTTTTCCCTTCCCCAGTGCCATCTGACCTCTCCCAAGATACACCAGCAGTAGCCTGCTTACTACTAAATGCAATCCAAAAGGCTTTTAAAAATACAGTATATATTATTATTATTTTTAGCCAGTTTAGTGACACTATTCAAAACATTTGAAATATAAATGGAGAGGCTTTTTCTTGAGTCATTATCTCCAAAACAGTTTTTTGAAATGTTCCTGAAACTCTGAAACTAACATGGGCTTTAAAATGAAAAGGAGTATTACCATTCTTATAAGTAGTCGGGAAGAGGGAAAGTATTACTCTATTCCATTTGGAGAATATAGGCTTATTTCTTTTGTTTTCTAAAATACCTAAAATGATGAATTTTTATAACTTTAATTTGAAGATTGAATAAATACTTTTCATAAAGATTGTTTTATATGATAATTTAGCTTTTGTAGAATTGGTTTATACATGATATTTAGTACAGCTCTGTCATTTCTTTGTAATATTTTAAAAATATTAGTAAAAAAGGGAAGAAGTAGTAATAAAGTAAAAGTAAACCATACAGTTTGTAGCCAAATTAAACATTTGGTATTTTTTCATTTATAATTTGGTAGTAAAATAAAAACACCTTTGTAAGTTTTTGATTAGTAGTCACTAAAGGTATAAGTGTTTCTAATATGTGTTTGTATGTTTCTATGGTGTGATTCCATGGTAAGTTTCTTTTAAGTCAAAATAAGAGAAGTCCCCTGGCCAGTTTGCTCAATGGTATACCGTTGTGTGGCATGTGGCTGTCCCAGGTTCGATTCCCTGTCAGGACACACAGGAGAAGTGCCCATCTGCTTCTCCACCTGTTCCCATCTTGCTTCTCTCTCTTTCTCTCTCACTCTCTTCTCTTCCCCTCCTGCAGCCATTGCTTGATTAGAGCGAGTTGTCTCTGGGAACTAAGGATGGCTCCATGGCCTCTGCTTCAGGCACTGAAAATGGCTCCTCTTGTAATGGAGCAAGGGCCGCAGATGAGTAGAGCATCACCCCCTGGGGTGGTCAGGGTGCATGCGGGAGTCTGTCTCTGACTCTCCTCCTCTCACTAAATTTAAATAAATAAATAAATAAGAGAAATAGTTAAAGTTTTTCTTAAATTATGCATGCACATTCACTTCCACAGAAATTCCTTGTCCCAAAGTTCTCTTAATATAGTTGACTGCTGCCTGACCTGTGGTGGCGCAGTGGATAAAGCGTCGACCTGGGAACACTGAGGTCGCCAGTTCAAAACCCTGCACTGGTCTGGTCAAGGCACATATGGGAGTTGATGCTTCCAGCTCCTCCCCCCTTTCTCTCTCTCTCTCTCTCCTCTCTAAAATAAATAAAATAAAAAAATAAAATAAAAAAAATATATAGTTGACTGCTTCCTATATAGTTCATATCTTATAGTCCTGTGACCTTGATGACAAAGCTATAGATCTTTGCTAAAATGCATAAGTATTATGGGTAAGTTATAAAATTGCAGAATAAAAACAATAGGACATATTCTTTGAGCCCTTTTAGTTAATCAGAATTTTGAACTATTCTAAGGTTTTGCAGAAAAACTAAGAATATTCATAGTTTGTATTTCTTTGAAAGTATGTTGCAATAGCTGGCTATGCTAAAAGAAAGTATATTTGAATTGGCTTTCAGTATCATGTTTGCATTAGAAAACTGTGCTGCTACTACAAATAAAACATTGCTTAAAATTTTAAAAAAGCTTAATAGATTTGTAAATTTACAGGATACCATTAAGTGTTTCTGAGAGGCTAGAAAATGTTTTAAATTATAAAGTTGTCTTTTCTTGTAACATTTATGCTGATCATTTTTAAAAACTTTAAGTTCAAAAAAATTTAGTTTTTTCAAGTTTCTATACTTAATTTGATAAGGGTCTTGATTTTTGCTATCATACGCACTTAGTTTTGGCATATACTAAAGCTTTTATTTTCCAGCATGTGTTTTATCCTCTTTGGTTCCTTTTGTATTTATTACTTTTCTCTTCTTTTTTTTTGTTTTTGTTTTGTTTTGGTGTTTTGTTCCTGTCTTCATTGTTTCAGGTATTTTTTTCCCCTCCTGGATTCCCCACGGGCTGGATCCAGATGGTCCAGTTCTACCCAGCTCCTTCCTCCTCCTCCCCTTCTGCCACCTCCCCCTCCACCTCTTCCTTCTCCCCCTCTTCCTTCCTCTCCCCCCTCCCCTTCCTCCTCGTCTGGTAGAGCACTCTTGTGAGGCTGACACTGTCAACCTCCAGTATCCTCACCCTTATAGACTATCATTGTCTTGGCCTCTTAATCCCTTAACTGAGAATGAAGGGGTTTAAAATACTGATTTAACACTTAAAGGCCTTATTTGAGTGCTTGTAGATGCCGTTATTCCTGGCTGCTTTTTTGTTTTCCTTCATTTTTCTTTGAGATTCTTCTAATTTAGGGTTTGTCTTGCATGTATTACAACCAGAACACCACAGTGTTTGGAACCTAAACATGTTTGTGATTCTACATCAAAGGAACGTTTTATTCATTTGTTGATAACCTTTGTTGAATACTTATAATAACATTTAACTGTGAGAGTTACACCCAGTAGCTGACTTGAAAGTGTCTGTTCTGTAAATTTTATTTTGAACTGTTAACATGGTGTTAAGTTTCTTATGATTTATCATACTGCTTATTGTGAAAGCATATCATTAAGTTCTCTCTGCTTTGAGACACATTAAGAAATGTTTTTAATTTTACAGGCTAAAATTGAAACTGACCACTTTGTAAAATAAATCATTCCTGTGTATAAAGCAGCAAAACATAATATGGACTGTTTGGTCTGTTTGTTTTTTCATTTTTTTTTAAAACAAACCGGGTTTTACTACTCGCATACTTGTTTTTGCTGTTTAATGCTTTTGTAATTATTTTTCGAGTGTAATATTTAATAAAATATATTTTAAAATATACAAATCTGTTGCTTTATAAAAATAGAATGTGTTCTACTTGATAGTTGGTAAAGCTTGTATCTCTTTAAAATATGTTGCTAAAAATATATAATCCAAATAACCAAAAACTATGAGATGGGTGTGGCATTCATTTTAAAGGGTGTGGCGTTTATTTAAAAGGTAAGGGATGGGTGTGGCATTTATTTAAAAGGAAGAAAGTTAGTGTGGCATTTATTTAAAAGGTAGAAAGTCAATATAGCCCTGGCCAGATAGCTCGGTTGGTGAGAGAGAGCATCATTCCAAAGGGCAGAGTTTGCCAGTTTGAACCCTGGTCAGGGTACATACAGGAATAGATCAGTGTTCCTGTTTCTCTCTCTTTCTACTCTCTTGCTAAAATCAATAAATAAACATTTAATAAAACGTTATGTAGCCTGACCAGGAGGTGGCGCAGTGGATACAGCATCGGACTGGAATGTGGAGGACCCAGGTTCGAGACCCCGAGGTTGCCAGCTTGAGCGCAGACTCATCTGGTTTGAGCAAAGCTCGCCAGCTTGAACCCAAGGTAGCTGGCTCGAGCGCTCGGTTTGCTGAAGGTCCCTGGTCAAGAGTCATATGAGAAAGCAATCAATGAACAAATAAGGTGTCGCAATGAAAAAACTGATGATTGATGCTTCTCATCTCTTTTCTTTCCTGTCTGTCTGTCCCTATGTATCCCTCTCTCTGACTCTCTCTCTGTCCCTGTAAAAAAACAAAAACATGTAAACTTAACATATAAAACTGACAATTGTGCCTGACCTGTGGTGGCGTAGTGGATAAAGTGTCGACCTGGGAACACTGAGGTCGCCAGTTCAAAACCCTGCACTGGTCTGGTCAGGCACATATGGGAGTTGATGCTTCCAGCTCCTCCCCCCTTTCTCTCTCTCTCTCTCTCTCTCTCTCCCTCTCTCTCTCTCTCTCCTCTCTAAAATAAATAAAATAAAAAGAAATTAAAAAAAAAAAACAACTGACAATTGTTGACTTTCAATCTAGTGAGATTTTCTTTCAATATTTTATTTTTATTAATATTACTGGGCTGACATTGGTTAATAAAATTATGTAGGTTTTAGGGGTTTGATTTTTTTTTTAATCATTTATTTAGATTTTTTTTATTTATCCATTTTAGAGAGAGGAGACAGAGAAAGAGACAGAGAGAGACAGATAGAGGAGCAGCAAGGGAGGGAGGAGCAGAAAGCATCAACTCCCATATGTGCCTTGACTAGGGAAGCCCGGGGTCTCGAACCGGTGACCTCAGCATTCCAGGTGGACGCTTTTACCCACTGCGCAACCGCAGGTCAGGCGGGTTTGATTATTTTTTAAATGATACTTTAAAATTTAAAAACTAAGAAAACCCCAAAAACTAATTTAATATATTGATATTAAGTATGGTAAATGATTAAAACTATGGAACTAATAATCTTTTTGATTGTTTTCTCAGGAATTGTCAAGGATCTAATTTTGTTCAGGACTAGAGAAAGATGTACTTTTTATAGCACTTTAAATGTGTCTATTAATCACACATAGATGATATAATAGTTATAACAGTATATTATCATTTACAATCTAATTTTCAAAGCATCTTCCTATGAATAGTGTCATACCCCTAGAGGTAACATTGCAAGGGATAAACAACTAATAAAATAAATTTTATTAATTTTAATTTTAGGTACATTTAATTTTTATTGTGTGTAATCATTAAATGTTTTGTTTATAGAGTTTAGCATTTTTCCATTCCAATGTAAAAAAAAGAATCCTTTCTAATAATTCTGGAAAGTCTTTCTTCTATTAAAGGACTTTTTTTAGACTAGTAGAAATGTTTAGGTTCAAAGCAAGGGCTCTAACTTAAGGCTAAATCTCGCCCAGAATTAAGAATTCACATCTTTGAGATTATAGTCATAGAGGTGGGTGGGGTTAGAATGGTATAATGAATTGAGACAGATTCTCACCCCAATTTAGTAAACACTGAACAGTTTCTATGTGCAAGATATGTGCTAAACATTGGAATATGTAAAAAAGGAGTGTAGTCTGCACACTCATTCTGGTGGGTGAAGGCATTTACAGTATTTACAAAAGGTAATGAGGATTCAGTTTCATAATAAAGGTTAAAACAGTATAGTAGGCACAAAAGAGTGCTTTGTTTGAGCTGTCAGGATTTGGAAGAGATAGGGATTTCAACAGGTAGAGTAATTGAAGTGGAGGCAAATAGGAGTTCCAGGTTGATGGCCTAGGAGGTAAAAGAGGACAAGGGTGTGTGCAGGCAACCAGAATGAAAGAGTAAGGTTTATTTGGGGAACTAGTGGGAGATTAATCTGGAATCATACCTTGTCAGTTTGTAAAAGGCTCTGGATATTTGCAGCTGAAATGTTACCATTTAAAGCAGTTGATAAAGGGGAGATCTAGGAGAAGTTTGCCTCTTCTTAACTGGATAGGTGTCACTTCTAATTACCTAAAAGACACTGTTGGTGGTGTGGCTCCTACAAGCTCTCCTCAGTGTCTAAGGCAGTAGTTCTCAAACTTTTTGAAGTCGGGGCACATTTAAAATCCTACAAATAATTGTAGGCGTACTATATACAAATTTCTGAGAAATATGTTATAATAATTAAGTCAAATATTAAAAAAATATAAAGCCTAAGCATGCTTTTATGGTAATTAAATGAAATAAATACGACAAAATTAAATTTATTCTGACAATAAAAACATTTTTGTTACATTTTTTGAGTTAAGCTTTTTAGAATTCGTAAAAAAGAGGGGTTAAAAAATAAAAAACAGCCTGACCTGTGATGACGCAGTGGATAAAGTGTCAACCTGGGAACACTGAGGTCGCCAGTTCAAAACCCTGCACTGGTCTGGTCAAGGCACATATGGGAGTTGATGCTTCCAGCTCCTCCCCCCTTTCTCTCTCTCTCTCTCTGTGTCTCCTCTCTAAAATGAATAAATAAAAAGAAATTTAAAAAAAATAAAGTTATCTTTTTATATGTATAGATACATTCTTAGTAAGATTTAGTAAATTTGGCAGTTCCTGGCGTGAATGTGTTTTTTCATTCTTGTGTTTATGGGAAACATGAGCCTGATGTATCCTAGCGATTTCTTCAGTGTTTGGGCAATATTTGAAAGGCAAACTCATTTCCTTGTCAATACATTGAAGAATTTCTCTCTTTTTACTCTTGTGTTGAGGGTAGAAAATCCTAATTCACATAAATAGGATGTTGAAAGTTGTAGCAAAATGTTCAAAGCTTTTTAAGATATTGCCACATATTCTTCTTTAATAGAAATCCAAAAGGCTTCAAGAGACAATTCCTTATGTTTAATCATCAATCCAAAACCCCCACCATACATATCACATTCACTTTACAACAAACAAAGGATAGAAGAAACTTGCTTCCAGTCTTTCCAGGGAACATGGGGGTAGTGTAAACAATCCAGCACTACAGCTTAACAGCTTTTTGCAAACTGATCAGGCAAGTGAGGTGGGGGGTTGGGTGACTGTCAACTTACAGTCAGTTCTCCCACCTCTGTCCCCCAAAAATCTAAACTCCAAAAATCCTGTTGGTTTTTTGGTCCCCAACAGACACATATTTCTCTGGAATACCATAGGGCGCACCTGGAAATCTAGGGCACACCAGTGGTCTAAGGAGATTTGGAATTCCTTTGGAGTTCTATTTTTGTTGTTGGCAAATAAGGTCAGATAATATCTAATATATATGGAGTATCTCCATGTGCCACTGCTCTTCTAGATCCCTTGTGCAAGTTAATAGATTTAATCCTGACAACAAACCTCTGAGACAGGTGCTTGTACTATCCCCACTTGATAGATGAGGAAACTGGTAGGTTAAAACCATTTGCCCAAGGCTGTACAGCTGGGAAGTGAGAACCAGGATTGAGATCTAAGCAGTATGGCATCCAAGTCTAGGCTCTCCTGTCTGCAGATGCTTTGGATTGTAAATCCCTGTCGCCAGATTCTTTCTGCGTTTTGTGGGGAGAGCTTTGGTCACTTAATTTTTATAGTTGGATACAAGGGATACAGAGTGAATGATAGTCTGGAGCGTATACACAAATTCCAGCAGTTCATCTCCAGCAAATGGCCATGATGTAGTTACAGGAGTTAAAGTACTCTGTGAAACAAGTATTGTTCATTATACTCAAATAGCTTTCTTTGACTTCTAGAGTTCAGTATTTGGTTTACTTTTCAGGATTCAGAAAATCTTGAGATTTTCTTCACTTTGTTGAGTGGACAAAGGTAGAATAGGGGATAATAACATTTTCCAGATGTGGAAACATGATATTTTGCCAGGAAGCCAGACCTGATAAAACAAATGTTGAAGTAGTGCCCAGGACCACGCTGAGAACATGAAAAGTGACAATACAGTGTGAAAGAGGAGGCAATTAAGGGCAGGAGAATGGTCTTAAGGTGATAAAACAAGAAAGCATAGTTTGTTTTTTGGATGGAGAGATGCAACATTTCTCAAGTCAGAGAACCAGTGGGGAGGGTATCCAGGAATGATAGTTGAGCAATATTTTAGAGGACATAAAAGTGATCAAGTAAATTTTTCCACACCAGACTAAAATTAGGAGTAGGACTTAAATTCAGCTATGTTTTTCCATTTCTCTCCTTCCAAATGTACCGTACATCTTAAATATTGAGCAAATGAAGTTTAGGTGTTAGCGTTGGAAAAGATAGACTCTCTGACATTATGGAAGAAATTTTGAGATAAAGGAAAATGAAAGGTGTGAAATCGAATTGCCTATGTAAAGTCGGCTGAATTAGGACAGCCGAGTTCAGGTTAAGGAAAGTTTATTTAGTGCTGTGATGGGGAACCTATGACACGTATGTCAGCCCTGATACACGTAGCCATATTTGATGACATGCGGCCGCATGTGGCCTCATACCAGAGAAGGATGGGGCTGCATGTCAAGAAGGATGTTTCTTCCTCAGATCCTGCACGGCCAGGTGCAGTAGCTAAGGATAAAACATTTGCTGTAGTGTAGATACTGTGCGGGAGGTCTGTAGGCGAAAACAACAGTTCTGGGACTGGCCGTTTTTCTCGAAGTGACACACCACCCGAGTTATGCTCATTTTTTTTGGTGAATTTTGACACACCAAGCTCAAAAGATTGCCCATCACTGATTTAGGGGGTCATCTGCTGGGTTGACTGCTAAGGCAGAAGTCAGCAACTGGTTCTCTAACAGAGTTAAATAGGGGACTTGAGGTTGGGGGCTGGTAGTCCTTATGGAAAAAAGAACCATAAGTAAGTTAGGGGACCTTCCACACCCACGTGAGTCAGTTTGGATATCTGGGGGGAGATGATATGGAATGTCCAGTTTTTTAATGTCCCTTCATCTACTTAAAGGAGGAGAGGGTCATGGCCCCCACCTACAACCCTTTCAGCCTGTATAGTTTGAGCAGGTGCCATTTGTGGCCTGAGGAGATTAGGAAAATGTGGAGGAAGTTAATCAGGGATGAATTGTGTCTATTTCACCCTTTTCCACACCAGGCCAACCTTACTTCATCACAGAGAGGCCATTAGATGTAGCGAACTATGGTGAAGTTTGGATCCCGAGGAATGATTTCCTAATTGGAGGTTTGTCCCAGTAGAGCCCAAGCTCTATGTTGATCAGGGTCTCTGATGTGACTTCCCCGTACAGTGGGACACTCCTCTTCCAGACTACTCTTGAGGCGGCTATGAAGATTCTACTTATCAGTACTGACACCAACTACCACCGGAGGAAAGACATGATCACACAGAAGTTAGTTGCAAGAATCACATAGGCAGTTTATTACTCACAAATCCTTTTGGAGTGCCTGGGTAAAGCTTAAGGGGGGCCCATCAGCATGCTCCTCTCAGCTATCTTTGGTCAGAGCGGTGTGGAGACAGTCCACGTCAATGTTGAAGTCTGGGCGACTACCGCCGCAGGGTGGGGGGGCCTTAACCTTAGTACCTTTTCTGGCCTACCCCTTCTAACAGGTGTCAATCTACATGATTATCACCTCAAACCACCTTTTTGGGAATTCCTTGCAGGAAGCCCTTTTTATGTTAATTTACTGAAATGTTACATCAAGCCACTTTTAAGGTGTTCCTAGGGAAGCTTCTTGTTTATGTTAACTTACAGAGTTATGACATCAAGCCACTTCTTATCTATGTATAACTTCACACACACAGTAACTGGGCCCTGCTCGAAAGTCAGAGTCTGTTCATCACATTTGTACACACTATATTAATCCCTATCCAGATGGCATAACTTAAATTTCCTTAATTGATTCTAATATATCTTAATTGCTTTTATTTATCTTCCATATTTTTCTATATTTCTATATATTTAATTACTATAACCTTATATTACTTCAACAAAGTTTTTAACCGTGGATAAGGTAAGGCAAACCGTGACATTTCTGCATCTGCCAAGTGGGGTTGGGTAGACAAGGTCTGCATCCGCTTGAGTAAGCACACAAAGGGACAGTATTGAATTTGGGTAGTACCAAGGTGATTTTGTTGCAGAATACAGTATGTCAACTGACGGAAAGACCATGTGGTACTTGGGGTGGCGGAGATAACCAGTTTGTTAGGCTAGCAGGACCAGACAGGTTAATACCCAAATGTCTGGACCCCAAGCTTTCAGAATTTAGGGTTTCTATAGATTCTTTTCAGGGTCGTGAGTAAAGAGGTTAATGGTCATAAATTATGGAGACGGTTTGGTCCACAAGCAGGAAGCAGGGGGTATCCATAAGTAGGAAGCAAGAGGTAACAGCAAGCTAGAAGCAGGGGGTACAGAAGCTAAAAAAAAAGCAGGAAACGAGCATAAAAACATCTTGCAAAGCAGTTATTGAACTTGCTGTCAGTGAGGAGCTAAAATTTTCCATAGCAATTTGCTCGCCAGGAATATTTCTGTGTAAAAGGCGGGTGACGGTGTTTTGACGTCCCAAGCTGACTTAGGTATACATCACTATCAAGTTGTCCAACACTCTCAACCTGGAGCCCTGGTTTGAGTTCCGGCGGTCGGGCGCCCTTCCGCGGCTTCCAGGCAGTGCTAAGCTCCTCCTCCGGCGCTGCAGGGCTGCTGCTTCCCCGCTTCAAATCCAGGGCGCGCTCTCCCTGCCCAATCATCGAGCTCGTGCCCGCCCTGTTCCTTGACGCCCTCCAATCCAAAACTGCTCCTGAGTTCCCGGCCTTCCACTGGTGCCGCGAACAGACGTAAATCCGAGGGGCGTGCGGTACGGCCCGCTTGGCCGACTGGGGTGGCCCAGGTGCGGGGAGTATGCGCACGCGCATTTGTAGGTCCATCAGGACCACTCTTCCTCGAACCTTCCGCCGAGATCTGGTCTCCCGAATCAGGGATCGTGGGCTCGGTGAGGAGAAACCTCCCGTTTTTTGACGTGTGGTTTGGCGGGAGGTTGGCAAATCCACTGTCGGCGGGCGTTTGGCTGCGCGACTACGAGTCAGTGACGGTTAGGGAGGGGGCGGGACGGGGGTGCCGGCTTGGGGCTGTGGGCCGCAGCGCTCCGTTCAGTTGTTGCACCGACAGGGCCGCCACAGTGCATTCGTCTCAGTGAGTTTAATGCGCTGCCTCGGTGTCTGAGGCTTTTAGCCAAGCCTAAGAGAGCGGCTTTGAAAGAAACGGGCTTTGATTTGGGGGGATATTGTTTTTTGTCTTCTTTACACGTGGTGAATACCAGCTCGTGAGCGACACACCCGCTCTGCACTTGCTCTGGAGTTTCTGATTGCACAGCGCGCTGCCGACCCGCGGCTCCGGCTTCGCGTGTGTCGCTATTTTGTTCTTCTGTCTTGTTTAAAACGGACCGGGAAGTCACGTTAACTAAATGCGAAGGGGTCTGCACTGCCACTCGTTACTCACTTTTGTTGTGATTTCTGCTCCGCGGCATTCACATTTACCTCTTTCTTTTCTTGTACCTGATTTCTTTATTTTTAAAAAAAAGTGAAATAAGACAATGTTTAATATCAGTCTACTTTTGCTTTTCTTTTAATTCAGACTTTGTCTAGTAAAACACAAGGTCCCTTTCGAGGCATTTGCTTGGAGGACAGTTATTATGACAGTATTTCTATTTGCTGTTACCATTTTGAGGTTATTTGAGTGGAGTTTTTACTGCTCCAAGATCTTTTTTTTTCTCTGAATTTCAGTTTTGTGGGCAAAGTTTGCAATAAGCTTGCTAAAGTAATATAATAAATACCTACCTAATTATAAGATATCTTAAATGCCAAATGTGAATGAATACTGAGGAAGTTTGACTATGTCTTTTTTTCCACAGCATTTACTTTTAAATGTTTAATTGTACACATAGCCATGCACTTGTGGGGCACAGTATATGATATTTTATATATTCAGAAACATAATTGAAACAATGAAATATTAAACTCAAATGCAGGATTTTGAGGTTGCAGGTTCAAGGAAATAGGAGAAACGTCAAAGATGGTGTAGGGCCAGTGGCTGGCTGGTGCCAGGGCCGTGTAGGTTTCATTGGATTCAGGCGGCTGGTAAATGAACTGTGGAGACAGAAAATGGTGAACTGTTCTATTAAAGTTTCCTAACAGTAGAAAAGCAAATACGCAGGCTAGACAGCTTCCCTTTCTCTCAGGGCTCTCAAGTCCTTCAGCACTCCAGACTTACCCAGACTCACAGACCACCGCCATCCTTAGCACTCCCCAGCAAAACAGGCAAAACAAATACCCCTTCTATGGCAAACAATAGCAAACAATCCTCCCTACCCATGGAGGCCAGGCAATTGCAATTTGCAACCTGCCACCTTAAGGGCAGTTACCTGCAGCTTTCCATAGATGATACACACTGCCCCAGCACAAGCGAGCAAACCTAAAAACACTTGTTAAGAACTTGTTTGCCCAATAGATGGCTACTTAGTTCAAGTAATAAAAGGAAAGAGTACATGATACTGACTTCATATCAGGTGATGGAGAAGGGTGGGTAATGCAAGTACACAGAAGTTATGGAAATTTCCCTTCTAGGAAAGCCTTAGGAATGTATGTGTCTAGGGATGGTGTAGAACAGAGGTAGGTGCTCAATACCTCGATCGCAATCTACTGGTTGATCGCGAAGGAAGTGTGGGTAGATCGCATGACATTAAAAAGACATTTGTCTTTTGATTGGCATACAGGGTAGCCAATCTGACGTCTGAATTTTTGACACCCTATGCATGCGAGTTAAACCGCGCTAACTTGTTCAGTTACATTGCTGCGTAGTTAGCCTTCAATTTATTTAAACTAAATACAACAAAGGGTATAAAAATGAATGCCATAGCTGGTCCGAGTAAGAAGCCTAAAACCTACCACTTTCATACAGAATGGGAGGGGATTTTTTCACTATGTCATATTCTAAGTGCGTTTGCCTCATCTGTCTGTGTGCCATTGCTATTCCAAAGAAGAGAAATGTGGAGTGGCTTTTTCGGACTGTTCATAAAAACTATGACATTGACTTTCCTCCAAAAAGAGAGCTGAGAAGGAGAAAGGTGAAAGAAGAATACACAATATTAAATAGTAATAATAGTAACTTAAATAATGATAATATAGAAGAAATAAATTTATGTTTTGCATTTTTATTGTAGGTAAATTATTTTGACTTGGTCATTTTATAAGTAGCTTGCAAGCTGAAAAAGTGTGGGCACCCCTGGTGTAGAACCACTGTAATCCTTTCTGGAAACGAGAGACTAGGTTTTAGATTACATCTTGAGGAGTCTGTGGGTTGTGTTACCCTTGCCCAGATAGCAAACCTCTGTCCACGCACTTAACACTATATCATAATTGTTAGGAATTGTCAGCAACCTGACAGCAGCTGCCTTATTTGCATTCGTGGCACCAAGTAGAGTGTGCTTCATGATTTGTGTTTGATAATGACTGTTGCACAAATGATCTTAATTTCTAAATTTTCTTAGATATGACTTCTAATAGGAATGACTGTTGGAAAAACAAGTGTATTACAAGTGTGTTAGTCTTGCTGACATTTATTTTGCCTGACTGGTATATGAGCATGGGGCAACACGTGTATATAGTCTATAGAAGAGTACAGGTGCTTGCCCTCAGGGCAGCAGATTGTAAATTGCTGATTGCCTGCCTGCTTGGGAGGGGCTGTTGTTTGCTATTGTTTGCCTGCAAAGCGGTTTTTCCCCAGGCCTGTTTTGCTTGTGAGTCCTGAAAGAAGCAGTTTTCCCTGCCTGCTTGCTTGTCCACTCTTGTGATACTCTATTAAATAGAGTGACCCACCATTCACCAATTCCACAGTTCCTTTACCATCTGCCCAAATCCAATGTGAGCCTGCATGGCTACCGCCACGGCCACCAGCCTTACAAACCCTTCAAACATTTAATATATGTTTTATTGTGGTTTATATATCAGTAAATGAATAACTTTGTAATTACAAGACTAGATAAGAGGAGACTAGTAGGAAGACTCTTACAATAATTTAGATTACAGGTATTGATCTATTTACGAACTATGCAACTTATGACCATTTGACTTTACGACCACAATCGCTAGCCACAACTGCTCTTCCTCTGGAGCAGTTTTTCTATGCACCTGTATTTTGTAATTTTGTATGTTTTGCAAATATTAAACCAGTTGTACTGGTAATGCAGTGTTTTACTTAAACCTGACGAATGTAAAAATAAGAAACAAAATGGTGTAGAGATTATACAAATGGCATAAAATGAACAAAGGAAATTATGATATATAACAATAATGAAAGAAAATTATGATAAAATATGACTTAAAGATTTTTATAACATCATTTCACAGTACTGTACATATACTCAGTTTACGACCAAATCGTGTTACGACTGGTCTGTTGGAACCAATCGTGGTCATAAGTCGAGCACTAGCTGTATAAAGTGATGATAGGCAGTTGTTGGGAATATAGAAATGGGTCTCAGATCCAGAGTTGGAGTTAGAAGTGTGGTAAGGTACCAAATAATGGAAAAATTAATATTAATGTTTTTGGAGAGGAAAGTGGGAGTTTTCTGGCTTGCAGACATGCTGTGTAGGAAACCCCTTTTACTAGGAAGCTTAAAGGGCATTTTATAATTTGGGCTAAGCATACAGAGGGATTTTGTGAATATGATTTTTATACTTGTGTGCGATTTGCACCAACTCAGGATGGACGATAACATTGTGTTCTAAATAAAGAAATTTTGGGCTAAGTTTTGAATAGAAGTAGAGAGGAAATTTGGATCCCCCATACACCTGTGAGAAAAAAAAAACACCTAGCTGGGTTGGGGGGGGGGGAGATTAAGGGAAGCCTTTCCTTTCTCTTTCTTTCCTTCTTTAATGGGCCATTCACAAATGCTTATCTCCTGGCGCCATATAGGTTCCCCCTCCCTCTCTTGAAGGCCTATAGTTAATGTATATATATATCTCTAAACAAAGGAATAGCAAACACTGAAAAACTTAAAAATGTCTTTTAATATGAAAAACATTTTTTGCTATTGTGTTATCTTGTAAGTTTTAATGTGTAGAAATATTTTTATAAATCCTATAAACAAATGTTATAAGCTTGCTAATGAATTGTATCATCTTCCCCTTCTCCTGCCAACCTTTATGTAATCAAAGGTATATAACCTGCCTCAGGGCTATATGCTGCACGGCTTGATTTGGGACGGCTTTGCCCCCTGTTAGTCATATGCGGCTGGCATATTAATAAATCTCCTTTTAATAAAACTTAAAAATTCATTTGGACTTGGTGTCTCTATGTAAACTCGGCAGAACGGTACTTTACAACAGAAGCATTAGACTTTGGCAGTTAATTGAGAGAAGAAGAATCAGTTGGTTGTTAGTGTCTGTCCGGCTTGTACAGCAAGGAAGAGTGGGTGAGGGAAAAGTAATGAATTTGGTTTTATATTTGTTGGCTTTGCACTATTTGGGAGGCAGTCAGAGATAAGGTAGATGTCAAAGGGCGATTTGGAAATACAAGTGTAGATTTAGGATAGAGGTCTACGCTGAGGTGATTTAAAGATGAGGGAGATAGCATGAATGTGTTATAAAGTAGTGTACTTTAATCCGCGGGTTACATAGAGACACCAAGGCAGGATACAGGAGAAATTTTAGGAGGAATTGTATTAATAAGCTGGCTGCATATGATTTACACGGGGTATAGCTAACCCAAATCGTGCAGCCTCGATCATAGTCCTGAGGTTGGTTATATAGACATGATCACATACTGATTGGGGGAAAAATGAGGGGGAGCAGGATATAAGTCATTTACTGATAAACTTACATTTATCTATAGGATCTATTAAAAGGAAAAACATTCCTACACATCAAGACTACAAGATAACACAGTAGTGATAAATGTTTTACATACCCAACATAGTAGCAGTAAATGTTGTTTTACATTTCAACACAGTAGGATCAATGTTTTACATATCAAAGATATTCCCAAGTCTTCTAGGGTCTACCACCTATCCCTGTTGCCACAACAGTGGGAAATGAAATGTTTAGCTTAGGATATGGAGAGAAGCTAAATGAAATTATCTTTGCTAAAAGTGTAGGAGCTTGCTTAGTTTACAAGTTTTATACATATAAAGAATTTCAAAACGGATGATTATTAGAAAGCATATACAAAAATGTTACAGAATGCAGGTTTTTCAAGAAAGGGGAGTGGGCTCATGATCCCTTTGTCTAAAGGTATATGTCACTCTCATGACTCCAGGAGGGGAGGAAGAGTTATAGGAATTTTAAATTAAGATATTTGTCTCCTAAAGGCCCTTAAGGAAGGGGAAGAGGAAGTTTTCAGATAAGTTCTATCTTCTTTGCTGTCTAGCAAGTTGTGGCCTCAGCCCTTCCAGAGAACTATAGTTAAATTATGATTAACTACTAACTTTTGCCCCTTTAATCTCTTTTCTCTTTTTTTTCCTCCTTAGAAGGGAGGGGCAGAGGGGGCCTGGCTCTTCTTTTTGAAATACCAATATCAACAGTTTTGCAGTTCCTTGACACCTTATCACAAATGCAGGAGAAAGAATCCTCTGGAGCCAGACTTGCCTGAGTATGAATCTTTTCCTCTCACTTGCACTGTGTGTGGCCTGGAAAAGTTTCTTAATTCCCTTCTTTGGTCTCAGTCTCTTCAATAGTAGGGATAATGGCTACCTTGCAATTTTGGTGCAGGGATTAGAGAAATGTATATAGAACACTTCACATTACTTGGTAATAGAGTACATATTATATACAGTGGTCCCTTGTCTATTGAGGGAGTTAGGTTCCAGAACCTCCCCCCTTGCAGGAGTATGTTACCTGATTTATATTTAATGGTTCCTTTAATTGCCGAGTGGAGAATTAATTGTAGCTGGTAAGAATAGATGCATGTAGACTGGCTAGGCAGCTTTTCAGTAGGGTAGGGTGGGAGTAGCAGAGACAGAAAGATATAGACTGTTTAAGGGTGTGTTTTGGATATGTTTTGTCCTTAGGAATGGGCTCCACCAGTAGATATGTTTTGTTTGGCAATAGTATTTTTACTGAATTTATTTAAAAGATATTTGCACCTAACTTTAAAAATAATTTATTAATGGATTTTTAGATAGAGAGGAAGGCAGTGGGGGTGGGGGGAGAAGCATCAATTCGTTTGTTGTTCCACTTATTTATGCATTCCTTGGTTAATTCCTGTATATGCCCTTTTATTGAATTTAAATGGGTTCAGGTGGGACCTGCATTTTCCAATTGATCTGAGTTCTTAGAGTCCCTGTAACTTGGCAGTATTTATGCTTGAAGGCATTCAAGTTTGAGATCCCTAGTGTTCAGGGTATACGTTACAGGACATTGTGGGGTAGCTGTGTTAGGCTTGCTTGCGGGGTTACCAGCTGCAAATACTTTGCCTGATTAGTGCGTTAGCACATGGCGGAGGCACGTATGCATAGCCTATATAAGGCTATGGGTGCTCTAACTCAAGAGAGATGAGAGATTGGGGATTGAAGATGCGCAGATTGCCTGCCCACCACTGTGAGGGGTCATTTGTTTGCCTGAGAAGTGGTTTCCCTGGCCTGTGTGCTTGTCCACCATTGTGAGAGTTTGTTAAATGGAATGGCCCAACATTTTTCCAGCTCTGCAGTTTTCCTATCTTCTGCCCAAATCCAATGTGAACCTGCCTAGCCATGGCCTCGGCCACCAGCATTACAGACATAAAATCTGAGATCATAATCCTGGGTATCCCAAACATAAAGGAAGTGGTGTAGAAGTAGTAATTTTAGATTTTTCTAAGACTTAGTTATGAAGGGAAGGTGAGAGTTGGTAGCAGGAAGTGTAAATAAAGGATGGGAGAATTTTGAGCATGTTTATAGTAATCAAAAAGAGGAAGTAGAAATATTGGAGGGAGGAAAATGCTGGGGCATGATCTGAAAGGAGGTTACTTATATGATGGTTGGTGATAAATTTCTTGTGTATTAACATAGATTGAAAACATTCATTTAACAACTTTACTGAGGATCTACTATGTGCAAGGCACTACTCTGGATAGGAATTCAACCGTAAAGCGGGCCAAATCCCTGCTTTCATGGGGCTTACATTCTAATATGGGGGAAATAAACAGGTGAATTATACAGGGTGGGGCAAAAGTATGTTTACAGTTGTGAGTATGCAAAACAGTTTATTCTTGTATTATTAGATATTAGTTGTTGTATTATTTTCCATATGAACAACTGTAAACCTTTTGAATAGCATGCCAGATAATGCTGAATACTTTAGAAAAACAAGAACAGGGCAGGGAGATAAGAGTGCCATCTTAGACTATACAGGTATTTGAGAGAAGACTTGACAGGTAAGTAAACATTTACACAAAGACTTGAAGGAAGTGAAGGAGCAAGATGTGAGGCTTTCTTGGGTATCATTGTGCTGGACAGTGGTAAGAGCAAAGGTAAAGGCTCTGAGGCAGGTGCCTTAGTGTGTTTTGGTGACAACAGGGAGGTTAGGGTGGTTGGAAGGGAGAAAAGTAATTAGGAGACAAGGTTAGAGATAATTCAGTCCATGTTGGTCATTATAAGGACTAGCATTACTCTAGTTTGGAAACCGGTGGAGGGTTTTGAGCCTAAGGAGTGACTATTTGACTTACCTTACAGGGATGCCTTTAGTGTGTGGAGAATAGACTGGGGGATGAAGGGGAAATGAATGGAGACAGGCTATTAAAGTGAGTATCCACTCAGGAGGTGATGCTGGCTTGACCAAGGTGGCATCAGTGGAAATAGTGAGAAATGGCAGATTCTGGTTATATTGTTAGAGTATAGCCATTGTCATTTATTTAGGGATTGTATATAGGGGGCATGTGAGTGAGAGAGGAGTCAGTAACAATTAAAGTTTTTGGGCTGAGCAACTAGAGAATGGAGTTGCCATTTTCTCTGTGGTGAAGATTGAAGAGCAAGCTTTTCTTGAGAGGGTTAGAATGAACAGGAATCAAGATCCAGGTTTTGGTGCCTGTTAGATAGCTAAGTGAAAATGCGAAGTAGGGAATTGAGAATCTGAGAATAAGGGGAGAGGCCCAGGTTGGAGATATAATTGCATATGGCATTTAAAACTTTGAAACTGAGGGCAGTCACCAGAGAGAGTGGGGTAGATAGAAGAGATTCAGGAGCAAGCCTCCACTGTGTAGAGGTCCAGGAGATAAGGAGGAACCAGCCAAAGGAAAAGAAGCATCTGGTGAAGTTGGAATCCAGGCAGTTGTGTCTTGGAAACCCAGTTAAGAAAGTATTTCTACAAGGAAGAAGTACGAATCCCATACTATTAGGTTAAAGAAGTTGAGGGCTGAAAATTGACCATGGGATTATGGTTTTGGCAACATGGATATTAGTGGTGATGTGGACAAGCATTTTGGTAGATTAGTGGGATGAAAGGCAGCTTGGAGTGGGTTCAGAAGATGATGAGAGTGGAATCGTGACCAATAGTGATTCTTTTTTGGAGGAGTATGAGGTGAAGGGAGCATAGATAATGTTTAAGAGAAGGGCCAATTGCTAAGTGATTGTCATTGCATTAGTGAGATGGTTTCGGATCAAATGCACAGTGGAGAGGTGGGCTTCTGACAGGAGCATGGATACTTCATCCATAATCAGATAAGTTTTAGAGCTCTTTAATGGTCTTAAAACCTTTTCTACTTTGTGATTAAATTAATCTGTACTACCAAAAATAGATACTTAAGTGCATTTGTCATTGACCCTAAGCACAGTCCTTCATTTTTGTCTATCTTACCAATTGTGGTAGCTCTTTGAATACCCTTTCAGATGTGAAGGCCTCACGCTTCCTTTACCGTAGGTTGATGAGATCAGTCCTCTACTCGGTTGCAGATTATAGGCCAGACTTCCTAACACTTACACCACTTAAGGCTTTTAGGATCTAGCTGTATAGTTTCATTTACGATGTTATTTTATACATGCTTTGCCAAAATACACAGATGGACTTGCTATTGCCACCACACAATTAGTACTTAGAGTGGATTTGAGAGTCAGGCCCAGGTTTGAATCATACTAATTATACAATCTTGGGTAAGTTTTAGTTAAATTTAGTGTCTGAATTTGTTTCTTATTTGTAAAATGAGGAAAAATGAGTTATGGTAGTGGATATATGATAAAACTTTTTTGTGTGTGTGACAGAGACAGAGAGGGACAGACAGACGGAGAGAAATGAAAAGCAATTATTCGTTTGGCACCTTAGTTGTTCATTGATTGCTTTCTTCTGTGTGCCTTGACTGAGGGACTACAGCAAACCCAGTGACCCCTTGCTCAAGCCAGCGACTTTTGGGCTCAAACTAGATGAGCCCGCGCTCAAGCTGGCGACCTTGGAGTTTCGAACCTGGGTCCTACGCGTCCCAGTCTGACACTCTATCAAACTGTGCCACCACTTGGTAAGGCGGTATGTGATAAATCTTAATCTTCTTCCACCTTTACTCATGTTTTATTTGTTGTCATTAAAAGCCCCCTCATCTTCAGGGTAGAATTCCAGTGTCCTCTCATTTATTGAGCCTTTCCTAATGTAATGATTTTCTTTGCTGAATTCCACACAGCCCTTACATGAAAAGCACTGAAATATTTTTGAGATTGAGTAACATCTCTTGAGTACTGGGATCAGTGTCATTTGAACCATTGGCTAATATGGACTGGAGGTTCTCTATCTGTAGTACAGATTCTTTGCCATTGATTTCCAGACTTAGTCCTTTGTATACCACTTTTACCATTTTAGCCTTGTTCATGTGCCAAATATACTTCAACTTAAAATGTTTTTTTAGTGGACTCACTTTTTATTTCATTAATTCATTTATGGTGGACTTACTTTTTAAACCATTTACTTTCCTTAATGATAATCTCTGACATTGGGAGCTAGATTTTGCTAGTTCTTTTTTTCTCATTGTATATTAGAATTGGTACCCATTGGTGAGCAAGCTCTTAAGTAATTCTGAAGTCCTCTCTTTGTGCCATCAGCATCGACCCTGCTTTACTTCTTTACTGGGTCAGTTTGTGGTTATTCATATTTTTTGCTATAGGAATCCAAGAATAAGTTAAGTTGTGTTATATTTCATCATTATGTTAATTATAAGATAGTTTGATTTTTTTATATTCTCAGATATAAAGCAGCAAGTCTGAGAATTACTTAGAAAATGTATCCCTTCTTTGTGCTGTTCCAAAAATAGGATTTTTTGGTAAGATAACATCAGTTTTCTAAGATTTATGAGACTGGTATTCTTAATACTTTAAAAAGTGTTTGATTTTTAGAATCTTTTATTGTTGCAGTGAGATGGAAGATTTTCGAGGTATAGCTGAAGAGTCATTTCCAAGTTTCTTAACCAATTCATTACTTGGTAATAATGGAATTTTGGAAAGCATCACACTTTCTTCAAATCTTGGCTTGCCTGTTGCTGCTTCAACACTTGCTAGAAATAGATCTCGTACTGATGATAGGTAAGAATTGTTTGAACAGATGCTTTTTTTTGGTCTCTAAAGCCTACACAATATACTGATACTTCTGTAAAATTTCTCAGCCAAGCCTTGAGCTTTTGCTTTATCTGTGGAAGATGGCCCCATATATGTAAAGTTAATATGGAAAAAGATAGAACTTATTGTCTCTTTTCCTATTACATTGCCTTATCAGTCGCAGGTGGGTGGGTTTGGAATTGAGTACCAGTGACCTTTGGTCTACTAATTATTTTCTCTGTCCATAGTGTTTTGCCTTTGTATTAGTTCACCCTTAATGGTGGTTGGTAATTTGAGTTATTTCTCTAAGTATGATGTGTACAGTTTGCCCATGCTTAAACCACTTTTCTGTTCTCCCAACCTAACATTTGGTCAAGACTATCACCTTTACTTTGGAATGGAGAGGTAGATTAATTATGTAAAAGCTCTTTTAGCTTTGCACATCGGATGAAGGTTTTGAACGTTGGGCTTTTAGTTGAATCTCGCCTAGTGGTTGGTTTCACAATCATGAAGACCTATGTCATGGTAAATTTTGAATGTGCATAATTTAGTTATTAACAGTTAAAAACAGGTATTTTTGTGTTTAGGTTTTCTGATATCCAGGCATCTTATTTAGCAGAAGAGAGGTTTTCAGTTCCAGCTGAGTCATCTTCCAGTAGCCAGAGTGAAGCTGAACCAAGAGAGAAGTTACAGCTCAGTTTCCAGGATGACGATGAGTAAGTTTGTACCTGGATGTTGCTTCCACTTTATTAGAGGTGTTCTTAGTCTTGTGGAAAACAACAGTGTGATTGTGTCTCACTTTCTTCTTATATGAATCTTTCTTTATATTAATCACAAACACTATCTTTTAAAACACTTTTTCTGATTCCATTAGTAATATAGGCTCACTGAAAAAATAGAAAATGATGAAGAAGACAATAAAGTCTAAAATTCTACTAACAAGAAGAGTCATTGATTACATTTTTACTTAGTCTTCCAGACTGTTTTAAAAAGTTTTTCAGACTAATTTCTATGCACACTTATATGTGTGTGTGTGTGTATATATATATATATATATATGTACATTTTTTTACACAGTAGGATTAAACTGTACAAACTGTTTATAATCTTATGAAAAATGATATTGTGCTTGTCCTTTCAGTTACAATATAGATTTATGTGATAATGTTAAGAGCTGTACCATGTTAGGCATTTAGATTATTGGAATATTGCTGTTAAAAATTTAATAAACTTTTTTATTTATACATTTTCCACAACTCATAGATTATTATTATTACTGTGTTGTTTTTTTAGCAAGAGAGGAAGGGAGAGAGATGAGAAGCATCAATTCTTCATTTCAGCTCCTTAGTTGTTCATCGATTACTTTCTCATATGTGCCTTGATTGGGGTGGGGGTTGGGACTGCAGCAGTGTGAGTGACCCCTTGCTCAAACCAGTGACCTTGGGCTCAAGATAGTGACCCATGGGGTCATGTCTATGATCCCATGCTCAATCCAGTGACCCCGTACTCAATCTGGCAGCCTCGGGGTTTCGAACCTGGGTCCTCTGGGTCCTAGTCCAATGCTCTATTCACTGTGCCACAGCCTTGTCAGGCTAGCTTCATTCTTTTTTCTTAGGATTGTTTTGACTGTTTAGGGTCTTTTTGGTTCCATATAAATCTGGTGATTTTTTGTTCTATTTTTTAAAAAACCACATTGAGATTTTAGTGAGGATTGCATTAAATTTGTATATTGCTTTGGGTAATATGACCATTTTAATTACATTGATTCTTCTGATCCATTTTCCACTTCATTGTGTCTTCTTCATTTCTTTGAACATTGCTTTGTAATTTTTAGTATATAGGTCCTTTACATGCTTTAAGTTTAGTCCTGGGGATTTTAATTTTTTTTGTTGCAATTGTAAAAGGAACTTTTACAATTTTGATTTCATTTTCTGAAGTTTCATTGTTGGCATGAAGGAAAGCAGTAGACTTTTGTGTATTGATTTTTGTATTTTGCAACTTTACTGTTTGATTATTGTTTTTAATAATTTATTTGGAATCTTTGAGATTTTCTATATACAGGATTGTGTCATCTGCAAAAAGTGATACCTTTACTTCTTTCCCGATATGGAGGCCTTTTACTTTTATTTCTTTCTCTGGCCAGATCGCAGGCTAAAACTTGCAGAGCTATGTTGAATAAGAGTGGAGAGAGTGGGCAGCCTTGTCTTGTTCCTGATTTTAGAGGAAATGCTTTTAGTTTTTTACCATTTAATATGATATTAGGTGATAGATTGTCATATGTAGCCTTAATTATATTGAGGTACATTCCTTCTATACCCATTTTATTGAGTGTTTTAAACATAAGTGGGTGTTGTATCTTATCAAATGCCTTTTCTGCATCTATTGATAGAATCATACCGTTTTTGTCTTTCCTTTCGTTGATGTGGTATATGACATAGATCAGTTTATATGTGTTAAACCATCCTTATGCTTCTGGAATAAATCCCACTTGATGGTGATGTATTTTCTTTGTTATTTTTAAATGTAGTGTTATATTTGAATTGCTTGTATTTTGTTTAGGATTTTTGCATTTGTATTTATTAGACGTGTTGGTCTGTAGTTTTCTTTTTTTATTTATTTTTTCTTTTGTATTTTCTTTGCTAGGTAGGAAGTGGTCTTTTTTACCCCTGTTAATAGAAGATAGGCAACCCAATGAAATCAAGTCCTAGAGTGGTTGTTCTTAACCTTTTTTGAGGTACCGAACCCATCAGTTTCATATGCGCATTCACCGAACCCTTCCTTAGTGATAAATAAAACATGATTTTTTTTTTTCCAAATTCAAGATATAGGTATATGTTTCTTTACTGGTGCACAAAATGAGCCGTGCATGAACATCACCTTGCTCAAAGAACAAAACCAACTAAGTGCATGAACTCACAACAAATTAACAGTATTACTTTATTCTGGCCTCCGCGGCAGAGGCTTCTCTGAACCCCTGAGACCGACTCATCGAACCCCTAGGGTTCGATAGAACCCAGGTTAAGAACCACTGTCCTAGAGGCAGTGAGCTGGTCTCATCTTTGACTCCTGAATGTGGTTTTCCCCCTCCCCATTTACTAAAATTTAATTGGCATCAATCCAGAGATTTTTGTGCTTTGATCTCTGGTCAGCAAACTGCGGCTCGCAAGCCACACGCGGTTCTTTGGCCCCTTGAGTGTGGCTTTTCCACAAAATAGCACATGTGGGCACTACCTCGATAAGGAATGTACCTACCTATATAGTTTAAGTTTAAAAAATTTGGTTCTCAAAAAAGAAATTTCAATCGTTGTCCTGTTGATATTTGGCTCTGTTGACAAATGAGTTTGCCGACCACTGGTCTAGATGATTATTGCTTTGGCAGTTTTCTATTTTTTCTCATCTTTCTGGAATTACTATTTTGGACTGCCTGTGTTAGTCTGTTTCCATTGTTTTTTCCTATTACTTTCTTTTTCAGTGCAAAAAGACAGTGTTAATAAGTTCCTAATTTTTCTTCATACTTCTGTTAAGTTATTTGTCAATCATAATTTTGAGAGGGTTTTTTATGGTCTCTTGTTTTTTATAGTGGCTACCTTTTTTTGTTGATAGTGGCTATTTGAATATTTCTGAGGATTCTAATTGAGATTTTTTCAAAGTTCTTTAAATTATCCCTTGTCTCTGGGGTTGTTTAGTTTGTCCATGTTTATTTTTTAATCTCCTGAGTTTCTCTTTCTCCAAATGTGTCTGATTTGTGGCTGTCTTCTAGGTTGCTAGTGTGGACATCCTCAACTCTTGGGTGTCCAGATGTCATTTCTATTAGATGTCCATGAGAGTCAGGCAGCACTCCTGGTCAGTTTCCCACTAGGGTGAACATTAGGGATTGAGTAGTAGGATGGTGTCTTAAATTCATGCCAGGTGTTTAATACTTTATTCTGGGCTGCTGTGACCATCATAGCTTCATTCTGCACAGGTGTTTCGTATACCTTTCTGGAGAAGAGTATTCTTCCCAGAGATTCGGTGTCACATTGACACTTGTGTGGGTTGAGGAACGTGGTTACCCGACAGACTTTCGTTAGCCCTGTCTTGCTCTTGTCTCCTGCCCTCTTTCCAGTTGGACTCAGGAAACATTACTTTAGTTCTTTCAGGCAGATTTGTCTTCTGCTTCTGGGCCCTTTGTTTTTATTCTGGACTATGACTTTCTTTTTTCTTGCTTCTCCCATTTACTTTTCAGATTGCAGAAAAAGAGGTTAAGTTGGGCTAGGATTGATGGCTCCTGTCCAGAGTGCTTCACTTATAGCTGCCCTTAACTGTCATTTTAATTATTTTAAAGTTGATTTTAGAGAGAGAGGGATGGAGAGAAAGAGATAGAGAAACATTGATTTGTTTTCCACTTATTTATGCACTCATTGATCGATTCTTCTATGTTTTCTGACCAGGGTTTGAACCTACAATCTTGGCTCGTCCAGACAACGCTCTAACCATCTGAGCCACCCGGCCAGGGCCTTACTGGCATTTTTAATGGACTCCTGGAAATTGCTTTGACATTTTTACTGGAAGCTTATGACTTAATTTGAGAAATTTTGATGGGCTAATAATAAAAACAAGAGATAGCTATAGGTTTGAGGAAATTAGATTTTAGAGTTGGTGAACTGTCTTATTTTAAAGTTCTAATGCACACACCACATGCTGTTCTCAAGGGAGGGCTTTAAAATATGAAAATTAACCAAAATGTCCTGACTTGCTTTTCATTTATTTGTGTCACCATCTTGCTGCCTTTACATCTTTTTCTTTTGTATTCTCTACCACGTTACTTTGCATTCATTTATAGGCTTTCCACCTACCCTTGCCCCTTCTTTTATCAGCTTCTGTGTGATGGGGGTGAAAATCTCATGTATCTGCCTATGAATGCACTTTTGGATTAAGCTAATGGCTTATTATGTATTACAACCCAAATAAAGAAGTGGAGGAACTGGGAAGTAAATTAGAGTTCTGGAGTTGCCTTAGACACAAAAGGGTTAGAATTTGGAATATCTGGAAGGGCTATTTTCTTCTCATGCATCCTGACAAATTAAGCTGGTCCTAGGTATTAGTTGGTCAAGTGATAAATTGGTTGCATTTAGTGGCTTTTTCCTGCAGTTCTATCCCTACACTTTCTTTTGCTGGTGAAGTGGATAGGTAGCTGCGACAGACCCAAGAGCTTTCACAGTAGATTGGGAGGAAAAATGTTTTCATCCACACATAAAACGACAGAGGTAGAAAGATGGGGACAAGAACAGTGCAGGGGCAAACAAGAAAACTTTTACAAAGCATTTAGTAATTCAGAAAATTAGCTATTTGGCAACTATACTAGTATCCTTTAAGTCTGTTTTGTTAGAAAGCTGACATTTTCCTCTAGGTGTGATAGATTCAGAGATACTTGGTAAAGAAAAAAATCCTAATTTTATCACTTGAAAGGCACAGTAGCAGTAAGATAATATATTTGATTTTGGTAGATTGGCCATCACTGGTCCTAAAATGATGATGCAGTCCCAAAGAATACTTGCAGTGTTACCAGTTGTAGTTTTCTGGCTGATACCAGAAATGTTTCTTTTCAACGTATTTACTTTTTTCTTTTTGCATTTAATGAATATTTTATAGATTCACTTAAGGTAATTAACATTTCATCATTATTCTGTTCCCTAATAAAAGTTCTGTCTCTAGGAGAAAGAACCATAAAGAAAGTCAGCATTTGTCAGATGCTGACCTCAAAGAGTCAGGCTTTCCCAGCGATCCAGTGAAAACAAAAGAAGAGGCTAAAACTGCAGAATCCTTTCAGAGTCAAGATCCTTGTGCTAGGATTTTACCACTGGAACGAGTACAAGGTACTGAAGTATAAGAAATTCTTTTTTTTTTTTCTTTTCTAAGTAATGAGGGAAGGGGAGATACAGAGACAGATTCCTACATGTGCCATGACTGGGGTCCACCCAGCAACCCCTGTCTGTGGCCGATGCTCTTCTTATCTGGGGCCATGCTCTCAACCAAGCTATTTTTAGTGCCTGAGGCAGAGCCTCCATGGAGCCACTCTCAGCACCCGGGGCTGATATGCTTGAACCAATCAAGCCATTGATGCAGGAGGGGAAGAGGGTGGGGGAAGGGGAAGGGTAGAAAAGCACATGGTCATTTCACCTGTGCACCCTAGGTATTAGTTGGTCGATCAAACCCAGGACATCCACACGTCAAGCCGATGCTCTACCACTGAACCAACTGGCCAGGGCAAGAAATTCTTTCTTAACGAAACTGAAAATGTTTTGGTTTGACATTTACTTATTAATAACATATTTATAGTCATTTATAGGGAAATGTTTCTTAATCAAGCTTTTAATTTTCTTTACTGATTAAGCTGAAATACCCTTTCCTTTAGAAAACATGCTGTCTAATCGCCACAGCACACTTTATGTTCAAGACAAAGAGGGTATTTCTAATACAGTGCACCTTTTACATTTCTCCTCATCAATTAATTTATATTCTTATTAACAGTTTTGTTCCTAAACTTATTTTTATAAGAATGATAAATTCTAAAATATTTTTTATAAGTAAATAAATTGAACACTGGAATCATGAAAAATTGCTTCAAATTAGATCTGGTAGTGAAACGATAATAGTGTGGGGAAAACTGTAAAAGAAAAAAATTTACAGTCTGACTGTGGTGGTGCAGTGGTTAAAGCATTGACCTGGTATAGAATGCTGAGATTGATGGGTCCCTTGTCTTGCCCTGCCCAGTCAGGGCACATATGAAAAGCAGTTACTACAAGTTGACGCTTCCTGCTTCTTCCCCTTTTCTCTCTTTCTCTCTCTAAAAGAAAAATCAATAAAATCTTAAAAATAAATAAATTTACAGGCATTTGCTGGCAGATTGCCTTTAAGTACTCTATATTCTCTTTTTCAAAGAAATCAAGACTAGAAATTGAAAAGCATGTAGGCTTATGTAGCAAAGATATAGTGTGACTCCAAACTGATTCAATATAAGGTTGATGAATGAATGCAAATTTATGTTTATTTTTAAAAATTGAAGGGATGTTTGTATTTTTCTTTTATGAAAAAATGTCAAAGAGCCTGACCAGGCGGTGGCACAGTGGATAGAGCGTCGAACTGGGACGCAGAGGACCCCGGTTCAAAACCCTGAGGTCCCCTGCTTGAATGTGGGCTCATCTGGTTTGAGCAAGACTCACCAGTTTGAGGCCAAGGTCGCTGGCTTGATCAAGGGGTCACTCGGTGTGCTGTAGCCCCCCCCCCCCACATTACCCCTTGCCCCGTCAAGGCACATATGAGAAAGCAATCATTGAACAACTATGTCAGATATATGAAAGAAGAATAGTATTAAATCCTCACAAGCAATAAAAGAAAAAAATTGATAAATTGTACTTCATCAAAATTGTAAACTTTTGTGCTCCCAAAGATACTATCAAGACAGTGAAAAGGTAACCAGAATTTGGGAGAAAATATGTGAAAGTCTTATTAATGATAAGGGACTGCCATTCATAATATGTAAAGAAGTCTTACAACTCAAGACAGCCTAATATTGTGTGCAGATGGGTAAAGGATTTTAGTAAATATTTGTCTAAAGAAGTTGTACAAATAGCCAGTAAACATGAAGGAGATGCTTAGCATCTGTAGTCATTATGGATATGCAAATCAAAATCACTAGATCACTTCACACCTACTAGAATAACTATAATCAAAAAGATAGAAAGTAGCTAGTGTTGATGAGGATAGGAGTAATTGAAACCCTCATCCATCCCTGGTAGGGACATAAGCTGGTACACTGTTGTGAAAATATTTTGACAATTTTTTTCAAACATTGAACATGGTGTTACTATGTGATTCAGCAATTCTAGTCCTAAGTGTATACCCAAGAGAAATGAGTAAGCCTGTACAAAACTTTCACATCAGTGTTCATAGCAGCATTAGTCACAAGTGTCCATTAATTGATGAATGTATAAACAAAATGTAGTGTATGTCCATACAGTAGAGAAGTATTCAGCCATAAAAAGGAGTGAGATATTAAATGCTATAATATGGATGAATATTGGAAACATGTTAAGTAAAAGAAGATGGACACAAAGGGTCACATATTACATTGTGTCCGTAGAGTCATGGTGCACTTTTGACTGGTCGACTGGTCAAAAGTGCACCATGACTTTACAGACACACTGTATATAATTCTGTTTATAGGTTAATCTGTAGATATATGATAGGCAAATGAATAGAGAGAGAATGTAGATTAGTGGTTGCTAGGGCCTGGGGATAAGGGTGAATGCAGAGTAACTGCTAATGGATACAGTGTTTTTTCTGGAACTTTTGGAACTGGAGTGAATATGGTTGTACAACCTTGTGACTATACTAAAAACCACTGAATTTTACACTGTTAGAGGGTAATTTTATGATAAAACTTTCCATGTCCCGATCCCACAGTTTTAGTTAGTAATAAGATTCATCTCTTGCTTTATCTCTTCTGGTTTTTTATTACTTTTCATCCTATTACTTAAAAATTTCAGACATTCATACATATTTCACTACTGACACTGTCTTACATAACCACAGTGCTATTAAGACCGCTAACAAACTTAATTCTTTTATTATCATATAGTACTCTAGTCTATATTCAATATACTGATTATCTCGGCTTGCTTGAATTTTTGTCCAAGAAAGCTTATATGTTAATGGTTCATTTGTTGTGTCTCTTAAGATAGTGCTTTGTTGAGATAGGCTAGGTTAGTAACCCTGTAGATTGCCCCAGTATTTGGATTCTACATATTTGCTTACTCAAGGGTGTCATTTTCTTGTTTATCTTGGATGTCTTCTCTAAAGCAGATGCTAGGGTGTTTTGTTTTGTTTTTTTTTAATTTTATTGATTTTTTTTTTTTTTTTTTTTTTTTTTTTTTTTTTTTTTTGAGAGAGAGAGGAGAGAGAGAGAGAGAGAGAAAGATATTGGGGTTAGGGGATGGGAATAGTGGGAAGCATCAGCTCCTAGTTGTTTCTCACATGTGCCTTGACCAGGCAAGCCTGGGCTTTTGAATCTGCAACCTCAGCATTGCCCCTCAGCATTTCAGGTCAATGTTTTATCCACTGTGCTACCACAAGTTAGGCAGCAGATGCTACCTTTAAAGGTTGATTAGATTCATATTCAAGTGTTTGGGGTATGTGTATATTTTTATACTTCCTATTTTAATAATTTTTTCAGTCTTTTTATGATTTTATAAAGATGGTGGGGGGAGCAAAAGATGCATTAACTTTTTGTTCCACTTAGTTGTGCATTCATTGGTTGATCCTCATGTGTCATGACCAAGGATTGAACCTGGAACCTTGGTGTTTTGGGATGACACTCCTAATGGGCCAGGGTGCCATTCTAATAATTTTTTAACTTAACTGACCAATGATGGGTTCCAGAGCATCATTTAAAAGGGCTATGTTCTATTTAAAGGGAAAAATATTTTAGTTCATTAATTTGCTATTTTTAGATATTATTGGGTATTTAGTTGATAAAAATAACTGGGTCTCAGTTTCTGTTTTTGTTTCCTTAAATAGACTCACCTATTGATTTTTGTTTACGATCATGGACGAATAATAAGGAGAACAAGGTAATCTTTTATATCTGTGTTAACAATTTCTAGAGTTATTAGGAGAGTGAAAGTTCATATTTCATGTATGTAAGTGCTAAGTAGTACTGAGAATGGATAGAAGTCTTTGTAAACAGCAAAAATCTAAGGTAAGAGTAGTACCATACTGGTCCAGAGGCTGTGTGTATTCTTGGTTTCTTGTGTTATTAGAACTGGCTGCTTCTCTGCTCTACTTCATTCTGTTTTGGTTCCTTCTAGAATGTTGGCTCCATGAGGGTAACAGCTTCTCTTTGTTTTGTTTAGTGTATCCTGAGTGCCTGGTACATAGTTAATAATTTGTTGAATGAGAGGGATGCTATTTTCAATTATAGGTCACCCAAGCTGGTACGTACTCTTAACATTTGTGATAAAAAAGAGATAATGATTTTTCTTTGGGGTAAATTAAAACTAAAAAACAAAAAACAGGACAACTGTCATGAGCTAACTTGGGTCATATGTCTTCTCTGTGTAAATCACTGAACCAAGCGGTGTGTCAAGGTAATACACTCTGATTTATGAGGTGGACCTTGGTTCACTTCTGTATGTGTGTGTGTGTCTCTGTGTGTGTGTACATGTGAATCAGCGCCTATGTGCACAGATAGAGGAATGTGACTGACAACCCCACCAGCACCTTATGAAGTAAAAATGCATAAGCTCCTCAAAGGAAAGGGTCTTGAAGAGATAAGCAGTGTATGTCCAGCATAAAAAGTGAACTGGCATTTTAGGCCTATAGTATTTATGGGACTTATTTATAAAATGTAAACTAATTACTTTTAAAACATAAAAAGGAGGTGCAATTTTTGTTTTACTTTTGTCTTTTTAAGATAGTTTTTATAGAATTATTACAAAAGGGTTGAAAGAAAGAGTTATTTCCCTATTCCAGGGATTATAGCTTATTATCCAAATGCAGTACGCTGCCAATTTTTGTGAAGTTCTTTTGGAACACAACCATGTTCATTTGTTGCTGCATTGATTATGGTTGCGACAGCTGATTTTAGAAGTTGTGACAGAGAGTATGCTGGCAAAACCTGAAATATTTACCTTCTGACCCATTAGAGAGAATGTTTGTTGGCACTTGCTTCCTGAGCTCGCTCCCTGTATGAAACCACTAATAACTTTGAAATGGGAAAGGTGCTTTTTCTATAGGAAGTGTAGGTGTAGTCAAATTGAAATTGAGTCAGAAAGCATAATTTCTTTGAACATTTAGAAATGATGGTTTCTAAAGGTTTAAATTGAACTTTTCCCTTCAATTTGTAATTTATTTTCACTTGAAAAGTTGACTTCCTAAAATCATTAGAAATCATTGATAATAAAAAAGAGGGACCATGAAACTGGAAAATAGCAAAGCAGATATAGAAGAGATAATTGATGCAAAGCAGAGGAAGAAGTGAGAGCAGGAGGAAAAAACTGTATTAAATAACATAGACCAGAGGGAGCTTCAACTGCATTGGACTGAGTTAGCTTTGACTGTCCTGGTGTCCAAGGCTTGGAAGGAAATATGTTTTGGTAGGTCTCATCACCTAAACTATAAGAACTATATAGCACGTTAGCAGAATAAGGACATTTTTCAGGGTCTCTCTGGTTCAGCTGGCCTAGATAAGGCACCAAGTATAGCACTATGGATGGATTTCTCAATAGCATTCATAATCAAAAAGTCAGAGGCGGTTTATATAACGTTATTTCTCATAAAGATTTCTTTTTCTAAGTTATTGTGTTAACATGGATTCAAGTGTCCCACTCAGTGTAACACCCTAACCCTCCAAACTCAAACCCCCCATTTGCCCTCTCCTCCTACTTCCTCCCCTTTCCTCTGTCCTGTTATCTATATCTATGTATTAATTAATGTATATATAATTTCACTAATCCCTTCACCTTCTCTGATCCCATCTCTTCATTCCCCTTCCCTCTGACAGCTGTCCCTCTGCTCTCTGTGACCCCGCCTCTGCCTCTATTCCATTCCTCAGTTCACCTTATTCATTAGATTCCACATATAAGTAGATCATATGATATTTCTCTTTATCTGCCTGACTTACTTCACTTAGCATAATAATCTCCAGGTTCATACAGGCCTGCACAAAAAGTAAGATTGCCTTCTTTTGCACAGCTGTGTGGTATTCCATTGTGTATATGTACTACAACTTTTTAATCTACTCGTCCACTGATGGACACTTGGGCTATTTCCAGATCTCAGTTATGGTAAACAATGCTGCAGTAAACATGGGGGTGCATATCTTCTTTTGAATCAGTGATTTGGTATTCTTAGGATATATTTCTAAAAGTGGGATAGCTGAGTCAAAAGGCAGTTCTGTTTTTAATTTTTTGAGGAATCTCCATACTGTTTTCCACAGTAGCTGCACGAGTCTGCATTCCCACCAGCAGTGCAGATGGATTCCCTTTTTTCCACACTCTCACCAGCACTTTCTGCGTGTTGATTTGTTAATGAGTGCCATTCTGACAGGTGTTAGGTGGTATCTCATTGTGGTTTTAATTTGCATTTTTATGATGAATAGGGATGTTGAACATTTTTTCATATGCCTATTGACCGTCTATCTGTATGCCCTCTGGAGAAGTGTCTATTCAGTTCCTTTGCCCATTTTTAATTGGATTGTTTACTTTCTTGGTGTTTAGTTTTAAAAGTTCTTTATAAATTTTGGTTATTAACCCTTTAACCGACATTTTGGCGAATATGTTCTCCCATTGTGTGAGTTGTCTTTTTATTTTGTTAATGTTGTCTTTTGCTGTGCTGAAGCATTTTTGTTTGATATAGTCCCATTTGTTTCTTTTGTTCTTTATTTCACTTGCCCGTGGACATATATCAGCAAAAATATAGCTATGAGAGATATCGGAGAGTTTACTGCCTATGTTTTCTTCCAAGATGTTTATCGTTTCGTGACTTACATTGAAGTCTTGTATTCATTTGGAGTTTATTTTTGTGAATGGTGTAAGTTTTTGGTCTAGTTTCATTTTTTTTGTATGTACCTGTCCAGTTTTCCCAACACCATTTATTAAAGAGACTATTTTTACTCCAGTTTATGCTCATGCCTCCTTTGTCAAATATCAATTGACCTTAAAGGCATGGGTTTATTTCTGGGTTCTCTGTTCTGTTCCATTGATCTGATGTCTGTTCTTTTGCCAGTACCAAGCTGTTTGATTACAATGACCTTTAGTATAACTTGATATCAGGAAGTGTGATACTTCCCACTTTGTTCTTCATTTTCAAGATTGCTGAGGCTATTTGGGTTCTCTTTTGGTTCTATATAAATTTTTGGATATTTGTTCTAGATCTGTGAAGTAAGCCCTTGGTATTTTAATAGGAATTGCATTGAATCTATAAATTGCTTTGGGTAGTATAGACATTTTAATATTTATTCTTCCTATCCATGAACATAGTATATGCCTCCACTTGTTTCTTATCTCCATTTCTTTTTTTAATGTCTTATAATTGTCCAAGTACAAGTCTTTTACCTGCTTGGTTTAATTTATTCTTAGGTACTTTATTTTTTTGTTGTTGCAATAGTATTTATGATTATTTTATTAACTTCTCTTTTTGGCAGTTGGTTATTGGAGTATAAAAATGTCACTGATTTCTGAACGTTAGTTTTATATCCTGTCACTTTGCTGAATTCATTTATAAGGTCTAGTGTTATTTGGCATAGGACTCTCTATGTACAGTATCATCATGTCCTAAGCTAATAATGACAGTTTTACTTCTTCTTTTCCAGTTTGGATGCCTTTTATTTCTTCTTGTCTGACTGCTGTGGCTAGGACTTCTCTAGTACTATGTTGAATAAGAGTGGTGAAAGGGACACACCTGTTTGTTCCTGAATTTAAGGGATTGCTTTTAATTGTTGCCCATTGAGTATGAGGTTAGTTGATGGTTTGACATAGACGACCTTTATTATGTTGAGGTATGTTCCCTGTATTCCTCACTTTCGTGAGAGTTTTGATCATAAACAGGTGCTGGATTTTATCTAATGCTTTTTCAGCATCTATTGATATGATCATGTGATTTTTTAGCCTTCATTTTGTTTATGTGATGAATCACATTGATTGATTTGCAAATATTGTACCAGCCTTGCCTCCCTGGAATAAATCCCACTTGATCATGATGTATGATCTTTCTGATATATTATAGTTTTCTTTTTTTGTAGTGTCTTTACCTGGTTCTGGAATGAGGACAATGCTTGCCTCATAAAAGGAGCTTGGAAGTTTTTTTCTCCTCTTGAATTTTTTGAAATAGGTTGAGAAGGATAGGTGTTAGTTCTTTCAATGTTTGGTAAAATTTGCCTGTGAAGCCATCCAGTCCAGGACTTTTGTTTGCTGGGACTTTTTTGATAACTTCTTGAATTTCACTTGTTGTAATCGGTCTGTTTAGGTTTTCTGATTCTCCCGATTGAGTTTTGGAAGATTGTATGTTTCTAGGAATTTGTCCATTTTGCCTGGGTTGTCCTTTTTTTTTTCTTTGGCATATGAATCTTCATAGTATTTTCTTAAAATCCTTTGTATTTCTGTGGTGTCAGTTGCTACTTTTCCACTTTCATTTCTCATTTTATTTATTTGGTTCTTCTCTTTTTTTCTTGAGTCTGGTTAAAGGTTCGTCTATCTTGTTTACCTTCTCAAAGAACCAGCTTGATCTTTTGCATTGTTTTTTTTTTTCTATGTCATTTATTTCTGATATGATCTTTATTATTTCCTGCCTTCTTCATCTGTGCTTTATTTGGTATTATTTTACTAGTTATTTTAGGTGCAGGATTTGTAGGATTAAGTTGTTTATATGAGCTTTTTCTTGCCTTTTAACGTAATACCTGTAATGCTGTGAACTTCCTTCTCAGGACTGGTTTTGCTATGTCTCATAGATTTTGTGTTGTATGTTTATTTTCATTTGTATCAGGAAATTTTTATTTATTTCTTGATCTAATTGTTAACCCATTTGTTAATTAATAACGTGCTATTTAGCCTCCAAGTGTTTGAATGTTTTTTAGTTTTTCTATTGTAGTTGATTTCTAGTTTCATGCCATTGTGATCAGAGGAGATGCTTAATACGATTTCAATCTTCCTAAATTTATTAAGACTTGTTTTGTGTCCTAATGTACGGTCTATCCTAGAGAATGTATCGTAAGCACTTGAAAAGAATGTATATTCTGCTGCTTTGGGGTGAAATTCTAAAGATATCAGTTAAATCCAGCTGATCTAGTGTGCCATTTAAGGCTGCTTTTTCTTTGTTATTTTTCTGTCTGGAGGATCAGTTCATTGATGTTAGTGGGGTATTAAAACCCTCTACTATTACACTATTGTTGTTGATCTTGCCCTTGATGTCCATCAAAATCTGCTTTATATATTTAGGTGCACCTATATTAGATGCATAAATATTTTCAATGATTGTATCTTCCTGTTGGATTGCTCCCTTTATCATTATGTGGTGACCTTCTTTATCCCTTACTGTAGCCTTTCTTTTAAGGTCTGTTTTGTCAGATATAAGTATTTCTACCCCAGCTTTTCATTTCCTATTGCATGAAATACTGTTTTCCATCTCTTCACTTCCATTCTGTGTGCATTTTTTGTTCTGAGACGAGTCTCTTATAGATAGTGTATGTACAGGTTCTGTTTTCTTATGCATGCAGCTACCCTATGAATTTTTTTCTTTTTTTTGTGACAGAGAAAGGACCAGATAGGAACAAACAGTAAGGGAGAGAAATGAGAAGCATCAGTTCTTTGTTGTGGCACCTTAGTTGTTCATTGATTTAATTCATTTACATTTAAAGTTATTATTGATAAGTACTTATTTGTTGCCATTTTATTTTTTAAATTTACAATCCTCTTTCTCTTGATTGATTTTTTCCTTCTTTTTACTGCTACCTGCTTAACATTTCTTGTAGTATTGGTTTGGTTGTAATGAATTTCTTGAGTTTTTTTTTTTCTGAGAAGCTTTTTATTTCTCCTTCAATTTTAAATGATAGCCTTGCTGGATAAAACAGTCTTAGTTATAAGTTCTTGTTTTGCAGCACTTTGAATATTTCTTGCCAGTCCCTCCTGGCCCATGTGTTTCTCTTGAGAAGTCAGGTGTCATCCTTATAGGGGCTCCTTTGTAGGTAATTCACTGCTTTTCTCTTTCAGCTTTTAGTATTCTTTTTTTGTCTCTTAACTTTGGCATTTTAATTATGACTTATCTTGGTGAAGGCCTCCGTGGGTTCCTCTTTAATGGGACTCTGTGTTTCTTGAACTTGTGTTGTAGTATGCCAGCCCGCTGGGAACTACTGGTGTCATGTCAAAAAAACCTCCTCGAAACACAAACCTATGTCAAGAAGAAGAGGGAGGGATGCCTGCCAAGGGAGGCAAAAAGAGACCTGAATTTCCTTCTCCCTTAGCTTTTTTTTTTTTTTAAACAGGGACAGAGAGAAAGTCAGAGAGATGGATAGATAGGGATAGAAAGACAGGAATGGAGAAAGATGAGAAGCATCAATCATCAGTTTTTCGTTGCGACACCTTAGTTGTTCACTGATTGCTTTCTCATATGTGCCTTGACCGAGGGACTTCAGCAGACGGAGTAACTTAACTCCTTCCTGGAGCCAGCAACCTTGGGTCCAAACTGGGGAGCTTTTGCTCAAGCAAGATGGGCCCATGCTCAAGCTGGCGACCTCGGGGTCTTGAACCTGGGTCCTTTGTATCCCAGTCCCACGCTCTATTCACTGTGCCACCGCCTGGTCAGACCCTTCTTCCTTAGTTTTCATTATCAGATGTAGAACACAGGTCACAGGATCACAAAGGAGGGAGATCAGCTGACCAGAGGAAGAATGATTATGGCTGTTTTGCTGACATGGAGAAGGGGCTAATTTGTTCAGAACATTCTTTTTCTTTTGCTAATTAACAATCACAAAGGAATGGCCAATCCAGAACTTCTAAGCTAATTTTCTAAAGCCTGTTCACATGCATTCCTGTGTCTGCACAAATGTCACCCACTCACACTTTCTTGGTGTTTGCATCCAAGAGACATTCACTCAGGGTTTTTAACCGAAGTTCCTCAATCCAAGTTATAGAGCAGTGGTTCTTAACCTTTTTTAAGGTACCGAACCCACCAGTTTCATATGCGCATTCACCGAACCCTTCTTTAGTGATAAATAAAATATGATTTTTTTCCCCCAAATTCAAGACATAGGTATATGTTTTTTTACTGGTGCACAAAATGAGCCATGCATGACCATCACCTTGCTCAAAGAACAAAACCAACGAAGTGCATGAACTCACAACAGATTACGGTATTACTTTATTCTGGCCTCTGCGGCAGAGGCTTCTCTGAACCCCTGAGGCTGACTCATCGAACCCCTAGGGTATGATAGAACCCAGGTTAAGAACCACTGTTACAGAGGGTTCAAGGTTAAATGGGTGATTCCCTACATTGTGTGACTTTTTCCTTCATCACTTTAGGAAAATTTTTCAGCTATGATTTCTGCAAACAGGTTTTCTATCTGTAAAGCCAGTAGCCAGGGCCACCATCACAGCCGCCTGGCCAATGCAGGTTCGCATTTGATTAGGACAGTCAGTAATGAAGCAACGGAGCCAAGAACTGGTGAGCCATCAGCTTTAATTCTAGCTTGCATCCAGCAAGCAAGCAAAAACATACACTGGGCTCCAAAACCCACTCATTCAGTGCTCACAAAGCTACTGACTTATCTGAGTTTACTAGCATTAAAGGTTTCTAGCTCACCAGTCTTATTCACTTCTGTTCCCCATGTCCTTCTCCAGCACAAACTCTGCACAAACTGGCTTCTCCCTCAGCACGCTGCCACCTTGGCTGCTTCTCCTGGCCTCCGTGTGGCCTTAATCTGCTCTCCTCTCTAATACTAACATCAGGAACTGAGAGAGCAAGCTACTGGTCTATCCCACTTTATAGTGTAGAAATCCAAACCCTTAATCCAATCTACAAACAAGAAAGTCTCTGATACAAAGTCACCCATTTGAGGCATAATGGGATTCCTCAGGAGAGTGCACCACCCTACATCATCCAATCAGTCAAGGGTGTGGGGAAAAGCTTACTCTTAAAACCAAGCTTTAGGCTATAACGACCTGGCCTGCTTACATTACAGCCTTTCCCCCACACCCATCCCAAGCATAAGGGCAAATAATATTACCTGGGTGACGGGCTTCCATGTGGGCAGCTCCATCTTTAACAAAGTGAGCATAAAATATTTTATCTGCCCATCACTATCCCTTGATCATTCTCTTCTTCAGGAACCCCTGTAATGCGGATGTTTCTCTTCATGTTGTCACAGAGGTCTCTTAGATTTTCCGTAGTGTTTTAGGGCCTGTTTTCATTTTGATGCTCTGCTTCTGTGCTTTTGTTTATCTTGTTCTCTAAATCGCTGATTTGATCCTCTGCTTCCTCCAGCCTGATGTTGATTCCTTCTAGTGCATTCTTCATTTCTGATATTGTATTTATCATTTTTGACTGGTTTGTTTTTATGATTTCAGTGTCCTTTTTGAAGCTTGCTATCTCTTTATTTGGGTACTAATTATGACCATCCATTGTTGCTCTAAGACAGTGGTTCTTAACCTGGGTTCTATCGAACCCTAGGGGTTCGATGAGTGGGTCTCAGGGGTTCGGAGAAGCCTCTGTCGCGGAGGTAAAGACACACTTGTGTAAAGTCGTGATGACACGCCCCGCTTGGCCATCACTTGCTGCAGAGGATCACGTTACATTTTTGGCCAACCAGTGCTGTGGGGAATTTAGTGCGCCTAGCAGTCAACGACTGTCGTAGTTGTACGTCGTGTTGTTTCTTTCTAAATATTTTAATCCATACTAAATATGTCGAGCAAAAAAAGAAAGTGGTTGGATGAAATTGTACAACATGGATTCACATGTATCATGGAACGGGATGGAAGTCAGCGTCCTATCTGCATGATATGCAATGCCAAGTTGAGCAACTCTAGTCTCGCACCGGCAAAACTAAATTTGGAAAAAACCCCATATTTTCTTTATCACTAAAGAGGGGTTCAGGGAGTGTCCATATGAAACTGGTGGGTTCGGTACCTCAAAAAAGGTTAAGAACCACTGATCTAAGATCTTTGAGCATCCTAAAAATCATTATTTTAAACCATGAATCTGGTGGTTTGGTTACTTCCATTTCATTTATAGTTCCTTTTTAGGGATTTCTTTTGTTGATTCATTTGGGTCATATTTCTTTTTCTGCCCGTTTTGTCTGTGTATTAGGTAGCTCTGTCTGACTTTGAAATTTGTTGTGGTGTCTTTATGAGGAAGATGGGCTCGGTGGTACTGATCTCCAAGCCACCTGATTTCCTTGATCTAGGAATACTTCTTGAAGGTAGTATTTTCCCTCCTGTTGTATGTGAGTATTGCATGCAGTTGGTCTTTTCATGGGTGCAGCTATTTCTTTAAGCTGGCTGGCTCTAAGGATTAGCCTTGATCATGTGTATTAAACACTGTGCATGTCTGTCCTGTTGGCTGTATTCTTCACAGTGTCTGGTGCCTGCTCTATGTCTCCTTTGCATGCTTTTTTGTGTATATAATTGAGTGTAGGGTTGATGCTGTCTGCTACCCACTACTGGTTGTGTTGGTTCTAGGTCTTCTTGGGTTGTCAGCAGCTGTTGTTTGTAACCTATGGTAGGCTACCTGTCTGGAGCTACTGCTCTGTTCACTGTTTATTTCTGTGCCTGAGTAGTGTGGGAGGGGCCCACCTGTGTATAAGGTTCAGCTTTCTCCTGCTTAGATATGACAGCACCTTAGTAAAAGCCCTAGCTTCATAATATTCGCTTCCACGTTTCAGCTTCTCAGCCTCCTCTTGCAGCTGCCTGGTCTTCCCACAGTGTCTTCTGTAGAAAGACTAGTGTGGGCTCAGATTGGCCTCACCCAACCAAGCCCTCTATAAGTTGCAGCTGATGGGTTAGTGTAGCTGAGGTTGGGAATACAGCGTTACTAGGACTCCCTACTTCAAGGGTCTTTTGGTCAGGAGCTCAGCACGAGGAAAGTGGCCTGTACTTCAGAGCCTAATCCCTTAGCCACTGTTGGATACTCAAATTTTATTTCACCCCAACAAGATGAGCAGCAGGTTCAGATCGAGTATGGTTGACAGTCCCTTCAGCAGAAGTTCTTTTAGCTGGTGAGCCCCTGGTCTCAGAAAGGAAGACTGAGAGAGTCCTCTTCTTTGGCTGATTGCCACCCTAAAAAGTGGCTAAGCCCCTCAACCGAACCCAACAATAGGCTCGCACAGACCCACACTTTGTCCTTGCTCCAAGCCTCTCTCTCTTCCTCCTGTGGAACCTAGCCCAGCAGGGCAGGGTTTCTAGTACATGAGCAAACTGGCTGTGAACTTCCACTCTATCCAATGCACATGAGCTGGTGTGCCAGTGCCACTCGTAGAGAGCGGAACTCGCTTCAGCTGGGCTAAGTATGAGGAACCCCTCCTTAGGATACCCAACTAGCAAGGGTTGTTAGGTTCTGAACCGATGTTCACTACAGCTTGACACCGGATATGCTAGCCCTGGGCCTTCCTGGAGGGAGCCCAGTGAAGACTAGTGGGAGACACTGTCTGTGACTGGCTCTCAGGAACCTTCCTGGAGCTGCAAGCAATCCAGAGTTTGTGGCTATGTCTGCTGGGCCCAGGTACCCATGGAAATACCAAGCTGTACACCTATGCTGGCTTTTACTTATACTGGGCCTTGGGCAAGGTCTGCTTAAAAGGCCAAAGTTCCCTGAGTCCATCCTCCTGCAGCCTCTCTGCTGACTGTTTGTTGGGCGTGGCCACTGAAAAACCTCTGGTATAATATCGAGCCTGCGGTGTGGGTCTGCCTCTTGGCTCCAGGTGTCAGTCTGTCCAGACTTTTATCACAGACCTCAGGAGGGTGTGGCCCCAGTAGTATGATGGGTGTGGCTTTCTTAGACCCAAAGGTATGGTCTGCCCACAATCCAAAGTCCGGACAGTTTCTATAGAGTCTCCTGTGAGGCAGAAGCACCATCATAGACTTGGGAATGTGTATATGGGAGGGAACTCTGGCTTCAGTGCCAGAAAACTGAGCCACTGACATGCACCCTGCTTCCTGGTTAACTTCTTAGAATAGCCCAGGTTCCACAGAGTGGGGCAGGGAAGTATTTCAGAGGGTGGGGCAGTTGCTTTCCAGGCTGTTGCGGCAGGGAGGGGACTGCTCCACCCAAGAAAGATGGTGACTGTGATATTGGAGAATGACTCAGCACCAAGGTTCCGGTGACCATTCCCTACAGTGTCTCTCCCTGGGCCTCCAACTTCACATTCTCTTCACGCAGCTCTATTCCTCTCATCTCTCCCTCCCCCTAGAACCCCAGGTAAGTGGCTGTGAACAAGATGTTTTCTGCGCTGGCCCTTTAAGACAGAGCCTGCATCTCCAAGAGCTCCACCTCTTTGTTGCAGACAGAAACCTTAGCTCTTTTCACTGCCAAATGCTGTGTGAGTGCCTCTTCTAGGCTCTGAGGCTCTAGACTGGGGTACTGGGCCTGGGCCTTAGGACCTTCCCCACTCAGGGTGAACCTCCCCGCAGTGAGAGTCCCTCTGGACCCTCAGCTGCAGCTTGCTCCTAGGAGCCAGGAAGCCTTTCAGAGTCTCTGCCCTTCCTACTCATCTCATTGTGGCTTCTTCTGTGATCCTTGGTTATAGACTCCTCTTCATTTAGTCCAAAGTTGGTTTTTCAAGATGATTGTTCTTAAATTAATTTGTAGTCCAGTTTGGTCCTGGGGGTGACAGTTGGAACATCCACCTACTCTGTTGCCATCTTAGAATCCCCTCTCATAAAGATTTTTCCCTAATTTTTTATCATCAAAAATTTTAACACTTAGCTTATATTCCACAACAGTAGTCCCTGGTGCCCTCTACATATGAGCACAAAGTAGCACTGTCCTCTACAAGTGTGCAATTGCATTGAGTTTCTCATCTTTTTTTGAAAGAGAGCCATTTTTTAATATTAAAAATTAGCGAGCATTTTGCAATCTATGATTGTGAAATAAAACTGACACTTAGTAGGAAATGTTACATTTTATTCTGGGTCTAAGTGTCTTTAGAGCAGTGGTTCTTAACCTTTTTTGAGATACCGAACCCACCAGTTTCATATGCGCATTCACCGAACCCTTCTTTAGTGATAAAAGATGATTTTTTTTCCAAATTCAAGACATAGGTATATATGTTTTTTTTAACTTTTTTAAAATTAATTTTAATGGGGTGACACCAATAAATCAGGGTACATATGTTCAAAGAGAACATCTCCAGGTTATCTCATCATTCAATTATGTTGCATACCCATCACCCAAAATCAAAGGTATATGTTTTTTTACTGGTGCACAAAATGAGCCGTGCATGAATATCACCTTGCTCAAAGAACAAAACCAACAAAGTGCATGAACTCACAACAAATTACGGTATTACTTTATTCTGGCCTCCGTGGCAGAGGCTTCTCCAAACCCCTGAGGCCGACTCATCAAACCCCTAGGGTTTGATAGAACCCAGGTTAAGAACCACTGCTTTAGAGTAAGATGATCTCTGGGTTTCTGAGCAGAGAATTGATTGTTCTATTGTTGGTTGCTGAATCCAACTTTGTGATTGTTTTCACTTCCTATTGCAAGCCCATGTTTTTCAAATTCAGTTATGCATTAGTATACTGACTATATTTCTAGGTTTCCTGTCAAGAGATATTAAAATTTAAGGATGTCTTATTGGGTGGGTCTAGGGAGGGAGGCGGCACTGGGATAGGAAGGAAGTTATTAACGTATTTAAAACAACTAGGCCTTCATTGCCTAAACTGAATTACAAATACTGAGCACATTGGCAGTCCTTTTTGCAGTCTGATTTATGGTCTTCGAAGTTGTGAATGTGCTCCTCTTACATGCATTTATTTCTTATAGATTGTTGTTGCTGATGCTGGAAAATATTTTGAAGACAAGAATCCAAGCAATGACTTAAGCCATACTAGTTTAATAGAAAATGAGAAACTTCTGTCACTGACAAGCTTGGATGATTCTTCTGGTACTGTATAGTAATTTGTGTTTTCCTAGTTCTTACCTTGCCACTCCATGTCTTTCTGCTTCTTGGTTGCAGTAGTTCTTATGTCAGCTTTCTTTGACTTCTCCTTTACTTCTTTCCCTGTCAACTCTCAAATGGCCACTCCTGTTTGATGATAGAATTTAAAAAATACTTCTGTGTATCAATCTTGCTATGATTATGCTTATCCCTGAGTTTAGTATCAAGGGCACAAAGTAGTAACCCTAGGTTCCACTCAGTATAAATCACTATGTTAAGAAATTAGGGGAACCATGAAATATTTCGCTTCTGCTTCCTAAAAGACCTGCCAAGTAAGAAAAGATATGCACACCTAAACATCCAAGTGTATTAATGTGTTTCTCAACAGTACAAATTATGCAGGAATCTTGGGAGAGTGACAAATGAATTCTGATTGAGGAAATATCTGTGAAGCTTTACTGAACGAGGACACAGTTTTTCCTTTCTTGAAAAGACCTGTGATAGGCCTTAATGTAGATATGGTAAGGGAAGTACATTTCAGTAAGTAGGAACAACTATAGGAAAAGGCCCTGTTTTGATGATGGTGGGGGGCCACATAGACTCTGTTTGGGGAATAGCCAATAATTTTGTGTGGCAGGTTTACAGCACTTGTAGGAGTCTAAATTGGGGAATAATCCAGAAAAATAAGCAGGGATCAGATTATAGCTTTGAAGGCAAGGTTGATGGGCTAAGTGGGATAAATAGGAACTAAATTCAGAACAGGATTTGGTGCTGAAGTTATTTTAGATATCTTTTGGATGATGGAACTGTAGATAAGGAATTTTTGACTAAATTTATACAGATCTTTGTTTTAGTATGCTAGAATCTTAGAGGTAAAATAAGTCAGAAGTTACGAGTATTTTATTTGTGTGTGTGTGTGTGTCAGAGAGAGACACAGAGAAAAGGGCAGACAGGAAGGGAGATAAGAAGCATCAAATTATAGTTGCAGCACTTCTCCTCAGCATCCCAGGCAGACACTTCATCCACTGCACCATCACCTAGTCAGGCAGTTATGAGTATGTTAAGGGAGCTTAGTATTGATTGCAAAATTACCCTTTTGTAAAGGCAGTACTGACTTATAATACCATTACTACTGATTAGTGTTCTAGTTTTGTTTGGCCCCTGCCAAGCTGGTTGTTAAAACATTAAAAATTTACTTCCAGAGGAAAAAAAAATCCCTGCCAGTGTGGTTTTATGTTTATTTCTAACTTTCTGGTTTGGGTAGAGGTTGAATATTTTTAATCAAAGCTGTTAGTGTTTAACTTTGTTATATTATTTTTCCTTAATTCCTCCTTCCTCAAGATAAGATATTGTTTGAAGTTTCATTTTATACTTAATTATTCGTTCACCTAGAATTTTTTACTTTTATAATGAGCATTTCTATCCTTTTTTAAAAAAACAATTGAATTTATTGGAGTATAGCTTTCAGGTGTGCAATTCACTAAAACATTGGCACACTGCATCAGGTACCCATTGTTCCAAGCAATGTTTCTTTCTGTTCCCATTTTCCTTCCCTTTGCCCACCTCCACCTACCCCCATCCCTCTTCCCTCTTTCCCTCTGGTTATCATCACCTTATTGTCTGTGTCTATATGTATTTTATATACATATATATTTTTGTCTAATCCCTTCATTTTCTGTTAACCAGTCCCCCAACTTCCCTTCCCTCTGACAGCTGTCAGTATGTCCCATGTATTCATGTCTCTGTTTGTTTTGTTTGTTGGTTTAATTTGTTCATTAGATTCTACATACAAGTGAGATTATATCATATCTGTCTTTCTGACTGGCATATTTCACTTAGCATAATACTCTGCAGGTCCATCCATGCTGTTGCCAAAGGTAAGATTTTTTATTTTTAATAGCCAAGTAGTATTCCTCTGTGTAATTATACCACGGCTTTTTATCCACTCATTTATTGATGGGAATTTGACCTGTTTCCAGATCTTGAGTATTGTAAGTAATGCTATAATGAACACAGAGGTGTGTATATTCTTTAAATTAGTGTATCAGGATTCTTAGCATATGTTCCCAGAATTAGGATTGCTGGGTCAAAAGGCAGTTCCATTTTTAGTTTTGGGGGGAAATTTTTTTGATAGTTACCCATTTGCTACTTTATTTTCTGAATAACCTTTTTTCTACTGATCGTTAATGCCACATTTATTACATCCTGACTTACAGTATATGGCATTTCTGTGCTGTACTATCAAAAAAAGTTAAATGTTTAGTTTATATTGGAATGCTCATAATGATTTATAGACTGAAATTTTAGGTTTTTTTATCTCAAATGTTATACAGTATTGCATAGTCCATTGACCCATATATCTTCTCAACCTTTTGATTAAATTATGGTTTAGTCACTACTTTAAAACCTGTTTTATTTTTCCTTCTTTACTAATAGACGATGATATTGATGATGAAGAGTTTTATGATGATCATTTGGAGGCTTATTTTGAGCAACTGGCAATTCCAGGAATTATATATGAAGACCTGGAAGGACAGGAACTCCCAGAAAAAGATTTTAAGTTACCTGTAGGTGATCCCAGTCAGGTATGTTCCAATTGTTAAGGTTTTTCAGAAATTTGACATTAGAAAATTACTACTGGTATCATTGGATATTAACATAAAACTTAAGCTTTTTGTTTTCTCTGCACTATTTTTCCCCAAAATGAACTGAGTAACACATTTTTTTGCATTTTTTACCTTTCTTCATCACCTACAGAAAATTTAAAAGAATAGTACACTGAATGTCTGTACATCCCACATTAAAATATTTTGCCATCTTGGCATTTTCTTTGTTCCTCCATAAATACTTTATTCCTTTATCAGATATGACATTTCAGCCTAATATTTCAGTATTTATTTCCTGCAAATAAGAACATTTTTCTACATATTTTTAGTTCTGTTATCTAACTTTGACACAGTTTAAATTAGTGTACAGGTTTTCATATCCCAATTTACCCAGTTGCCTTCAAAATATCCTTTATTTTTATTGCGTTGGTTCAGATTTAATCAAACTTTACATTTGCATTTGGTTGTCATGTTTCTCTATTCATTCTCTTTGATTTTGGAGTTGTTCTGTCATGTCAGTCTTTTTGTAAAATCTAGACCTGTTGTTTTGTAAAATTACCGTTTTTTCCTTTCGCAAGAATTCAGATTAAACATTTTTCTCATGAACAGTTTAAGATTAAATTTGGGTCATATTGTGTACCTCTCATTGCATCACTCAGGAGACTATTTGTCCCATTATTGGTGATGCTATGTGTGATTAGCTTGGTTAATGTGTCAGCCAGATAGCTCCTTGTGAAGGTGCCTTTTTTTCATTCTCTGTTATCAGTAAGTAATCTGTGGGATGTACAGTAAGAGCCTGTGAGCATTCTGATTCCTGAACAGCCTTTCATGAACTTCATGAACTGGATTTAGTATCATTGTTGAGGCCTCTCAGAAACAGTTTTTATTGGGGGTGATTCCTTTGTCCCCTTCTTTCTACATTAACTACCTGGAATCCTTCTATGAAGCAGACATTCTGTGCTCCCCATATTTTACCACTCAAAATGTTTGTTTTTAATTTTAAAAATTTGTAAATATAACATACTCTTTCAACAGGCAAATGAAAATCGTAATTTAAAGTATAATTCTCAGTCAGAAAATAATAGCTCTCTGATTTCCCATGGCTCACATGCTTCAGGAAATTCTGAAACAACCCACAAAGAGTCTGAGGAAGGCAATGTTGTTTGTCTGCCTGGGACCAGTAAGTATTGATATGATTGCTTTGTTCCTAAATTCTATGTGACTGTATTCATGCAAAAATACTCATTTCTTTGATATGATTTAGCAAGTATCTCCTCAAATCTTTTTTAAGTAAAAAAAAAATTCATTGAGAAAAAGAAAGGAAGGTAGAGAGTAGGTGAAAGGGGGTAGAGAGAGGCATCAACTTGTTGTTCCACTTAGTTCCATTTAATTGTATACTCATTGATTGAACCTGTGATCTCAGTGTGCCAGAATGATGTCTTATCCACCGAGTTACCTGGCTAGGCCTTCCTTCAAATCTTGAAAGTCTAAAACTTTTCAGAAGAGTTTTTCCCCAAAAATTATAAGAGAAAGTTTATTTAGAAAGTTACGGAGGTATTAAAGTGAGCCAGCGTGGCTGTAGGCTCAGGAAACATGTTACAGAGGCAGAAGAAGGATTCTTGGAGCTTAGGAGAAAGAAAGGCAAAGGTATGCACCTAGGGGAAGGAGAGGGGGAAGGAAAAGTTACAGACATGCTCCCAAGAGGGAGAGCATGCTCAAAAGAGCTTTAAATAATATTTGAAGATACTGATATTATTAGAAATACTATAGTCTAAAAACCAACAACAACAAAACTACTGTAGTCTGGATTTCTTGTTTGTGTATTACAAAGATTGTACTCTATTTAAATGCTTGAGAATTAGATATTCTCTGCATGATAACAGTTTGGCACATTTACTGTTGCCTTATATTGTTAGTTATTTTCTCTTGTATGCAAATTGCTATATTTGTCATGTGAATGCTAAGTATGAAGTTTAATAAAATAATTTGGCCCTGGCCGGTTGTCTCAGTGGTAGAGCGTTAGCCTGGCGTGTGGAAGTCCCGGGTTCAATTCTGGGCCAGGGTACAAAGGAGAAGTTCCCATCTGCTTCTACACCCCTCTACCTATCCTTTTTCTCTATCTCTCTCTATCTCATCCCCTCTCACAGCCAAGGTTCCATTGGAGCAGAGTTGGCCTGAGCGCTGAGGATGGCTCTATGGCCTCTGCCTCAGGTGCTAGAATGGCTACGGTTACATCCAGAGCAATGCCCCAGATGGGCAGAGCATTGCCCCCTAGCAGGCTTGCCTTGTGGATCTCGGGTGGGTGCAAGTGAGAGTCTGTCTTTCTGCCTCTCTACTTTGCACCTCAGAAAAATATTTTTTAAAAAAATTTAATAATAATAAATAAAAGTTTGAATAGCAAAAAACTTATTTAATTACTGAAACTTTGACATTGCTTCATAACTTTTCTTATATTTTTAGGTAATTCTATAGGTAATGGACATAGTACAAGGAATGTAGTAGATTGTGTGTTGCCATATTTCTCTAAGAACTTGAGGATTGAGAAAGTAAAAGAAAGGACAGAAAGTTCAAAGAGTATTGTTCTACATTGTGACAGAGTAAGTTTATTTGCATTTTTAAATTTTCTGTGAAAAAATAAATTCTTTGAATGATAGCATTTTTATTTTTTAAATAATATTTTATTTTACAATTACAGTTGATGTATGATATATTAGTTTTACGTGTACAACCCACTGATTATACATTTATACATCTTAGGAGTATTCATCCTGATAAGTCTAGTACCATTTATACTTATGACAATATTGTTGACTATGTTCCCTATGCTGTATTTTATATACCTGTAACTACTGTATTTTCCCATGTATAAAATGCACTGTTTTTTGAACAATTTGGAGTCTAAAAACTGGATGTGTCTTATACAGTGGTTGTAGATTTTCGTTTAAGAAATGTGGCGTTTCAAATGCCATAGATGGAACTGAGGATGAGGCAATATACAAAGACAATGATTTGTCATCATACACAGATGAACACAAGCTAATGGATGGGAGTTTTTTAATCTTTTTTTTTTTTTTTTTACAGGGACAGAGAGTGAGTCAGAGAGAGGGATAGATAGGGACAGATAGACAGGAACTGAGAGAGGTGAGAAGCATCAATCATTAGTTTTTCGTTGCCTGTCGCAACACCTTAGTTGTTCATTGATTGCTTTCTCACATGTGCCTTGACCACGGGCTGTCAGCAGACCGAGCAACCCCTTGCTGGAGCCAGTGACCTTGGGTCCAAGCTGACGAGCTTTTTCTTTTTTGCTCAAGCCAGATGGGCCCACGCTCAAGCTGGTGAGCTCGGGGTCTCGAACCTGGGTCTTCCGCATCCCAGTCCGGATTTAGTTTGCACTTTATTAGTTTCTTAAGTTACAAAGTTAGGTTATTGATTTTGATCTTTTTAATATAGGCATTAAGAACTATAAAATTCCCTAAGAGCACTGCATTCACTGCATCCAGTTAGTTTAGGTATATTATGTTTTGCTTTTTATTCATCTAAGTATTTTAAAATTCTTTCTCAGTTTTTATTTGACCCATTGATTTTTTAAAAGTATATTGTTTAATTGACATATTTTGTAGATACTCTATTTTCTTTTCTTTTTTTCATTGATTTCTACTTCATACTGTCATAAATTTTTGGGGCAGTCACTAGTTATATGGGGATTTTTGACTATGTAGGGGTCAGTGTCCCTAATACCCATGTTCAAATATCAACTGTACTTTCATTGCCTCCTCTTCTAACCTACCTTCTAAGAGACCTTGGGACTGCTTTCACTTTTTTTCTTTTCACATTTACTAATTCTTAAGTTTTGCTGATAAACTTTCAAAGTATAAATAAAGACCTATTTATGTTTGGGTTTAAAATCTGTTAGAGAAACTGTATTCCTCTGTTTTGTTGTTACTTATTTTTTTAACAAACCTAGTATCTAGGGCTGACTTTTATTAGATTACAGCAATAGAGTTGCTTTGCTGTATAGAAAATGCCATTCCAGAGCAGGCCATCTACAAATGACTTAGTACCAAGTTTCTCACCAATGGTGTGGTCCACTTTGTGTGGGGAGAGGGAGTGGCTGTCTGATTGTTCTGTCTGGGTGGTGGTCTGTCTTGGAGGTTTTCAATCACAGTCCCATGAGTGGTAGCTTTACTCCAATGGCTTCTCAACCAAGCACATTTCATTTAAAAGTATGATTTCTGAGGCTGTCATCACCTGACTGGATTCTTTATTCAATATTGTTCTACCCTGACCAGGCGGTGGTGCAGTGGATAGAGCATCGGACTGGGATGCGGAAGACCCAGGTTCGAGACCCCGAGCTTGCCAGCTTGAGCACGGGCCCATCTGGCTTGAGCAAAGGCTTGCGAGCTTGGACCCAAGGTCGCTGGCTCCAGCAAGGGGTTGCTCGGTCTGCTGAAGGCCCGCGGTCAAGGCACATGTGAGAAAGCAATCAATGAACAACTAAGGTGTTGCAACGACAACGAAAAACTAATGATCGATGCTTCTTACCTCTCTCCATTCCTGTCTGTCCCTATCTATCCCTCTCTCTGACTCACTCTCCTCTCTTTCCGTCTCTGTAAAAAAAAAAAAGATTGTTTAAGGCACTTTATTGAGGAGGCCTAGTTTCCTTCACTCTGGTTCTTTTTAATCTGTGCTAGTATTATATGTGAAAAATAGTTATCTGGTTTTAAATGGAATTTGTCTCCTTTTTCTTCTTTTTTCTATTAGTTTAGTCATATTTTAACTGTTGTTTTTATAAGCTTTCTATATTAAGGAGGTATTTTGATCCTTTTAAATTTTATTTATTTGGCTCAAAACAACAGAAATTTACTTTTATTGCAGTTCTAGAGAGGTCTAAGATCAAGATTTTTGGCAGGGTTGGTTTCTCTTTAGGCTTCTTTTCTTGGCTTGTAAGGGACTGTCTTTTCCCTGTGTTTTTATGTGGTCTTCCCTACGCTGATCCTTACGCATTTTAGACTTTAGTGTTTGGATTCGTTTTCCAGGGCTGCTGGTACAAATTACCAAAAAATTTCCCAGCTTAAAAAAAACAACAGAAATTTTTATTCTCATAGTTCTAGAGACCAAAAGTCTGAAACCAAGGTGTTAACCTAGTGTTACTTAGCTGTGGCAGCATTACTCCAATGTCTACTTTCATCTTCCCATGGCTTTTCCCGTGTCCCTCTCCTTTAACCCTTGAACAATGTAGGGGTGGGATGCCACTTTCCCCTACACAGTCAGAATCCTTGTATAACTTTCGACTCCCCCAAAACTTAACTGGTGTTTGGTATCTGCAGGCAATTGGTTCCAGATCCGCATGGGTATAAAAATCCACAGATGTTTAAGTCCCTTTTATAAAATAACACTTGGCAATTCATACAGTCAGCCTTTTACATCTGTGGGTTCTCAACTGTGTATTAAACTGCTATTTTTAGCCTGTGGTTGGTTGAATCCACGGATGTGAATGAAACCCAGGGATATGTAGCGCTGAATATATATTTGTTGAAAAACATTCCAGACCTGTGCAGTTACAACTGTGATGTTCAAAGGTCATCTCTACACTATTTGTTGGGTTTAAGATCCATCCTAAATCCAGAAGGATCTTATCTCAAGACCCTTATCTTAATTATATCTGCAAAGACCCTGTTTCCAAATAAGGTCACAATCTACAGGTACCTTTAGTTAATATTTAGGCATATCTTTTTTGTGAGACACAATTTAACTCATGAAACTGTTAACACTTAGAAGATGTTATTTACTGATGAATACAAAATTATTCATCTGTATTTTCTCTTGTAGTTTTATATCTAAGTCTTTAAGTCATATGGATTTTTTTGTGTGTGTGACAGGCAGAGGGACAGATAGGGACAGACAAATAGGAAGGGAGAGAGATGAGAAGCATTAATTCTTCATTGCGGCACCTTAGTTGTCCGTTGATTGCTCTCTCAAATGTGCCTTGACCGGGGGTTACAGCAGATTGAGTGACCTCTTGCTCAAGCCAGCGACCCCCGCTCTCAAGCTGGCAACCTCAGGGCCTGGAACCTGGATCCTCCATGTCCCAGTCTGACTTTATCCACTGCGCCACCGCCAGATCAGGCTATATCAGATGGAATTTATTTTGATATAAGATAGAGATGTAAGTTCATTATTTTGTATAACTTTTGTTAGAAAATCATCCAGGTTCAAAGTAAACATTTTTTCTGTAATATAGATCTACTTCGTTTTAGTTCTAACTTTAAAAACTTCGCTGACTGAGCTGTTTTTGTCATGCATTTCATAACCAAAATGACTGCTGTTATAGGCTTCATTGGCATTTTTTTCATAGCTGAACTCTAAGAACAATGCTTTAGGCACTTGAGCCCCTTTTCAAGCCGCTATTATTGTGGGAAAGAATAAGAAGTGTCATTTGGGAAAGTATGTTGGAAAACGTGGCTTTGAGGCACTGACTTTTAATTTGCTGTGTCTAGTGCAGTTGTCATTGGATTCCTCAGGGACATTGGTAGCATTTACTATTTTACTCCTATGAAAATATGTTAATATTCGTGCTTTCAATGGCTGTTAATCATATTAATTTTATGAGGCTGGTTACACTAATGGACTTAACATCCTGTAGAGACTTTTAGTGGTAATGATAAAAAGTGAAATTGACATTTCTATCATTCTGTAATATAATGAACATGTTAAACCCACTTTTGGTATCCGAGTCTGTTGATGTATGTTTGCCATGACCACCTTAAGAATTTTGGTTTTTGTAAATTGCTTAACACGAGTCTTACATAATCTAGAGGAATATAGTGAATATGTATAGTCTGTTCTTTTTTATCAGGGGTCCCCAAACTACGGCCCACGGGCCGCATGTGGCCCCCTGAGGCCATTTATCAGGTCCCCACCGCACTTCCGGAAGGGGCACCTCTTTTATTGGTGGTCAGTGAGAGGAGCACAGGATGCATCCGCATCTATAGTTCCCATTGAAATACTGGTCAATTTGTTGATTTAAATTTACTTTTTCTTTATTTTAAATATTGTATTTGTTCCTGTTTTGTTTTTTTACTTAAAATAAGATATGTGTAGTATGCATAGGGATATGCTCATAGTTTTTTTTTATAGTCCGGCCCTCCAACGGTCTGAGGGACAGTGAACTGGTCCCCTATGTAAAAAGTTTGGGGACCCCTGTTTTATATAATAAGCATTTTATGTTAACTATATAATTTTTCACATATTTGTAATGAGTTATGAAAAACAAAGCTTACCTATTATTCTTATTTCTTTTTAAAGGAGAGCACCAGTGGAGAAGTTCTGGTGAAGACTATCAGGGCTACTGATGTGAAACTTAACCCTGTTTATTTTCATGATACAAATGTCAATAAAGGTGGTTTTGACTTGATGAACTCTTTAAAGCAGGAGGCAGGGTCTCATCCTCAAGATAGGTATTTGGTTTTAGATTCAGACACTGAGATTTCTAAAGTGTCCATTCAAAAAAGTCTGAACACAGCATCTTTGAAGCCCGTTAGTGACAACAGAATTAATTCCACTGATACTCTTCAGTCACCAACTGGCGAAAAGCGAACATACGAACGTTGTGAATCCATTGAAAAGAGTAAAGATCGTAAGTGGGCTTTTTTTTTGTTTTAAATAAAAGTAAAGACTATATATATATATATATATATATAATGTTGTTTATACATTTTTAATACAATATATTTCTAAGTGGAGCTTATCTAATCTTTTGTATTATAGTAATTAAGTGTCTTTTGAATTTAAAAATGGTATCTTTAAATTGAAGATGGCACCAAAAGCAAAGAAGGAATCAGATGGCCCTCCCAAAGGCAATGAAAACAGTGCTAAAAGTTGTCCACAGTCACAAAATAAATGAAGTTTCACATGTCACCCACCTTTTGATAGCCCAAGACACTATGGATCAAAAGGCAGGCCAAATATACTGGAAAGAATACCTCCAAGAGAAACAAGCATGACCACTGTGTCATCATCAAATTCTCACGACTACTAGGTCAGCCATGCAGAAGATAGAAGGGAAAATACACTTAGGTTCATTGTGGCTATCAAGGCTGACAAGCATCAGAGCAAGCAGGCTGTCGAGAAGCTTGATGACATTGATGTAGCCAGAGTCAACACCCTGATCAGAACTGATGGGCAGAAGAAGGCACATGATTAACTGACTCCCGAATATGGCTGTTGCCAACAAAATTTGGATAATCTATACTGCTTCCAGCTAGGAGCTTCTTGACCTGAGGAATGGCTTTGCTTTGCTGAGTGAGTGCTCCACCCAACCCTTCCCACCTACCCAGCCCCCTGTCACTTGCTCTGTGTCCACAGGGACCTGCAGGATGTGGCTGAGCCCGAGGCCTTCTGCCATTGGTACTGGAGTTGCTGTTGCTGCTGATGTACACCATGGTGGCTAGATGCTGGGGACATGCAGGACGAGCGCTACACCGACTATGGCTGCATGGCATTACTGGACAGTCAGGAAGAAGTTGACAAATATGTTAAACTTTTCCCTGAATAGCAACACAAAGGACTGAAATCAATCATAAAGAAAATTGAGTTGGACTTAGATGGCTTTATCACTGAAAGTGAACTCAGTTTCTGGATTCAGTTGTCTTTTAAACATTATGTTATGCAAGTAGTAAAGCAATAGTTTGTTGACTGTAATGAAAACAGTGATGGAAGTGTGTCATGAGATGAATACAGCATTCAGATGTATGATTGTGTGATTGACTTTGATGAGAAGACAGCTCTGGATGATGCAGAAGTCTTAGGCAGCTTCATTTAAGAAGTGATTTGAAAAAGCTAACCAGGTTTCAGGTCCTGGTTTAAATCTTGAAGAATTTATTCCTTATGAGGATCTTAAAGAAGTTGATTATATGACAGAATTTGTCATTCAAATGGCTTTAGAAGAATGTAACAAAAATGGCGGTGGACTTGGCAGTTTGGAAGAATTTCTTGGTGGCTACTGGCGGGATCTAGCAAGTGAAGATACGGAGTGCAGATACTTGTTGAGAAAGATAGATTCCTAAATGATTATTACAAAGATACCGATGCTAAGCGTGATCCTCAAGAGCTGTTATTGTGGGTAGTACTGAATAATCAGGGCATTGCCCAAAGCTCTCTGAAGCAGAGGTTCTGGAGAAACAGGGCTTATTTCTTACCAGTGAAGCCACAGATTATATCCAACAGCTTCGGGATGAATATTCCTGTCATAGATTTAATCCCTGTGTATATCTGTAGAATTTTAACTCCTTATATAATTTGTTACCAGCATTGCTTTTGTAATAAAACATTGATGAGGTTATTTTCCACTTTGAAGTCTTACCACAGTCAAATGCATCTTAACGTAGATGATAATTTTGCCCTTTTAGGAGAAAAACAACCCTGATATTTCAAAGTAAAGTCATGGTGCACTTTTGACCGGTCACAGGAAAGCAACAAAAGACAATAGAAATGTGAAATCTGCACCAAATAAAAGGAAAACTCTCCCAGTTTCATACCTATTCAGTGTTGTTCAATGTGGGCTTCATTTGTTGCCGTACACACATCCAAACAATAGTGAAGTTCTTGCCGCACACGGGTAAGGACGTCTGGTGTAACAGAGTGAATAACGTCTGTGATTCTCTGTTTTAAGTGATTAATGTCGTTGATACGTTCAATGTACACATGTTGCTTCACATAACCCCAAAAGTAAAAGTCTAAGGGCATCAGATCCGGGGATCGTAGTAGCCATGGCTTGACAGAACCCCTGACTATCCACCACTGGGGGAATGTTCTATCCAGAAACACGAACAATGGTGGTGTAGTGTGGAGGAGGGTCGTCCTGTTGAAAGATGACACCTTCTGGAAATTGTGGCACTGCATACAATTCCAACATGTCAAGATAGGTGTTTGCCATCACAGACTGCTCCGCAAAAAAAAAAATGGGCCTATTACCTTATCATGCATCAGGCCACACCACACGTTCACTTTAGGGGTGTTACGTTCATACTCAACGTAGGCATGAGGATGTTCAACAGCTCATATTTGGACGTTATGGGGATGAACATGTCCACAGATATGGAAGGTCGCCTCATCCCTAAACACAATCTTCTGCAAAAATTTTGCATCATTGTCGATCTCATGAAGCATAATCTAGCAAACTCGCATCGTGTGGGTCTATCTGCTGGCTTGATAGCATGCTACAGCCTCAATTTGTACCCCGTGAAACAGACGTTTCTTTAACACCTTATGAACTGTATAGTCTTGCTTAGGTGTAATTGTCGAGCACACGCACGCATGCACAGATTTTTTAGGGCTCCTTAGGTAGCTATCCCGTATAGCCTCTACAGACACATTACTGACTGATGGCCTACCAGAAAGGGGTTTGTCTACCAAACTGCCGGTTTCCTTCAACTGCTTACCTCACCGAGTATTGTTATTCCTATGTGATGGCACTTCGTTATAAACGCGCCAATATTAACGTTGCACTTTGGTTGTGGTTTTGAATATAGCAAGCCACAGAACACACTGAACTTTCCTCTATACCGTCCACATCTCAACTGACATGGCCGTGGGCTGCTCCGCTGTATAAACGGTGTTATGTCATCATCTGCACATGCGCACATGCTGCCAGATCATCCTACAGAAACTGGGAAGGTTTTCCTTTTATTTGGTACAGATTTCACATTTCTATTGTCTTTTGTTGCTTTCCTGTGACCGGTCAAAAGTGCACCATGACTTTACGGACACACTGTATTTCTATATTTGACAAAATGGAAGATTTTAGAGCTGCCTGAACAATACTAAAGGCATATGTGACTGAGCTATCTATATTTGTTTAGCATTAATTTAAGAACTTACTGAAGGACTTTCTTTTTAATTTAGCATTTCTTTAAACCTTTAAAGGATCCTGTAGAAAGACTTACAACTCACATATAAGTTGAAAACTTCTTCTTAATTTTAAAATGGTTTCTATAAAGGGTTTTATTGTATGAAATATAACTTTATACTTTTGCACATGTGTGGATAGTAATTATATTTAATGTGTATCTATAACTTTATTGTGAGTGGAATTTGATCTTGTTTAGTACTCTTTTTTGAATTATTATAAATGAAATGTCCTATCTTAAAAAAATAAGTACATAAACTGGATTCAGCTGGGTAATCTAGATTAAAAAATTTTCAATGTAAATAAATAATAATATAGAAGTGTATGTTTATGCACAGATCTGGTAGAAATATACCTTTCTAAATCTTCTTTTTCTTTTTCCCTAATTCTCTATTAGAGACATTTACTGTAATTAAGGCTGGCTTATCTACCATAAGATAAATACTTTGGGAGAAATATTTGGATCTTTCTTTTTCTAATTAGTTTTAGGCAGATCTTAGTACTGTTGAAAATTAAGATAAGGAAACTAAATAAAATTATTTTAAAATACTATTTTACTTACTGGATTATTTTGGAATTTTGTTTTTTAGAAACTGATCTACCACAGAGTGTGGTTTATCAAAATGAAGAAGGTAGATGGGTCACTGACCTTGCCTATTATACATCTTTTAATGAAGAACAAGGTTTAAATATGCCTCTAACTGATGAGATGAATGAAGGCTTCAGAACTGGTTGTAAGTATATATTGATAACCACTTTATTGTAGCATTTTCATTGTTTTCTGATAGTGTTCTGATGGTTGGTCACATAAAATCCTTTTTGGAATATACCATACTTAGCTCTTCACTTGTTTTTATAGAAACAAAGGCTTGAATTATTGCTAATTATTACAAAGTGATCTGAGCCGTTTACGCAAGGATAGTGAATTGGACCAGCACTCTTACTTTAATTTAGAACCTCTATATTGCAGAATTGGAAGGCACCTTAAGCTTTACTTTTCTTTTTATTCTTTTTTTGCAGAGAGAGTCAGAGAGGGACAGATAGAGATAGCTAGGAAGGGAGAGAGATGAGAAGCATCAATTCTTTGTTGCGGCATTTTAGTTGTGCATTTGATTACTTTCTATTATGTGCCTTGACTGGGGGGCTACAGCAGAGCGAGTGACCCCTTGTTCAAGCTAGCGACCTTGGGCTCAAGCCAACAACCATAAGCCAGCGACCATGGGTTCATGTCTATGATCCTGCACTCATGCCAGTGACCCCTTGCTCAAGCTGGTGAGACTGCACTCAAGCCGGCGACTTTGGGGGTTTCGAACCTGGGTCGTCCGTGTCCAAGTCTGATGCTCTATCCGTGACACCACCACCTACCTGGTCAGGCTACTTTCTTTTTAAAAGTGTCTTGAACAAAAGAAATATTCTTATAAATGAGCACTTAACAAAAGTCAATCCATTTTGGAGTAAAAGCTAAGAAATGTGTTAGAAATGATGATAGATAAGTGCTGATAAAAATAAATCTCAAAGAATGAGCATATTAGGAAAATAAATGAGGTTTGTTAGTTGGAAGAATCTCTGACAGTGAAACGAAAACTGGAACAGGTCTGCAGAATGCTGCATGCATTTTATGTTAGTCTGTAAAGATGTTGCTGTGCTGCTGGGGCTTCTGGTCCCTGTGTGCCTCTGGACTGGGGATGAGGAAAGCAAGCAGCAGTCTGTCAAGACCAGTCTTATTTCTAATATGCTCAGAAGGTGCCAGAGAAATAAGTTATTCTAACTGCTTCTTATACTGAACTCTTAAACATCTGATGATGTGGAAGTACAAAGATAAGGTATTTTTTCCAGTTCTGAAACTTTCCATCAGCTAAGAGGGATAAGAATAAAAAAATAAAAAAGAAGGATAAAATATAAAACAACAGTTAACACCATAAGAAACACAAACGAAATGTTTTGGAATTTAGAGGAGAGACAACTTTTGCTTAAGTGAGTAACAGAAGGATTTCACATAGATAGCTTTTGAGATAGAGTTTCAGCAGGTAAATGTACTTACAAAAATTAGGGAATATTTCAAAATGAATATGAAACAATAAAATATCCCTTAAGTTTTGTGAGCAGTGTATTTGGAGGCATGAAAAATTCCAAATGGATGGAAAACTCTGAAAGAATGAGGTGAGAAACTATGTGCATATTTTGAGCATGGTAAATTAGAAAGGGGGCCAGGATGAGGTGAGGAGATGAAGCTGGAGAGGTGCAGTAGGGCTGGGAAGGGATAGAGCTTTGACCACCCTGCCAAAGATTTGAGTCTTTTTTGGTAGGCGTTAGGGAACCACTAAAGATTTGCTTGTCCAACTTGTTCTGCAAGTCTTCTGGTAGTGATGGTCAGTTGAGTGGGAGATATCTTAGGATGTTATAAAAACCTAGGTGTCACTGAGAATGAAAAGGTAGCTAATGAAAGACATGGAGATAGAATGTTAGGATTTTGTGACTGCATAGTTGAGTCAAGAAAAGATTAAGGTTTGTGATCTGTTACTTGGGAAAATGGCAACACTATTAAAATAGGGAAAGTCAGAAGAAATTTTAGAATTTTGGATGATTGTGGTTTTACCTGGGAGTATTTGGTATTTGGAACTATGAGTAAAATATTAATGGTTAAGTTATAGTTAGAGCTTACTCAATGATATCTTAATTTAGGAAGGACAACAGGGTACACAATGGACAGTGGCTATTGACCTCACACCAGTGGTCATGGAATTCCTAGATGTTGCTGGTGGCAGTGTAAATTGATACAACCATTTGGGAAACTTGTTTGGCAATATCATGTTGAGAAGATGAACTTTATATACTTTCTGACCCAGTATATGATGTATATATATTCACCAAAAGAAAGACTAAAATGTTTACATCAGCACTGTATATATTAGCTCTACACTAGAAACCCTGAAATTCCTATTGACAATGGGATGGATTGTGTTTATTAATACTGTAGAATGCTGTATAGGAATGGGAATGAATGTGTATAGCCATTTGTAGCAACATGGATGAATTTCACAAATATGTTGAATAAAATAAGGCCAATGAAGAATACATCCTGCCTGACCAGGAGGTGGCGCAGTGGATAAAGCATTGGACTGGGATGTAGAAGACCCAGGTTTGAAACCCCAAGGTCACCGGCATGAGCGCAGGGTTGCTGGCTTGAGCGCAGGGTTGCTGGCTTGAGCGTGGTATCATAGACATGACCCCATGGTTGCTGGCTTAAGCCTAAAGGTCACTTATTTGAGCAAGGGGTCACTTGCTCTGCTGTAGCCCCCCGGTCAAGGCACAAATTTCTGTCTTTGTCACAAACACACAAAAATACATCCTATATGATTATATTTGTGTACAGTTTAGACGTGCCCTATTTTATGAAGAAGCGAGGGTAGTGGTTACCTGGGGACAGGCATGTAATGATGGGAAGGAAACTTGAGGGGTCTTTTAGATGCTGTTAGTGTTTTGTTTCTTGATCTGGGGTGTTGATGTGGCTTCTGACATGTTAAGATTGTGAAAACCCATTTAGTTCTACACTTGATATACTTTTTATAGGTATATTAAAAGTTTTTAAAAATTAGTTATTAAATTGAGAAAAAATACTTTTAATTTATATTACAGATTAAGGGCCCATTTTCGTAATATGTTAATAGTTCTAATAAACAATAAGATAAAGACCAACTATTCAGTTTAGAATTGGCAAAGGAGCGAAGGATGTAAACGAGAATTACTGTAACAGGAAAGGAAATTAAAAGGATTGTTAAACATTAAAAAAAAGTTCATTTTTACTTATGAAAAGATATAGCACGAACCCAACATGTGATAGTATTTTTCTGTTATTTTATGGCAGTGGTCCGAAAGTTTGGTGATAAAACTATGTTCGTAAGAATGTGAGGGAAATAGGTATGCTAGCACATTCATAGACATAACCTCTAGGCTTGGCAGTATTGCAACATCTGTAACAATTACATATGTGCATACTCTTTAACCAGGCAGTTCTCCTGGGAATTTATTCTTCAGATACACTTGCATAATTGGTATGTGATGTATGTGCAGTGTACTTCTTGTACATTGTTTATAATAACAAAAGGTTGGAAGCAACATGGATGTGCAAAATGGGGGCCTGATCTTATAGCGCATACGTCCCTGTGTCTGTAAAAACAGGTGAAGGAGCTTGTTAGGTACTGCTAGAGAATGATTACCAAAATAAATTATTTAAAATCCCAGGCATAGGAAAACGTATAAAATATTCTTATGTTTGTGTACAAAGGTGGAATAGGGGAGAACACACACGTATTTGTAAATGCATATAGTGAAGAGATTTAAAAATATGAATTGAAGGAATCTGTAGGTACTTGAACTGAAAGGTCAAATAGATTCAAAAAGCAAGAGTTTCAGGGGGACTTTAGACACACTGGTTGCTTCGGGAGTTTTGGTAAGTGACATCAGGGCAACGGGAGGGACAGCCCAGTGTTTATTCCAAAACACAAAGTGTTTTGGATAACTTTTAAAGTCTTTATGAAAACATAGAATACATGCTTGCACCTTTTGAATTTTGAACAGTGTGTGTTATATTAAAGGAAAAATAAATAGATAATGGAGGAATTTAATGAAACCGTACTTGTGTGATGATTATTAGCATGGGTGGTGAGGAAATGGAGAAAATGAGTGGAAAACTACTAAATTTGATGGAAGAAGAGAAAGGAGGAATTAGATCAAGGGAATCTGGGCCAGGGAGCATATGAATGAAATGGGGAAAGGATGGGAATGGGGGAGGGAATTTTGAAAATGTAAGAAGAGAAAATCACAAAAGGAAGACTTGACCAAGGGCATAATTTTTATGTCAAACTCATTTTAAATGAGAACTTACCTACTTCACAAACTTTTTCAGAGAATTTACTTGAAATAGTACTCTCCCCCATTTTTGCTCTTCAGTAGTTCCATATATCGATGCTACTTCATTACTTTTGTTTATGGCCTTACATTTAAACACTGGGTGGGGGTAGAAGAGTGGGACATAAGGGTTGCTTCAAAATCTAACAGCTGGAGCATTCAGGGGACATTGGAAAGGATTGTTGTTTTAGATTTGGCAAACAATTGGGCATAGACTGATAAAAAATGAAGTTCTGCTTACTCATAATTTGTGACTAATTTCTTATGAGCATGGAAGGTAACAACATTACTGTAGATCTTTTTTTATTTTCTTTTTCTGCATTGAGAAGCAGGGAGGCAGAGAGAGGCTCCTGCATGCACTCGACCGGGCTCCACCCGGCATGCCCACTAGGGGGCGATACTCTGCTTGTCTGGGCCGTTGCTTCGTTGCTGGAACCAGTCTAGCACCTGAGGGGGAGACAATGGAGCCATCCTCAGCTCACAACCTAACTTTGCTTCAATGGAGCCTTGGCTGCTGGAGAGGAAGAGAGAGAGAAAGGAGAGAGGGGGAAGGGTAGAGAAGCAGCAGATGGATGCTTGTCCAGTGTGCCCTGGCTGAGAATCAAACCTAGGACTTGCACACGCCAGGCCAATACTCTACCACTGAGCCAACCAGCCAGGGCCATTACCGTTAGATGTTTAACTAAAGAATTTCAGAGAGGAAAAGTTCTTAAGAGTATAATACATAGCAGTCAAAGCTATTTACTTAATGGTTTAAAAACCTGATGTTTATTCATTGAAATAAATTAGGTTTTCTGAGTTACCTTCTTTTTTATGTTTTTTAATTTTATTTTTTAAATTAAATATATTGGAGTGACATTCTTGAATAAGATTATATAGGTTTTGGGCTGCCTTCCTGATGGGCTGATTTCCTACTTCCCTTCTCTTGGATATTAGATTTATTTGGTTGATAGTTTCTCATATTGGGGTAGTGGTTTTTAACTTAATGGGACTCCACAGAGAATCTTCATAGAAAACTTTAAGTGGAAGATACTATTTAGCATCTGTTTTCAGGAGCTTCATGGTTCTACTGATGCTCATTCATACCTCTAGGTTAGAATGTGTTTATATAAAAGAAAGGTGGCCTGACCAGGTGGTGGCACAGTGGATTAAGCATCGGACTGGGGCACAGAGGACTCTGGTTTGAGCATAGCTCACCAGCTTGAACCAAAGGACCCTGGCTTGAGCAAGGGGTCATTCCGTCTCCTGTAGGCCCCCGGTCAAGGCACATATGAGAAAGCAATCAGTGAACAACTAAGCTGCTGCCATGAAAAAGTGATGCTTCTCATCTCTCTCCCTGTTTGTCTGCCCCTATCTGTCCCTCTCTCTGTCACAAAAATAAATAAAGAAAGGTAAAGAACCAACATTTAACAAGTCAGAATCCTGACCTATCTCTTGGTGTTCTACTTTTTCTAACAGGAAATATTCTCCTGTATCTATTCTCATTTTGTTTCAGGATGTTGATGTTAGACTGTGAGGGTTTCCAAAAGTACAGTTTGGACCTGATTAGCCCTTGTTGGACCCATGAGAACGGGAAACATTACTTCTCTTTTGGGCCACAAGTAGACTATCCTTTCAGGGTTGCTGTTTGCCTTCTCTTTTCTGCTACTATTCTGAAGTACTAGGCAAAGGTCCGTATTGGGCAACAAACAGGCAGTCTAGAATCTAGCCTGAAGACTTCTGATTCAGCCAACATGTTTAAAATTCTTTTCATTCTGTTGACTTGAGCAGGATCATGTTTTCTAGTTTGCCACTGTCCCATCATTCCCTTCCCTACTGTGTTACACCTGGACCTCTGTTCATTCACCCCTTTCCTCAGAGGCATTTTAATTTGTAGCCTTGGCTTAGATTTTGATTCAGGCCCATTCATTTTTCTAAGGTGAACTGTAGTGCTGATAGGAACTTTGGGGACAGACACCAGTGACTGCTGGTCTCTGTTTGCTCGGGCTATGGGGTTTGCTTAGATGTAGGATTTCTCCTTTCTAAAACTGGGACAATTATGGGCAAACAGTTAGTGGTCACCCCACCAGACATCTTCATGATGAGGTTACAGAATGACTCGTCAGTCTGTTGGTTCCAGATGAAATTCCCAGGCTATTCATGGGTGAGTACCTTAACTCTGGTGTTCCAAATTTTTAAAGCTAAAATTGATATGAATCTTTTAAAAACAAAAAGCTTATATTAAAGCCCCTATAGTGAGTTAGGGCATGTTAGTAACTGATAGGGTGTTTATTACCAAAAGTTTGAAAATTGTAGACTATGTGCTTAATGCAGATGCACCAGTTGTGTGATAGAAGCTTTCATATACTTTAAAAAAATTTTATCTTTTGTATTTCTTTTCCAAACTAGCTAAGTTTTATTTATATGCCAACATTTAATAGGCATTATTATAATTTAATATAACTATTCTTTTTAAGCTGAAGCATTGGATTTGATTGCACAAGATGAAGAAGAATTCAATAAAGAGCACCAATTTATGCAGGTTTGTATTTTATTGGCAGTAACCAAAGTTTAGAAATTTTTCTGTATTTAGTGGCAAATATTTTATTTCTATCTGAATAGATATATAGTTAGTATAGCATTTTATCTTGCTTTTCTCATTTTTAGATAATACTGCTTTTTTCTTTACATTTTAAATTATTAATTGAAAAATAACTGACATACTGAAATAATTTGCTTAAAATCACCTTAAATAGTATTCAAAGATAGTTCCATAGTTTTTAACCATATTTTAAAATGAGGTAATGCTATTATTTTCATTGAAACTATGCTTCTTTCTAAAAATTTATATGAGCCTGACCTGTGGTGGCTCAGTGGATAGAGCATTGAGCTGGAACACTGAGGTCACCAGTTTGGAACCCTGGGCTTGCCTGGTCAAGGCACATATGGGAGTTGGTGCTTCCTCCTCCTCTTCCTCCTTTTCTCTCTTCCTTCTCTCTCTCTCTCCCCTCTCTAAAATGAATAAATAAAATCTTAAAATTTTTATATGAATGAAAATTAGTGTTTGATTAAGCAATATATTAAAACAATGCATATTACAACAACTGTGAAAAAAATTTTTTTTACTTCATTACCTGTATTAGCTGCTTAACCTTGAATTTGTCTAAGTTTTTAAAAAATTTAAATGTTTAAATTTTCTTAGTTAAGTTTTTTTATTTTTGAATATGAGAAGAACAAAAATAAGGCTTGCTAGAGAAATAAAATGAAACAATAACTTTCTTCCTAGGAAGAAAATATGGATACCCAGAACACTTCAGTTGCACTAGGAGATACTTCCTGGGGAACTTCAATTAATTATAATTTGTTGAGGAAATCACTTACCACATCAGATTTGGACAAAGATGATGCAAGTTATTTACGTCTGTCTTTAGGAGAGTTCTTTGCTCAAAGATCTGAAGCTCTTGGTTGCCTTGGTGGTTGTTACAGTGTGAAAAGAGTAAGTATGGTATGTGCTGGAAGGGGTTAAATTGACCAACCATTATATTTTGAATGTTATGATGGTGTACCTAGAGCATAATGTCTTTAGAGCAGAGATAGAATAAACGCATGTTAGAATAGTGGATAAAAGCTTAGAGTTAATAGTTGGCCAGAACCTGAGTGCATTTAATGAATTCATGTTTTAGGTCTATTATGTGAAAGTTTTGTAAGAAAATACAAGTGGGAATTTTCTGCTCTTTAGCAAGCTTCTTGAACATAATAAACCTTTCTGAAACTTTTATCCAAATCAGTAGGAAGATATCTAATCTTGATACAGATTTTTGTATTGTATAAAATACCCTTATATTCTGTAAGTTCCAGAAAGGCAGTAAATTGTATCTTTTTTCTCACTGATATTTATTAACAGTGTCTGACACATAGGTGCTCAGTTATAACTACCAAAGGAACAAAGTGCTGTTTCTGGTTTTAATTTGGATTTCTTAGTAAGGGCAAGTTATTTGACAATATTAGTTCTGATGATTAAAGATAGCTAGCTGGTCAGAAATAAAAGGCCTCTATTTGGACTTTTAAAGTTCATCTCTATTAACTCAAGTATAAGCAAAAAAAATATTTTGTTGAAATCATTCAACTAGATTCCTACCTACAGTAGATAAAATAGTGTAGAATTTCTCAAATCAGTCAAAAATTAAGGAAATAATTCACATATTTATTTTTTAGCCATCATTTGGTTATTTTATTAAATCACCAGAGAAGAGAGAACCTGTTGCTTTAATAAGAAAATCCGATTTATCACGAAGTAATTTGGAAAAAGAAATGGCTCATCTTAACCATGATCTATTTGCAGGTAATGGATGAAATGAAAGAATTTTTAGTAGCTCTTCTTTTTACACATAAATTAAATGCTTGTGCACTTATGATTTTTTTGTTTTTTTAATTTAAGTGAGAGGAAGGGAAATAGACAGACTTCCGCATGCACCCCAACCAGGATTCACCAAGCAACCCCCCCATCTGAGGCTGATGTTTGCAGCAGAGCTATTTTTATCATCTGTGGAGGCTCCATGGAGCCATCCTCAGCACTTGGAGCCAACACTCTCGAATCAGTCAAGCCATGGCTGGGGGAGGGGATGAGAGGGGCAGAGAGAAGGGGGAGAGAGAGGGCGAGAGAAGAAGATGGTTGCTTCTCCTGTGTGCCCTGGCTGAGAATCTAACCTGTACGTTTTTAATAAATGAAAATGTATAAACCACCTAGAATCTTTTATTATTAGTTATAGATTTGATTTTATATAGTCCCACATTGCTTTTCAAATCTAAATTGGAAACAAGTCATCCAAAATCCACATAAATGTTTGTAACTCAAGGTAAACAAAATATAATTTGTTCAAATGAGCTAGTTAACTTCCTATGAAACACTGGGTTAATGAATTACAACTATTATATTTACTATTTAGGTAGACTTTTTAATGAAAGGTATTTTGAGATTTAATCCTTGATAGTATAACATGATAAATATTTAAAATCAAACATTTTTGTTTAATATATTGTGAGCAAGCAGCTACTTTTTGCTAGTATAATGGGTGGTGCTACATATTATATAAAATTGTACAAGATAAGCTCCAGCCCTTAAAGGGCATGTATTCCATAAGAATAAAGAAGCTATACATGTATAATTAGTTGAGTTTCTGCTGTTGTAAAGAAGTAATCATTTTTAATTCAGCTTATTGTATATTTGTGAAGTGTTTAAAGCTGAAAACTATTAAATGAGTTTGTCAGTATTTGCAAGGAAGAAATTAAAATTTATTACAATTTCTTTCACAATTTAGACTTTGCAGAATTTATTCAGTTTTTGTCAGGATGATGATTTGGGGGATAAAAGATTTCATCTTTGACAATTATGTTGAGTGATCTTTATCCTACAGATTGCTTCTGTGAGATATTGTATAGCTAGCTTTAAATTGAACATTGTATATTTTCTACAGGAGATTTAAATAAACAATCCAAGGCACTACTAAGTGAAGGATCAGTTACTCTTCAGGCTGAAGAACTGGAGACTCTTTCTCAAGTGGATGAAAATGATGTGACATTAACTGCCAATAAAGGCAAAACAGAGGTATCCTAAGCCTGTTATAAAGGAAAGCTAAAACCACATCACTTCTTGTCTAAGATCAAGAGAGGGTCACGTGAGAAAAATATATGCAGTATATAACATGGTTGGCAGTTATTTTTGGATTTAATTTTATTATGTGTTCTTTAAATTTTTTGAAACATTTTATCAATATATAAAAAGAAAAGTTTATAAAAACAAACTTGCATTCAGTGAGTTATCATAACTTGTGTACCCGTGCACATCCCAGATCAAGAAAGAGAATTGCCAACAGCTTGGAAACCATTTTTTTTTTTTAGATTTTATTGATTTTAGAAAGAGCAGAGACAGAGAAAGGAGGGAGAGGAGCGGAAAGCATCAACTCATAGTGGTTGCCTTTAGTGGTTGCCGTTTGTATGTGCCTTGATGGGGCGAACCTGGGGATTCAAACAGGAGACCTCAAGGTCTGCGCTTTATCCACTGCACCACCACAGGTCAGGCTTAGAAACCGTTTTTGGGGAATTTTGTTTGTTTTTGCTACTCTTAAACACTACTTTCTCCTGTCTGACCTCAGCACTGTATTAATTTTCTGTTTTAGAACCTTATATACAAGTAATCATGTAGCATGTATTTTTTGTTTGTTTTGCACTTATGTTTACTAGATGCAACTCTTATAATAGGTTACTTTCATTACTCAGTAGTATTCTGTTACATGAATGTTTTCCACTTAATATATATTCATTCTACTGTTGATGGACATTGGGATCTATCTTATATCTATGTCAATGTGACATTTAAAATATTATAGCTTTATAATAAGGTGTGATATTTAATAGGATAAGTTCTCTTATGTTTCTTTAAAGGTATCTTGGCTGTTTTGGGCCCTTTGAATTTATATATATATAAAATTTTTATATATAAATTTATATATATTAAATTATTTTTCCTTTAATTTTTTTTTTCTGTATATATTTTAAAATTAAATTGTCACCTTCCACAAACCAACCAACCAGCAACCCTGTTGGGCTTTTAGTTGGGATTGCATTTAATCTATAGAACAGTAAAATTGACATCTTTATAATATTGAATCTTCTAATCAATGAAAATTATACATCTTCCCATATAGGTTTTAATTTCTCTCTGGATTTTATGATCATTTTATGTAAAGATTTTTATACATTTTTTAATTAATTTCTTCTTAAGTTTTTAAAACATTTTAATATTTTCCTTGAAACTTCACTTTCCATTTGTTGTAGCTAAACAAATGCATTTTTAAGATAATATTCACCTTATATTCAGCAACTGTTCTAAATTTACTATTAACTCTAATGTCTGTAGATTATTTGGATTTTTCTATATATGTAGTTATAGAATCTGAGAATAGCAGTTTTATTCCTAATTCTTGTATCTTCATTTTCTTGTCTTGCTTTACTTGACTGCATCTTGGAACTATATTGAAGAGAAGTTATGCCTGACCTGGTAGTGGTGCAGTGGATAGAGTGTTGACCTGGGACGCTGAGGACCCAGGCTCAAAAGCTGAGGTTATCAGCTTGAGTGCAGGCTCATCCAGCTTGAGCATAGGCTCACCTGGTTGAGTGTGGGGTTGCCAGCTTGAGCATGGGATCATAGACACGAGCCTATAGGTCACTGGCTTGATGCTCAAGGTTGCTGGCTTGTTCTTCATCCCAATATCAAAGTGATGTTTCTCTGTCCAAACACCACCCCTTTTATTCAACCAGTGGACCAAGGGGTTATAGAAGCTTTTAAGGCTTACTACCTGAGGAGGGTCCTGTGCTGAGGCTATTGCTACAACTGAGGGAGACGAGACACTGTTGCAGTTTTGGAAGGCTTACAATATCGGGAACCTTGATTGGGCTTCACGTAATGTCCCCAAGAAGAGTATTAATGGCATTTGAAAGAAGACACTGAAGAGGTTCATCCAAGACTTTGAAAGATTTTTCCAAGGATGAGGAGATAGCTGTGGTTGAGATGGCAAACAACTTTAACCTGGGTGTGAATGAGGACACTGAGGAGCTCCTAGAGGTGGTTCCTGGGAAACTGACTAAAGAGGCGTTGTTGGAAGAGCAACAGCAATGTGTAGCTGAAGAAGAAGCAAGAGAAAAGAAAACCAAAGAAAAAGAAGAACCCCCAAGAAAATTCACAGTGAAAGGTTTAACAGAAGCTTTTAAAGTCTTCCAACAAGTTCCTTATAAAGGTTGAAGACATGGCCCTGGCTGGGTAACTCAGAGTGTTGTCCCAATACACCAAGGTTGCGAATTTGGTTCCATGGTAAGGGCACACAAAAAGAAAACTAAACCTGACTGGTGGTGGCACAGTAGATAGAGCATCAGTCTGGGATGCTGAGGTTACAGATTCAAAGCCCTGGGATCACCAACTTGGGTGTGAGCTCATTGGCTTGAATGTGTGTGTGTGTGTGGGGGGGGTACTAGCTTGAGCAAGAGGTTACTGGCTTGGCTTAAGCCCCCCCCCCCCAATCAAGGCATGTATGAATGAGAAGGAATCAGTGAACAACTAAAGTGGAGCAACTATGAGTTGATACTTCTCATCTCTCTCCTCCCTCTCTCTCATCCTCTCCAGTTCCTGTCTCCATTGGCCTTTTTCCCTCCCTCCCTCCCTCCCTCTCTCCCTCCTCCCACTCCCTCTTTCCTCTCTCTCAAAAAAAAGAAGAAAAAGAAATAAAAAAAGGGTTGAAAACATGGGCCCCCAACAGCAAAAAGTTTTCATTAATAGAAAGGAATGATTATGGTACATTATCTGCTTAAAAGCAGCAGATCTATGATGGAAAGAAGGAACAAACCAAGCAAACCACCAAGTACACATTTCTGAAAAGACTTACACCTCAAGAAGAGCCTCGGGCAGGTCCTCCCAAGCAGTATTCCAGAAGAAGGCATTATTATCATAGGAGATGACAGCTTTATGCACGTTACCGCCCCTGTAGACATTCCAGTGGGACAAGATGTGGAGGTGGAGGACAGTGATATTGATGGTCCTGACCATGTGTGGGCCTAGGCTGACATGTGTGTTTGTGTCTTTGTTTTTAACAAAAAAGTTTAAAAAATACAAAAAAATATTTTGTACAGCTATACAATGTTTTAAGCTAAGTGTTATTACAAAAGAGTTGAAAAGTTTAAAAGAAAAAGTTTATAGAGTAAAAAAGTTAGAGTAAGCTTATAAATTTAGTGTTGCTTAAGTATACAGTGTTTATAAAGTCTATAGTAGTGTACAGTAATGTCCTTTTCCTTTACCCAGAACAACTTCTAGTCCTGCAAGCTCCATTCATGGCAAGTGTCCTTCACAAGTGTACAATTATTTTCCTTTATACTGTATTTTTACTGTACATTTTCTGTTAGATAAGTTTAGATACATAAATGCTTACCGTTGTGTTACAGTTCCCTATTGTATTAAGTAGTTCTTTTATTTTTTATTTTTTATTTTATTCATTTTAGAGAGGAGATCCAGAGTGTGAGAGAGAGAGAGAGAGAAAGAGAGAAAGGGGGGAGGAGCTGGAAGCATCAACTCCCATATGTGCCTTGACCAGACCAGTACAGGGTTTTGAACTGGCGACCTCAGTGTTCCCAGGTCGACGCTTTATCCACTGCGCTACCACAGGTCAGGCTGTATTAAGTAGTTCTTAAGAGATAGATACTAATTCTCATCACAAAAGAGAAACTTTTTTTTCTTTTCCCTTTGTTTTATCTATATGAGATGAAGGATGTTAACCTATTATGGGAATCATTTAATATGTGCAAATCAGACCATCATACTGTACATCTTAATCTTGATGTGTGTCAGTTGTTTCTCCATAGAACTGAAAAAAATTTCGAGGCTATCTTTTTAGGTACATACAAATTAGAATTGTTCTCTTCTGGTGAACTAGACTTTTTATTATCGTGCACAACGCCCCTTGTCTCTAATTATGCTTTATGCCTTAAGTTTAGTCTGATGTTAATGTAGTTAACAGTAGCTTTCTGTAGTTGGTGTTCGCAAATTATATCTACTATATTTACAACCTTTCTATGTCCTTATATCTTAACTGCTGCTCTTATAAGAATAAGGAGTTGGGTTTTATTTTTCAGCCTGTTCCACAGGCTTTCTTTTCACTTATTTTTAATGGAATTGCCAGTATATGGGGGTTTGGATATGCTCTCTTTATTCACTTTTTGTTTCATCTAGACTTTATTTTTGGGTGGGATTTTTAATTTTTTCTGAATTAAGTATTTTATATTATTCCAAGTTTTTCCCTCTAATTTGGTAATTACATGTCTTTTCCTGTTACTTTAGTGATCACCCAAGAAATAACAACTTGTTTTCTTGACTTATTAATATTCAATAAAAATTGGGGTGAGATTTATTATTTTTTTACCTCTTTCTTGACATTACAGAGACCTAAAAGCATTCATTTTTACTGTCTTCCAGTCTTATAAACTACTCTTATTTTATATTTTATGAACCCCATAAACCATTTTGATGATGGTGGTAATTACATTTATTACAACCACTATGCCTTTCTGACTTTCCATCTGAGATTTTTCTTTTGCTGCATAATGCCCTTATAATTTCTTTTAGTAAGGGTCTGCTGATGATGATTCTATTTTTGTTGCTCTATAAATATCTTTATTTCACCTTCATTTTTTATGTATATTGTTTAGTATAGATTTTCAAGTGAGAAGCAACTTTAGCAATTTGAATATATTATTTTATATCATTTCACTTTAAAAGTTTGCTGTCGATATTATTGTTAACCTTGTTAAAGGTAATATATGTTATCTCTGACTATTAAATTTTTCTCTTTGTTTCTGTTTTACTACGATGCTTTGTTTTATCCTCCTTAAGATTCATAGGCCTTCTTAACTCTTGTGTTGTTGACTTTAACAAATTTTAGAAAATTCTCTGCCACTATCTCTTTTAAATACAACTGTTGTTCCATTTGTGAGTTCAGTTACAACTTAGTTGAACTTACTCAGAGTATACCTTTTTTCTATCACTATCTTTTTGTTCTTTTGCGCATCTTCCATTAACTTTCTCTTTCATGGTTCATTCTGGATATTTTCTTCAGATTTCTCTTTCAAGTCTGATTATTTTTTCAGTTGTGTCCAGTTCACTGTTAAGCCTATCCATTGAGTTCTTAATTTGTTATGGTCTTTTTCTTCAAAGATTTTATTTATTCGTTTTAGAGTGAAGGGAGAGGTGGGAGGAGAGAAAGAGAGAGAGAAGAGGGGAGGAGCAGGAAGCCTCAAGACACTTACATATGCCCTGACAAGGCAAGCCCAGGGTTTCAAACCGGTAACCTCAATGTTCCAGGTCGAGGCCTTTATCCACTGCACCACCACAAATCAGGCCCGGTGTTTTTCAATTATAGAATTTACATTTAGTTATGTCTTTATAATTTCTAGTCCTCCACTAGAATCTCAGTGTTGTCTTTTATTTCCTTAATTATGTTTTAGATTTTATGTCGTAGATGTTTATTTTAGGTGTAGATGTGTTTTGGATTCTGATGACTATTTTCTGGATTCCCCACAGGTCTGTTTCTCTTGGATTTGGGCTACATTATTTTGGAACATCATGTGTCCTTCATTGATTGAGGGGCAATTTTTACAGGGAAAGTTGATGAAACAATTGGAGGTCATGGGAGATAGTATCTTCCAGACAGGATTTATGTTTGCTTCTAGGGAAGTAAAGAACTATCATTGTCAGATCACTTCAATCCAGTTTTCTGAGATTGAGCTGATTAGAGCTGAAACTCATTTCTTAGGAAGGCCAGTCTAATTTTGGTTTACCTTTAATCTTAGGGTATAGCCCTTTGTGGTCTCTTCCTAAAGAATGATGTTTACCAGGGCCACCACCTACCATAATTGGCAGATTCTGAACTGAGGTTTTATACCCTTACTCCCATGAGAACAGCTTTGCTTAGCTTCTGGAAGTTTTATCAGCTGCCTCTTGGAGCAGCAGATCCCCTAGGGAAAAGCAACTACATTGATGGGTTTCACCTCTTCTCTTGAGTTTTGATCTCATAGTTTTTTATTCTTTTTATAAGCTCTCCAGTGTCTTTTAAGGGATGTCTTTGGATATGCTCTGCAGTTCTAATTGCTCTTAGCAAGAGCTGGTTTACATTACTTAGTCTACTATTACTGGAGGCAGAAGTCTTAACTTGCATTTTTGAACATTAAATAAGTTTACTTTGGTTCCATTTAGTTTCTTACCTGTGATTCCTATATATGTCTTGCCTATAAATAATTCTAACAATTTAATGAAATTACCAACAACTATACTTGGCAGTCACAATGGCACAGTGGCTTCTCAATCTTATTATTTTGAAGTTTTGGTTTCAAATTATTGTCTGATTCAGTTTGTGCATCTCTTTTACCCTTGAAGATTACTTTTTAACAATGATAATCCGATTATATAAGTAACCCAGTACTCAACAATTAAAGTTGATAACAGCTATCTTATTTCTTTAGGATATTTAATTATTGTTATACTATTCTTTCTGCTCTTAAATCTTGTGTAGCATTTATGAATAAAGATCAAACTTATATATACCTGTCTATGGACATGAGGTAAATTTATCTGATGTAAATTTTCTCATTTCTAGGACACTTTCTTCATGAACAGCAAACCCCAAAGATACAAAGGCAAGCTACCAGATGGTGGCGATTCTGTACTTAGGATAAGCACCATTGCTTCAGCTATAGCAAATGCATCAGTGAGTACTGATCCTTCCCAACTTGCTGACATGATCAAGGCACTTTCTAATAAAACCAGAGAGAAGAACCTTCAGGAAGTTGATAAACAAAATGACTCTCCCATTGTGTTTCATTTCTTAGCTAATGATTTAGAAAAAAGTACTGGATCCAATGCATTTGATATGGAGAAATACCTTAAAAAAACAGAAGTTAGTAGATGTGAAGGTGGACTGGAAAACATTTCAGGACCTGGTGTGTCTGCTGTTTGGGATTTGTCTTTGCCAAGAGAACGGACTACACAAGACATCCATACAGCGGACTTAGGTGCTACCAGCCTAAGTGTAAGGAAACCAGAAGAAGATGCAGCAGCTATTTTTTATGGTGAAAATGGAGAGTGCGAAAACCAAGAATCATTTAGAACAACATCTTCAAATTCAATTCTTACAAATATAAGAGAGAGTGAGAGTGCACTAAGTGATGTGAAGACATGTTCTATTAACAAATTACCAGATACTGATAACAGTGAAAAAAGCACCTCAGTATTCATTCCAACATCTAATAGTTATTCATTAGTAAAGAGCCCCAGAATAGCATCCATTTGGCTGTCAGAAGAGTGTGAGGAAATGCAAAATAATAGAGAAAATCAGAGGCAAAATGAATATGTTAGTGAAACAAGTAGCAGCGAAAAGCATGTGACTTTTGGAAAACATTTCTTAATTTCACCTAAAAATGTTGGTGAGTATCAGAATAATTTATTACATTCACAAAATTATGCAGAGTGGATTTTTTTCCTTCCCGTTCTCATCAGAAATCACACCTTTTTGATAGATTTGAAAAATCCTTCTGAGCTTGGTGGACATATTTTAGAAGATGACCAGGATAGCTTCAGACCTTCTGCTTCTCCACTGAGTCATTCTTCTCCTAGTGAAATTTCTGGAACAAGTATATCAGGGTAAGTGCTTACCGTTTTTTTTTAGTATTAAAAATACATGCTTAGTACAAGAAGGTTGGAAAAAAGTGTACATAAGAAAATTATAGGTTCATCGCAACATCATCATTATACATATTTTGTTAATTTCATTCAAGCCATTTTTTGTGCAGATTTTTATCTTGTTATGTTTATCGCTTATAATAATCCCCTGTATTTAAAAGAAAATTAGTAATGTTACAGACAGATTGTGTAATGAATCTGCAGTTATTTACATGCCTCTGATGGATGCAGGTGGAAACTTACTATACTGTCTCTGCTATTTTAGTAATGTGGAGATGAATGAATTTGCTCATAATTTTTGTTCTGTGTTTTTGACTGATTTCCTTAGGGTAGATAATCTAGAAGTGAAATTACCAGGTTGGGAATATTTGAAGGCTCTTCTCTTCTGTTAGCAAATTATTTCTAGAAGAGATCTTAAAACCTTGCTTCCTTACTTTCTCTGTGTGATAAGAGTGTCAATCTCACTGTTTTCTTATCAGCATTTTAAATAACGTAATTTTGGATTTTTAATCTAACGTAATATTTGCGTTTTTCATACCAGTAAGATTGGTAAATGCTTTTTAAAGAGAGAATAAGAGACCCTGGCCGGTTTACTCAGTGATAGAGCATTGGCCTAGCGTGTGGAAGTCCCAGGTTCGATTCCTGGTCAGGGCACACAGGAGAAGCACCCAACTGCTTCTCCACCCTTACCCCTCTCCTTTCTCTCTGTCTCTCTCTTCCTCTTCCATAGCCAGTGCTCCGTTGCAGCAAAGTTGGCCCAGACGCTGAGGACGGTTCCATGGCCTTCACCTCAGGCGCTAGAATGGCTCCAGCTGCAAAGGAGCAACGCCCCAGATGGGCAGAGCATCGCCCCCTGGTGGGCATGCCTGGTTGATCTCGGTCAGGCACATGTGGGAGTCTGTCTGACTGCCTCCCGGCTTCTAACTTCGGGAAAAGTACAAAAAAAATAATAAAAATAAAGAGAGAATAAGAATTTTATTTTGCAGGTTTTAGGATAACCTTCAAGTTATAAGAACTTTTTAAAACTTAAGTTTTTGAAAAGGCAGTAAGTAAACATTCAAAAATTATGCACATATATAGGAATATGTCAGTGTGTATGTGTATATAATTTTTGAACAGTGTAAATGTATTGCTTTATCAAATATATTACATGTGTATCCATGGGTAAATGCACATATGCATGTGGCATATCCTTTCATTATGCTGTTCTCATTTGCTTAGTTCAGTAGTACCCTTACCAGAGGACTGCTGTTAGTTTCTTGGGTATTCTTTTGGAGTTTCTTTATGTATTTATGAGCAAATATGAATATGTATGTATTCTTATTATCTTCCCTTTTTATGCTTGATTTAAGGTCCTTTACACACTTAATTTTTGCTATACAAGGTTATTTATTACAGCTTTATCTGTATTCTAGTCATTTAGGACATGTGAAAATATATCAACAGGATAAATTCCTGGAGATGTTTGTTGGGTCAGTGAGTATATACATTTGTGTTCATATTTAAGTTAGTAGAACCACTAATAAAGATTGCATTAAATTAAGTTTCCAATAGTTTAGTAGAGGGTCTGTTTTCCCATAGCCTTACCAACAGATTATCAAATTTTTTGATTGTTGAAAATATGATAGGTGAAAAAAAGTATTTGAATATAACTTTAATTCATAATTTTTGTGTGATGATGAGCATTTTTTTGACAGATTCAGAGAGAGGGACAGATAGGGACAGACAGAAAGGGAGAGAAATGAGAAGCATCTCATCTCAGTTCTTCATTGCAGTTCCTTAGTTGTTCATTATTACTTTCCCATATGTGCCTTGATGGGAGGGGGTGTTTTAGCAGAGCAAGTGACCCCTTGCTCAAGCCAACGACCTTTGGGCTCAAGCCAATGACGATGACTATGATCCCATGCTCAAGCTAGCGACCCTGTGCTCAAGCTGGCGACCTCAGGATTTTGAACCTGGGTCCTCTGTGTCCCAGTCTGATGCTCTATCCACTGTGCCATAGCCTGGTCAGGCAAGCATCTTTTTTATATTTATATATTTTTTCCTATCAAATAGTTACCATGTTTGTTGCCTGTTTTTCTCATGGACTGTTAGTCTTTTTTTGCCATTTCTAGGAGTGCATGAAGTACTAGGGGAGAACAAGTCTTTACTTGTGATATAAACTATAGCTCCTAGTTTAAAAAAATTTTTTTATTCTATTTTCTGCCATATAGAAAGTTCATTGGGCCTGGCCAGTTGGCTCAATGGTAGAGTGTCTGCCCAGCATGTAGAAGTTCTGGGTTAAATTCCCGGTCGGGACACACAGAAGAAGTGACCATCTGCTTCTCCACCGCTCCCTCCTCCCCACCTCTCTCTTTTCCCCTTCTCCTCCTGCTGCCATGGCTTGATTGATTAGAACAAATTGACCCTGGGCAGTGAGTATGGCTCAGTGGAGCCTCTGCCTCAGCTGCTAAAAATAGCTCAGTTGATGAGCATGGTCCCAGATGGTCAGAGCATTGCCAATAGGGGGCTTGCCAGGTGGATCCTGGTCAGGGTGCATGCTGGAGTCTGTCTCTCTGTCTTCCTTCCTCTCACTTTAAAAAAAAAACAAAACAGTTGTTTAAGCCCTGGCCGATTGGCTTGGTGGTAGAGCATTGGCCCAGTCTGTGGAAGTACCGGGTTCGATTCTAGCCAGGGAACATAGAAGCGCCCATCTGCTTTTTCACCCTTCCCCCTCTCCTTTCTCTCTATCTCTCTCTTCCCCTTCTGCAGCCAAGTCTTCATTGGAGCAAAAGTTGTCCCTGAGCACTGAATATGGCTCCATGATCTCTGCCTCAGGTGCTAGAATGCCTCAGGTTGCAACAGAGCAACGCCCCTGATGGGTGGGTGGAACATCGCCCCCTAGTGGACTTGCTGGTGGATCCTGTTCGGGTGCATGTGGGAGTCTGTCTGTCTGCCTCCCCGCTTCTCACTCCAGAAAAATAAAAAGTATTTATGAATTTTTATATATAAAGGCTCTTTTGTTTCTATATTGAAATATTTTTAATAAACAGAAAAATTTACCTAAACAGTGAAATTATGAAAAATGTTTAATATTTTGAAAAATTGAAATTATATTTTATTTCAGTTACCAGTTGTTTTCCCCAGTTGCCATTGAAGTTTTGCATGTTCATCTGAAATGGTATGGGGTAAGCCAGAGTTAGATATGAAGAGCTTAATTCTTTCCTGTTTCAATAGCGCCTAGATGCCTCAATTTGAAACAGTTTTTCATATACACAACAACTTCTTAAATAAGTTTATTTCATATTTTAAAGGAATTAGAAGTCACCAATCCTAACCAAATTTGAAGATCATCTTACTTTCTCGATCATCTTACTTTCTCATCCAACAGGTTTTCTCCTTCCTCTCTACTAGTATTTGCCTATAAAATTATCTAATGATTATCTTTGTATTGTTAATAAATATACTTCTGTTTCAAAGGCTTGCTTTGCCAGCTTGTAAGTGGTATTCTTTGATTCCCAACTGTATTAGTTTGCCAATGGCTGCAATAGTGAAGTACCACAAACTGGGTGGTTTAAAATAACAGAAATTTATTGTTATATGTGTAGGCTAGGTGTCTAGGATCAAGTTCTCTTTGAAGGGTTTAGGGGAGGATCCTTACTCACCTCTTTGAGCTTCTGGTAGCCTTAGGTTTTTATTGGCTTGTAAAGCATCACACTAACCACTGCCTCTGTAATCACTTGTCTTTCTATTGTCCAAATTTTTCTTATCTTATAAGGACATCATTCACACTGGGCTGAGGACCCAGCCTACTCTATTATGACCTCATCTTAACTAATTAAATATGCAATGACTCTATTTCCAAATAAAGTCACATTCTGAGGCACTGGGGATTTGGACTTCAACATATCTTTGTGGGGGATACATCTCAACCCATACCATTTATTACCAATGAGACAATTAGTGAACTTATTTTCATGTTCTTTCCTTTTTCCCTTTCCACTTTTGTGTGTGTGTGACAGAGACAGAGAGAGGGACAGATAGGGATAGATAGACAGGAAGGGAGAGAGATGAGAAGCATTAATTCTTTGTTGTGGCCCTTAGTTGTTCATTGGTTGCTTTCTCATATGTGCCTTGACTTGGGGGCTACAGAAGACTGAGTGACCCCGTGCTCAAGCCAGCAACCTTGAGCTCAAGCTGGCGACCTCGGGATCTCAAGCCTGGGTCCTCTGCATCCCATTTTGACGCTCCATCCACTGCGCCACTGCCTGGTCAGGCAATCCTCGTACTTTTTATTGTGGTAAAAGGGTTTGATTCTGTTTGCTACCAGCTCATATTTTATTAAGTTTTTCTTTTATATTCATGGTGAAATGTTGGTCAGAATTTTTATTCACTGGCAACATTTTTTTTTAGTGAGTATACTTTATCTGATAAGTTTTGCTGCTCATTAGCATCTCTGCTCGCTGGTTTTCCATCTTCTAAGCTCATTTCCAACAGTGTCACCAAGCTGATTTAGAGCTTCTAATTCCAGAACTACCTTTGAGTCTCACTGTGGCCGGCACTTGCAATTTTCGGATTCTTTTGAAATCTGATGTCTCAACTGAAATGTCTCTCTTTTTCTTTCTGTATGTTCTTACAGTTCACTTCTCATTACTTGCGGTTATGTAACCTGAATGTATTTGTTCTTTTTCACTAAAGGAGCCAGAGTAATAATACAACACATTACCAGTAACCCAGAATGTTTTTTATGCTGTGACATGGCATCTATATGAATATGTATGCATGTACATATATGTATATAGGAAACTCAGGTCATCTTGTCTGTAGGGCACATAAGGAGCAATAGATACAATAAAATTAAAAATTTGGAAACAAAAGTCCCATGTCATGCAGTAGCTAAAATAGACCTGAAACAGTTTGGATAATATTTTGTCTCCATTGGTTAGAAATTCACTAACTGGTATCTTGTCAATAGTGTCTTGATTCAGGACTTTTTCTACATCTAAATTCAAAATAGGATTCTCTCTGTGTCCACTGCCCAGCCAAGTAGTCTGAACTTTGCGAAAAATGCTGGGGTCAGTTTAGTCAAATTAAGGGCTTTTCATTGGGTGCAGCACTGTTTTCAAAGATGGCTACTGGGACAATATATCTTATTTAGTGTGACTTAGCTGCATCTCAGGAATTGCATTCTGTTTCCCCTTTCTTTGAATCAAACTGGACTGGCCCTGTAATGGGTATTGACTAATAAGATCTGGCATGTGTATTAAGTAGATATGGGATCTTGTTATTAAAGCTCTCAAATCTTTATTTATATGTACATATATATGTGTGTGTATATATGTATATACATATATATATGTATGTATATATACATGTGTGTGTGTGTACACACACACACACACATATATATATATATGTACACACACACACACACTTAATATCGTACGAACATCTTTCTTAGCCAGAGGACAGTATTCTTAGGCATTATGGCTTAAGTGTTTCATTGTGTGTTTGCCATAATTTCTATTGCCTAGTTCCTCTTTTAGCAGAGTCTTTATACTTAGTGTTTTTTTCCTTAGGATAAACCTGTAGGTATAGAATACCTGAGTCAAAGGGATTTGATATGCATTGCTGAATTGCTCAGCCAAATGTACTGCTATATTCCTCTCCGTAGTTTGACTGTTTCCATTTCCTTGCAGTTCTCTACATGATTACTTTTTGTAATCTTTGCTCTTTGAGGGCAGAAATTTTTAATGCTGTGCTCTTCATTGCTCTATATCAGGTGTTCAGTAAATTTTTACTGAATGAATGACTAATTCTGTCATGTGACTGTATATGGAATTTATTAATGAAAATGCTATAACATTTTTCTTTTGCAGTAGCTTACCAGATACTTCATTCAGTAGAAATACAATTTATAATTTTAGATGATTAAGGGTAAAGGAAATGAATCTAGTTGATTTATTATATAGGGGTGGGCAAAACTAGGTTTAGAGTTGTAATACAAATATACAAAAATGAGCATATACTAATACAAGAATAAACTCTGTTTTGTGTACTCACAACTATAAAGCTACTTTTCCCGCATCCTATACATTGCCGCTGGAGCAGAGACTAGATTAACAAGATGGTAAACAAAGCAGAATTGGCTTTTCCTACTAATGGACAACTGCAATCACGAGGTATTCTCTCTTTCAGGTGTGCTTTAGAACCTTTTGGCCTGGCAGCTCATCAGAAGCCCCCCTGTGAGAGTGAGTTGTCTCAGTTGATATGTCCACAGGCTAGTGTGAGCAGGCTGACTTACGTTTCTGAGCAAGAGAGCACCTGTCCCACCTTGGCCTCAGATCATGGCCTTGAGGGCCACAAGGTGGGGAACACTTTTATTATTTCTTTAGTAAGGTTTCTGGGTCTAAAGTGTTACTCATGTAGGGATCAGACTGAAGTTCTGGCCTATATACTTTTTGTTGCTATTTTATCTTTAAAAGGGCGGGTGGATAGGATAGAAGGGAGAGAGGGAGGGAGGAGGTGCAGAAAGAGAAAGAGAGGAGACTCAAACAGCCACTCATATTGGATAGGCTCTAGAGGTACAAATATTTTAGTATCTGCCCTCAAAAAGTTCTCAGTCTGGCTCTGGCCGGTTGGCTCAGCGGTAGAGCATCGGCCCTGCGTGTGGAAGTCCCAGGTTTGATTCCTGGTCAGGGCACACAGGAAAAACACCCATTTGTTTCTCCACCCTTCCCCCTTTCCTTTCTTTCTTTCTCTCCCTCTCCTATAGCCAAGGCTCCATGGCAGCAAAGTTGGCCCAGTAGCTTAGGATCACTCCATGACCTCCGCTTCAGGCGCTGGAATGGTTTTAATTGTAGCGGAGTAACACCCCAGAGGGGCTGAGCATTGCCCCCTGGTAGGCTTGTTGGGTGGATCCTGGTCAGGTGCATACGGGAGTCTGTCTGTCTGCCTCTCCTGTCTGTCCGCTTCTCACTTCGGATATATATAAAAAAAAGTTCTCAATCTGATGGAGGACATGTACAAGACAGTACTGTGTAACAAAATGCACTGTGATAGACCTATGCTATGGGTATGCAGAAGGAGGTAACTAACCATATGACTAAGGTGTCAGTGGAAAGACTAGTTATGTATTAAAGCCATATTTTTCAGAACTACTTGGAATTAGGAAAGAAGCAGACAGACCAATGGTGAAGACATGGAATTATAAATATAGACTGCATTTTAGGGACTCCCAAGAAGTTTGGAATGGCTGCAGTGAGTCATGTACTTGGGAAAAAGAGAAGAGGCCAAACCAAGAGGAGTCTTAGATGCGAAATTTGTGAGTTTGAAGGTTCTTAAGCAGAACACTGACAGGATCTGTGTTCATGTTTTCAAAGCTCATTGCAGTAGCAGTTTGGAGGAGGCATTGATAGGGGAAAGATGAGAACCAGGAGGACTGACACAAGGCTGCTATAGTCAGTCAGGTAAAAGACAGTGCAGGCTTGAACTAAGGTCGTGACAGTGAGGATGAAAGAGAAGCGGATCTGAGAGATTTAGGTGTCAGCATATTATCTGTATATATGTGTTTTGTGAATGTGACAATATTCAGTATTTTTATGAGCTGAGTATGACTGTTGTGAATATGCAATGCAGGCCTCTTCCACCAAGCTATTGATAAATATATCCACTAAACATAACATCATGTTGGACAAACCAGAATACCATTTCATTGAAAGCTGTTTTTTAGATGCTGTTGGGTCTCTGTTCTTAGCATAGTGATTAAGAGCTGAATTAGGGAGTCAGATGGTTACACTCTCCCCAAGCCTGTTCTTCATATGTAAGCAGGGACAGGGATGTGAGGACAGGGCTTGACATCAAGAATTTACTACTGAATACGTATTGGTTCTTGTTATTTATCTTTACAGACTGATGAGTGGATGTATGGATAATTGGCAAATAATTTGTTACTCAATGTCTGTGTTTCTAAAACTTTGGTTCAGAGTAAATTTTCAAACCAAATACCAAAAATAATCAGTGAGGGTTAAGTGCATCTTAATTTGTGTGTAATGTTTGCAGATGTCACCCCTAAGGTTATACATTATAAAGAAGTGACTGTGTGAACATTGACTATGTCTATTACTTCATACTTAAGAAAACAAACCCACAAAAGTTTAGATATTGGAAAAGACTTTGGTGCTCATAAAAATTAGCATTTTTGGCCCTGGCTGGTTGGGTCAGTGGAAGCATTGGCCCAGGATGCGGAAGTCCTGGGTTCAATCCCCAGTCAGACCACATATGAGAAGCAACCATCTGCTTCTCTCCCTTTTCGTCTCCTCCTTCTCTCTTCCCTTCATGCAGCCAGTGGCTTGATTGGTTCAAGCGTCAACCCCAGACTATGTTTGCTAAGTGGATCCTGGTCAGGGTGAATGCAGGAGTCCTGTCTATCTACTCTCCTCTCACTTAAAAAAAAAAAAAAATTAGCATTTTCTTTTTTTTATTAAGTGAGAGGCGGGGAGGCAAAGAGACAGACTCTTGCATATGCCCTAACTAGGATTCACTCAGCAAGCCCCCTCCCGGTGATGTTCTGCCCATCTGGGGCTACTGCTCAGCAGCCAAGCTATTTTAGCGCTTAAGGGGAGGCCATGGAGCCATCTTCAGTGCTCATGGTCAACTCGCTCAAACCATTCAAGCCATGGCTTTGGGAAGAGAAGAGAGAAGGTGGGAGGGTGTGGAGGAGAAATAGGTGGTTGCTTCTCCTGTGCCCTCACTGGGAATCAAAAGGGAGTTCCACATGCCGGCTGACACTTTACCACTGAGCTAACCAGCCATGGCCAAAATTAGCATTTTTAAACCTTACAGCAGTATGGACAAATAATGGAAATGGAAAAGCCTTTGAGCTGGGTTTGCGTTGGTTCCTAACCTCATGTTGATGTCACTTTAAAGCTTTCTCATCCTACCCCTCATTTCATTTTTATTAATTTACTTAGATTTTTCTTGTACAGTTTAGAGGGGGAAATTTCTTAAATTTGTACAGAATTAGTTGTCTCTTTTCCTTTATATAAATTTTTTCAGAAATGTAATTGGTGTATACCTCCTCTTTAGACTCCTCATAATTATTTTTACAGAACGATGAATGCAACATTTTTTTAACTTAATTCTGCATTTTACAATTGCAAAACTATATTTTTGTGTGTAAGCCCACATTTTTTCAGATCTCTATTATATTATTTGAATTTATAATAATCTATGAATTAATTTTAAACATTTTTTTGTCAGACTCAGAATGATATCACCAGTGAGTTGAGCACCACAGTTACTCGAACCAGTCCAGTTTTATCCGAGGAACAGGCTGTGGAAAAGTTGAGAGAAAAAGGTCTATTTCAAAGTAAAGGCAAAGGAGTATTATCGTATATTATCCAGAAAAAGTCAGATTCAGAAAAAGTGACTGAAACAACTTCTCTTGGTAGCAAACCTGAAGATATAAAACCTAACTTGAAATTTAGTAAAGCTCTTTCCTCCAAAAGTGGAGATCTTTCAGAAACCACTGAGGAAGGTTTGACTACAAACTCCAGTGAATTGGACCAGATCAGCCTGGCTCATCTGAGCAAGTCAGGGCTCAAGCACCCAGGTATGTCAGCCATGCTACGCTTCTCTGTGCCACTGCAGTTATCTGTGAATGAAAGTGAGGCGACAATTTCTGAAGATCCATCAACTACCAACAGTGCATCGAGTGGCCAGATTTCTCGTCAGACAGCCTCTGGAAAGCAGTGTGCTCCTATTCCCAGCTCTGTGGTTTATGACTCTGCTCCTGAGATGCAGAGCGTGCCTGCCTCAGTTCCTACACTCTTGACTCGACATTCTTTGACCATAGCTCCCTTTGCCCAGCAGTATTTGGGAACACTACCTGCTACTGGAAATGTTGCTTTACCACAGTGTTATGCTGGTAGTACCACCACATTCTGTGGGCTTGCAGGAAACTGTTCTTACCCTGCTGTCACGAGAGAGCATGTACAGAATGCTGTGGCCATGGATATTTGTCTAGGACAGAATATCAACTCTGAATTGATGGGGACTTCTTCCCTTTGTAACCCATATTCTAATACCAGACATCAGAATATTCTAACTACAGCAAAAGCTTTTCCTGTGCGGTCCGTTGGTGCAAATTGCGGAACTGAACCATGGGATTCGGGAATGATGTCAGGATTTGGTGAGATGCTTTTTCTGTTATCGCCTGTTGTTGCTTGCTATAATTTAAAACTGAGTTTTTTCAAATGAAATTGTTTCAAGAAGATATGATAGGCCTGAATTTCTTTTAATTTTTTTCCTTTGTCCTGAATTTGGAACACAGTCTATACATATTTCTGGGCAAGGGTCCCTTAAGTGGCCTTAGAAAAACATGAAAACTGATGCAGGGGAGACTCCCAATACCTTTTGTCTTTCTGTCTCTGTTGTGTTGTGCACTTGTGTTCTTTTCTTTCAACTGGGAAATGTCCAGTTTAGAGTCTCCTTCCTGAAGGAGTGAGTCTCCTTCCAGCTTTTAAGTCTTAGTGGGTTACTGTTGTGGTAATGAGAGATAGCACCCTGGCACTCCTGTCTTTAGTAGATAAATTATGCCCTGATGCTCTTGGGGATGGTCACTCTGCTTTTTCTGACCCAGTATACACAGCCACTAGAGTGCTGTCTTCAAGGAGATTCCAGAATAACTGCTTAAGGATAGTGAAAAGACTGGTCATATTAAAAATCCAAGTTAGAGCTTCTGTCATTTCTTATTAGATTAGGCAATGGCTTATATATATGGGAGAAAAAAGGAAGAGATTAGTAGTAATATCTAAGAATTGATTAGCTATAAATTGTGAGTTTGATCAGTTTTAATTGTTTTTACTCCTTGGCTGGATTCAGCAGGAAAAAATTGTTGCCCAGCCTTTGCTGAGGCTTATGTAGTATTAAGGATACCTAAAGATCTGGGGCACTTTACACCATAGCTCTGGGTATAAAAAAGTAGTCTTCTATAAAAATTACTATTTAACTAGTTTTGCATTTAATCAAGTATTTGGTATAACTTGGAATTTTGACTCTGCTTTATCTTTACACAGGGTGTGTAAGAGTACCTGAGGAATTGAAATTTCCTCATGCTTGCTGTGTTGGTATTGCTTCACAAACCTACCTTAGTGTTCTTAATCCTACTACCCGCTGGCTGCAGGTCAGCATAGAGGTTCTCAGTGTTAGTATTAATGGTGACAAGGTAAGTTTTTTATTAACTTTCTCTTTTGACAAAGCAATTGTATTATGATTAATGCAGGAATTCTCCTTTGCATAAATAGTACTTCCTTTTATACTAGGAGTATGTCCCTCCCTTACACCATGCACAGAATTGTCAAATGGTATTTTTTTAGACTTTATTTATTCATTTTTTAGAGAGAGGAGAGAGAGAGAGAAAGAGAAGGGGGGGAGCAGAAAGCATCAACTCCCATAAATGCCTTGATCAGGCAAGCCTGGGGTTTTGAATCAGTGACCTCAGCATTCCAGGTCGACGCTTTTACCCACTGCTCCACCACAGATCAGGTGAATGGTATTGTTCTTGGTCCCTCTTTTGTTGTAGTACTTCTAGTGTAAGAGGTGAAATCTGAATCTGCTTCTCATTTTTCTTCCTGCTGTTACTATTTATTTATTAATTATTATACTTTGTTAGTTATTTATAAAATCATGTAGATACCCTTTAGTGCTGTTATTTAAACCCCTGAAAGCTCTTGAATTTCTGGTTTTGTTAAATGTGATTGACTATAAATTACTGTCATTTATCAATAAAACAAGTTAATCTTGGGGCCTACATCTTTTTAGTAAGTAGTCTTGTTGACTAATTTGTCAGATTATGTTCTTACATGATCTTTTGAGATAACTGGAAATGCAGTTTTAATGTTACCTTTTATAATGATGGTATCACGTGGTCAATAACAGCTCCTACAGTTCTAGAATCTAATCTGCTTTTATTATTGCAATGACCATTTGAATGTCGAAGTAGGAAGGGTAGGACAGCAGCTCCTGTTCTAGACTGTCCTGATTTTGCGATAGCTTCGTACAGACCAGTATTGGTGAATGGGTCTACTCTCCCCTATTATATTCTAGTAAAAGCCTTTATTTACCTGGTAAAATAAGACCGTCTCTACCCTGCCTCATCTTTTTTCCTAGCTTTTCCCCTCTGCTTTCATATCCTAAGACTAGATGAAAGGTAGGTATTTGAAGGAGGGGGTTGAGGATAGAAGCAGGTGAGATTGGAGGTCTTCTCTCGGGAAATGTAGGAAGTAGTGTTGTCTCTGAAAGTGGGAGCAGAAAAGAAGATCCCCATTATATTGAGAAGGGACAGTTTGGAGTGGATCATAATTAGACTTGGAAGCCTAACAGGAAATATTAAAGAGATGAGTCTAATAATCTTGCGTTACACCAGAATTAGGTCCTGGGGCCATGTGGAGGGCTGTAAAGTGCCATTTTCAAGGATAGTGTGGGTATCAATAGCTGTGTTTGGTTTAACATAGACTAGGGGCCATAAATTCAGCCTGTCTTCATAAGTCTTCATAAGTTTGACTGGTTGTATTTTACAGATAATGAATTATAATAAGACTTGGATATTTTGGAGAGGTAATAAATGTCTAGATTTGGTAGCTCAAGTGAATGGGAAAAGAGATCTTAAAAAGCTAGTTGATTCTATTTGATTTTCAATGTGAAGCCAATTTTTAAGAAATCATGTGGCTCTTTTTGTTTTTTAAGGTGGATATTTTAGCATATCCTTGTTTAGTTTTCAAGAATAAAGTCATCATAAGACCTCATGCCGCAGAAGACATAAAAGTACTTTTCATACCATCCAATCCTGGGATATTCAGATATATATTCAGTGTTGCTTCTTGGCCATTTACAGCAGATGCTGAGACAATAGTCCAAGCAGAAGCCTTGGCAAGCAGAGTCATTCTCACCGCTATTGCCGAGACCCCTGTGATTGAGGTAACTATTTGTAAACAGATCTTTTTTTATACCTGCCATTTTAATGAAGTCTGTTTAACCTTAAAAGTAGTATTTGGGAAAAAAGAATTTGTGAATAAATGTGCCACAAAGTTAATTTCCTGCTAAACATTGGTTCTTAATATCTTACATTCCAAAATTTTTGTTGTTTTATGGAAACACAGATATACATACTCAATCATTTTTAAAGCAAAGTATAGCTGTGTATAGCTTTGGTAATAGCATTAATCCTTATTTTCCAACTTATTTTCCTTTTATAATTTGCTGTTTACTTAAGAAAGGGCCATGTTATATTCTTTATTTTATATACCTGAAGATTATTTGTTAGGTAAAAAAGTTGCTATTCTGTAGTCATCTGTTTTCTGGAAATGAAAGAAATAAGTCCTAGCTAGTTGGGATAATGAAGCACTTACTGTATTATATGCATCTTTAAGACAGTGACTCTCAACCTTGGCTGCACATTGGAATACCACTGGGGTTTTAAGTACATCCTGAGTCCCACTCAGATCAATTAAATCAGATTGGGGGCTGAGGTGAGAAATGGCAGAGTATTAGTAATTTTTAAGTCTCATCAGATGATAACAAATTTCAGCCTTAGTTCACAAAGCTGTACAAAAGTGCCTGATCTTAATTGTGAATGAAATCAGAATATATTAAGAATGTGGGAAGATGAGATGAGGAGGGTACAAAACAAAGATGAGATGAGGAGGGTACAGAACAGCTCTACATGATAATTAAAAATTAGTTGATTCTTATATGTGACTTCAGTCTAACATGTTTGTTCAACCACACTTTACAGGTGTTAGTGAGCTCCTACTAAAGTTAACTTATTTTATAAGCTAAAACTGTGATTCTGCTTAGCTGTGCGGTGTGGGGAGTGAGGGAAAAGGTAGCTTTCCAAGGAAGGTGACGAGGATCATTCAGCATTTCTTTTCACAGTGTGTATGCCTTTCCTTACCTTTTCCCATGGAGAATGTGTAAAAACTTAGCTTCAAAATTTATTTTCTAGGGCTTCAAGGAGGAAGTAGAGTTTGTAGTTCTCATAAACTCTTTTTATTTTTGAATTTTTGTATAAGTGCCATTTTATGTGTTTTTTAATCATCTCTGCAATGATTGTCATTGACTTGGGCTGGGTTTTTCAGCTTTGGTAATGTTGACATTTTGGGATGGATTATTCTTTGTTGGGGTTGGGGGGTATCTTGTGCAGTGTTGGATTTTTAGCAACATCTCTGGTCCTCATTTTCCCCAGTTGTGACAAGCAAAAATGCCTCCAGACTTTACCAAATTACCCCCACTTGAGAACCAGTGTCATTAATTTTCTGCATTTCAATACATTCTACTATGCTAAGCTTCTGAACTCACCCTTAAACAGCTTACATTTTTGTAGCAGAATGAAAAATCACAACTAAGCAATATTTAAAGTTATCATTTCTTAAGTGGCTCACATAAGCTATAGTAGCAAAAGGCAGTGATTCCCAAACTTGTCTGCTCATTGGAATCTCCTGATGATCTTGAAAAATGACTGATGTCTGCGTCTAATCTACCCTCCAGATTATGATTTCATTGGTCTGGGTTTTGAGTCCAGCATACATATAAGCTTGGTAAACATTCATGTAAGGGATGGTTTCTTGAGGATGTAGAACTTGGAAGAATAATTGGGTCCTGAAGGACCACCAGGATTTGACTAGGGAACTATATTTCTCATGTGAGATGGCACAGAAATTCTGTACAGAGGCCATATCTGTAAAAACTATTGCATTGCTTTCTTAACTTGATAAAGGATGTTCAGGTCCCTAACACAAACATCATATTTTATAGTATACATGCTTTTATTTTGGCTATATACTACCAAATTGTTAATTTATATTCGCAAAAGAAATGTATGAGAGTTCCTATTATTGCTAACATTTGTTACTGTTAATGTAAAGTTTGCTTACTTCTTGGATGTCAAATATTGTTTTAGGTTGCATACTTGGATTACGAATGATGTTGAGTATCATTTTGTTTGTTACTTATTCTGGTTTCCCTTCTCTGAATTCCCTGTTTATATTTCTTGCCCATTTTTCTGTTGTTTTGAATGTCTACTAATTTTGGGGGGGAGGGGACAGAGAGAGGGACACATAGGGACAGACAGGAAGGGAGAGAGACGAGAAGCATAAATTCTACATTGTGGCTCCTTAGTCTTCTCAGTTGTTCATTGATTGCTTTCTACTATGTGCCTTGACTGGACGAGGAGGATACAGCAGAGTGAGTGACCCTTTGTTCAAGCCAGTGACCTTTGAGCTCAAGCCAGAGACCATAGGATCATGTTTATGATCCCAAGCTCAAGACAGCAACCTTGGGCAAGGTTTCTAACCTGGGTCCCCTGGGTCCCAGTTCGATGTTCTGTCCACTGTGCCACTGCCTGGTCAGGCAAATGTCTACTAATTTTTGTAGATGTTTCTTATATTGTGGAGTATAAATCTTTGCTAATAATTACACTGTTTATTTTCTCCTATTTCTTAGCTCTTCTTTTCAACTCTTTTATGCTTTTTTAATTTTTTTAACTTGGACTGAAATTTTAACTATAACACAGTCAGATAAGACCCTCTATTTTAAAAACAAAACAAGGTTTGTTTTTCCTCCACCAAAAAGGTATCCCTCAGAAAAGAAGTTGTTGCTTCAAATTCACTGCTTGAGAGTAATATGTTAGCCTGCTTTTTTCTTCAATGGGTATTAGTTTAGGGCATTCTGAAAAGTCACATACTTTTTTAAAAAAGAAAATATAACAGAGACTAAGAAATTTAACCAGACTTGGTAATTATTCCTGGTGGTTTAAAATGTTGGATGTTTGTCTTTTAAATATCACTTTAAGAAACAGTGCAGGGCCTGGCCGGTTGGCTCAGGTGTAGAGCATTGCGAGCATGTGGATGTTCTGTGTTTGATTTCTGGTCAGGGAGCAGAGGAGAAGCGCCCATCTGCTTCTCCACACCTCCCACTCTTGCTTCTCTCTCTCTCTCTCTCTCTCTCTCTCTCTCTCTCTCTCCCCCTCCTGTAGCCATGGCTCGATTGGAGCAAGTTGGCCCTGGACGCTGAAGGTGACTCCATGGCCTTGGCTTCAGGTGCTGGGAAGAGCCCAGTTGCTGATCAATGAAACAACGCCCCAGATGGTCAGAGCATCGCCCCTTAGTGGGCTTGCCAGTGTATCCCATTTGGAGCATGTGCAGGAATTTATCTCTGCTTCCCCTCCTTTCACTGAATTAAAAAAAGAGAAAGAAACAATGCAGTAAGTGGCTAGGTGGGGATATATTTTGGGGATAAATAAAAACAACTGCACTGTGTTTTATGAGTGAGTGTTCTGACTTGGAATACCTTTCAGTGATGGCATTGCATAAAGATTTAAAAATAGCCATAATATCAGTTTGAAAGCACATACAGACTAAGCTTTCTGGACTCATGAAGACAGCACAGAAAGTATCTCTAGTTATAAAGAAGTCACTAGTGTTGATAATCTATGTTTGAGTACAATTGTTTCCTTTTGTTTTTCTGTTTTTTAAGGTGAGAGGACTGAAGATAGTGAGGCAGACTCCCACATGTGCCCCAACTGGGATTAATCCAGCAACCTGTGTAGGGCTGATGCTTAAAATCAACCCAGCCGCTGGTTATGGGAAGGGAAGAGGGAGAGAAGGGGTGAATGAAAGGAGAGAAGCAGATGGTCAGTTCTCCTGTGTGCCCTGTCCAGGACTTGAACCCAGGACATCCATACGCCGGGCTAATGTTTATCTACTGAGCCACTTGCCAGGGCCAATGTTTCAGAATTAATATGCAGTAATTTTAATACAGTAATAATACTGTATTAGCATATTTTATGTATATGTACCAAAACCAGTGAATGTAGTCAGGTATTTGATGCACATTGCTAAAGATTTGTATATTAAAGTTGGCCAACAAGACTTTCTGGATCTTTTCTTTGGGAAGTTGGATTGTGCATTTTAAAGTACATTTTCTATTTCCTAAGAGTATTTCAGCTGCCTTCTTCCATCTCCTCCCAACTCTGTAGTGAATGTTGGTTCGAGAGGGAGAGGGGAAAGAGATTTGGTATTCTGTGTTCAGTTTTTGTTAATGTTTCTTGTGTGCTTAAAAAGAATGGCTCTTCTTTCTCTTAGAGGCAGAGCTCTTTTATGTGGTTCTTAGCTCTTGTTTGTAACTCTGTAGCTACAGTCTTCTGTATTATTTCTAATAGTCCTTTGGCTTCTAAAGAAGTGATTGTGGATATGTCACTTTCTCTGTATAATTCTATTGATTTTGTCTTGGATATTCTGCAGCTCTATTGTTGCATGTGTTTAGGCTCAGGATCATTTTATCCTCTAAGTGAAATGATTTCTTTTTAAGTAGTGATTCTCTTCGTAACTATAGTCTTAAAGTCTGTTTTGTACAATGCTAATAGTGTATGTCATCTTTTCTTTTGTTTAGTAATTTGCTAGTGTATCTATTTCCATCTCTTTATTTTTCATTTTTTGACCTCTATTTTGTCATAATATCTCTTAAAAATATCTGGGTTATTTTCTACCTTTCCTGACTCCTACTAGATGGATTAAATTTTTCATCCTTCTTTAGCATCTGCATTAATTTAGAAGTTGCACATTTCTATTCCCCATACCTCTTTTTAAATTGGTTACTCCAGTGAAATTAATCCAGAGCTCTCTGTTCTACTTGTTTTCAAACAACACAAGAATCTTGAATCATTTTAATGTTGATCTTTTTCTTCCATATTATCTTTGACAAAATATTTTATAGTCCCATATGGTTTTAAACACCAACATTAAAAAATTTTTAATAGATTGTAAGGCCAGTGGCCAAGGTCATTATCACAGCCACCTGGCCAGTGCAGGTTCGCATTTGATTCGAACAGACGGTAATGAAACAATGGAGCCAAGAACTGTGGGCCATCATCTTTAATTTTAGCTTGCACCCAGCAGGCAAGTAACAGCACACACTGAGCTCTAAAACCCACTCATTCAGTGCTCACAAAGCTACTGACTTATCCGAGTTTCCTAGCATCAAAGGTTTCTAGCTCACCAGACTTATTCACCTCTGTTTCCCATCTCCTTCTCTCTGCACAAACTCTGCACAAACTGGCTTCTCCCTCAGCACTCTGCCATCTTGACTGCTTCTGGCCTCCTCCACATGGCCCTTTGCTCTGCTTTCTAATGCTAATCTCAGAAACCAAGAGAGAGCAAGCTCCCGGTCTGCCCCACTTTATAGTGTAGAAATCCAAACCTTTAATCCAATCTACAAACAAGAAAGTCGCTGATACAAGGTCACTTATCTGAGGCATAATGGGAGGATTCCTCATGAGAGTGCACAACCCCACATCATCCAATCAGTCATGGGTGTGGGGAAAAGCTTACTCTTAAAACTAAGCCTTAGGCCATAATGACCCTGCCTGCTTACAGCCTGTCGTCCCCCCCCCCCCCACAATAATATAATTATGCCCATCCCAAGCATAAGGGCAACTAATATCACCTGGGCAATGGGCTTCCCCATGGGCAGCGCCATCTTTAACAAAGTGAGCATAATATATTTTATCTGCCCAACATAGATAAAGCTATTAATTCTTTTTTTTCTTTTTTTATTCACCATGGCTTCTTGGATACTTATGTTTTTCTCCCTACTTTATGAACTTTGATTTATTTGACATTATCTCTTGTCCTTTGGGTGCTAATTCTTCTGCTAATTAGTTTTGCTGGGTTTTCCTGATTATTTTCTTCAGGTGGTGACTAATTTTTTAATATTTTAAATATTTTAATGAGAGTTCACATTTGTAGAGCCTGCTTTTTGTTATAGAAATCCCATGTGTCCTGGCTTTCCAGTGTGTCCCTGGAGAGCACTTTGCATGAGAGCAGTAAAGTTGTGACTTTCAGCCTGGAGTTCGTATACCTGGTATGGCGAAGGCTTAGGGTTTCACTTTCTTGCAAATGATTTTCCAATGCCCACTTATCCCTGGATACACTTCTCTATAGTCTTTTTGGATATGTACACAGAATTTTTTTCAGTTTTTAATAAGAGGGCATTTCTTTCCATTTCTTTACCTTGTGCATGAAGTTCAAATTCCATTCTAGTCTCACCCTGCCTACAATAAGCTCAAGGTCCTATCTTTTATTCTCAGGGGGGTATCTTTTTGTGTTCAACTAACTAACTACCTTGGAGGTGAGCCAACCCCACACCTTCATGGGACACTGTGAAGATAGCTCCAATTTACCAGTCTTTAAAATACATGTTTTTTTTATGTTTTACTTTTTAAAGTACAGTTTACGGTAACTATTATCCATCTTAGTTTCAGATGTACAGTATAGAAGTTAGAAAATCATGTACAGTACTTTATAGAGTAGTCCCCAGATGTTTTGAGACCCCACCTGGCCATACATAGTTATGAGTATATTATTTTCACTATATTCCCTACACTGTAATTTACAGCTGTATGACTGTTCTGTAACCACCAATTTGTACTTCTTACTCCCTTCACCTTTTTCACCCAGTCTCCCAAACTCCCTACCCTCTGACAACTGTCAGTCTGTTCTCAATATCTGTGAGTCTATTTCTGTTTTGTTTCTTTTGTTCTAATTTGGAAAAAAAATGTACTCATATTTATTGCAGTATTATTTACAATAGCCAAGATATGGAAGTATCCCAAGTTCCCAGTAGATGAATGGATAAAAAAAGCTGTGCTACACTTACACAATGAACTACTACTTGACTATAAAAAGGAATGAAATCTGCCTGACTGGGCAATGGCACAGTGGATAGAGCATCAGCCTGGGGTGCAAAGGGCCCAGGTTCAAAACCCCGAAGTCACCGGCTTGAGCTCAGGCTCACCATCTTGAGTCCACGGTTACTGACTTGAGTGTGGGATCATAGACATCGAGGTCGTAGGTTTGAGCCCAAGATCACTGTCTTGAGCAAGGGATCACTGGCTCAGCTTGAGGCCCTACCCCAGCCAAGGCACGTATGAGAAAGCAATCAATGAACAGCCAAAGTGCCACAACAAAGAATTTATGCTTCTCATCTCTTGCTCTTCCTGTTCATCTGTCCCTTTCTCTGTCTCTGTCTCTATCACTAAAAAAAAAAAATGAAATCTGACCTTTTGCAGCAGCACGGGTGGACCTAGAGTGTATTGCTAAGTGAAAGAAGTTAGAGACAAAGAGCAGTCTTTTGTGTGTATTAAATATTTTTAGCACTTAAATGTGTGTGGGTGTGAAGGATCTGTGTTAGATTGGTCTCCCTTGTTGAAAGAAGTCAGTCTGTCATGATAATAGGCACCCATTTTAAATTTCTGATATGTCTGTTTCGATTTCATTTTAAACACTTTGCCAGAAGTTTATAATATAAAATTGCCAACATATGTTTGAAGAAAATTGAGAAGTCAACATTATAATAAAAGAATTTATTAAAGAGAGGCTTATATTTTTTATAAAATTGTCAGTTTGTGTTAAGATCTAGTAGTCTTTTCAGAGCAACAGCACCTAAGATGTGGGTTGTTCTGTAAAATTTTGAGTACAAAGACTACTACTTCACAGAAAGGATTTAACATCTACTTGTTTTTAGAAATTGCAATTGAAAATAGACTGGAGAAACTTAGGTAAGTTTGCCTTTAATATTGACTCTTGTGGCTGAATGGGCAGTGATAAGAACATAGGCTATGATATTTGTTAATATAATGCTTTTTATAAATCAGTCCTTTTTTTTCATCATTAGGTAGAAACAGAAAAGAAGGATGCTCTTGATTTTGGTGATGTGATTTATGGAGGCTGGAAAGCTCTCCCATTAAAACTGATAAACAAGACACATGCCATTGTGCCGATCAGACTTACTATTAATGCTGTAAGTACTAATAGACAGCAAGAAACCACGCAACACATTGATTTTGAATTTTAGACACTGCTAATATCATTCTTGGTTAACTTTTCTTTTTAAAAGTAATTCTTTTTTAAGTTTAACATTTTACCAACTATTGGCTTTACTGAAACGAATTCTTGCACTACTGAACAGAATGCCATAGCTTGGCGCTGCTTCACGTTTTCCAAGGAGCCTGTCTGCGCTTCTGCGAAAGTGACTCCGTATGCTGAAGCACTTGCCCAGCTGGCAGCTCCTTCTGTCCTCACTCACATGATGCCTGCCAGCGATGATGGACAGGTAAGCTGGATGGGTCAAAGAACTGGTTTATGATTACAAAGGAAGTGGAGTTTTCAAACTACTTTTCTTTCATTAAGATTTTAATCTTAATTGCCAGTATTCATTTAATTTTTTTATTTTACAGGACCCAGAATTTTTGATAATTTGGGTTCTTTTCCATAGTCCAAAGAAACAGATCACTTCTTCAGGTATCATGTTTACATTTGCTTTACTCTGTACCTAAATAAGTTATAAAGTTGAGGCTTTTCTCCTTTATCAGAGAACATTAATGTTTTGAGTAATTTATCAGATATATTATGTTGTTTTAAAAAGGAGCAGAGAGTACGCTATTTTGGGTCAAATCCTTATAATTGTGGTTAACTCAAGCAAGTAACACTAAAAACTTTATGGGATCTTTTCTGTTCATTGATTTTATTATATCTAACAGTTGGATATTTTTCTCCTTTCTCTCCTTCATGTCTATTTCTCTTTGTTCTTTAAAAAAATTATCTTGCTTAAGGTTTCTTGTGATACCTGAGGGCATAGTGTTTGACTATTTATGTCATTTAGAATTAAATAACTCTGATGTCTAAACTAAAAGAATGAACTTTTATAGAGATTCTAGAGTCAGCAGAAGAATTCTTTGCGAGAGTTGATGTAGAAGTTGATAGCCCAAACCCTACACCAGTCATTAAAAGTATTAGTCTTCGAGCAAGAACAGGAATAGCTAGGATACACGCTCCAAAAGACTTACAGGTATTCTAAACTCTTCTCTTTGCCATTATTTTATGTTCATGTTGATTTCATTCTAATTGTGGCAGTTTTTTAAAATACTTGTTTTACCCTATCCTCTAGACTATAAATTTGTTTACCAGTGTGGCTTCGTCAACCAAGCAGCACTTACCTTTGAAAAATGCTGGGAATATTGACGTTTACTTAGATATAAAGGTATGAATTTGTATCAATGCTATGACATAGTATTTCCTGAGACTGTGAGTGTCTTCTCACACTCTTGAAGATAATCTGCTCCCTCCCTGGTGAGAGTGCTGTGGGGATCAAATGGAAGAATCTTTGCGAGTGCTTTAAAAGCTGAGTGTTACACTAGTATAAAATAGATGATAAGGCACATTAATGTCTAATATTTTACTTATAGGAACCAAGTTCTCGATTAACTTCTGAAAAATTTGTGTTCTGTTTTGGATGGGTAGAATTGGAAGAATGATCTACATACAGACATTACCTCTGAGACATGTGGTTGAGTATGAGGGTAGAGTATTAGTGACCAGGAATTAGGGATGGAGTGGAAGAGGGGAAAAGAAATATCCTTTTCAAGATAATAAAACAAGGTGGGACAGTGATAAATAAGAAGGAAAAGGAAAAGAAACATGTCACAAAGAGAGTAGCTGAGGTAAAGCCATATTTGCAGAAGTGGGGATTTGGTTATAATTGTATAAATATTTAGATCCCAGATCAAGGAAGTCATTATTCAGTGGTTCCAGAGACTCTATTCCTTAAACCTGGAGAAGAACATGAAGTTATCATTTCATTTACTCCAAAGGATCCCAAAGCCTATGAGGAAAGGTAATATGAAATTATTTATAAAAACAAGTCTTTACAGCCTGAATGATAGAATACCTTTTTTATCTATCTTCACCTAATATGATAGCTTTGTTTTACCTTTTTCACTTAGCCTTAGAGTTTCTTGGGTTTACTGAAAATCTCCTTTAAAATCAGCTGATCAGAAATTTTAAAAAACCCTATTTCCAAGTATATTTTGACAAAAGTAAATAATAGAATGTAACTTTTGATGTTTATCATTAACTTTTTTCTCTTTCCAAGGAAGCCTTTGTTTGGCTGACCTTGTCTGTTGTTAGTTTTCTCCACCCCTTCTCTGGACCTGTGGCTTTTGGCACTGAAGTCATGAATGAATGTCACTATACCATGGTCAGAACACCATTGCCATTAGTATTTTACCCTGCTTAATAAACCTAGTGTACCATGCTGTCCTGATTTACATGACCTGCCTACTGCCTGGATTACAGAACTCCTTAGGGAGCTTAGTCTATAGCACATGCCCTCAACTTCACTGGGTTAGCACCTTCATCTGGGAAGCATTCCTCAAATCTCTCCAAATCACTAAAAATAGTATTTACTAGTATTCCTGTAGCCCTCTGAACTTCTTTCCTACCTAGTAGATGGCATTGTGACAGCTTCTGTCCTTATCTGCAGTCTCCTCTGTAATAAAAGCTCTCGTGGTGGGAACATTGTATCCTCAGCACCCAGCTCAGTCTCTTGGACAAAGGAGACATGTAGGAAATAGTTACCAAAAGAAATAAATGCTGGACGTACAACTTCAATGGTTTTCTTCATCAGGATCTTGAAAATATTTGTGCAACCATTTGGACCACAGTATGAAGTAGTGTTAAAAGGTGAAGTAATTTCTTCAGGAAATAAACCTCTGGCACCTGGATCTTGCTGCTCAGATCTTCCGTCAGTTTTATCCAACAAGCAGTTTTTGGCTTGGGGAGGTGTCCCTCTTGGTAGAACACAGTGAGTATGCACACAGCAGCCTCTCAGTGCTGAGATTTTGCTCTTATCACCTGATGTTATTCTCTGTTGTATTAGTTATGACCGTGTAAATATTTTTAGAATGGAGTAAAACTGTCTTATATTCCTTAATCTTCCTATCATGAATTTAAATTTTTTAATTAAAATTTTCACCTGTTTTTAAATGTAGTCTAAGAAAATAGGTTTCAATTTTCTTTTGATTTTTGGTGAATTCTTTGCTGATATACAAATTTAGACAATAAAGAGTATCTGTGTTCCTTCTTTGGAGAGCACTATGAAAAGGTAGGAAGAAAATAATTGGAGACATTGCAGTCTGTTTAAGGAATTTATAAACTAATTGGTGAATACTTTGTTCTGTAAAGTAAAGGTTATTAGGAGTCTCTAATAGAGAAGATATATTCTGTTATAAGGTAAGGAGAGTTATATCTAATTTTATTTTTATGTTTTTGTTGGTTATACATTATAGATAACTTAGTTAATAAAATTAATTGACATATAATATATAGTATGTATAATATTTTTCTCTTCATAAGCTTAGCAACATAGTTAAATTTTCTTATTGGTAAAATTTCTATTTAACAACCAAGGTAATTATTAAACCTATTTCTTATTTTACACTTCTGTGTTTAGCCTAAATGTTTTTCCTATACATTTCTGTTCGTGGTACCTAAGTGTTAAGGTTCTGGATGGATTTCTACTACAGTTGTGAAGAAATTACCTTTTTAAAATTATAGTTTGTCAATGCAAATAAGATCTAATGGAAACTTCTTCCTTTATTTATATAGCATTCATACCTCTGCTTAATCACTCATGTAGCCCATATGCACCTTGTCTTGTTCCAAAAGCAGCTTTCAAAGAGACACATTGAGATAAAAACAGTGAAGTGAGAAATGACTAGTGTGGGGAAATGAGACAGTCATCATAAAGGTCTCAGTGGGAGACCCTGTGCACTTGCCTTGATGCAGGTTTTAGGCTTGGTTCTGAGAGGAGCCGCAGCATTCAGAGGTTAAGAACAAACCACATACTATGTGAGAGAGTGTAGTCATTCCTGATACAGACTTCTGAGAGGTTTTTCTTTCAGGGGTCCTTTTAAAGAGAAATTTGTGTAATATAGTAAATCTCAAGGAAAAACAATTTCATAGTAACTACTCCATCAGGATGCTTCCCTTTGAGGTGCTCCAGTCTAACTAGACATGATACACCTAAACACCCAAGTAGAGGCATTCTCTGAGACCTGAAGTGTGTGGTGCTTTGATTTTTAGATAGCTTAGGCATTAGAAGAATGTGTAGACTGTGTGCTCTTTAAGCAGCACTCTGTAAGATTTCTCGCAACTATAGACTTTTTAAAGTCCTGAATGGCAGTGAGTGTGAGGTACACTGCCCTCTTCGGTAGTTGGTTATCTGTGTCACACGCTTTTTGCAGCCAGTTAAGAGGAAATCAGGCTTGACATTTATATTGAAGGGAAGGATTGGCCAAGAATGTGTCCCTGTAGGGAAGGTTTTTCTTGTTCTGTGCATTTGAACCTAAACAGTGTTCATATACCAGAAATGTTCTCAAGACATCAATTTGTGGTCTGCTCCAGTGCTTGTATAAATAGTTGACTGAGGCCTTTAAGTTTATGTTGTGTAATTTGGCCAAAATTATTTAGCTGTTCAGCTCTGCCATTCATGTTCAAGTTAAAAAGAGTAAAATTACCTTCAGTATGCCCTAGCAATCATAGCACTTACCCTATAACTGCTCTTATCCATTAATCCAAAGGCAGAAGAAAGCTCATGAAGAGCCATGGTCATCCTTATGCTCCTGATAGAAATTCCTGCATTGTGATAAAATTTGTAAAAATTATTAACATGGTAGAGATGGTTCTTAAAATTCAGTTGCTTCTTGCCTGACCTGTGGTGGCGCAGTGGATAAAGCGTTGACCTGGGAACACTAAGGTCGCCAGTTCAAAACCCTGCACTGGTCTGATCAAGGCACATATGGGAGTTGATGCTTCCAGCTCCTCCCCCCTTTCTCTCTCTCTCTCTCTCTCTCTCTCTCTCTCTCTCTGTGTGTGTGTGTGTGTGTCTCCTCTCTAAAATGAATAAGTAAAAAGAAATAAAAGAAACCAAAAAAATTCAGTTGCTTCTCAGATACCATACCATTCTGAAATCTCACCTACAACACATCTACCGCATGCCAGTCCGACACTCTATCCACTGCGCCACCGCTTGGTCAGTACAACACATCTAAATCAAAATTAACATATGCCAAAATTTTTAAAATCAGAAATTACATTAGTTAAGTTGAAAATAGGGGCAGTGTTTCGTTTGTGCTTTTGGACTTGTCAGCAGCGTTTTTCCCTAGCCTTTTCCTGCGTGAATGGCCTTCGGCCCTCCTTTACTTGACTTCGTTTCCTCATGGAGATACGTACTTTTTCCTGATCTAACAGATGTATAAGTCATATGCTAGTGCAGGGAAGTGACCCAAAAAGTCTGTTGTGTCCCCTGTTTACAGTAAGTTGGTTAGATGCCTTACCTCATCCTGGAAGATCTTGCCAGTCTTGTGAGAATAGCTCTACCTCAATTGATGGTACACACACGGATGGCTAAAAGTGGGTTTGTGAACGTAACAATTCCAAAGCATTAAATGGATATTAAATATATTAATGTATGTATTTAGTGTAGTGCCTAGCTAAATTATGGATTTGTGTTTCTTTAGTTCTCACCCTTCCTTGGTGGCCTGCACAGAACAATTCTTTCACAAATAGCTCCTGCTACTCCTCTGTAAGGATGGTGCAGCAAAGTTCTTGATAACGAGTTGTACTGTTTGCTTAGGAAATATTTTTTTTAATTTAATTTTATTCATTTTTTTTTAGAGAGGAGACACACACAGAGAAAGAGAGAGAGAGTGAGAGAGAGAGAAAGGGGGGAGGAGCTGGAAGCATCAACACCCATATGTGCCTTGACCAGACCAGTGCAGGGTTTTGAACTGGCGACCTCAGTGTTCCCAGGTCGACGCTTTATCCACTGCGCCACCACAGGTCAGGCCGGAAATATTATTTTTTTTTTGAGAAAGAGAGATGAGAAGCATCAACTTGTAGTTGTAGCAGTTTAGTTGTTCATTCATTGCTTCTTATACATGCCTAGACCTTGGGGCCTCAAGCCAAACCAGTGACCCCTTGCTCAAGCTAGCAAGCCTGCACTCAAGCCAGTGAGCCTGTGCTCAAGCCAGCAACCTCGTGGTTTTGAACCTGGGACCTTAGTGTCCCAGGTTAACCCTCTGATCCACTGCAATACCACCAGTCAGGCAGGAAATCATATTTTCTTTTCTGCTATGAAATGTCCTAGGAGGCAGATAGAGGCTGTGACTCAGTAGTTGCTGAGAGAGGACTCAAACAAACTAGGAGATGATGAAGCCCTACTGGGTGCTTTTCCTGTGTGGTACTTGCAGAATCCATGCCCTGCCTGCCTTCATTTGAAATGTTCTTCTTCCATAGTATTAGGGAACAATTAATATATTGTATAATTCTGGCGGATAGTATTCTCATTGAGTTAATGGGTTTTGCATCAGTTGTAAATAGGAATGATAATTAATAAATTAAAATGTTTTTTATGGGTAGAGTGGTCCAAAGTGGTATTTCATTTCAACTTGATATTTTTAGATTTCTAAAAGTTCTGTATTTTTCTATGTGTTTTTTATATATTCATTTATTTTAATTACTCATGAGTCTGCTTATAATACTTTAGCTATTTGTTGGTTAAGATGTTCATATTTTTCTTTTTTGTGTGGAATATTTATACAATAAAGGTGTTAACTCTTTTTGTTTTGTATAGTTCCTTTTTTCTATTTAAATTTATTGTGTTTACATAGATTCAAGTGTCCCACCGAATACATTCCCCCACCCCCATGTTCCCTCAACATCCCCCTAGCCCCCCTTCCCTCAATAATATCCCCCCTTCTCTCCAGGATTTGCTTTCCTGCTCTCAATAATGCTGTGTTATGTATATACAGTGTGTCCATAAAGTCATGGTGCACTTTTGACTGGTCACACGGTCAAAAGTGCACCATGACTTTATGGACACACTGTATAATTTCACTAATTTCTTTCCCTTCTCTGATCCCATCCTCTCATCCCCTTTCCCTCTGTCCATATTCCCTCTAGTCCTTTGATCCCACCTCTGCCTCTATTCCATTCCTCAGTTCGCATTGTTCATTGGATTCCTCAAATGAGTGAGGTCACGTGATATTTTTCTTTCTCTGCTTGGCTTATTTGACTTAACATAATAGTTTCCAGATCCATCTATGTTGTCACTAAAGGTAAGATTTCCTTTTTCATGGCCCCATAGTATTCCATTGTGTATATGTACCACAAGTTTTTAATTCACTTGTCCTCTGACGGACACTTGGGCTGTTTCCAGATCTTGGCTATTGTAAACAACGCTGCCATAAACACGGGAGTACATTTCTTCTTTTGAATCAGTGCTATGGTGTTCTTAGGATATATTCCTAAAAGTAGGATAGCTAGCTCAAAAGGCAGTTTTATTTTTAATTTTTTTGAGGAATCTCCATACTGTTTTCCACAGTGGCTGCAGCAGTCTGCATTCCCATCAGCAGTACAGGAGGGTTCCCTTTTCTCCACATCCTCGTCAGCACTTATTATGTGTCGTTTTGTTAATGAGCACCATTCTGACTGATGTGAGGTGATATCTCATTGTGGTTTTAATTTGCATTTTTCTAATTAGTAGATGTTGAACATTTTTTCATCTGCCTATTGGCCAATCTGTATGTGCTCTTTGGAGAAATGTCTATATTCATTTCTTTTGCCCATTTTTTGATTGAATTGTTTATCTTCCTAGTGTTGACTTTTACAAGTTCTTTATAAATTTTGGTTATTAACCCCTTGTCAGATGTATTGTCGAATATGTTCTCCCATTGTGTAGTTTGTCTTTTTATTTTCTTCATATTGTCTTTAGCTGTGCAAAAGCTTTTTAGTTTGATGTAGTCCAATTTGTTCATCCTGTCTTTTATTTCACTTACCCGTGGAGATAAATCAGTAAATATATTGCTGCGAGAGATATCGGAGAGCTTACTGCCTATGTTTTCTTCTAAGGTGCTTATGGATGCATGACTTTGGTTTAAGTCTTATATCCACTTTGAGTTTATTTTTGTGAATGTTGTAAGTTGTTGGTCTAGTTTCATTTTTTTACAGGTACTTGTCCAATTTTCCCAACACCATTTGTTAAAGAGGCTGTCTTTACTCCATTGTATGCTCTTACCTCCTTTGTCAAATATCAATTGTCCATAAAGGTGTAGGTTTATTTCTGGGTTCTCTGTTCCATTCCATTAATGTATATAGCTGTTCTTATGCCAGTACCAAGCTGTTTTGAGTACAATGGCCTTGTAGTATACCTTGATATCCGGAAGAGTGATATCACCCACTTTATTCTTTTTCAAGATTTTAAAGGCTATTCGTGTTCTTTGTTGGTTCCATATAAATTTTTGGAATATTTGTTCTATATCTTTAAAGTATGTCATTGGTATTTTAATAGGAATTGCATTGAGTTTATAAATTGCTTTGGGAAATATAGACATTTTAATGTTTATTCTTTCTATACATGATCATGGTACATACTTCCACTTCTTTGTATCTTACTTGATTTCTTTCATCAATGTTTTAGAATTTTCTGATTACAAGTCGTTAACCTCCTTGGTTCCTCCTTGGTTAAATTTACTCCTAGGTACTTTATTTTTTTTGTTGCAATAGTGAAGGATTGTTTTCTTAATTTCTCTTTTAGACAGTTCATTGTTGGTGTATAAAAATGCCTCTGATTTCTAAATATTAATTTTATATCCTGCCATCTTGCTGAATTCATTTTTCAGGTCCAGTAGTTTTTTGACTGAGACTTTAGGATTTTCTATGTACAGTATTATATCATCAGCAAATAATGATCGTTTTACTTTTCCGATTTGGATGCCTTTTATTTCTTCTTCTTTTCTGATTGCTGTGGCTAGGACTTCCAGAACTATGTTGAATAAGAGTGGTAAAAGGGGTACCCCTGCCTTGTTCCTGATCTTAAGGAAATTGTTTTTAATTTTTGCCCATTGTTGGCTGTGCTTTTGTCATAGATGGCCTTTATCATGTTGAGGTATGTTCCCTGTATTCCCAATTTGCTGAGAGTTTTGATCATTAATGAGTGCTGGGTTTTATCAAATGCTTTTTCTGCATCTATTGATATTATAATGTGATTTTTATTCTTTTGTTTATATGATGAATCACACTGATTGATTTGCGAATATTGTACCAGCCTTGCCTACCCAAAATAAATTCCACTTGATCATGATGTATGATTTTTTTCATGTATTGCTGGATCTGGTTTGCTAATATTTTGTTGAGAATTTTAGAATCTAAATTCATCAGGGATATAGGCCTATAATTTTCTTTCTTTGTATTGTCTTTGCCTGATTTTGGAATCAGAATTATGCTCGCCTCATAAAAGTAGCTTGGAAGACTTCCCTCCTCTTGAATTTTTTGAAATAGCTTGAGAAGAATAGGAGTTAGTTTGGATATTTGTTAGAATTCGCCTTTGAAGCCATCTGGCCCAGAGTTTTGTTTTTTAGGAGTTTTTTGATAACTGTTTCAATCTCATTTATTGTAATTGGTCTGTTTAGGTTTTCTGATTATTCCAGATTGATTTTGGAAAAATTATATGTTTCAAGGAATTTCTCCATTTCACATATGTTGTCTAATTTTTTGGTGTATGGTTCTTCATAGTATTTTCTTAACAATCTTTTGTATTTATGCTGTGTCAATTGTTACTTCTCCACTCTCATTTCAAATTTTGAGTCCTCTCTTTTTTTCTTGGTTAGTCTGGTTAAAGGTTCATCAATTTTGTTCCCCTTTTCAAAGAACCAGCTCTTGTTTTCATTGATCCTCTGTATTGTTTTTTTAGACTCTATGTCATTTATTTCTGCTCTGACCTTTCTTATTTTCTTCCTTCTACTTCCTCTAGGCCAGGTGTTCCCAAACTTTTTACACTGGGGGCCAGTTCACTGTCCCTCAGACCATTGGAGGGCCAGACTATAGAAAAAACTATGAACAAATTCCTAGGCACACTGCACACATCTTATTTTAAAGTATAAAAAACAAAACAGAACAGATACAATATTTAAAATAAAGAATGAGTAAATTTAAATCAACAAACTGACCAGTATTTCAATGGGAACTATGGGTGCAGATGCATCCTGTGCTCCTCTCACTGACCACCAATGAAAGAGGTGCCCCTTACGGAAGTGCAGCTGTAATTTGGGGACCCCTGCTCTGGGCTTTTCTTGCTGTTCTTTTTCTAGTTTTTTAAATGCAGGGTTAAATTATTTATATGAGCTTTTTCTAGCTTTTTAAGATATGCTTGTAATGCTATGAACTTCCCTCTCAAGACTGCTTTTGCTCTGTACCGTATATTTTGAGTTGTTGTATGTTCATTTTCATTTATTTCAAGGAAATTTTTCATTTCTTTCTTGATCTCATTGTTAACTCATTCGTTATTTAATAACATGCTATTTAGTTTTTAAGTGTTTGAGTGTTTTTCAGTTTTTCTATTTTAGTTGATTTCTAGTTTCATGCCATTGTGATCCTAAAAGATGCTTGATATTATTTCAATCTTAAATTTATTGAGACTCATTTTGTGTCCTAACATGTGGTCTATCCTAGAGAATGTGCCATGAGCACTTGAAAAGAATGTATATTCAGCTTTAGAGTGAAAGGTTCTGAAGATATTTATTAAATCCAGTTGATCAACTGTGTCCTATAACTCTTCTGTTTCTTTGTTAATTTTCTTTCTTGAGGATCTGTCCAGTGATGTTAGTGGGGTATTGAAATCTCCTACTATTATAGTATTGCTGTTGATCTCGCCCTTTATGTCCATCAAAGTCTGCTTTATATATTTAGGTGCTCCTATATTAGGTGCATAGATATTTATAATGGTTATATCTTTCTGTTGGATTGCTCTTTTTTTTTTTTTTTTTTTTTTACAGGGACAGAGAGAGGGATAGATAGGGACAGATAGACAGGAACGGAGAGAGGTGAGAAGCATCAATTATTAGTTTTTCATTGATGTTGCGACACCATAGTTGTTCATTGATTGCTTTTTCACATGTGCCTTGACTGCGGGCCTTCAGCAGACCGAGCAACCCCTTGCTGGAGCCAGCGACCTTGGATCCAAGCTGGTGAGCTCGGTGTCTCAAACCTGGGTCTTCTGCATCCCAGCCCAACGCTCTATCCACTGCACCACCGCCTGGTCAGGCGGATTGCTCTTTTTAATATTATGTAGTCACCTTCTTTATTCCTTACTATATCCTTTTGTTTAAAGTCTATTTTGTTAGATCTAAGTATTGCTACCCCAGCTTTTTTTTCATTTTCATTTGTATGAAATATTTTTTTCCATTCCTTTACTTTCAGTCCATGTGTATCTTTTGTTTTGAGGTGTGTCTCTTGTAGACAGCTTATGTGCAGATCCTGTTTTCTTATCTACACAGCTACCCTGTGTTTTTTGATTGGAGCATTTAATCCATTTACATTTAAGGTTATTATTGATATGTAATTGTTTATTACCATTTTATTTTTTAAATCTACATTCCTCTTTTACTAGATTTTCCCCTCCCCTTTGTTCTGTTTACAACAGGCCCCTTAATATTTCTTACTGCATTGGTTTGATTGTAATGAATTCCTTGATACTTTTTTTTGTTTGGGAAGCATTTCATTTCTCCTGCAATTTTAAGCGATAGCCTTGCTGGATAAAGAAGTATTGGTTGTAGGTTCTTGTTCCACATTACTCTGAATATTTCTTGCCATTCCCTATGGCCTTAAGTGTTTCTGTGAGAAGTTTGGTGTCATTCTTATGTGGGCTTCTTTATAGGTGATTGACTGCTTTTCTCTTGCAGCTTTTAGAATTCTTTTTTTATCTCTTAGCTTTGGTATTTTAATTATGATGTATCTTGGTGTAGGTCTCTTTAGGTTCCACTTTAATGGGATTCTCTCTGCTTTTTGAACTTGTGTGACTTTTTCCTGCATCAGTTTATGGAAGTTTTCAGCTATGATTTCTTCAATCAGATTCTCTATCTTTTGTTCTTTTTTTTTCCCTTCAGGGACCCCTATTATGCAGATGTTATTTCTCTTCATGTTGTCATAGAACTCTCTTAGAATTTCCTCAGACTTTTTGATACTCTTTTGTTTTTGCTGTTTTGCTTCCGTGCTTTCACTTATTCTCTAAATCGCCGATTCGATCCTCTGCTTCATCCAGCCTGCGTTAATTTCTTCTAGTGTACTCTTCATTTATGATATTGTTTGTCATATCTGTCTGATTCTTTTTTACGATCTCAATGTCCTTTTTGATGCCAGCTATCTCTTTGTTTAGGTACTCACTTTGTCCATCTATTGATGTTCTGATATTCTTGAGCATCCTAACAATCATTATTCTAAACTCTGCATCTGGTATCTTATTTATTTTCAATTCATTTACTCCTTTTTCTGGGGATTTCTCGTTGATTCATTTGAATTGCACTTTTCTGTCTTCCCATCTTGTCTCTGTATAGACTAGATATCACTCTAACTTTGGTTGTTAGGTCCTGAGCTGATGACCTTTGTATCTAGCCACTGGATGTACGAGCCCTGGATTTCTCTGGCCGGAACCTGGCACAGACCAGTGGGGGTCAATAGTTTGATTGGCCCTTAGGAATATCCTTGGAGCTGCAGGCAATCCAGAATTTGTGGTTGTCTCTGCTGGGCCCTGATGCCGTTGTTAATATCAGTCTCACTCCCTGGTCTGGCTTTTATCTCCCCTTGGCCAGTGTCTGTGGCCTTTCTATTCCTGGAGTGAGGTTTTTCTGCTGGCCCCCGTCTGCTTCCACCTCCTCAGGCAGCTGGGCACCAGCATGGGCTTGCAGGCCGGCTGCTCTGCAGGCACAGGGAACTCGGGCTGCTCTGAAGGCACAGGGTCTCCTTGCCTCACTGGGCATGACCCTTCCACACACACCCTGCACACCCCCAACCCCGCTAGCCTGGGCTGCCTCTCTGGGCTCCACCCTCGCCCCTGTGTGGGAAGACTCCCCTCTTCTTTTCAGCACAGGCTGCTGGGTTCTTCCCTTGGCGTGTGTGAGGGCTGCCTCTGCAGACTCCGCCCCCTGCCGACACACAGGACACCTCTTCCGGCTCTGCCACTCACTGTCACAGCGTGGACCACCTGGCTCTTACCCTCACAGGCACGTGGAATGCCTCACCCCACTGGAGTCTGCCTTGCGCCTGAGTTGGGGACTCCTTGCCCCACAAGGTTCTGCCCTCGCTAGCATGCGGCAGGCCCCACCAGGCTCTGCCCCTGTCTCCCGGCAAGTTGCCTCGCTGGGCTCCAACCTCGATTGCCAGGCGGGCCAGGCTCCATGGCCATGGCCACAGCCAGACCCTTTTGTCCTTTAGAGGGTATTCAACAGGTTGGGGGGGCTCTGTAGCCCAGACCTCAGCACTCAAATCCTGTGTCGCTGATTTGTCCTCTGCTTCTAAGTGTCTCTGCACTGACTGGAGCAGCAAAACCTCTAGTGGGTGAGGAAATTGCTTCCCTTTGCCAGCCTGGTTCTCCAAGGAAGAATGGGTTTGGGGAGTGACCCAGTACTGGGGTCAGGGTAGCTGTCTCCCACAGTCTCTCTCTGTGCCCCTGAGACTCCAATCTTCTCTCTCAACTCCAGTTCTCTCGGTGCTCTTGGCTTCCAGAATCCCAGGTATGTGGCTGTAAACGAGATTTTTTGTGCGGTCCCTTTAAGACGGAGCCTGGGTCTGAGAGTTTTGGTCCCTCTGGCAAACGGTAACCCGGCTCTTATTTTAGCTAACTACTGTCCCTACACCTCCTCTAGTCTCTGAGGCTCCGGTTCTAGGCTTGGGGGTCCACAACTCTCCGGGAAAACCTCAACCCTGCGTGAAAGACTCTCCGGGCCACCGCTCACTCCTGGGAGTGGGGTAGCCCTTTCTTTGTCTCTGTCTTTCCTATCAGCTCAATGTGTTTTTTTCAGTTATGCTTGGTTATAGATTCCTCTTAATTTAGTCCAAAGTTGGTTTTTCAAGATGATTGTTCCTAAATTAAGTTGTAATCTACTTTGGTTCTGGGAGGTGGGCATTGTAACGTCCGCCTACTACATCACCATTTTTCCTCTCGAGGTAAAAAAAATCAGTGTAGTTCCTTTTTAAAACTACAAACTGAGCCTCCCATCTTAATTGCACTGCTACTTGAAATAACATTTCTTTAAAAATAAAAAAATTAAAACTTTTAAATGATTTTTTTTTCTGGTATTTCTCAGCTAGTGTACCTGTGGAAAGCTTTTATCAGGTGTGCAGATAGGTAGAGGTCTTTATTCTGAGGTAAAAGCTCAGAGCCCTTCCCTATGTCCACAAGGGGTCAAGGCATAGATCACAGCTTAAATAATTTAACTGCCAGTCTTTTTTCTTTTTCTTTTTTTTGTGAGGGAGACAGGCAGGCAGGGAGAGAGATAAGAAGTATCAGTTATTTGTTGCAGCACCTTAATCTCCTTAGTTGTTCATTGGTTGTTTTGTCATATGTGCTTTGAGCGAGGGTGAGGGGCTCCAGCAGAGCGGGTGCCTTGCTCAAGCCAGAGACCATAGGGTCATGTCTATGGTCCCCCACTCAAGCCAGCGACCCCGTGCAAGCCGGACAAACCCGTGCTCCACCTGGCTACCTCAGAGGTTCAAACCTGGGTCCTCTGTTTTACAGTCCAATGCTCTATCCACTGTGCCACCTTTAAAATTTGAGAAAAGTAGATATTTACTCATGTGTTATTCTCCAGTGACTAAAAGGTTCATGTACTTTCAAAGATTGAAGAACCAGCTAATTGCTACTCATGTGTCCATTCTACTTACATTGTAACTTTTTGGAAGTAAGGTTCATTCAGTGTTTGTTTAAAGAACTACTTTGTACAAATGAGCCTCAGAGTGAAAAATTGGGGCATTGTGCTAAGGACCTCTTGTTTACTTGAAAGCTCCATATTTGAGCCAAGCTTGGTATTGACTTAATGAATTTGTTAACCTGGATTTTTATTAACTAATGTTTTATAAGACAGATAATGCCCATACTTAATGTATAGATAATAAGGGCAGCTAAGGATCTGTAATAAAAGACAAATTGAACCAGAAATCTTCTCCAGTAAGGTGAGTTTTCAGCATATATTTTCAGAAATGTAGAGTTCTAGGTCTGTGAAGGAACAGTTCCAGGCTGCTAAAATGGCATGTACAACCAGTCATCTCTAGACATTACAGTTGACTTTGGCTTTGTTTTTTATAACTGTAGTCATGCACATGGAGGAAAACCACAATTAAAATGTTTAATTGTTTTTAGGCTTCAGAAACTAGCTTTAAGAAATAATTCTACATCTACAGCCCAGCACTTACGACTGCTAATTAGAGGACAAGATCAGGACTGCTTTCAGGTTTGTAGAGTACTTGGTTTTGTTCTGTTTTATGTTCTGTCTGAATCCACAGCACTTACCTATGCAGGCCATTTTGTGTTGTATTTGAAGACTTTGTGTTAACAGTATGTTGTATTTGTGCTATGGTATGTTTTATGCAGTGATTATTTTTAAATTGTAGCTTCAGCACACTTTTGGTTCTGAAGAGCGATTAACCAGTAACTGTGAGATCAGAATTGGTCCAAAAGAAGACATTAACATCTTTGTATTATTTGCACCTACTCGATTATCGTGTATGTTGGCTAAACTAGAAATTAAACAACTTGGAATTCAGTCACAGCCAGGTGTTAAGTTCATGGTAAGATAAATTTATTGCTCTTTTTTTCTCCCATGGAATTTATGACACCTTTTAGTTATTGATTTAATATTAATAAACTATATATGCTCTGCTTTTTATAAATCAAAATAGGTCATTGCCGAGACCTTGCTAGGGTAGCTCAGTTGGTTAGAGCAGAGGTTTTCAACCACTGGCCTGCGGACCCATACTAGTCCGCCAGAAATTTTATGCCAATCCACAAAAGAGTTAACCACCTGATGTAGACCTCTATAATCTTCATATAACATCTGGATGGTTAACTCTTTTGTGGACTGGCACAAAATTTCTGGCAGACCACCGGTTAGAGCATTGCCCAATACAGTATACATACCAATATTTCGGGTTTGATCCTCAGTCAGGGCATGTACAAGAATCAACCAGTGAATGCATAAATAAGTGGAACAACCAAAAATTGATGTTTTTCTCTCTGTCTCTCCCTTTCTCCTTCCTTCAGTCCCTCTCTTTCTCCCTGTCTCCCTTTCTTCTTCTCTGAAATCAATAAATAATAATTTAAAAATGTAATTGCCTAGATTTACAAATTAGGGAGTAATTATATATTTTTAGAATTGTCATGTTGTTAAAAAGCAGCCACCATAGTATTTCTCTAAGTAATTATCTCTTCTAATACTTTTAAGTTCATTTCAATTGGAAATTTTGAAATATACCTAGCTTTTCAGGAACACATTTTTTGGCAAATGCAGATCAAACTGTTTAAAATATTGTGTTTACAAGTAAATTTTATTCATTCAATTAATAATATCTATTGACAACCCTGGCCAGTTGGCTCAGTGGTAGAGTGTTGGCCCAGCGTGTGGAAGTTCAATTGCTGGTCAGGGCACACATCTGCTTCTCTCCCCTTCCGGCAACCCTGGTTCAAATGCTTTGAGCTAGTTGGCCCCAGATGCTGAGGATGACTCCATGGCCTCACCTTAGGTGCTAAAATAGCTCAGTTGCCGAGCAGTGGAGCAGCAGCCCCAGATGGGGGTAGGGGGCTTACTGAGTAGATCGCAGTTGGGGCTCATGCAGGAACTGTCTGTCTGCCTCCCAGCCTCTCAATTAAAAGAAAAAGCACTTTATAGTAAATTTACAAACATCAATATGTTTCACTGTAAATACTGCTAAGCAAGCATATGTATACTAATCTTTTCCTTTATTATTTAAGCTTGGCTTTTATAACAATGAAATAATTATTTTTAGCATATTGAGAGGAAAATAATTTTGCAGCTCTTTAATATCTTTTTCTCTTAAGACAGAGTCTTTAATATAATGCTGACTGGAAGTAAGATAACTACTAGCCAAAATACATAAAGAATAATAATTTCTAGTTGTTTTCAATCTAGTATATGTACAGTGTGTCCGTAAAGTCATGGTGCACTTTTGACCGGTCACAGGAAAGCAAGTGTACCATGACTTTACAGACAGACAGACTGTATTTTCTTTTCTGACCATAATCTAATCTTCTTTCTGCTTACATAAAAATAATTTTGTATCTATATGTTTACTGTGCTTTCAGGTACCTTTGTCTGGATATGGTGGAACAAGTAATCTTATTTTGGAAGATGTTAAAAAAGTATCTGATAGTTACATGGTAACAGTGAACGACTTAATACCTGGCAAAGAAAGTAGAATTGTTTTTTCTGTTCGTAACACTGGCTCCCGGGCAGCTTTTGTTAAAGTTATATGTTTTAAGGATGTTCAGAAAAAAGTTTTTATGGATCCTAAAGTATTAAGAATATTTCCAGATAAATTTGTGCTTAAGGAAAAAACACAAGAAGTAAGTATAAAAGTATCTGTGCTAAAAGCATAAATTCATTTTTTAAAAAGCATAAATTCATTTTTAAATTAATAATTCTATATTTTTTGTCAAAACCTAAAAAATGCAAAATGTATGTAGGAGTAGAAGTACTTCTTAGAAATGCTATACATATGCATTTATGTCTATACTGCCTGTTGGCTCATATGACAATTTATTAAGATGAAATAACTTCCTCAAAAAAATTTAATGTTCAGTTTGATTTTTTTTTTTCTTGGCATCAGGACGTTACTATAATATATAACCCATCAGACAGAGGTAGCAATTACAAAACCACAGCAGAACTATCAACTGTATACTTCTTTGGTGGAGATGAAATTTCAAGACAGCAGTATCGAAGGTGGGTTACTTATCTTAGATAGTATTGGAAACTGTTCATTAGAAATAATGAAAGCTTAAAAAATGGTTGGTGTTTAGAATTTATAGAAAATGTTTCACTACTGGCCCTGGCTAGTTTGCTCAGTGGTGGGGGTTTTGGTCCAGCATCTAGAAGTCCCGGTTTGATTCCCAGGCTGAGCACTTGGGAGAAGTGCCCATCTGCTTCTTTACTCATTCCTCTCTTGCTTCTTTCTTTCTCTCTTCCCGTCATTCAGCCATGGCTCAATTAGAGCGAGTTGGCCCCAGGTGCTAAGGATGGCTCCATGGCCTCCACCTCAGGTGCTAAAAGGCTCAGTTGCAAGCAATGGAGCATTGGCCCCAGATGGGCAAAGCATCACCTCCTAGTGGGCTTGCCGGGTGGATCCCTAGTGGGCTTGTCGGGGTGCATGAGTCTGTCTCTGCCTTCCTGCCTCTCACATAATAAAAGTAAATAAATAAGAGTGTCAGACTTCATAATAGGACCATTTTTGTAGTGACAGTAGACCAATTTCAGAAAAGGTTTAAGAACTACTGAAAGAGTATTTGGAATATTTCTGAGAATGTTATGAATTATGTGCAAGTAATTTTAGAATTATGTAGAATGTTTAACTTACCTAGCTAATTACAGCATGTGCTTCTAGAAAATTTGGTATAGTGGTCTCTTGTCTATTGCAGGGTTTAGGTTCCAAAACCCCCCGCGATAGGCAAAATCTGTGAAGTAGTGACCTTATGTTTATTTTATTATTTATATATATTTTTTATGGCTTTATAAAACCTCCCCACACTCTTATATACCTCTCCCACACTTTTATTAACTTTTCCCACACTCTTATAAACACTTCCTATGCTCTTAAACACTTTCTACACTCTTAAACCTATGTAATTTTAACAACATATTCAATTCTATATAAGTACTAACCAGTGAATACTAATGTTCTAATTAATATTTTTATATTGTTTTCAGTTTTTTAAGTTAAGTTAGAAAATGCTTATTTTACTGCAAAAATAATTAAACTAATAAATATATAAAAATACCTGTATACCACAAAATCCCACAATATAGTGAAAAATCCTGAATACAAAATTAGATATAAATAACTTAAAATTTTGCTATACAGTGAGACCACAAAAAGTGAACCATGATATGGCAAGGGATGACGGTACATCTAGTTTAAATACCTAGTTTAATGTGCTGAAATGTTGTCAACTTTAGGTATATAGATACATAGGTAACTTACATTCTTATATGCTGAATTCAGAGTCCTTATATTATAAAATTTTGGTTTATATCCTAGAAGACTAAAGATAAAATAAGTGTGAAATTCAAGATGCTTAACATGTTAGTAGGAAATCATTAACTCCCAGTAATGGAGGGTATATGCATATCCCAGTCTTTCGCTGTTCCAACCCTTGTGCTCTACTGTGCTTTATTCTGGTGCATAATATAGAAAAAAATTATTTTTAATCTGTTGAGGATTATTGGAATATTTGAAAAGAGAAAGAATAGTGGTAAATTGCCACATGATGTTAGATCAGACCCAGCACTACTCAACTTAACTCAACTTTGAACCTATTTTGTTTGTCAGTTATTTTAGAGATAAAAACTAACACTTGGAAAAATTAGATTACTAGATTTTTTTTTTTACTTTCTCACCACTGAAATATAGAAATCAAGGAATTGTTTTAGAATTCCAGTTTGCCAGATTTAGAGTAATGAAATTTCTTTTGTTTGTAAACATCTGAGTATTACAGAGAAATTTATATTTCATTATTACACATTAAAGATTCTCTGGCCCTGGCCTGTTGGCTCAGTGACAGAGCATCAGCCTAGAGTGTGGAAGTCCTGGGTTCAATTCCTGGTCAGGGCACATAGGAGAAGCGCCCATCTGCTTCTCCACCCTTCCCTCTCTCCTTTCTCTCTATTTCTCTCTTCCCCTCCCACAGGCAAGGCTCCTTTGGAGCAAAGTTGGTCTGGGTGCTGAGGATGGCTCTATGGCCTCCACCTCAGGCATTGTGGATGGCTCTGGTTGCAGCAGAGCAATGCCCCAGATGGGCAGATCATCACACCCCGGTGGGCATGCCCAGTGGATCCCGGGAGTCTATCTGCCTACCCCACTTCTAACTTCAAAAATAAAATAATAATAAAAAAAAGATTATCTGAAAGAGGTCTGATAAACATAGTTATGTGGTAATTTAAATTGGTGCTTTTCATTTCTCTCCCTTTCTGTACATCTGTTCCTCTCTATCACACACACACACACACACAAAAAAAAAAAAAAAAAGAAAGAAAAATGATTCAAATAAGATATCACAAGATATCCGATGCTCTATTTTCTATACCACTGCCTGGGCAGGCTTGTATTATTTTCTTGACATACTCTTTTTTCCTGAGGCAAATTTCTGTCACCAAATAATCACAAATATGAAAGTGTAAGACCTGAAAAGAATCTAATCCTATTCTTCTTTCTACTTTTGTATTAGGGAGTTCTTGTTCTGATGTCAGTATTTAACTGGCCTGACTAGGCAGTGACAGATGGATAAGAGCGTTGGACTGGGACACAGAGGACCCAGGTTCAAAACCCCAAGGTTGCCGGCTTGAGCACAGGCTCATCTGGTTTGAGCACAGCTCACTGGCTTGAACCCAAGGTTGCTGGTTTGAGCAAGGAGTCACTTGGTCTTCTGTAGTACCCCCCCAGCCCCCGGTCAAGGCACATATGAGAGAGCAATCAATGAACAACTAAGGTGCCGCAACAAAGAGTTGATGCTTCTCATCTCTCTCCCTTCCTGTCTGTCTGTCTGTCTCACAAAGAAAAAAAAATATTGTGCTGAAACTGATGGTTGGACTACTGTAACTTTTAAGAGAACTTCCAAAACCGATTTTCTTTTTTATATTCCTTATTAGGATTTAAGACATGAAATCTATGTAATAATGTATGATGCTATTAGTTGGATTTGTGAAATACACTAAAAAAATAAAGTCATTTTATATGTAAAACCACTTTTGAATAAAAATTTCTCCTAGCAGAGCTCTGCTGTGTGAACCAGGGATTCTAGAAAAGGTACTTCCAGAACACAGTGTGCTTCAGAACATTGATTTCGCTGAAGCATTTCAAGATGAGCTGCTAGTAACTGAAGGTAAGAATTTCAACATGTCATAAATGCCCTGAGTCATTTGTAATATTATCTAGATCCAGTGATGCAATAAGCAGGAAAAGCATTAGTTTGCTTATGGTGTCATGCTGTGTTTGAGCCACAGTTCCACTATATTACTTAGGACAGACTACGTCACTGAGGTTCAGTGTTCTCTGTAAAATGAGAATAATGATAATAATATATAATAAGTGAGAGGATGAGAGGAGGGGAGGCAGTGAGACAGACTCCCACCTATACCCCAGCCAGGATTAACCCAGCAAGCCCACTAGTGAGCGATGGTGCTTGGCAACCAAGCTAATTTAGTGCCTGAGTTGTAGGCCATGGGGAGATACTCAGCGCCTGGGGCCAACTTGCTCAAGCCATTCGAGCTATGGCTGCGGGAGGAGAAAGAGAGAGAAGGAAGTGGAGGTGGAAAAGCAGATGGTCGCTTTTCCTGCGTGCTCTGACTGGGAATCAATCCTAGTACTTCCACTCGCTCTACTGCTGAGCTAGCTAACCGTCCAGGGCCAATAATACCTAATTTCTTATCCATACACTGTAAGTGTTAGATGTCATTAATATATTATTACACCTATTCTGTGGGTAGACTTTTAAACAGGAGGAGAAAAATGGTTATTATTAAACTAATTGCTGTTTTAGATTTAATGGTTACAAATTTATGATCATTTTGAGATTTCTGTGCTTTTGTGCCTTTTGTACAATTTTGGAGGATGTGATCGTGGCAAAATCCAGTGATACAGTGACTCTAACTTAGATGTTTAGCTCTGTTTGATACAATTAAAGAATTTTTTTAACATTTAAAAAATCAATTTAGAAATTAAATTTAATGATATGACATTGATCAACAAGAGTACATAGGTTTCAGATAAACATCTCTATAGAATTTGAACTGTTGATTGTGTTGTATGCCCATCACTCAAAGTCAAATCATTTTCCGTCACTGTATATTTGTCCCTTTTTACTACACCCCCGTAACCACTTCACTTTTATCTATGTTCATGAGTCTCATTTTTATATTCCGTCTATGTGTGAAATCACATAGTTCTTAGCTTTTCCTGACTTATTTATTTCACTTAGTAAAATGTTCTCAAATTTCACCCATGTTGTAGTAAATGGCAATGTGTCATCATTTCATACAGCTGACTAGTATTCCATTTAGGTACCACTTCTTCTTTATCCAGTTCTCTATCGAGAGACACTGATTGTTTCCATGTGCTGGCCACTATGAATAATGCTGCAATGAACGTGGTGCATGTGCCTTTGTGTACCAATGTTTTCGAGTAGATACCTAATAAAGGGATTACTAGGTCATATGGTAATTCTATTAATTTTTTTGAGGAACCACCATACTGTCTTACATAATGGCTGTACCTTTACATTCCCAGCAGCAGTTATTTGAGGTTTCTGTTTAGTCCACAACCTCTCCAACACTTGTTATTAATCAATCTCATTAATAACAGCCAATCTAACAGGTATGAGGTGATATCTCATTGTAGTTTTGATTTGCATTTATTTAATACCTAGTGAAGATGAAAATCTTTTCATGTATCTGTTAGCCATTTGTATGTCTTCTTGGGAGAAGTGTCTATTCAGGTCCTCTCCCAATTACCATATGAAATGGGGGTTTTCTAGTGATTAATTAATTCCCTCAGCTTCTGTATGTCTGGAAAAATTTTTCCCCATTATATTTGAGGGATAACTTTGATGGGTATACTGTTATTGGCTGTTTATTTCTCTCTTTCAGTACTTTAAGTGTTTAGGGTCACTCTCTGGCTTGTAGAATTTCTACTGAGGAGTCTGACAATAACCTCATGGGCTTTACTTTATATATTATGGGTTTTTTTTCCTTAACTGCCTTAGGGTTCTTTTCTTTGTCATTAAATTTTGACATTTTTATTAACAATGTGCTTTGCAAAAGGTCTGTTTCAGTTGAGGTAACTAAGTGTTCTGCTTACTTCTTGGATTTAAGGATCTAACTCTTTCCATATGCTTAGGAAACTCATCAATTATTTCTTTGAAGAGGTTCTCCATTCTTCCTCTCTTCCTCTTCTGATTTACCCCATTAATTCACAGCTTTTTTTGTCCTCTTTTTTCAAGAGGGAGGAGGGGAGATAGAAACAGATAAACCCACATGTGCCCCAACCAGGATCCACCTGGCAACTCCTTCTGGGACTTACGCTCTACCCATCTGGGGCCATGCACGTAACCAAGCTATTTTAGCGCCTGAGGCAAAGGCTTCACGGAGCCATCCTCAGTGCCCAGGGCCGATGTGCTCGAACCAGTTGAGCCATGACTGTGTAAGGGGAAGAGAGAGAGAAGCAGAGAGAAAGATGGAAAGGGGGAAGAATGGTGAAGCAGATGGTCACTTCTCCTGTCTCTCCTGACCAGAATCAAACCTGAGACATCTACATGCTGGTCTGACACCACTAAGCCAACTGGCCAGGGCCCTCATTATTCTTATATTGCTCTATCTGATGGAGTCAGACAACTTTCATAGAGCTTTACCATTCTGCTTTATTTGTGATTCTCTTTCTGTGGCATCTTCAGTTGCGTGTCTTCCATGTCACCGATTCTCTACTCTATCTGGCCTATTCTAATAGCTAAACTTGCTACCTCATTTTTCTATTCATGTATTAAGTTCTTCATCTCTGTTTTTAAAATTTCAGTCTCCTTTGTGACATACTCATTTTGTTCATTAATTTATTTTCTGAGTTCATTAACTTATCACATCTTGTTGAGTATTTTTAGAACTTCAATTTTGAATTCTCTATCATTTAACTACAAAATTTACATGTGATTGATATTTCTTTCTGGAGATTTTTTTTTTTTTTTTCTGAACTGCATCTCATTCCTGAGTAGTCATGGTAGCAGTTTTCTTCTATTATGGCATTGGACAGTGGTATTATTAAGAAATCAAACAAAAACAACTACAAGAAAAAATAAAAATACAACAGGAATAAAAATAGAAAAACCTAAAAAGTCAAAGAGAAAACCTCCAAAAATAATAATGGAAAACTAAACAGCCACAAAAAAATTAAAAATAAATAATAAATAAAATAGAATTCAAAAGAAAAAAATTGTTGCTCTTCCAAAGGGTTTTTTTGTATTTATTTTTTTGTAGTAGGTGATGCTGGATTACAAGATTTAGCTCCAAAATTCATGGGTTCACCTCCTCTGAGAAGTTGCCCTTGTAATGATGGAGGTGGGGCTGCAGTCATGATATGGGTGGGGCCTGTTGTGACACTTTTATGACTTTACAGCTTTAGCAATAGGGATTTCAGGCCTCCGGGCACTCCTCCCTATATCTCAACAGACCAGTGGACCAGACACAGAGCACCTCTGGTCTTTAGGGAAAGAGTGGCCCTTGAGATCTAGCTGTGGGGTATGTCTCTTCTACTCTCTCTACCCTTTAAGGGGAAGGAGGCGGGATCTGAGAGTTTGGACGATCACAATTTGTTTTTCTTTGTCTCTTTGCCTAGTGTAGCAATTGGCAGGCCATGGGAACACTGGCAGTGACCCCTCATTCTGCTGCCACTTTGGTTTAGTATCTCTCCAACTGCCCCCCTATCTCTCTGCTCCTCCTGGCAGGAGATGACACAGTCACTCTTGGTTTCTCCTCTCTCTGGAGCTCCATTATACAAAAACCCAGTCAGGCTGGGTTCCTCTCCTCTCTAGAACCGACCACACAGGTGTCTCTTCTTCCACCCTCTTTCTCAACCTTTCCCACCTTTAGTCCATTTGGTGAGCAGATCTTTTCAGGCAAGTCTGCAAGCATATCTAGTATTCTTTCACTGTGTTATAGCTGTTCAATTTGTTGAAATTTCAAGGGGAGAGATCAAGAGAATCTCTCATGCTGTCATTACTCTGACTTCATCCCACTATTCAAGGGTTTAATGGTGTTTCTTACTGATACAAAAGATACGTATTCAGACGTACAAATTGTGTAAAGGTGTACATATTTTCACCATGGTATTGTTAATGATATCACCATGGTATTGTTAATGATAGCAAGAAGTTTGAAATGACATAAATGCCAATGAGTACGGGATTTTTTTGTTTTGTTTTTTTTGTGACAGAGACAGAGAGGGATAGTTAGGGACAGACAGACAGGAAGGGAGAGAGATGGGAAACATCAACTCTTCATGGTGCACCTCAGTTCATTGACTGCTTTTTCATATGTGCCTTGACTGGGGGCTACAACAGAGTGAGTGACCCCTTGCTTAAGCCAGCGATCTTGGACTTTAAGCTAGTCACCTTTGGGCCAAAGCCAGCAACCATGGGTTCATGTTTATGATCCCATACTCAAGCCAGCAACCCCACAATCAAGCTGACGACCGCAGGGTTTCGAACCTGGGTCCTCCATGTCCCAGTGCAACACTCTATCCACTGTGCCACCGCCTGGTCAGACGAGTATGGTATTAATTATGTAGTATAATATTTTGAAGCTATTGAAGCAATGATGTGATTTCATATTAATAACATGGAAAGCTATTTATTGAGAAAAGTTATTTTAAAATTTTGCATAGTAAGACCCCATGTTGGTATAAAAATAATACAGTGTTTTTATACAGTTACATAGGTAACTGTATAAAAGTGGCAAGAGTATACACATCAAAATATTAACAGTGATTATGTTGTTGGTAGAATTTAAATTGATAGTACTCCCCTAGCCTTATGTTTGTCTTTATTTTTTCTATATATGGCTTCTGAAATATGATAAAAGAAGAAGGATACTTATATCTGTGTAGAGGTAATCTAGAGTAGTCTCTCATCTTTTTAGTAATTAGGAGTCTAAAACGTCTGCTCAGAGGAAATGCAGCAACAAGGTTTAGTTAAAAATAACGAAAATACTTGAAGTGGGTCTTGTCAACAGTGTCTAAGGGAGCAGAGTATGGAAAGAACCTTGGATTTGGAGTTGAAAGTCAATTCAAGACCCATCTCTGGCCTGACCAGACGTTGGCGCAGTGGATAGAGTATCGGACTGGGATGTGGAAGACCCGGGTTTGAGACCCCAAGCTTGCCAGCTAGAGTGTGGGCCCATCTGGCTTGAGCAAAAGCTCGCCAGCTTGGACCCAAGGTCGCTGGCTCCAGCAAAGGGTGGCTCAGTTTGCTGAAGGCCCACAGCCAAGGCACATGTAAGAAAGCAATCAATGAACAACTATGGTGTCGCAATGGCAACGAAAAGCTAATGATAGATGCTTCTCATCTCTCTCTGTTCCTGTCTGTCTGTCCCTATCTATCCCTCTTTCTGACTCTCTCTCTGTCCCTGTAAAAAAAAAAAGACCTATCTCTGCAACTTCAGCTCCCCTGAGCTTTACCTTTCCTTATTTCTTCCTTCTAAGGAAAATCCCACTGAAAGAGTTAAACTGAACTGTGCTATTAATTTGGCACACAAATGTTTAGTTATATATTATAACAGTGAAGACTGATCGAAAGTAGATAGCCTGAGTTTATAGTGGTTCAGAGCTTGGCATAGTTTCATGATTCAGCAACATTTCATTCATTGGTTGACTGGACATGTATGGAGAGTATAGGGTGTAAGTCTATAGAAGTAAAAGATGAAGTGCTTGCTCTTTAGAGGCTTACAGGCTTGGGGAGGACAGATGATTAAGGTACAGTATGAAAAATGCTATGGCAGAGTTGTGTTTAGGAATCTGGAAGAGCACAGAGGAAGGTTACCCCATGTAAAATGGCGTGACTTGAGGAATCTTGAAGAAAGAAATGGGGAAGGATGTTCCTGGGAGAGGGAGCCTCATGTACAAAATTTTAATAAATGTGATAAATTGAGGGTCATGTTTATAAATCCAACCAAATGATAAATAACATGCCAAGATCATCCATCTAAGACGGGGTTGAGTTGGGACTTCAAGAGATCTTTGGAACACCAGATTTTACCTCTAGGAATATTGGATTTCTCAAGATGGTATATTTATCATCCAGATGAAGAGAGGAAAAAAAAGTACATCACCTATGACAGCTGCAGTTTTACTTTGTACTTGATTATTTTGGATAACATTTGTCTGAGTATATTACTATTACAAGAATTTATAATCTCACTTCTGTAAAATGTGTAATTAGTGGCAAACATTTTCACAGTAGATTTAAACTTTTATAGTCAGATATCTTAGTTATTATAAATTTCAGTTTACACTTCCTGTGTTTTTTGTAATTTCCATGTTTTAAAAATGTAATTAACACCTAATTTATATGTAGAATAAAAATATGTTTTATAAAATTTTTTATATTTATAAATTCAGGTGGACTAATCTAGAGATGTTCAACTCCAACACTATTTTATTAATGTACAATATTATATCAATATTGCTAGTTTCTAATTTTGCTTAAGTTAAACTAACCTGTGAGACTGTCACTTATTTAATTGTGTACTCTTAACCTCTGTGCTTTAGATTTCTCACCTTTGTTGTGGAAATAATACCTATCTCAAAGAGTTGTGGAAACAACTAGGTTAATACACATGAAAAGGAAATAGAACAGTGCCTAGCCCACAGCAAGCTTTATAATTTATATAAATGTTCGTGTCACATATAACTTTAAAAATGTTCTTATTTTAATGTTTACAACAACCCCTGAGATAGATTGTGATTCCATATTATACTTGAGACTAAAGCTTAGAAAGGTTAAGCTGCCAAAGGTTACAGAGCTAATCATTGGCAAAGTGGTCGTTCAAATTTAAGGCTGGAGCCTGATTGATACTGAATTGCCTATGATTTAATGCTTGTCAATAGTACTAAAAATCAAAATCTTACCTACTCCCAATCTAGCAATAATGTTTTGTGGCTGGAAAATATATATAAATTTATCTGGTATTTTGTGATGTGATTATGTGGATTCATGTATTTCAAACATTATTTCTATTTCAGTGTATGATCTTCCCCAACAGCCTAATGATGTTCAACTCTTTTATGGAAACATGCGGAAAATTATACTTTCAGTAATTGGGGAATTCAGAGATTCCATTTCTAGCAGAAAATTTCTTCAGTCTTCTTCCAATGCTAACTTAGAATCTAAAAGGTAAAACAAAGAAAACATCTGTCAACAGTTTTCAAGATTACTTGATTCATAGTATAGCTGGTCTTTGCTCTGTACTTTATTATTATTTATTTTTTGGTTTCAGTTGAAATTATTCCAAATTTATGGAAGTTAAAAAACCATTCAGAGAACTCCCATATATAGTGTGTCCGTAAAGTCATGGTGCTCTTTTGACCGGTCACACGGTCAAAAGAGCACCATGACTTTACGGACACACTGTACTACCTGCATTGAGATTCCTCAGTTGTTAACATTTTACCACATTTACCTTATTCTTTATGTGTACATTTTTTTCTGAACCATTTAAAGGTAAGTTATAGGTGTGATTACCAGTTAGCCCTAAGTTTCGTCGAAACGCAAGAGCTCTCTTACATAGCCATGGTAAATCCATCAAAATTAGGACAGTAATATTCAAACAGTCAGTACTACCATCTAGTCCACAAATTCCATTCAGATTTTTTCAGTTCCCCAATAATGTCCTTTATAGTTAAATAAATAAACAGAAGCTGTCTCTTTCTCCTTCCTCTTTGGTCCAGAATTTTTTTAAACATTTTTTTAATACGTTATTCATTTTAGAGAGGAGAGAGAGAAGGGGGGGGGCAGGAGTAAGAAGCATCAACTCCCATATACGCCTTGATCAGGCAGCCCAGGGTTTTTTTTTTTTTTTTTTTTTTTTTTTAATTTTTTTAAATTTTATTTTATTCATTTTAGAGAGGAGACACACACAGAGAGAGAGAGAGAGAGAGAGAGAGAGAAAGGGGGGAGGAGCTGGAAGCATCAACTCCCATATGTGCCTTGACCAGACCAGTGCAGGGTTTTTGAACTGGCGACCTCAGTGTTCCCAGGTCGACGCTTTATCCACTGCGCCACCACAGGTCAGGCAGCCCAGGGTTTTGAACTGACAACCTCAGTATTCCAGGTCAATGCTTTATCCACTGCACCACCACAGGTCAGGCCACGGTACCAAATTTAATCTAACATTATACCTTGCATTTAGTTAGCCTGTCTCTTTAAACTCTTTAATACAGAACAGTTCCTCTTTCTTCATCTTCCGTGACTGAGGTAATGCTGAGGGTTAGATTATCAAGTCAGATCCATAGAATCCAAGATGTTAAATCAGAATTAAGCTTTACTAATGATTTTTGGTGAAACATGAAGAAATCCAGATCGATAATGGTGCCTCCTAGGTCTGTGATGGTGAACCTATGACATGCATGTCTCACTGACACTCGTAGCTATTTTCGCCGACATGCGGCCGCATACCAAAGAAGTATGAGGCCACATGCTGAGAAGGACGTTTCGTCCTCGGCTCCTGCACGGCCAGGTGCAGTAGCTGAGGATAAAACATTTGCTGTAGTGGAGGCAATCTGCCGGAGGTCTGTAGGCCAAAACAGCAGAACTCTGGCACAGAGTATCTAGTTCCAGTTAAGCCGTTTTTCTCGAAGTGGCACACCACCCGAGTTATGCTCAGTTTTTTGGCGAATTTTGACACACCAAGCTCAAAGGATTGCCCATCACTGTCCTAGGTCCTTTTGCAACATTAATTCTCCAGTCTGTCTCAAATTTAATGCCACTTGGGCATGTGATACATCACTAACACGGAAGGTGGAACCGTCTTGATCATGAAAGCTTGCTATATTTTGTTAATTATAACTGCTATGATATTTTTGCAAACATCTATGCTATATAAATTCATAAATTTCAGATTGGTCTTTTACCATAAACAGTTCTAGACAGACCAGGAATGTACTGTTAAAACATTCTGTAGATAAAAAATATTAGTGTGTTTGCTAGGAGATGTCCTTAGCAAGATGCTATTTAAGGGATTTCACTAAGTCATATTTTTTCTTTTTTTCCAGGACATTCTATAGTAAAGAGGAAAAAATATATTGCAGGCAAACTGCTCATTAATTCTTGTAAATGACCTTGATTTTTTGTAGAGTACAGGCCAGTTACTCTGTAAAATGTCCTCAGTTTGCAGATTCCACACACCACAGAAATGATACTGTTTGTTTTCTCAGTGCAGCAGCTCAGGCGATCAACAATGTTGACTTGTCCCATTACTAGAAATATTTTTGCCATTTAGTTAAAATGGTGTCTCAGGTTTCTTCACTGTCAGGTTTCTTGTAGGGAGATAACTTACAGATGATGAATTAATTGTCTTCTTCCTCATAAAATTTTTAGCACCTACTGATGATTGTGGCCTAAATCATTATTACTACCTTGTTTACCAAATGGTGATTTTCCAGTTTCATTTTCCTACGTTTATTAGTTGTCTTTCCAGTATAACAAAGAGGTATACTTTTCCTCTTTTATGTATTTATTCACTTGGGATGGACTCATGGGTTCAGTATTAATCCTTTACTGTCATTATGTGGTCCCTTAATTTGGCTCCTTGATTCTTTTAATATGCCCATATCATTCTTTGACCACCTCCTTATTCAGTGGCACAACAGGATATTTTAGGCTCATCTTATATTTTCCCTGCCCAAGCCCTAGACTAGCTGGGACTTCTTTTAGAAGTCCTTCCTCCTTTAAATAGAGAATGATATTGAAACCAGGATATGGGTAATAGATGTGCTGTTGATTTTGAGATGTCATTACTTCTGGGCTCTCTCTGGACAAATGTAGGAAATAATACATTTACATATAAATCCACATGTATCCATATGGATTTATGTTGTTCCATACAATATGTTGGAACTATGAGTTTACACTGATACTTCCAATTCTAATATAACATAATACAGTGTTTTCCTTTTTCCTTTCCCTAATTCTACCTTTTTCTACAATACTGAGAATCCTAGACCTACTGTCTACACTATGTTTACATTTTACTCAATTTTCTGTTTTCAACCAATCTGCTCATTACATGAGCTATCTCCTTGATCCCAGTGTTGCCAACTCATTGCCTGAAAGTTCCCTGCAAATCCCAGTGCCACCAACTAAGCTCTCTGCTGACTCACACCCACCCACCCACCTCCGTTACCCCAGTACCTCTAGCTCCTGTCAGCTTGCTTTCTTTACCCCATCATTATAATGTTAATTTTCTTCTAAGATAATCAAAGAAAGAATTAAAGATAGTTACATAATTAAAAATTGTATTGAAAATCATTTATTGTGAGGAACTGGTTCTTAGGAAGCTAAAAAAGCCAAGAATAAACTTTTTAATTTTTAAAAATTATTCTGACTTGGCAGGTGCCTTTATTATTCCCCTGGGTCAGTAGAGGTCTGCTTTGAAAAGGAGTAGATGGGTGGGCAATGGGTAAAGGTTAAAAAAGCGATTTCTGTCTACTGTGTTGACCTAAAGATGTTTTACTGTAGGATAGGAGAATTTGGATTCTGCACAGTTGAATTGAACTTCAATTAAGTCATGTGCTTTCGTGGTTATATAAAATTATTTGAATTACAGTTTTTTGTAATCTAAGGCTTATTTGAAAATACTATTTCAACATTTAATTAAAAACTTTCTAAACTTTATTAGCATTCTTTTAATGTGGTATTTTCCTTACGATAGTGTGTGTGCGTGTGTGTGTGTGTGTGTGTATCAGCATCATGAAACCAGTTATAGATATATTAAGAGTTTTGTTTTTGTTTCTTTTTTAATTCTTAATATTGGGTAATTTTCCAGTAAACCTTTATAGGAGACTTCATATGGCATGCAGCAGTCAAGACAGGGAAGAAATTAAATCATTGAGTATTCTTAGTAAAAATTTGTATAATAGTATTTGACTTACATGGTATTTTTTATACATTAAGAATACACTATGAAGGATTTTTATTCACTGAAAAATGCACAGTGTGCAATGAACTTTTATCTAAATGTTTTTAAATTTATGAAGAATTAATATAAAGACATTGCTACAATCTGGCTTTCTATCTCTTTTGTTTTTTTTCCTCTCTTACTATAGTGAATCTGACAGTCTTGGAAAACATGGTTGCAATGTTTCTTTGGATGTTTTACCAGTTAAAGATGCTCAGAGTTCTCCACTTTCTCAAGTTGTTCACCCACCTCAGGATGAATCGTCTTCTGAAGAAATGTGGACTGTCCAACCTGAACACTTGATTTTGGTAACCCCTTCTACTTGTGAGTATGTCAGCAACAACCCAACTGAAATGAACTCTTGAGACCCAGTTCTGCACTTGTTTGTACCTATGGCTCATCTAGGATATATGCGTGAACTTTATGCACACGACCAATGACTTTCAAAGGTCCTCCTCTCATCTACTAAGACCTACCTCAGACTTGACCGCAGCATCATTCTAACACAAGGCCATGACCCTCAGTCCAAGTTCCCACTTCCCAGTTCCCTGTACGGCAAAGCCACCTATGACTTATGGTCTGTTCCTTCTGCCACATTCTCTGCCCCAAAGAACACGTGTAGCACTTGGCCTTTTTCTTTTTTTTTTTTAAGTGAGAGGAGGGGAGATAGACAGACTCCTACATGCACCCCGACCAGGATTCATCCAGCAACCCCATCTGGGGCCGATGCTTGCATCAATCAAGCTATTTTTAGCTCCTGAGGCTGACTCTCAGACCAACTGAGCTATCCTCAGCACCCGGGGCAATGCTGGAACCCATCAAGCCACTGGCTGCAGAGGGGACAAGAGAAAGAACGGGGAGAGGGAGGAGGGAAGAAGCAGATGGTCGCTTCTACTGTGTACTCTGACCAGGAATCAAGTCTGGGACATCCATAAACCAGGCCAACGTTCTAGCCGAGTCAACCGGCCAGGGCCAACACTTGGCCTTTTGTTTGTTTATTTTGTTTAGTTTAGTTTTCCTTTTTTTAGCAGGGGTGGGGACAGACAGGAAGGGAGAGAGATGAGAAGCATCAATTTTTTGTTGTGGCCCCTTAGTTGTTCACTGATTGCTTTCTTATATGTGCCTTGATGGGGGGTTGGGGACATGTCCAGCAGAGGGAGTTAGCCCTTGCTCAAGCCAGTAACCATGGGGGTCATGTCTATGATCTCACTCTTAAGCCGGTGACCTCGAGGTTTTGAACCTGGGTCCTCAGCATCCTAGGCCAATGCTCTACCCACTATGCCACTGCCTCTTCAGGTGGCACTTGGCCTTTTTCACCCTTAACATTGACATAGTTGGTTCAGAGTAAGAATAACAATGGTATTTCTGTATGTGCCCAAGATAAGACCAGGTGGTAACAGTCTCTAGATTTTTTTCTCTCTACCTTTGTTCAGTATCTCTGTAGTTTCCAAGAGTAAACAGATGGTTTTACTTTAACAGGGATTTGAAATTCCTGTAACTGGGCAATTGAGAAAGCAAAGTAAGCTGTTTTAGTAGTGTAGTTATTTATAATTTATTTATACAATTTATATGTCTTTTTCACTAATGTTAAATGTAAGTAACATTAACTTTTCTGATATAATAGGTGATTTGGCAAAAACTGGACGCTTCCAGATTTTAAATAATTTTCTTAGGATACTGAAATTTGAGCTGTACTGGCCAGCACATTGCCTTACAGTAACACCACAACATGGATTTATCCAGCCAAAGTAAGTATGCCTTCTCTTTCTTCTGTGTTTTTCAGATACTGGCATGGTAACTTTTTATGGATCAGATAATATGCTGTTTTAATTTATTCAGTGGAACTTTGCCACGTGCTGGCTCTGTACTGTGCACCCTGTGTGGTTCTGTAAAACTTATATTGCGTTCAGGTATATAACCTCACGTGGTCAAGAAAGGCTTGTGAGATGGGAAAGAGTTCCTGGAGTAAAAGACACCAAAATGTTTTCTGACATATTACTCTGACTACAGAATTACAAAGCAAGGGATACTAGTAGGCCTATGATGAAGGGTGGTGGTCTCCAAAACCCAAATGGTTCTGCCTTTTGTTACCTTGGATTTGGCTCACTTACTCTGATGTTTTTACTTAATATGCATTTTATAGACAAAGCTTCCTAACTTAGTATGTCTGAACCATAAACCTATTTTGCCATTTTCTGCAAAGAATATTCTAAGATAGAAGGAAGTCTTTGTGGGTCTAATGATAAGCAGCGGCCCTCTACATGCAGCTTAACTGTTGATGGAAGGTAAGGCCACAGCTCTGCAGCTTCTTCACAGCACATTCACCCTTGGAAGTCACTGCATATTTAGGAATAGCAACTTTGCAGAAGAATAGCATGAAGTTTATTTACTTTTGCAAAATGATGTAGTATGCATTTTAGGAGTTAACTGAATAAGACGTGAGGTGTAAAGTATGGTTAGAGGCACTCCAGAGAAACATTGCTAGGACCAAAGCAGTCAATTCAACATTTACTAATTAATGGTTGAAAATATAGGGAAAAAACCTGACCAGGCAGTGGCCCAGTGGATAGCTTCAGACTGGGACACAGAGGACCTAGGTTCAGAAGTCAAGAGCAGGAGTTCCCAAACTACAGCCCGTGGGCTGCATGCAACCCCCTGAGGCCATTTATCCGGCCCTGCTGCACTTCCGGAAGGGGCACCTCTTTCATTCGTGGTCAGTGAGAGGAGCACAGGATGCATCCACACCCAAAGTTCCCATTAAAATACTTGTCAGTTTGTTGATTTAAATGTACTTGTTCTTTATTTTAAATATTGTATTTGTTCTCTTTTTTCTTTTTTTTTTTTTTTACTTTAAAATAAGATATGTGCAGTGTGCCTAGGGATTTGTTTATAGTTTTTTTTATAGTCCGGCCCTCCAACAGTCTGAGGAACAGTGAATAGGCCCCCTGTGTAAAAAGTTTGGGGACCCCTAGTCAAGAGTCACCTGCTTGAGCAAGGGGTCGCCAGTTGGAGTGTGGGATCATAGAAATAACCTCATGGTTGCTGGCTTGAGCCCAAAGGTCACTAGCTTGAAGCCCAAGGTCACTGGCTTGAGCCCAAGGTCGTTGGCTTGAGCAACGGGTCACTCACTTTGCTGTAGTGCCACCCCCACACCTCACCCTTACCCCCCTATCAAGGTACATAATGAGAAAGCAGTCCATGAACAACTAAGGAGCTGCAACGAAAAATTGATGCTTCTCTTCTCTCCCTGTTTGTCCCTATCTGTCCCTCTCTCTGTCTCTCTCTTTGTCACCCCCTCCAAAAAAAAAGAAAGAAAATATAGGGAAATGATAGGACAGTGGTTTTTTTTGTTTTTCTTGTTTTTATTTAGAAAATTAAATTTAACAGGATGACATTGATCAATAACAGTTAACATTGATCTTGGGTAAAGGTTTCTATAGCATCAGAACTGTTGATTACATCTTATACCCATCAAGCGAAGTCAAATAATTTTCCGTCCCTGTATACAGTGTGTCTGTAAAGTCATGGTGCACTTTTGACCGGTTTCAGGAAAGCAACAAAAGACAATAGAAATGTGAAATCTGCACCAAATAAAAGGAAAACCCTCCCAGTTTCTGTAGGATGACGTGGCAGCATGTACCCATGTGCACAGATGATGATGTAACACCGTGTATACAGCGGAGCAGCCCATGGCCATGCCAGTCGAGATGTGGACAGTACAGAGGAAAGTTCAGTGTGTTCTGTGGCTCGCTAAATTCAAACCCGTGACCAAAGTGCAACGTGAATATCGGCGCGTTTATAACAAAGCGCCACCACATAGGAATAACATTACTCGGTGGGGTAAGCAGTTGAAGGAAACTGGCAGTTGGGTGGAGAAACCCTGTTTTGGTAGGCCTTCAGTCAGTGATGAGTCCGTAGAGGCTATACGGGATAGCTACCTAAGGAGCCCTAAAAAATCTGTGCGTGCGTGCGTGCGTGTCCTCAACAATTACAAATAAGCAAGACAACAGTTTATAAGGTGTTAAAGAAACGTCTGTTTTGCGGGGTACAAATTGCAGCTGTTGCACGCTATCAAACCAACGGATAGACCCACACGATGCGTGTTTACTACAGATATGCTTCATGAGATCGACAATGATGCAAAATTTTTGCAGAAGATTGTGTTTAGGGATGAGGCGACCTTCCATATCTGTGGGCATGTTCATCCCCATGACGTCTGAATATGGGCTGCTGAACATCCTCATGCCTACGTTGAGTATGAATGTAACACCCCTAAAGTGAACGTGTGGTGTGGCCTGATGCATGATAAGGTGATAGGCCCATTTTTTTTTTGCGGAGCAGTCTGTGATGGCAAACACCTAACTTGACATGTTGAAATTGTATGCAGTGCCACAATTTCCAGAAGGTGTCATCTTTCAACAGGATGACCCTCCTCCACACTACACCACCATTGTTCGTGTTTCTGGATAGAACATTCCCCCGGTGGTGGATAATCAGGGGTTCTGTCAAGCCATGGCTACTACGATCCCCGGATCTGATGCCCTTAGACTTTTACTTTTGGGGTTATGTGAAGCAACATGTGTACATTGAACGTATCAACGACATTAATCACTTAAAACAGAGAATCACAGACGTTATTCACTCTGTTACACCAGACATCCTTACGTGTGTGGCAAGAACTTCACTATCGTTTGGATGTATGTATTGCAACAAATGGAGCCCACATCGAACTGCACTGAATAGGTATGAAACTGGGAGAGTTTTCCTTTTATTTGGTGCAGATTTCACATTTCTATTGTCTTTTGTTGCTTTCCTGTGACCGGTCAAAAGTGCACCATAACTTTATGGATACACTGTAATTTGTCCCTCTTTATACCCTCCCTCCACCCCCACCCCCACCCTCACATCCCCATCTCCTTGGTAACCACTTCACTTTTTTTATTTCCTTTAAGCAAGAGAGACAGAGACAGAGAGAGGGACAGACTGGCAGGAAGAGATAGAGAAGCATCAATTCTTTGTTGCAGCACCTTAGTTGTTCATTGATTGCTTTCACATTTGTGCTTTCAGCAGAGTGAGTGACCCCTTTCTTAAACCTGTGATATTGGGTTTCAAGCCAGCTATCTTTGGGCATGGTCACTGGCATCAAGCCAGCAACCTGACACTCAAGCCAGATGAACCCTCGCTCAAGCCGGCGGTAACCTCATGGTAGCAAACCTGATTCTTCTGCTTCCCAGTCCAACACTCTATTCACTGCGCCACCGCCTACCTGGTCAGGCTATTCTTTTTGAGGAACCACCATACTTTCTTCCATAATAGTTGTATTAATTTACATTCCCACCAGCAGTGAATGAGAGTTCCTTTTTCTCCACATGTCTTCAACACTTGTTATTGTCTTGTTGATAACAGCCAATCTAACAGGTAAGGTGGTGTCTCATTGTAGTTTTGATTTGCACTTCTCAAATAAGCTAGTGAAGCTGGATATCCTTTCATATATTTATTGGCCATTTGTATGTCTTATTGGGAGAAGTATTTATTCAGGTCCTCTCTCCATATTTTAATTGGTTTGTTTACTTGTTTATTGCTGAGCTCTGTGAGTTCTTACTTATTTTGGATATTAATCCCTTATCCGAGCTGTTGTTTGCAAATATCATCTCTCATTTAGTTGACTGCCTATTTGTTTTATTGTCAGTTTCTTTTGCTGTGCAGAAACTTTTTAGTTTGATATATCCCATTCGTTTATTTTTGCCTTTGCATCCCTTGTCTTTGGGGTCAAATTCATAAATTGTTCTCTACTGCCAAGGTCCATGAGTTTAGTACCTATGTTTTCTTTTATGTAATTTATTGTTCCAGATCTTATATTTAGGCCTAATTCATTTTGAAGTAATTTTTGTGCAGGGGTCAAGGTGTAGTCAAGTTTCATTCTTTTGTGTGTAGCTTTCCAGTTTTCCCAGTACCATTTATTGAAGAGGCTTTCTTTTCTCCATTGTTTGTTTTTGACTCCTTTGTCTAAGATTATTTGTCCATATATATGTGGCTTTATTTCTGGGCTCTCAATTCTGTTCCATTGATCTGTGTGTTGCTTTTTTCTGCCAATGCCGTGCTGTTTTGATTATTGTGGCTTTTTTTTTTTAGGTGAGATCAGGATAGGTAGTGAGGCAGACTCACTCATGCGCCCTTACCAGGATCTACCTGGCATTCCTATCTGAGGCCAATGGTCAAGTATCAGGCTATTTCAACTGCCTGAGGCTGATATTCTCCAAAGGAGTTATCCTCAGCGGTCAGGGCCACACTTGAATCAATCAAGCCACTGGCTCCGGGAGAGGAAGAGGGGGAGAAGGAGGAATGGGTGAGGGGGAGAAGCAGATGGTCACTTCTCCTCCTGTGTGCCATGACCAGGAAATGAACCTGGGGTGTGTATATGCCAGGACAACACTGTGTCAACTGATTTACCAGCCCAAGCCAGGACAGGTTGTTTATAAACAACTTTATCCATTGTCCTGTGTGTTTAGCTATTAGTAGTAGAAAATAATATTTTTTTCTCTGCCATTTTTTTTCCTCAAAGATTTTCCTTACTGATTTTGCGGGGGAAAGAACTAGTGAGAAATACCAGCTTATAGTTGCTTCGCTTTAGTTCATTGCTTGCTTGTTGTATCTGCCCTGACCAGGCAAGCCCAGTGTTTCCAGCTGGCGATTTCAGTGTTCCATGTCAATGCTCTGTCCAGTTTGTCACCACAGGACAAGCTTTCTCTGCCATTTTTAATGTGTATTAAAAGAGCTTTTGTAACAGGATGTTTTTAAGTCACAAATCTGATTGTATCATCGTATTTAAAAGTCTTTTTTGACATGCTATAACTCTTGAAGAGAACAATGAATACAGAAAATTTTAGCAACTGCAAACATAAAAGAAGCAATCTTCATTCATTTTTCATCTCCATTTTCTTTCAGTTTTCTCTCTATATATCATGCTTCATTGTACTGTTTCAGTATAATTCCTTTTTTTTTTTTAATTGAGAGGCAAGGAGGCAGAGAGACAGACTCCTGAATACTCCCCGACCAGGGTCCACCCAGCAAGGCCCTTACAGGGGTATGCTCTGCCCATCTGGTGCAGTTCCTCCATTACATTGCAACCGAGCTATTTCAATACCTTAGGCGTGGCCATGGAGTCAGCCTCAGTGCCTGGTGCTGACTTGGTTAAACTATTTGAGCCATGGCTGTGTAAGGGATAAAGAGAGAAAGAGAGAAGGGGAGGGTGAGGGATGGAGAAGCAGGTGGTTTCTGGTTGCTTCTCGTGTGTACCCTGACCAGCAATTCAACCTAGGACCTCCACACGCTGGGCCGACGCTCTACCATTGAGCCAACTGGCCAGGGCCAGTATCATTCTTTATTACCAAGTAAATCAGATCTTTTTTGTATTGGTCTTCTGCTTTAGAAATTTTAATTTGGAATTGCTTTTCAAATGGTATTTCTGTGGTATGGATTGTTTTCATAGGAGATTGCTCTTAGGTTCATGGGTTCTTGCTACTTAGTTACTTGTTAGCCTCTGAGTTGGGGTTGATGCAAACTCCGATGTGTATGTGAGCTCATCTCCATTATCTGCTCTTTCTGAGCAATAAGGAAATGGTTGGTTATTGATAGGACAGTATTTATAACTGCTGTGGTTATTGCTATTAAAGTATAGGACATTCTTGGTTTTCATTATTAAATTCTTTTTTTAAGGAGTAAGCTACAAATTCTTGTAAGTCCAAATTCCTCCTCATCCACAAAACACTCAATGTTCCCATGGAGTGGTTTAATCTATATACACTGTGACGATGGACAAAAGGTACTTTTTAAAGTTTTTCTTGAGAAGCATTTCTTATTGTAATTTGAATTGTATCTGAAATGTTGTAATCCTTTCAGAAATCAGAGGAAGGTGTCTGGTCTTGTAGTCTAACTAGATTTACTTAAATGTAGCATTTAGGACAGAGATTTTCTATTAGTGATCTGCGTGACTCTCCTGGGTGGGCACAGAAATGGAGGGGCCTAGAAGCCATGAATTTGCAAACTCTGCTTTGAAAAAAGAAGGAGTTTGAGACAAAGTCAGAGATTTGCTTTGAAATCTGAATAAACTTTAATTTGTAAATTCATCAGTGTTTTGCATTGTATTTCTTTTTGCTATTATGACTTAAAAATAGGAATTGTTTCTTTAAAAATTATAGCTACATTTGTTTCTTGTCCCTATATTTGGCTCCTTTCAGAAAATTGTGCGCGTTCAAATTCGAGAAGACTTGACTCAAAAAGGACTTCTCACTCGTTTGGCCTCCAGCCAATTTGGAATGTATTCTCCAGTTACTGAATCTTTAACCAGTTACCTGGTAAAACCAATGAAAAGACCACCTTCCACAAAAGTTGAGATAAGAACTAAGATTGTTTCTTTCCCTCCAACAGAACCTGGTGAAACTTCAGGTACTGTCTCACAGGATTATTTAATTCAAATTCGTACTGACATATTGAGCGTAATACTCTTTTTTCCTAGTTAAATTATATATTAGTGATAGGTACAAATTTTACCCCCTTATTTTAGAACAGAATGAAGTAGTTATTGGCAGTTATTTCATGATGAAATGGATTTGGAGAACCTTAAAAATTGTAACTTTTAAATCTAGGTGTTTAACAAATCTGTGTATTCCAGGAGTCTTACATTTTTTTTTTGCTCAGAACCATCCTTCTCCTACTCTCACTAGATCTTTGGATAGAATTCTAATCAGTTGGTTAATAGCTAAAGAAGAAAGGAAAGTGGGTAGAGCCTGGCATCTTCGTCACTTTTTGCTGTGACTTTGAGAGAAAGAGAGAGAGAGTGTGTGTGTCTCCTCTCTTTCTCTTTCTTGGCTCAGTCTGAAGGACTAGGATTGTATGTGAGACCTATTAGAAGGAATTTGAGACCATCGGTCACTTAGCCCTCTATCTTCTGGCCTCTTTCACTGGTTTTGTCTTCCACTCAAGCTCAGTTTCCTACTCTTAAGGTCCCCTCTTGTATTTTGTCTTGACCAATAGCTATACCATGTTTTCAAACTCAGTCTCAAGCCTGTCACTTCCTGACCGTCACATATCTGTCTTTCCAGATCACTTCCTGTAGGAGTCAATAGCAGTTCTCTGACCTCATTCAGATTTCTGGGCTACTGGCCGTACTGCCTTCCCCACTCCCCCGCATTCACATCCTACTTCTCTGCTAACTCTCCTTGAATTCTGTGGTATGTCATTTTAATTACTGCTTTGCATTCTTTTTATTATTATTATTAACTTTAATGGGGTGACAGCAATAAATCAGGGTACATATGTACAATGAAAACATCTCCAGATTATCTTATCATTCAATTGTGCTGCATACCCATTACCCAAAGTCAAATTGTCCTCTGTCACCTTCTATCTGGTTTTCCCTGTACCCTTCCCCTTCTCCCTATCCCACCCTCCCGTCCCTCCCCCCATCCCGTAACCACCACACTCTTTTACATGTCTCATAGTCTCACTTTTATGTCCCACCTATGTATGAAATCATGCTGTTCTCAGGTTTTTTTTTTTTTCTTATTCACTTATTTCACTCCGTATATTGTTATCAAGGTACATCCATTTTGTTGTAAATGATCCGATATCATCATTTCTTATGGCTGAATAGTGTTCCATAGTATATATGTACCAAAGCTTTTTAATCCACTCGTCTTCTGACGGACACTTGGGCTGTTTCCAGATCTTCGCTATTGTGAACAGTGCTGCCACGAACGTGGGGGCGCATTTCTTCTTTTCGAACAGTGTTATGGTGTTCTTAGGGTATATTCCTAAAAGTGGGATAGCCGGGTCAAAAGGCAGTTCGACTTTTAATTTTTTGAGGAATCTCCAACCTGTTTTCTACAGTGGCTGCACCAGTCTGCATTCCCACCAGCAGTGCAGAAGGGTTCCCTTTTCTCCACATCCTCGCCAGCACTTATTCTGTGTTGTTTTACTGATGAGTGCCACTCTGACTGGTGTGAGGTGATATGTCCTTGTGGTTTTGATTTGCATTTCTCTAATAATTAGTGATGTTGAGCATTTTTTCATATGTCTTTTGGCCATCTGTATGTCTTCTTTGGAGAAATTTCTATTCATTTCTTTGCCCATTTTTTGATTAGATCGTTTGTCTTCCTGGTGTTGAGTTTTATAAGTTTTATAAATTTTGGTTATTAACCCCTTATCAGATGAGTTGTCGAATATGTTCTCCCATTGTGTGGTTTGTCTTTTTATTCTGTTCTTATTGTCTTTAGCTGTGCAAAAACTTTTTAGTTAGATATAGTCCCATTTGTTTATCTTGCCTTTTATTTCATTTGCCCGTGGAGATAAATCGGCAAATATATTGCTGCTACAGATGTCGGAAAACTTGCTGCATATGTTTTCTTCTAAGATGCTTATAATTTCGTGGCTTACGTTTAAGTCTTCTATCCATTTTGAATTTGTTTTTGTGAATGGTGTAAGTTGATGGTCTAGTTTCATTTTTTTGCAGGTATATGTCCAATTTTCCCAGCACCATTTGTTAAAGAAGCTGTCTTTACTCCATTGTATGTTCTTTGCTCCTTTGTCAAATATCAGTTGTCCATAAAGCTGTGGGTTTATTTCTGGGTTCTCTGTTCTGTTCCATTTATCTATGTGCCTGTTCTTATGCCAGTACGAGGCTGTCTTGAGTATAATGGCCTTGTAGTAAACCTTGATATCCGGAAGAGTGATACCTCCTGCTTTATTTTTTCTTTTTAAGATTGCTGAGGCTATTCCTGTTCTTTTTTGGATCCATATAAATTTTTGGAATATGTTTTCTATATCTTTGAAGTATGTCATTGGTATTTTAATTGGTATTGCATTGAATTTATAAATTGCTTTGGGTAATATAGACATTTTAATGATGTTTATTCTTCCTAGCCATGAGCACGGTATACGCTTCGACTTATTTATATCTTCCTTGATTTCCTTTATCAATGTTTTATACTTTTCCGAGGACAAGTCCTTAACCTCCTTGGTTAAATTTACTCCTAGGTATTTTATTTTTTTGGCTGCAATAGTGAAGGGGATTGTTTCCTTAATTTCTTTTGCTGACAGTTCATTGTTTGTATATAGAAATGCCTCTGATTTCTGAGTATTAATTTTGTATCCTTCCACCTTGCTGAATTCATTTATAAGGTCCAGTAGTTTTTCGACTGAGGCTTTAGGGTTTTCTATATACAATATCATATCATCTGCAAATAGTGACAGTTTTACTTCTTCTTTTCCAATTTGGATGCCTTTTATTTCTTCTTCTTGTCTGATTGCTGTAGCTAGGACTTCCAGAACTATGTTGAATAAAAGTGGTGAAAGTGGGCAACCCTGCCTGGTTTCTGATCTTACGGGGATTGCTTTTAATTTTTGTCCATTTAGTATGATGTTTGCTGTGGATTTGTCTTAGATGGCCTTTATCATGTTAAGGAATGTTCCTTGTATTCCCACTTTACTGAGAGTTTTAAGCATGAATGGGTGCTGGATTTTATCAAATGCCTTTTCTGCATCTATTGAAATTATCATGTGATTTTTGTCCTTCCTTTTGTTTATGTGATGAATCACATTGATTGATTTGCGAATATTGAACCAGCCTTGCCTCTCCAGAATAAATCCCACTTGATCATGATTTTTTTCATATAGTGCTGGATCCAGTTGGCTAATATTTTGTTGAGAATTTTAGCGTCTAAATTCATCAGGGGTATAGGCCTATAATTTTCTTTCTTTGTGTTGTCTTTGCCTGGCTTTTGGATCAGAATTATGCTCGCCTCATAAAAGGAGTTTGGAAGTCTTCCTCTTGAATTTTTTGAAATAGCTTGAGGAGGATAGGAGTTAGTTCTTCTTTGAATTTTTGATAGAATTCACTTGTGAAGCCATCAGGCCCAGGACTTTTCTTTTTTGGAGTTTTTTGATAACTGTTTCGATCTCATCTGTTGTAATTGGTCTGTTTAGGTGCTCTGATTCTTCCAGATTGATTTTTGGAAGTTTATATGATTCAAGAAATTTGTCATTTCATCTAGATTGTCTAATTTTTTGGCATAGAGTTCTTCATAGTATTTTCTTACAATGCTTTGTATCTCTGTTGTATCAGTTGTAATTTCTCCACTGTCCTTTCTAATTTTATTTGAGACCTCTTTTTTTCTTGGTGAGTCTAGTTAAGGGTTCATCAATCTTGTTTACCTTTTCAAAGAACCAGCTTCTGGTTTCATTGATCCTCTGTATTGTTTCCTTAGCCTCTATGTCATTTATTTCCGCTCTGATCTTTATTATTTCCTTCCTTCTACTTGTCCTGGGTTTTATTTGTTGTTGTTTTTCTAGTTCTTTTAGCTGCAGGGTTAGGTTGCTTATTTTGAGCTTTTTCTAGCTTCTTATGATATGCCTGTAGTGCAATGAACTTCCCTCTCAGTACTGCTTTTGCTGTGTCCCATAGATTTTGAGTTGACGTATGCTCATTATCATTTGTTTCTAGAAACTTTTTTATTTCCTCTTTGATCTCAATGTTAATCCGTTCATTATTTAATATCATGCTATTTAGTTCCAAGTGTTTGAGTATTTTTCAGTTTTTCTTTTTTGGTTAATTTCTAGTTTCATGGCATTGTGATTAGAGAAGATGCTTGATATGATTTCAATCTTCTTAAATTTATTGAGACCATTTTTGTGTCCTAACATGTGGTCTATCCTAGAAAACGTAGCATGAGCGCTTGAGAAGAATGTATATTCTACTGCTTTAGGGTGAAAAGTTCTGAAGATATCTATTAAATCAAGTTGATCTAGTGTATCCTTTAAGTCATCTGTTTCTTTATTGATTTTCTTTCTTGTGGATCTATCCAGTGTTGTTAGTGGGGTATTGAAATCTCCCACTATGATACTATTGCTGTTAATCTCACCCTTTATATCCATCAAAGTCTGCTTTATGAATGTCGGGGCTCCTATATTTGGTGCATAGATATTTATAATAGTTATATCTTCCTGTTGAATTGTTACCTTTATCATTATGTAGTGTCCTTCTTTATCTCTTACTACAGTCTTTGTTTTAAAGTCCATTTTGTCAGATATAAGTACTGCTACCCCGGCTTTTTTTTTCATTTCCATTTGCATGAAATATTTTTTTCCATCCTTTTACCTTCAGTCTATGTGCATCTTTTGTTTTAAGGTGTGTCTCTTGTAGACAGCATATGTATGGGTCCTGTTTCTTTATCCACGCAGCTATCCTGTGTCTTTTGATTGGATCTTTTAATCCACTTACATTTAAGGTTATTATTGATATGTAGTTGTTAATTGCCATTTTATTTTTTAAAGCTGTATTTTTTTTTTTTTTTTTTTTTTTGCTATATTCTTTCCTCCCTTTGAACTGTTCACAACAGGCCTCTTAGAATCTCTTGCAGGATTGGTTTGGTTTTAATGAATTCCTTGAGGTTTTCTTTGTCTGGAAAGCTCTTTATTTCTCCTTCCATTTTAAACGTTAGCCTTGCTGGATAAAGTAGTCTTGGTTCTTGTTCTGCATTACTTCGATTATATCTTGCCATTCCCTTCTGGCCTCAAGTGTTTCTGTTGAGAAGTCCGATGTCATCCTTATGGGGGCTCCTTTCTAGGTGATAGCCTTTTTCTCCCTAGCAGCTTTTAAAATTTTTTCTTTATCCATTAGCTTTGGTATTTTAACTATGATGTGTCTTGGTGTAGATCTTTTTGGGTTTCTCTTTAATGGAGTTCTGTGTGCTTCTTGAACATGTGGAGTGTTTCCCAGCCTTAATTTAGGAAAGTTTTCAGCTATGATTTGATTGAACAAAGTTTCCATTTCCTGTCCTCTCTCCTCTTCTTCAGGCACCCCTATGATGCGAATGTTGTTTCTCTTCATTTTGTCACAGAGCTCCCTTAGAGTTTCCTCACATTTTTTTAATCTCTTTTCCTTTTTCTTCTCTGCTTCTGTGCCTTTGTTTATTGTGTCCTCTACCTCGCTGATTCGATCCTCAGTGTGATTCATTCTGCTTTTAATTCCTTCCATTGTGGTCTTCAGTTCTGATACTGTATTTGTCATTTCTGTCTGGTTCTTTTTTATTATTTCAATTTCGTTTTTTATACTTGTTATCTCTTTATTTAGGTGTTCATAGTGACTATCCATTGTTGCTCTAATTTCTTTGAACATCCTAACTATCATTATTCTAAATTCTGCTTCTGGTAGTTTCATTATATCTGGTTCATTCAGGTCCTTTTCTGGGGATTTCTCTTGGTTCATTTGGTTTGCATTCCTCTGCCTGCCTATTTTATCTGAGTATAAGGAAGTTGTGGCCGCTGGAGTCCAGTAGGTGTTGCCTTTGTGTTCTCTAGGTGTGTTCTGTCTGCAGGCATACCACCCCCTCTGCCGCTGCCTAGGGTGGTTGGGTGTGGGCATTGCCAGCGCTAGCTCACTGCAGCTATTGCTGTGATTTCCACCTCTCCTCTGCGGGAGGGGCTGTCACTCAAGTCACTAGCCTCAGCACCCAGGGCAGAGGTGAGCACCTTTGCTCAGCTGCGGACCCAGCCCGTTTCCGGAAGCTTACGCCCAGCCCCCACAGTCGGAGCCTGCTCACCACAGTGTCGCGGGTTGGGCGGGGCTTTTGACGTGCTCTCAGCTGTGAGCCTTTGTCTGTCCAGAATTTAGCCCCGCCCTTGAGGCCAGGGCCCTCCTGCGCAGGGTCTAAAACCGAAAACTGCGGTTTATTGGGCCGGGCATGTTTGCTGGCGTGAGCTCAGCTGCTAGCTTCCGATCGTTTCAGATCCTACCCCGTCCCCACGTTCGGAGCCAGCTCGGGCACGTAGGATGGTAATCCGCGGTTTCTCCGGCCGGGCAGGGCTAGCAGCGTGAGCTCAGCCACGAACTTCCGCTGGTCTCAGTGTCTCCCCTGCCCCGGCATTAGGATCCCCCTGCTCGCGCACACAGAATGGCACACTGCGGTTTCTCCGTGGCAGCGTGAGCTCAGCCGTGAGCCCCTCGCCCGTCCCTGGTCTTAGCCCCGTCCCCGCTGTCAGGGCCGGCTTGCGCAGGGTCGCATAGCAGATCTCTGCCCGTATTTTTCCCCACAAGTGGGGTCACAGGCAGGCCCGCAGCTAAAGGACCGCTTTTGCTCGTCCCCTCCGCCCACACCCACCAGACCGCGTTTCAGCTGCAACCACACCCTTCAGCAACCCTCAGGGGGATAGAAGTGCCCTAAGTCTCCACACTGTAGGCCTGGGAGCTCCCTCCCTCTAAGCAGCTCTGCTCTAATTGCCACGGGAGAGCTTGTTTCGCTAGTGTCCTGTCTCCCTTTGCTGGTATTGCTAGTTCCAGGGGAAATATTCGTTTTTGATTAGGGAAGTGACTTAGCCCAAGGGTCGGGGTGGCTGTCCCTCAGAGTGTCTCCGTGCCTTCAGTCCACACTCTGTTCCCGCTGCTCTAGTCCTCTCCTCTGTCCCCGTTCCCCGGAGCCCTGGGTGCGTGGTTGTGAGAGAGGCTTTCTGAGCTGTCCCTTTAAAAAGATTTTTGGGTCTGAGAAAACTCTCTCTTTTTCACAAACAGTATCCTCACTTGCTTCACAGCTCTATACTGTCCAAACGCCTCTTCTAGGCTCTAGGACTCCTGGCTGGGGCTTGGTTCCTAGGACCCAGGTCACTCCCTCTCCGCCAAACTCTCCTTCCGCCACACAGGTCTCTCCGGGCTGCCGTTTGCTCCGGGGAGCTGGGCAGCCCTCTTTGCCTTTTCGCTATTCCTACCAGTCTCAATGTGGCTTCTGCAGTGTTCCTTGGTTGAAGAGTCCACTTAGTTTAGTTCAAAGTTGGTTTATCCAGATGATGGTTCTTAAAATTGAGTTATAATCCACTTTGGTTCTGGGAGTTGGAAGTTGGTACTTCCGCCTACTCCATCGCCATCTTTCTAACCCTGCTTTGCATTCTTAACTGCCTTGTGTCCCCTGCCCTCTACATTTCTGTCTGACAATATCACAACCCTTGTTAAAACCAATTGTCTACCTACCCCGTGTCTCTACCTTAGCAGAACATTTCTGAAGAAAATTACTGTGACTGACTGATGAGCTCAGCTCTTATATCAACAACATTAGGATCTCTCCCAGCTCTTTTTAGTATGTCCTTTACCCAGCTCTAAGAGTTATTTAGCAGCTCCTACTCCCCCATCATCCCCTACTCCTGCTCTCACACTTTCCAACTCTTTACTTTGCCTTACACATCATTGAAAATACAGAAGCCATCAGCTGAAATGAAGGCTTCTGGCTCCATCAGAGATGAACTCTTTTGCTTGGAATCTAGGCCCATATCTTCCTGCCCTTTCAGGGACTTCCTCCGGCATTCTCTCTCCGGTGTCATCAGTTTTTCCCTCTTTGCTGAAACATTTCCATCAGCACACAATGCACTCTACTTTCACCTATTTTTAAGAAGTGCCTTCCTCAGTCTTGCTGCAGCATGGCTTCCTCAACACTCCTTCCTAGTGAAATAATTATGCTCCTGCCTCACCTTCCTCGGACCATTTAGTTGATGCCACCACCATGCTCTGAACCCTCCGCTTTCCAGGTCACTGAAAAGCTGCACATCGCCAAATCTAGAGTCTCTTAGGTGTCTATTAATTTGATCTCAACATTGTTACCCACTCTTCCTTGGAAGCCCTCTTGGTTTTCCTTTGCCTCCCGCATTCCTTCTCAGGTTCCGCTGCTGACTCTTCTTCCTGAACATGCCTTTGTCCCTATTCTTCTCTCTGCTCTCCCTAGGCCCCAGATGTGCACAGCAAGCACCTGCTCAGCTTCTGCATGAGCATCTGACAAAAACAACTCTTGTTTTACTTACAGAACCTGCTTCTTCAGCTTCACCTCTGTCAGTCAATAAGTGACATCACTATCTGCCCATTTGCTTGAGCCACATTCCTGGAAGTTACTTTCTTTCCTTTCCGTCCCTGCGTCTTCGTATCCAGTCCACTAGCTAGTCCTTTGCAGTCTGTCTTCAAAATAAATCCCACATCTGACCCCCTGCTTTTCCTACCATTGCCACAGTTCAAGCCTGATGCAGGCTACCTCATGCGTCATCCCTCAGCCAAACTGCCAGGACCTCTCATCAGGCTCCCTTCCCTCGGACCCCCTGGCAGTCTCTTCTCCACAGCAATAGTAACTTCTTAAAAATGTAAGTCACCTTACTTACTGTTCCCTTGCTTAAAATTAAGCCTTTTGATAACTTTGCTGTGCACTTTGATTAAATCCAAAATAGGATTCTTTCAGGTCTGATTTTGTTAGAAAATCCTGTTGTTCCTATTAGACTTCTCTAGGGACCTAGTGATGGCATTTTTTCTCTATAATGAAATGACCACAGTAATTATCACAGTAATCTGTTTACTTAGCTCTCCAAGAGTATGAGTTGTTATATATGTGTTCCTTATAGGAAATTATTTGGAGCTTGAGAATCACGGTAACACAGAAGTGAAATGGTATCTGTCATCCTTGGCTCCACCCTATGTCAAGGTCAGTAATAATTGCTGCGAGTATATTTCCATGTTTAAACTTTAGGTAGGGTGTTTTAAAAATTGAATTATGAATATAGGTCGAGATTATTGGATTTTTGTTCCACTAATTCATTTATTTGATTTTCTCTAAAGCTTGGGCTAATATCTGCCCAATCTTTTTCACAAAGTGGTTTTGAGAATCAAATTAGAGAATGTCTCTAAAAATATGTGCTTTGCTCCATTTAATGCTGTCTCCTACAGCCCTGATTTTTATCTGAAATAAGTTTATTTTGAAAAATATATAAAAATGCTGTGGTAGACTAGAGCAGTGTATGTGTGTGCACATGCAGGCACATTTTTCTCACCCATTTTCTGAGTACTGTTGCATGCATTCCACCAGTGGGAGCTAGTGCAGGAGAGAGAACTGAATGCTCTTTGCTGTTGAGTGTTGGCATACTGTATACTGCAGGAGGGCACTGCCTGAATTGAATGTGTTGTCGTGTGTTATTTAGAACACCATGGCCTTTTTGGCATGTATACGGCTCACAAAAATTAAGGGATTTTTTATAGCTTTATATTCTTTTTGATATATCCCTTAATTTTTGTGAGCAGTATATTTTGTGTGACGGAAACAGTTCTGGGCCATAATACTGACAAAATATGTGCAAAAGATAATGCTGTACTTACTGAAAAGAAATAAACTGGGGTTGCATAGGGTGTTGAATGCACATTCAGCAGGTTCTTCAGAATCTGCAGTAAAGGAAGTCCTAGATAGACATAAATAGCATTCTAAAGATCACTGTAGCCAGGGAGGACTGGCTGCTGACGTAGGGAGGACAGTTGTGTGAGGTTGTGTGAAAGCGAGTCTAACAGCACCCTTCACTAACGACAAAGTCGTTGAGTTCTCCTTGTCCACAACAAGATGAGTTTGTGTGTCTTCAATAACCACACAGGTTAAGGGTGTCACTCAGAATTGTTTCATTAACTTTTATATTTTTTCATTTGATTGTTTAAATGATTACTTTGTAGGGAGTTGATGAAAGTGGAGATGTTTTTAGAGCTACCTATGCAGCATTCAGATGTTCTCCTATTTCTGGAATAATGGAAAGCCATGGAATCCAAAAGGTGAGTTTTGATATTGTTTTTACAGCCAGAGAGTAGTTTATCTTGCCTAGACCAGTGCTTTTCACAGCCAGGCCCCAAGGAGAAGAGGCTCGGCACAGGCATTGGGTTGCTTCCTGCAGCAGAATGTCTTGCTCTCTACACAGCAAACCAAAGCACTGCGGTTAGTGTTGTGATATGAGCAATTCAGTGGCTGCAGGCTGCTAGGACTTAGAACATGCTTCAACAGTTCTTGTCCAGACAGTACCATATTTCTCCGTGTATAAGATCCTCTCATGTATAAGATGCACCTTAATTTTGGGGCCCAAAATTTGAAAAAAAAAGTATTATGTAAAGTTATTGAATTCAAGGTTTTTTGTTTGTTTGTTTGTTTTTACAGAGACAGAGTCAGAGAAAGGGACAGATAGGGACAGACAAACAGGAACGGAGAGAGATGAGAAGCATCAATTATCGGTTTTTGTTGCCCTTGCGACATGTTAGTTGTTCGTTGATTGCTTTCTCATATATGTACCTTGACCTTGGGCCTTCAGCAGACTGAGTAACCCGTGGCTGGAACCAGCGACCTTGGGTCCAAGCTGGTGAGCTTTTGCTCAAACCAGATGAGCCCGCGCTCAAGCTGGCGACCTCAGGGTTTCAAATCTGGGTTTTTCTGCATCCCAGTCTGACACTCTATCCATTGCACTGCCGCCTGGTCAGGCAAATTCAAGTTTTATTCATCATAAAATTCATACAACTCATCAAGCATGAAAAACTGGGAAATGCAAGTAAAAAAAATCTACAACCACTGTATAAGATGCACTCAGTTTTTAGACCCCAAATTTTCTGGGAAAGGGTGTGTCTTATACATGGGGAAATATGGTAATTTTTGAGGTGATGTTCGCATAATTCTGGAGATACACTAACAAACTAGTAGAGATGGGTGAACTGTATAGTATATGAATTACATATCAGGAAAAATGAGGGTGCAAGACTAAATTGTCTCCCAGGAATTTCTTTTCACACAGTACTTATCATAGAAATGTAACCTCCATGATTTTTGTTGTCTTCACTGGCCCAAACCCTTGCATCTTGTCAAATCACATTTGCCAAATGAATTCTAGGTCTGATTTCTTCATTTAAGGTGGGGTTAGGGGAGCAAGGCACACCTTGCTGGAACCATTTTAGGAAGTATTACCAAATAGCTCAATTATTGACATATATATAAATAATAGTGTACTAGCCTGACCAGTGGTGGGGCAGTTCAAACACCCAAAGTCACCAACTTGAGCGTGGACTCATCCAGCTTGAGTACAGGCTCACGAGCTTGAGTGCAGGATTGCCAGCTTGAGCCATGGGATTATTAACATGATCCCAAGGTCGCAGGCTTGAGCCCAAAGGTCACTCACTGGCTTGAGCAATGAGTCGCTGACCAGCTTCAGTCCCCCAGTCAAGGCATGTATGAGAAGCAGTCAGGGAACAACAAAAGTGACACAACTATGAGTTAATCATCTCTCTCCCTTGCTGTCTGTCTGTTGTTGTCTTTCCCTCACGAAAAATAATACTAATAGTAGGGGAAAGTTAGTTACCACCTAATTCTTAGACTAAAGGATTACACAGTAGTTTTTTGAAACATTGGTTAGTTTGATATGGGATTAAATGAGCTGATGAATGTTAGAGTTTCCATTATGTTCCTTCTATGTGACGTGCAGTAATACTAGGTTTTCTCTCCTTTTTAATATTAGTTGTTGGAAGTCTTAACTAAGATTTGTCTAATACATGGTACTGCCTGAGTAGTCCTTGGTAAAATGTGTGTTTTCATCATTTAGGACATGGTTGGTTTCTTTCCTAATCTCAGTGTCCCTGTCATCTTTAACAGTGTCAGCAGTATTCTGCCTTTGCCTACATGCTCTGTGGCTTGCTGGCCACACAATAGTAACGGAAATTAGGTCACTTTAAGTGTTTTAATGTTAAATCTAGGCTCAAATTTTGATTGTCACCCTAACTAGTAGTTAGTATTTTTAACACCGAATTCTTTGATAAAGAAAGTTTTTTTAACACTGGTAAACTTTATAAAATACATTTTTTAAATATTACAGCTTCCTCATTACAGGTTGTATCTATAACTTTGAGCTGCAATATCAGGGTAACTAGTTTTGACTGATGTTCTGAAGTTAATCATAAGAAAAGCTGCTAAGACATAGAGCATAGTGTTGCTTGTATTTTCTATGTAGCATAGTGTTGCTTGTATTTTCTGCCTTCTGTTATGCACCTTCCTTTTCATTTTCTTTGTTTCCTTTCAGTCCTCTCCACTTAGCAGCCGGGTGCTGGGCCTTCGTCCTTTGCTACTTGGCCAAAAGAGGGTTCCTTAAGAATTGCATTGAAAGACTGGATAGTTTGTCCAGAGTTGGACCATCCTCATTTAGATCTTATACTTGACAGCTCTAGAATTTTTTGCATTAGGTAGCCCAATAGAAATAGGATTGTTCAAATTATTTTTTAATTAGTAGCTAAACTAGTCAATGCAAAAATATTTTTTCCTTTAATTTTTCATAACACCGTTTTGAATTGGTAATCTAACTACATATGTGTAAGGTTTGGTGTCCAAACTTCTTTCTGGGGTGTGGTGTTTTGTAGGTCTCCATCACATTTTTGCCCAGAGATAAAGGGGATTATGCCCAGTTTTGGGATGTTGAATGTCACCCCCTTAAAGAGCCTCATATGAAGCATACCTTGAGATTTCAACTTTGTGGACAAGTGAGTATTCCACTAAATTTAAATAAATTGTGTGTGTGTGTTAGAACACAAGTGAATTTGACATGAAAAACTGGCCTGAAAATGCAGAATATTTTTCTGGTATTCTAATTTCATTAATTCTGGCATGTTTGAGGTCTGGGTTTGGCTTATGAAGTCTATGTTTGACTTGATTACGTAAGATTGTGTGTGTGTGTGTGTGTGTGTGTGTGTGTGTGTGTGTGTGTGTGTTTAAGAAACTGAACAGTGGAAAGTGTAGTGTTTGTGATTTAGAGAATTTAAAAATCTTACATCTTTTAAAAAATTCTGAAGGAAATAGTAGAATTCAAAAAGGTAAATGTATTTTCCTATACTATTTCTTTTCTCCAACCGTGTAATTTTGTTTTTCATATAGAGTGTCAAAGCAGAAAATGAGCTTGAAAATTCATGCATTTCTACAAATACTCTTATTAAAATAGATAATTTAGTTAATCCTCAAAGACAAGCTGTATCAGAAGCTTCTGCTCTCATACCTAGGTATGTTGCTTTTATCATTCCTAAAAATTTTTCCTCAGTACTTACTTGAGATGTCGTTTATTCAGTAAAGTGCTCAGTGATCTTGCCTATATGTTGACATGTGTTACTACCATTTCCAGTGAAGGTAAAGACTGTTTTTCTTCCCCCTAGACCGTTCTGTTGTGTCCCTTTGCAGTCAGCCCTTGCCCTCACTCCAGGGTTTGTTCTGTTCTAGTCTTTTGCTATAGGGTAGCTTTGTTCATATGCATGTACACTCTTTCCATATGGTTTCTTTCACTTAACATATTTTTGGGGGATTCATTCATGTTGATGAGTATCTCTATAATTTTCTTTTTTATTGTTTAGTATTTCATTCTATGAGCTTATTGTAATTTATTTTCTTGTTGACATTTGGGTGGCTTCTAATTTAAAGCCATTATGAATGAAGGTGCCATGAACATTATTGTATGTGTATTTTTGTGGACATACGTTTTTATTTTATTTTATTTATTATTTTTCTGGAGTGAGAGTCAGGGAGGCAGACAGACTCCTGCATGTGCCTGACCAAGATCCATCCGCCAAGCCCACTAGGGGGTGATGCTCTGCCAATCTGGGCCGTTGCTCTGTTGCAACCAGAGCCATTCTAGCACCTGAGGTGGAGGCCATGGAGCCATCCTCAGTGCATGGGCCAACTTTTGTTCCAGTGGAGCCTTGGCTGCAGGAGGGGAAGAGAGAGACAAAGAGAAAGGAAAGGGGAAGGAGTGGAGAAGCAGATGGGCGCTTCTCATGTGTGCCCTGGCCAGGAATCGAACCAGGGACTTCCACATGCTCGGCCAACACTCTACCACTGAGCCAACTGGCCAGGGCTGGACATACATTTTTATTTTGGGTGGGTGGGTATAAGTACCTAAAAGTAGAATTGCTGGGTCATATGACAAGCATATGTTTAACTTTTAAATAAACTGCAAAGTAGTTTTCATAAAGTGGTATGCCATTTTACATTCCCAAAAAGGTTTTATAAAAAATTTATGAAAGTAGTAGATCCTTAAAAACTTTTAAGAATGTATATTTTATACCAGCAGCTTACACGACTTTAATAATATGCTGCTCAAAAAATTAGGGGATATTTTATAGCTTCATATTCATTTTGAAATATCCCCTAATTTTTGTGAACAGTATATTTAAGTATTTTATCTAATGGAATATTTTTAATAATCCTTGATTAATATTTAGGTCTAAGTTCTGGAGGAAGATGATTGTAAGAATATGTTAAATATTTGCTGAATTCAATATAAATGTCATTTATTTCTAATAGCAGTACATAAAGCACTTTGTAAGAAATTAGAGTGCTGTAAAGAACATGTATATTCATCACACTCTCTATGCCAGTACTCATCTGCTCATCTCCTGCTCACTGTGTGCTGGGCAGTGGCAGTAAAACATATGCAAAATGCCCTTGCCCTTGCCTCCACAGACTCCCCCTTCTGGAGGAGGAGCCACATCAAAAGTAATCACACTATCAAGCTTGATTATAGCATGTGGAAAGGACGGGAAGAAAATAAATGGGAAATGTGGGAAACCATTTGTGGAAAGAACCTCCCTACAATGGGACCTTTAAGTTGAGAATGAGTGGAAAGGACCTAGGTGAATGATCAGGATGATGGGGATGGTTGGCTCTTAAGGAACGAAAGCAGCCCACAGGCCTAGAGCAGAGAGAGTGGTATGAGGTGAGGCTGGAGAGGGTGGGGGGCAGAGTGCAGACCATGCAGGGCCTTGTGCATTAGGTGTTCTTTGGAAAACTGCTGGAAACCATTGATGGCGTGATCGAGTTCGCATATTACAGAGAAGTCCTTCTAGCTATATGTGGACCAAGAGGCAAGAGTACCTATGGTGACACCAGTCAGAGGGCGTTTGTAAGCAGTCCAGGGCCAACATGTGTCAAGGAAGATGATGGGCAATGGACACTTTTGAAATTTATAGGAAGGAAATTTGAAGGACTCAGTAATGAATTGGATACAGGGGCATGAGAAAGAAGGGGGTCAAGGTCAACTCCCAGATACTGTTCCCCTGGACAGGAAATAAGATGGAGAATCAGGTTTGAGGAGAAAGGTCACCAGCTTATTCTGTATTTGTGGAGCTGTAGGTGGTAATTGTGAGGTGATTGCATATGTTGGTCAGATGTTCAGTCTGAGCTGAGAAACAAATCTGGGAGTCACATAAATGTGACGTCACTGGATCCTGAGATAGGATTACTAGGAGTGTGTCGTGCGAGCAGGTAGGGATGTCGAGGGCGAGCCTTGTGGGACAGAGCCTTGGAGGAGAGGGAGTAGAGATGAGCCTGCACAGACTGACAAGTGGCCGGGGAAATGAAAGTCAACAGCGTGGAATTTGGAAGCCGGGCAAGAGGAAGTGGTCACTGATGCCACATGTTGCCAAGAGGCAGAGCTATGTCACACTCTCAGGCTAGTCTGTTCCTGGAAAAAATGAAGGTGATCAGTGGACTGCACTGTGGGTAGGCAGTGAAACTACTAAGGTAAAAGGACCACCTTGAAAAACTGGGTTTGCAGTGAGTGGAGAGTCGGGCGTTAGTGAGGGGGCAGAGGCGGTGCTGCTGTCCTGGCTAACTCGGCACCTCTCTAAGAGGATTCCTTCTGCCAGCGTTTTGTCTTTAGACAACTTAGTGTAATGGCCATTACAAAACTATTTCTTAAGTGAGTTGTAGGGGAAAACAAATAAAAGCACTATTTCATTATTTAATATATCTAAATAGTTTAAATTACTATAGATTTTAAATAAATTACTTTTAAACTGTTTCCAAAGCGGACAGCTTGACTTGACCCACCGTGGAGTTTATGCCCCAGAAGATGTGTATCGGTTTCCACCAACTAGAGTTGGGGAATCAAGGACGTTAAAAGTCAATTTGCGAAATAAATCTTTTATTACGCACTCGGTAAGTTGGAAATACTGCAGTGGGTTTTAGAAAAGTAAATGTATTCAACTATTTGATAAACATTTTACTGACAATTAAAAGCTTATGTTTTAGATTTTTAAGTTGTAATAATGAGTTAATTTTTTTTTAATAGCTTAATACCATATTTGAAAAGAAACTCATGGAAAGTTCATGACCCTTTCTTTGAAAATCAAAGCTATTTAGCACTTGTTTTTTATATTTTTCATTTTTCCTCTTTGTTCTGTACTATCAGACAAACTTACTTCTGCATAACATTTACTCTAGTCAAAACGAGAGTAAATGCGTATTAAAATTTTATTTTATGTGTTTTTATGAGCATTTATTGTACTATCTAATTTTCTAGCTATTTTAAATTTACAAATGTAAATATATGTTCAAAGACCTAATTTGCATCACTTCATAAAGTGTTTCCTATTAAATTGCAGCTGAAGTTTTTAAGTCCCAGAGAACCCTTTTACATCAAGCATTCAAAATATTCTTTGAGGTGAGTTTATTATAAATCAAAATATTCTCATTTAGGAATTTGTGTTTAGAACATCAGGATTTCTCTTAGGAGTCAGGATATGTGAGGTCTCCCTCTGTTGCAGCTCATCTTCATCACGAGCACCACAGAGCAGTGAACATGTGAGTCTTCTTAAATGGGAAAAGCGAATACATTTCATGACTGACCACTAGTGTACTTGACAGTGTAGCAACGCAAACTTCACGGATGATTTCTGTCAGTAGTATTTTGCCAGCTACATAAATACATAGAACCTCAATTATCTTGTGATTAATTTTAGAATAATTCATGCTTTATTCACTATGCTAAGAATCAGGGGGTTACATTTTCACTAATTTGGACAAAACTTAATTTTCACAGATTAATTAGGGAAACTTTCATTATGGTATTTTTCAGTTGTCATTCTTCAAATACCCTATATTATTATTTTTATTTATTTTTTTACAGGGACAGAGAGTCAGAGAGAGGGATAGATAGGGACAGACAGACAGGAACGGAGAGAGATGAGAAGTATCAATCATCAGTTTTTTGTTGTGACACCTTAGTTGTTCATTGATTGCTTTCTCATATGTGCCTTGATCGCTGGCCTTCAGCAGACCGAGTAATCCCTCGCTTGAGCCAGCGACCTTGGGTCCAAGCTGACGAGTTTTTTTTTGCTCAAGCCAGATGGGCCTGCACTCAAGCTGGCGACCTCGGGGTCTCGAACCTGATTCCTTCGCATCCCAGTCCAAGGCTTTATCCACTGTGTCACTGCCTGGACAGGCCCCTATATAATTCTTAAATCAGGCCCTCATTTTCTTATTGTTCTTGCAAAGTTTCTTTTTCCACTTGATGTTCATTTAAGTTGTAATTTGAAACTTGTTTGTCCCTGTTAAGTTTTATTGAACTTGATACTGAAGAGTAACTTTATCTTCACCTTTCATTAAATCTTTTAATTATTGTAAGATCTTTCATTTTAGTCTGAGAAGACTCTTCCAAAAACATGTTACATTCCATGAACACTCAGACCACTCAGCAAACATTCTGGGAATGTCTTTACTAGGTTACTAAGCCCACAGTGTTGTGCTCTAGGAGCTTATACGGACATCTGGGCACTGAAATTGCGAGGCCCATTCCCCCCATCTCATCTTTCTCATCTTTTCAGGTTTTTTTTTGTTTTTTGTTTTTTTTTTACAGGGACAGACAGAGTCAGAGAGAGGGACAGATAGGGACAGACAGACAGGAATGGAGAGAGGTGAGAAGCATCAATCATTAGTTTTTCATTGCCGTTGCAACACCATAGTTGTTCATTGATTGCTTTCTCACATGTGCCTTGACCGCGGGCCTTCAGCAGACCGAGCCACCCCTTGCTCGAGCCAGCGACCTGGGGTCCAAGCTGGCAACCTCGGGGTCTTAAACCTGGGTCCTCCGCATCCCAGTCCAACGCTCCATCCACTGCGCCACCGCCTGGTCAGGCTCTTTCCAGTTTTTCATCTCTCAACCACCCCTGCCCCAACCTAGGTGCTGTAAGACATGCTCTTGATATACTTGAAGATAAGCACTTTCTTTGCCTTTCAGGGAGGCTGACCTGGAGGCAAACTGCAAATTCAACAATGACTATATCTCAAAAATTATCATATACTTAATTTCTCTAAGCCTCAGTTTCCTAACTGGTAAAATGGAGATGATAGTACTCCTGATAGCATGTCATGGTATGAGGAGTACATAGAGATGTGTGTTAGTTCCTGTCATGACAATGATATCATCTGCATCATTAATAAAGTCCTTATTTTAGTTGGCCGAAGTGGCAGGATCTGGCAAGACTAACTCCAGAGATTTTGATGTAAACTCATGGTTTTCTGTTGGTGCTTTCCCATTTAATCCTTCAGTAACTGCATAGAAGAGAAAGACCTAAGTTTAAAAGACTTCTAAACCCAAGTTTTCCAGCTTCTCTGCTCTGACAGAGTTCTTTTTCCCAGAAATCTCTGGACCTCTTCAGTTATTGAAAGTTTGTTTACCTTGACTGGTTCAAGACCAGTAATGTTATACTAGTGTATTATAATGGGTTTGTACAGTTAAATACATAGTGACATAACTGTAGAAGCAATTAGTTTATTTAAAGATAGATTATTTAAATTCCTAATTGTAACTTTTTAGTATCTGAGTACAAATAGATACTGAGTAAATGATCTATCCTAAACACTTTTATTATCTGAATTTGAACTACTTCATAATTGCATTATTAATTCAGCTTCCCTTTATTCTCTGTCTGGTTCACATCCCTGATTTAAACCAGCTTTATGCAGTTTGTGTATTTTGAAACACAAAGTATACGGGGTGGAGTCCTTCTGTGTAATCTAGCGTACACCTGGCAGAACTTCCTGGAGGGGCTTCAGATTTTTGTTTCAAGGAACTCTTATATAAAAATATGGTGGGGTTTTTTTTTTTTTTTCTGAAGCTTTAAAAAATTTCAGGAAATCCTACAGTTCTTTTTCTTTGCATTTCCTTGAACAACCTAGTACTTACTTTTTTAAAAAACAAAAAATGAGCATTCAGCTTATTGGTAAAAAAACGTTTATTTAAAATAGGTGTAAAGCTGTTATGTCACTATTATCTTAAGGCTAGAGGAAGAAATAGTCAAAACTGGCCCGGAGTTAAACATTTATTTTCCAACATTCATCATTGAATGCATCATGGTTTTGAATTTACTTTTGATGTTATATTCTTTGCTTAATTTGCAAAAAAAAAAAGAATCTAAACGTGTTCCATTGTAAGTGTTCCAAGCAGCAGAGTCTGTTCCTAACGTGGAGTGTAGGACCAAGAAGAAATGAATGAGGGCTATCGGGAGAACTGGGCGTGGCAATGCTCCAATAGTTACAGTAGTTGTCGCTGAGATATTATGAATTCGTAGAATACTGACATTATGCAAAGTCAGGTATAATTTTGGCAATTAAAATGTCAAATTATTTTCATATTAGACATCTTTATATTTTTTGTCACCTAGAAATTTTAATAAACCAGTAGTATATTTTTCTAGATTTAATAATTATCTAAATAAAAGGAGCAACTACCACTGCTCTTCCTCCTTTTCATGTTCATTCTGACTTCAGTCTTATAGGCATGAAAAAAATTTAATGAGAAATTCAATTTTTATAAATGAGTTGGCATTTGCTTAGCTTCAGTTTTTATTTATTTATTTATTTATTTAATTGAATGAGTGAGATCGGGGAAGCAGAGACATACTCCCTGCATGCACACTGACTGGGATCCACCCTGCAGGCTCCTATGGGGTGATGCTTTGCTCATCTAGGGCGTTGTTCAACAATTGAGCTATTTTTAGTTCCTGAGATGGAGTCCACTGAGCCATCTTTAGCATCTGGGGCCAATTCACTTAAGCCAATTGAGCCACGGCTGTGGGGAGGGGATGAAAGAAAGGGGGGAGAGGAAGGGGTGGAGAAGCAGATGGTTGCTTCTCTTGAGTGCCCTGATCGGGAATCGAACCAAGACATTTACACACTGAGCCCGTGCTCTACCACTGAGCAAACCAGCCAGGGCCAGCTTCAACTTATTTTTTAATAAACAATTTTGAAATGTGAAATGTGTTCATTGCTAGCCATAGGAAAGTAGACATTTTTAGAGTTGAATTCGTTGACTTAACATTACCATTCTAGTGCTAGAAAATTTTAAGCTTTTTTTGTTTTTTAAACCTAGGTCATGTTAATAGCATCTAAACACGACCTGAAACAGGCCCTGGCCGGGTGGCTCCGTGGATTGAGCATCCCAGTGCGCTGAGGTCTCGGTTTCAACCCCCTGTCAGGGCACATACAAGTGACCAATGAATGCACAACTGGGTGGAACCACAAGTTGATGCTTCTCTCTCTCACTCTCTCCCTTACCCCCTTTCCCTCCCCTTTCCCCTCTCCCTCTTCTTTCCCCTCTCCCTTTTCTTTCTCCTCTCCCTCCCCTTTCCCCTCTCCCTCTTCTTTTCCCTCTCCCTCCCCTTTCCCCTCTCCCTCTCCTTTTCCCTCTCCCTCTCCTTTTCCCTGTCTTCCTTTGCTTCCATCTCCCTCTCTCCCCTCTTCTTCCCACCTTCTTCCTCTCTTTATTCCTCTCTTTCTCCCTCTTTTTCTTCCTTTCTCATTCTCTCAAATCAGTGGGAAAGATTTTTTTAAAAAGAATTTGGGAATATGAAAAAATATTTTTAATTCCAGCAAAATACTTAAGCTATTTACTTAAGCTAGCATTTAAAATAGCATCACAAGACACATTTTGTTTGCTTTATACCCTTTGAACATATTACTTTAAAATATTTTTAAATGTTATGCTTTGAAGGTAAATAAGGTAGTTTTAGGTTTCTTTAGTGGCAGCTGTTTATTTTGAGCACGATAAGTTTCCAGAAGGTTTTCATCCATATTAACTGTCATTATGGAACTTCAGATAAATAAGTAATATTACAAATTTCAGCAGTAACTCAGTATAAATTTGATAAGAATAAGAAAATCTTATGTGTAAAGTACTAACTCTTTGGTATGTTTAACCAAATGAAGTAAGTTGTAGGTTGTAGAAAACTTGTTTCTTGATGCATACATAGGCTTAAATTTTACATAAAGGAAGGTAGAAAAGTTAGTTTCTTTTACATAAGAATGACTTTCAGTTTTGGAGAAGACTTCAGAATTTTTACCACAAAACTAAAATAGTGGGGCCTGACCTGTGGTGGTGCAGTGGATAAAGCGTCGACCTGGGAACACTGAGGTCGCCAGTTCAAAACCCTGCACTGGTCTGGTCAAGGCACATATGGGAGTTGATGCTTCCTGCTCCTCCCCCCTTTCTCTCTCTCTCTTTCTCTCTCTCTCTCTCTGTCTCCTCTCTAAAATGAATAAATAAAAAGAATTAAAAAAAGAAAGTACAAATGATGGCCATACTCTATATCTTTAAAAAAAAAAAAAACTAAACTAAAATAGTGGGTGCTATTCTTATTACATGTGTTGAGTGTTCTTGTATATGTCCCAAATTTTAGACACTTTGACCTTGGACAAAGGCTCATGAAATATAACTGCTAGTTGAGAGCAGCAATTAGCTTGCTTTGACAGATGAAACAAAATCTCTTGTGAAAATCTTGAGAAACAATTCCCAGCCTTTCATTAATTACATTATTGTTTATTAGAACACTGCTCTGTGACCTTAACTCTACACTTCAGAGTAATAATGTGACTTGAGTTCTTTGTAGGGCACATAAGGTAATAATGGCCTTACAGAGTCGCACCTTTCCCAACGCTGTTTTGAGGCCTGAGGGGGCTGCTTTCAGTAAGCTCCATCTTACTGAGTCAGGATTGACACACAGAAGCAGCACTTAGCTTGTGGGATGTACTTGGATTATAGCATGAGGAAGCAGGGGTTTCCTTCCAGAAGTTCCACAGGTTTTGCCTGATGCAGAGGTGTATGAGCATGGATGTATGTTGGGGTGGATGTTTAACCCACTTAGTGATGGATTACAAAGAAAGGAAAAGGAAACATTAAGTATTTTGTAAATGTTTTGTTTTGGATTCTATTTTATTATTTTAATTTAGAAATTAAATTTAACAAGGTGACATTGGTCCATAGGATCCTGGAGGTTTTAAGTATACATGTCCATAGCATGTGAACTATTCTTTACAGAGGTGAACATCCCCTTCACATGTCTTTTTGAGAAGAGTTTGTTCATGTTTCCGCTTAGCCCTGTAAAGAATCATTCTGTTAACCTCTTGTATTCAAGTCTCTATCCATTGCCTGATCAGGTGGTGGCGCAGTGGATAGAGCGTCGGACTGGGATGTGGAGGACCCAGGTTTGAGACCCCGAGGTTGCCAGCTTGAGCGTGAGCTCATCTAGTTTGAGCAAGGGATTACTCAGTCTGCTATAGCCCCCCCGGTCAAGGCACATATGAGAAATCAATCAATGAACAACTAAGGAGCTGCAACAAAGAACTGATGTTTCTCGTCTATCTCCCTTCCTGTCTGTCCCTATCTGTCCCTCTCTCTGGCTCTGCCACAAAAAAAAAAAAAGTATCTGTTGATCAGTCAGAACTCCTGTGTTTCTCTTCTCCTGTGGCTAGGTCTCCATGCACATGCACACCACATGCTGGGTCCTGGTCGGCTGTAGCCTTGGAGCTGACAGACCCTGCCATGTGATTTGAGAGGGAAGGACAGTTCTCACAAAGTTACAGGCAGGGAACAACACTAGTTGAGCTGTTGATACTTTACACTCACATACAGGAACCAAGCTATTTGTTACTCTTAAATGTTTTTCTTTGATAATGATGGTACCTTGGCTATGCTAGTGTGTTAGGTTTTTCCTACATAAAGTATTATTTTTAAATTAAAAAGAATTATGGTTTATGTAATTTATAGTTTCTGATAAGCCCTTTAAATGTCTATGGGAGCATGTAGTGAACCAGGCAGTTTAGAGTGTACTTCCATGAGGGCCTCTTTGCTTGCCTAATGTGTCCATGCTTTCTTGTGCTTTGCTATAAAATTAGTCATTAGCTAGTAAAAGATTTTGAACTAGTCCACTCCACTGGGTTTAGCATACTTTACTATTACCTTTTGTGTGTAGACAGAGATTAAAGCAGTTTTTAATAATAGCACAAGATGACTTTTTTAAAATGTCTATCTTACTGGTAGTGTTCTATAGCTATATTACACTTCATGGTTCTTATTAAAATTGCACTTCACTTTATTCAAAGTATGTGTAAATCTAAAGCAGATGATAGATGTGAATCATAATGTTTTTCAAAACACTTAAGTTGAACACTGGGGAACAATTTCTTTTTTCATTTTCTGTTGCATGAAGTTTTAGAACTGTTTATATATATTTCTGCATCGCTGATTCCAAATCTGAAATTCGTTTTTTGGTGCATACTCTAGTTTTTATGCAATTTTAATTTCTTTTTGTTACAGTTAATGGCATGTATTGGTTTTTAAAATGGAGTTAAAGGGCAACAGCTCTTGAATTGAACATAACCACAAGGCAATTAATGTTTTACAAACATCACTTTTACATAACTGTAGTTGTTTTAAAATGTAAAAAATTCTTATCTTATAAAAACACCCTCTTATTTTAAGATTGAATCATGGCTTCTTCGAGTAGGTATAAATCTAAGAATAGTCCTGACACCTTCTGTTATATATGTGGCTGTTCCACACTTCAACGTCAAATGTGCAATATTTCATCATTTGTGACACGTGTATATATTGCCTATTTTGAGTGGTTCCAATTGGTTACTCAACTCATCTGCGAGAAGATTATATGTACATAAAAATTGTCCTCGACTTTCTGAAGTATGAGGAGTATAACTGGATCATTTGTGTGGATCTTAAAATGGTCAATTTCCTGCTACGACAACAGAGAGTTTCACGAAGTATCCTTGCTTTTTGTGTGTGTGGGACAGCCGAGCTTGAGCTCGAGCTCGGGAGAAACACTGGACACAGAAGGAGTGGCCGAAATGTGAAGATCTGGAAGTAGGGATGCAAAATATTGTGAATGAACCTGTAGTTAATGGCGACAGGGATCATTTTTTCCCCCACTTCACATCAGACTTGGCTTAATGAAGCAGTTTGTTCAGGCTTTGAATAGAGAAAGTGAATGCTTTCAACATATAATTTCTGCTTTTCCTGCCTTGTCTTTCGAGAAGATAAAAGCAGGTGTATTCCATGGACCTCAGATTCAAACCCTCATATGTGACAAAGAATTTGCCAGGAAGATGAATAAGGAGGAGAAAGCAGCATGGCACTCTTTTGTGGCAGTTACAAAGAGCTTCTTTGGCAACAAAAAAGCAGAAAACTATGAACTTCTGGTTCAAAGGATGCTGTTGGCTTTCCACGACATTGGATGTAACATGAGCATTAAAATTCACTTCCTGAACAGTCACATTGATAAGTTTCCCGAAAATCTTGGAGCTGCTTGTGATGAGCAGACTACTGACTGCTGCAGCATCAAACGATATTGTCCTCAACAAGTACACAAACGCAAGAGTTACAAATGCAAATTTTTGCCTGAATAGAATTTAAATAAGTTTTGCACAAATTTTATGATTAAAATAAGTATTTTAATATGTTCTATTTCAAAATTGTAGACAAATTCTGATGCAGTCATATCTTTTAGTGTATTAGTATATTTACTGCATTATATAAATTATTATATTTTCACAAAGATGATGCCCAAGAAGACATTCTACTTCATTATGTTAAACTAAATGTTGAAAATTTTACAATAAGATGAGAACCTAAAATTTGGAATTGCAGAAAATAACTGTAGCTTACAGAGAAAAACTAATGTCAGATTTGAGATTAGCACACTCGAATGAGGTAAGAACAAGTGTTTTTGTGGATGCAACAAAAATTTGTTTCCCAGTGATATAGAACAGTTTTATATTACATTTTGAAATTTGTTAATAATGGTATCTTCCAGAAATTTATTTTGGATAATTTTATTACTTTTAGTAATTCATAAATTTTAAAGCCTCTTAAGTTAGCAAACATTTTTTTAATTAATTGAATTTATTGAGGTGACACTTGTTAACAAAATTATTCAAGTTTCAGGAGCCCAATACTACAAAACATCTCTGTACACTGTATTGTATAGTTACCAGCCGAAGTCAAGTCTTTGTTCATCATCACTTATGCCTCTATACTCTCCTCCACCATCCCTATTCTCTGACCATCACCACACTGTTAAAGGACATACAAATCTTAATATGCATGCACTCTTGGCCTTGTCTATCTGGGGAATTAATTAATTATTGTAGAAACTAAATTTAATGGCGTGACATTTGTCCATAACAACACATAGGTTTCTGGTGAACATTTCTATAGCATTTGAACCGTACATTGCATTGTATGCCCATCACCCAAAGTCAAATCATTTTCTGTCCCCTTAACTCCCCTTCTACCCCCTCCCTCTGGTAACCACTTCTCTTTTATCTATATAAGTTGGCATATTGTACAAAATTATTCTGAGAATTAAAATGATAACATGAAAGAGAAAATTGTAGTTTTTCAATGTCATGGACTAGGTACTATTGTTTTTTAAAGGTACATTAGTTTTGACATGGGGGAAATAAGGTATTAATTCACTTGGAGAAAATAACCAAGACTTTAAATCAGTGGTTCTTAACCTGGGTTCTAGCGAACCCAAAGGGTTCAATGAGTTGGTCTTGGGTTCGGAGAAGCCTCTGCCGCGGAGGCCAGAATAAAGTAATACCGTAATTTGTTGTGAGCTCATGCACTTTGTTGGTTTTGTTCTTTGAGCAAGGTGATGTTCATGCACGGCTCATTTTGTGCACCAGTAAAAAAACATATACCTATGTCTTGAATTTAGGGGAAAATATCATGTTTTATTTATCACTAAAGAAGGGTTTGGTGAATGTGCATATGAAACTGGTGGGTTCGGTACCTCAAAAAAGGTTAAGAACCACTACTTTAAATATATATAGACACACATACTATAAATTTTGTCTGCATTATCAGCTACATTTAGAAAAAGGGCTTTGGAATACTTAAACTATTTCATAAATTTCTAGCCATTGGAAACAAAAGCATGTTATCAGTCCTGATTGCTGAACTTTGAAACATGTAGCTCTGAGGCGAGACTAAATGGGATGCAGCACCTCCCCTCTGGGGCAGGTCTAAAAGCTGGAAGTTTTCACCTAAAAATGACTGACTGAAAGTAGATAACATCACGGGCTGTGATAAAGTGTACATAGTCACATTCACCACGAGAATAAATGTGTGTGTTTGAAGCTCTTGGGATCTAACTTTATGAACAAAAACAAACCTGCCAATGTACTACATTTAAACATAGAGCACTTCTTCACTGCCTCGATTCCCAAAAGTTTCATATGAATTTTGGAGCAAAAACTATACAGTCCTGTTAATGATGGGCGTGTGAGAGTTTATATTCGAATCTCCGAGGGTGGAGATCAGGATGTGTAGGGTGCGCTTCTCCTGTCTAGGTAAGACAGGCTTCTGTGGACGGATTGTGAAGCCCCATGCGTAACGGGTCAGAACCCTGCTTTCCTCTTTCCTGTTCTGATTGGTTAGCCAAGATACACATGCAGAGTTTAGATTTCTCTTTCCTTTGTGCCACATTTGTATTAAATAATAACATCAAAGAAATGGGAAATAAGTTTAGTTTGAGTGTGACTAGACTAGGTTCTTCCAACAAAAATCCTGAGCTCAGCCAGGCATTGTGCTTACTTGGGACCGGGTGACTTGTTTGCTGCCTTAGTGTCAGGCTGCTGACATTTTGCCTTCTCTTTGCAGAGCCCAGCATTACATCAACATGCCTGTGCGGTTCAGACCAAAGTCTGTGGGCAGATTTGAAGCTTTGCTTATTACTCAAACAGACGAAGGCAAGAGTGTAGCTATTCGACTAATTGGTGAAGCTTTTGAAAAATATTAACTACATTTTGTGTAAAGTAAATGGTATAAGTTATATTTTGGTAACTTCATTTTTGTATACTACAATTATTCTTTTGTATATATTTTGTAGGATGTTAGATATGTAAACAGTAGTTGTTGTTTTGAGAATAATACTGAAGACCTGACTAAAATGTCATGTTCTAGCCTTCAGTATTATTCTTAATTTGTACAGGGGAGAAGAGGGTTCTATTTTTGCATTGATGATATTCTGAATAAATATGGCTTAATATTTTAATGTGGTATGTCCAGAAATAAAGTTGATTTTCACTGGACTTGTCTTTTTTATATGATGTCATACAGAAATCAGAACATTCCTTTATTCTTACTTTCTAGCACCTGGGTCTGTTCTATGATTTTTCTCTTCCATTACAGTTTTCTTTCCCCTGACAAATTCCTTCTCCTTTCTTCTGTCCTTCAGCTAATTGCCCAGAGGAGAAAGGAGAGTTTACTTTTAATGGAATTGTTTTCTTCCAGAGTGGGAAAAATCTTCACATTCTATGTAAATACATTGGAGAGGTTGATGTATTTTAAGATAGCATTTATTGTAAATAAAGCCAGATGAGACAACTGCTCCATAATCTGGCATTAGAAGGGGCCTCTGCAGCCCAGGCTGGTTAGGCTGGTTATCTGTCAGAGCATTCTCCTGAAGCGCCAAGGTTGCTGGTTCAATGCCCGGTCGGCACAATCGGGAAGCCACCAGTGAATGCACAACTAAGTGGAACAACAAATGAATGCCTCTCTCTCTCTCCCTTCTTTCCTTCCCCCCTCCCCTCTCTTCCTCTTTACCTTTCCCTCTCTCTCTCTCCCTCCTTCCTTTTCTTTCCCTCTCTCTCTCTCCCTCCTTCCTTTTCTTTCCCTCTCTCTCTCTCCCTTCTTCCTTTTCTTTCTCTCTCCCTCCTCCCCCCCCTTTTTTTTGTCTCTCTAAAAGCATTCAATTAAATGGGAGAGGCTCTGCAGATACCAGTGAGGCAGAGCAGTGAGTCACTGAGCAGACAGAAAAGCTCTCCTTTTGTGACATCTTGAGCTGTGGCAAGGTGTGAGGTAGAGAAGGTGACATGATTACCTGGTTTTACCCAGGAGGGACATGATTATTAATAGCTTATCAACCATTATTAGTAAGTCTCCTGATAAAGATTTCTGAGCCTCAACTAGCAGCCTCGCCTTTGGAGTACCAAAATCCCAGATTGTGAGCATTTGTGTGCTGAGGTGGGGGTGATCACAATGGGATATTATTGATGGAGCAGGAAGAACATGGCATTGGTAATAAACCTGCCTAGATGACTTATACCCAGTAGCAGTTAAAAACCAATGATTGTGAGCTTGAGATAGAAAAATTCTTTTTTCTCTTCCACCTCATTTTTCTCTTGCTTAGAAACACAAGTGGTGAAAACAGTTGTTGGTTTCACTAATACTGTCCTCCAATTCTAAATATTGTATATCAATTGAGGTGCTTTCATGTTTTTTAAAATTATTTTTTAATTAAATTTTTAAATTTATTGTGTTAACATGAATTCAAGTGCCCCGCTCAATATAACATCTCACCCTCCAACAACATTCCCCCCATTATACCCCCTTTTCCCCATACCCCCTGACTCCCTCCCCCTTCCCTCTGGGATTTGCTGTCCTGTTATCTGTATATATGTGTTATGTATATATAATTTCACAATTCCCGTCCCCTCTTATCTAATCCCTTCATCCCCCTTTCCTCTGATAGCTGTCCCTCTGCTCCCTATGACCCCATCTCTGCCTCTATTCTGTTCCTCAGTTCACCATGTTCATTATTCCACTTGTAAGATCATATATTTTTCTCTGCCTCATTTATTTCACTTAGCATAATAATCTCCAGTACCATCCATGTTGTCACAAAAGGTAAGATTTCCTTTTTCATGGCCCCATAGTATTCCATTGTGTATATGTACCACAGCTTTTTTATTCACTCGTCCACTGACGGACATTAATGCTGTTTCCAGATCTTGGCTATTGTAAACAATACTGCAATAAACATGGAGATATCTTCTTTTGAGTCAGTGTTTTGGGATTCTTAGGATATATTCCTAGAAGTGGGATAGCTGGGTCAAAAAGCAGTTCTATTTTTAATTTTTTGAGGAAACACCATACTGTTCTCCAAGTGACTACAAGTCTGCATTCCCACCAGCAGTGCAGAGGGTTCCCTTTTCCACACACTGTCACCAGCACTTCTGTGTTGATTTGTTAAACAGAGCCATTCTGACAGGTGTGAGATGATATCTAATTGTGTTTTTAATTTGCTTTTCTCTGATGATTAGTGACATTGAACATTTTTTCATATGCTTATATGTCCTCTTTGGAAAAGTATCTCTTCAGTTCCATTGCCCAGTTTTTAATTGGGTTCTTTACCTTCCTCGTGCTGAGTTTTAGAGTTTTTGTTTTTTGTTACTATTTTTTTAAGATTTATTTTTAACTTTATTCAGTTTTTTTTTTTTTTTTTTTTAGATTGAGAAAGAGAAGGGAGAGGAGCAGAAAGCATCAACTCTCATATGTGCCTTGACCAGGCAAGCCCAGGGTTTTGAACTGGCGACCCAGCATTCCCAGGTTGACACTTTATCCACTGCGCCACCACAGGTCAGGCGAGTTTTCAGTGTTTTTTATAAATTTTGGTTTATTAACCCCTTATCAAATATATTGGCAAATATGTTCTCCCATAGTGTGGATTGTCTTTTTATTTTGTTAATAGTTTCTTTTGCTTTGCAAAAACCTTTTAGTTTGCTGTAGTTCCATTTGTTTGTTTTGTCCTTTATTTCACTTGCCTGTGGAGCTATATCGGCAAATTAATTACTGTGAGATATTGGAGACTACTGCCTATGTTTTCTTTCAAGATTTTTATGGTTTCACGACTTACATTTAAGTCTTTTATCCACTTTGAGTTTATTTTTGTGAATGGTGTAAGTTGGTGGTCTAGCTTTTATTTTATTTTTTCATATACCTGTCCAAATTTTCAACATTATTTATTAAAGAGACTGTCTTTACTGCATTGTATACTCTTGCCTCCTTTGTCAAATATCAATTGACCATAAAGGTGCGAGTTTATTTCTGGGTTCTCTGTTCTGTACTATTGATCTGTATACCTGTCCTTATGCCAGTACCAAGCTGCTTTGATTACAGTGGCCTTATAGTGTAACTCTTGATATCAGGAAATTTGATACCTCCCATTTTGTTCTTCATTTTAAAGATTGCTGTGGCTATTTGGGTTCTTTTTTGGTTTCGTATAAATTTTTGGAATGTCTGTTCTAGATCGGTGAAGTATGCCATTGGTATTTTAATAGGAATTGCATTGAATCTATATATTGCTTTGGGTAATATAGACATTTTAATGATATTTTTCCTATCCATGAACATGATATATGCTTTCACTTGTTTGTATCTTCTTTGATGTTTTTTTTCAATGTCTTATAGTTTTCTGAGTACAAGTCTTTTACCTCCTTAGTTAAATTTATTCCTTAGGTACTTTATTTTTTGTTGCTGCAGTAGTGAAGGGTATTTTTTCCTTAATTTCATTTTTCTGACAGTTGATTGTTGGTTTATAAAAATGCCACTCATTTGTGAATATTAATTTTATATCCTGTCACCTTGATGAATTCATCTATCAGGTCTAGTTGTTTTTTGACTGAAACTTTAGGGTATTCTTTGTGCAGTATCATGTCATCAGCAAATAATGACAGTTTTGCTTCTTCTGATCTTTATTATATTCTTCCTTCTATTTCCTCTGGGCTTTATTTGTTGTTCTTTCTCTATAGTTTCTTTTAGGTGCAAGGTTAGGTTATTTGCCTGTAATGCTATGAACTTTCCTTTCAGGACAGCTTGTGCTGTGTTCCATAGATTTTGAGTTGTTGTATTTTCATTTGTTTCACAGAAATTTTTTATTTCTTCCTTGATCTCATTGTTAACCCATTCATTATTTAATAACATGCTATTTAGCCTCCAAGTGTTTGAATGTTTTTCAGTTTTTCTGTTGTAATCAATTTCTGGTTTCATGCCATTGTGGTCAGAGAAGATGTTTGATATGATTTCAGTTGACTTTATTGAGACTTGTTTTGTGTCCTAGCATGTGGTCTATCCTAGAAAATGTACCATAAGTACTTGAATTTGCTGCTATGGGGAGAAAAGTTCTGAAGATACTAAATCTAGTTGATCTAGTGTGTCATTTAAGGCTGCTGTTTATTATTTTTCTGTCTAGAGAATCTATCCATTGCCTGACCAGGCGGAGGCGCAGTGGATAGAGCGTCGCACTGAGATGTGGAGGACCCAGGTTTGAGACCTGAAGGTCACCAGCTTGAGTGTGGGCTCATCTGGCTTGAGCAAAATAAAGCTCACCATCTTGGACCCAAGGTCACTGGCTCAAGCAAGGGGTTACTCGGTCTGCTGAAGGCCCGCGGTCAAGGCACATATGAGAAAGCAATCAATGAAAAACTAAGGTGTTGCAACGAAAAACTGATGATTGATGCTTCTCATCTCTCTCCGTTCCTGTTTGTCTATCCCTGTCTATCCCTCTCTTTGACTCTCTCTGTCCCTGTAAAAAAAAAAAAATCTATTCATTGATATCAGTGGGTTAATAAAATTTTCTGCTATTATAGTATTGCTGTTGATCTCACCCTTTAGTCTATCAATATCTGCTTTATATACTGTTCACAAAAATTAAGGGATATTTCAAAATAAATGTGAAGTGATAAAATATCCCCTAATTTTGTGAGCAGTATATATTTAGGTGCTGCTATATTAGGCGCATAAATATTTACAATGGTTATATCCTCCTGTGGGATTGCTCTCTTTGTTATGTAGTGACCTTTTTTATCTTACTATAGCCTTTGTTTTAAAGGCTATTTTGTCAGATGTAAGTATTGCTACCCCAGATATTTTTCTCATTTTCATTTCCAAGAAATACTTTTTTCCACCTCTTCGTTTTCAGTCTATATGTGTCTTTTGCTCTGAGGTGGGTCTCCAATAGACGGCATATATACAGATCCTGTTTTCTTATACCATAGAGCTACTCTATGTCTTTTGATTAGAACATTTAATTCTTTTACATTTAAGATTACTGATTTGTACTTACTTATTGCCATTTTATTCTTTAAACCGACAATCTTTTTTTGATTTCTTTTTTCTTTTGCTCTTTTTATATCAGGCCTTTTTCTTGCAGTACTGGTTTGGTTGTAATGAATTCCTCGAGCCTCTTTTTGTCTGGGAAGCTTTTTATTTCTCCTTTAACTTTAAATGATAACCTTGCTGGACAGAGTTGTCTTGGTTGTAGGTTCTTGTTTTGCATCACTTTTTTTTTGAATGCATTCTTTTTGTTTTGTTTTAGATTTTATTTATTTTTAGCAAGAGAGGGGGTGGGGGAGAAGCAGGAAGCATCAATTCTCATATGTACCTTAACCAGGCAAGACCAGGGAGGGTTTCGAACTGGTGACCTTAGCATTCTAGGTCGACACTTTATTTACTTTGCCACCACAGCTCAGACTTATTTTGCATCACTTTGAATATATCTTGTCAATCCTTCTGGCATCCAGTGTTTCTGTTGAGAAGTTAAATGTCATCCTTATGGGGGCTCCTTTTTTAGGTAATTAACTGCTTTTCTCTTGCAGCTTTTAGTATTCTTTCTTTGTCTCTTAACTTTGGCATTTTAATTACATGTGTCTTGGTATAGACCTTTTTCGATTCCTCTTTAATGGGACTCTCTGTGCTTCTTGAACTTGTCTGATCTTTTTCTTCATCTATTTAGGGAAATTTTCAGCAATGATTTTTTCAAACAAGTTTTCTATCCCTTATTCATTCTCTTCTTCAGAAACCCCTGTGCTGCAGATGTTGTTTCTCTTCATGTTGTCACAGAGCTCTCTTAGGGTTTCCTCAGTCTTTTTAAGCCTCTTTTCTCTTTGCTGCTCTTCTGTGCTTATGTTTACAGTTGCCCTTCGCAATATTGAAGTCTCAGTATTGGATTTTTAAATTGTATATATCAAATTATGTTTCATGGATTTTTTGCTATATAGCAGGATTTTGTGGTTTATAGGTATTTTTATATATTTTTTATTTTAATTATTTTTGCAGTAAAATGAGCAGTTTCTATAATGTAGAAAGTGTTTAAGAGCATAGGAAGTGTTTATAAGAGTGTGGAAAAGGTTAATAACTGGGAAAAATTTATAAGAGTGTGGGGAGGGTTTATAAAGCCTCAAAATATATATAAATAATAAAGTTTGCTACTTTGCAGGTTTTTGCCTATCGTGGGGGCTTTCTGGAACCTAACCCCCATGATAGACGAGGGACCACTTTATTTTGTCCTCCAAGTCGTTGATTTGATATTCTGCTTCCTTCAGCCTGCTGTTGATTCCTTCTAGTGTAGTCTTCATTTCTGATATTTGTCATTTCTGGCTGGTTCTCTTTTAGGATTTCAGTGTCCTCTTTGATGCTAGTTATCTTTGTTTAAGTTCTCATTGTGATCATCCATTGTTGCTCTAAGATCCTTGAGCATCCTAAAAATCATTAATTTAAATACTGTATCTGGTAGTTTAGTTACTTCCATTTCATTTTGTTTTTCTGGGGATTTCTATTGTCGATTCATCTGAGTCATATTTCTTTGTGTATTAGGTAGCGCTTTCTGACTTTGAAATTTGTTGTGTTGTCTTTATGAGGAAGGTGGGCTCAGTGGTACTGACCTTAAGGCAATTTGAGTTTCTTGCTCTAGGAATGCTTCTTGCAGGTAGTATTTACCCTCCGGTTGTATGTGAGTAGTGAATACAGCTGGTCCTTTCGTGGGTGCAATTATCCCTGTAGGCTGGCTGGCTCTAAGGGTCAACCTTGATCATGTGTAGTACACATTATGTAGTGTCTTTCCTGTTGGGTGTATTCTCCACAGAGCCTGGTGCCTGCTAGACTCCTCCTTTGGACGTGCTGATTATGTAGCTAACTGAGCCCACCTTTGTTGCTGTCAGCCACCTACTAATGGTTGTGTTGGTTTTAGATCTTCTTGGGTTGGTGTCAGCCATTGTTTGTACCCTGCTATGGACTGTCTGCAGCTACTGCTCTGTTTGCTGTTTGTGTCTGTGTTTTCTATACCTGGGTAGTGTGGGAGGGACCAACCTGTGTGTTAGGATCAGCTTCCTCCTGCTTAGAGTTGACAGCAGCTCTGTAAAAACCCCAAGCTCCATAAGATTTTCCTTAACTTTTCAGCTGCTCCACCTCCTCTTGCAACTTCCTCGTCTTTCCACAGAGTCTTCTCAAGAAAGACTGTAGTGTGGGCTTAGACTGGCCTTATCCCACCAACTCCTCTATAGGTTGCAAGCTTGATGGGTTAGGGCAGCTGAGGTTTGGAATACATTAGTGGGACCCCTACTTCAGGGATCTCTTGGTCAGGAGCTCATTATGGGGGAAAGTCACCCCTACTTTAGAGCCTAATTCCTCAGCCATCACTGAATACTCTAATTCTGTTTCTCCCCAACAAGGTGAGCAGCAGGTTCAGATGGGCTGGGACCGACAGTCCCCTCTGCAGAAGTTCTAGCTGATGAGCCCCTGGTCTCAGGGAGGAGGACTGAGAGAGTCTTCCCCTGGGGCTGACTGTTCTCCCACTGAAAGTGGCTAAGCCCCTTGACTGGGCCAAATAATAGGCTCGTGGGACCCACATTTTAAATGTCCTGTTGGGGTCCAGGGGTCCCTTGGGTGGTATGATGCCAAGGGGCAATAATGTACATGGAGCCGACATGGAGGGAAAAAGGCAACAAAGCCGCAGCAAATTTCATTGTTCAAGGACAATTTTCATACAGTGCAGGAGGATCCTCACAAGTGCCTCCTCCTGCTGCTGAATCAGCTCTAGATAAGGCAGCAGGTTATATAACTGGGACCAATGGTGCATGTGCTCCTACTTCCTGGACATGTTCTTTGGCATAGCTACTGTGTAGGTGCCAATGGCTCTAGGTTGTTCCGGGACCATACACATCCATGCTCCAAGCCTCTCTCCCTTCCCCTGTGGAACCTAGCCCAGCAAAGCAGGATATCTGGGACCCGGGCCAGCTGACTGTGAAGCTCCATGCTGTCCAGTGCACACGAGTTGCTATGCCGGTGCTGATCACAAAAAGTGTAGCTTGCCTCAGCTGGGCATGGTTTGATGAGCCCTTCTTTAGGACATGCTGCCAACAAGAGTCAGTCCTAAACCAATGCTCTCCACAGTTGGCTGCCGGATATGCCAGCCCTGGGCCTCTCTAGAAAGAAACCGGCGCAGACCAGTGGGGGACATTGCCTGTCACTGGACCTCAGCAACCTTCTTAGAACTACAAGCAATCCAGAGTTTGTGACTGCTCTGCTGAGCCCACGTCCACATGGAAATACCAAGCCACACACCTATGTTGGCTTTTACCCATACACTGGGTGTATGACCAGCGGCCACTGTGGCCTGCTCATTGGTTCAGGCAGATGGTAAAGGAACTGTGGAGCCAGAAAATGGTGGGCCGTTTCATTTATTCAAGTCTCATAAAGGCGGATGAGCACACAGGCAGGGAAGACCGCTTCCCAACCTCCCTCAGGACTCACCCAGACTCATAGGCCCCCACAAGCAAAACAGCACTCCCCAGCCAAACAGGTCCGGGCCCCAAATCTGGGATCCCAAAAAACCTCAGAGCGCTCTCTCTCTCCCTCTCCCTCTCTACTCTCCAGCCAGAGGGAAAGAAACCCTTCTCCAGCCAACAATCACCCCTCCCAAACAGGAAGGTAATCCGTAATTTACAACTTGCTGCCTTGAGGGCAAGCACCCACAGCCTCCCATTAACTATGCATACAAGGTACTGCCCCAATACAAGTGGGAAAACTTAAAAAACATTTGTTTACCCAACACTGGGCCTGAGGGAAGGTCCAAAAAAGCCAAGGTCCCCTAAGATCTGCTCCTGCAGCCTCTGATGGCTGCTTGTTGTGCTCAGCCACTGAAAGAAGCTCTTGTACAGTCTAGAGCAGGGGTCCCCAAACTGCGGCCCCGTGAGGCCGTTTATCCACCCCCACTGCACTTCCTGAAGTGGCACCTCTTTCATTGGTGGTCAGTAAGAGGAACACAGGATGCACTAGCACCCATAGTTCCCATTGATATACTGGTCAGTTTGTTGATTTAAATTTACTTGTTCTTTATTTTAAATATTGTATTTGTTCCCGTTTTGTTTTTTTACTTTAAAATAAGATGTGTGCCTAGGGATTTGTTCATAGTTTTTTTATAGTCCGGCCTTCCAACAGTCTGAGGGACAGTGAATTTGCCCCCTGTGTAAAAAGTTTGGGGACCCCTGGTCTGGAGTCTGGGGCAATTCAGGGATTAGGAAGGGTGGTACGTGTAGTTCTGCCCCTTGGCCCCAAGTATCAGTATGTCCAGACTTTTTTTTTTTTTTTTTCATTTTAGAGAGGAGACACAGAGTGAGAGAGAAAGAGAGAAAGGGGGGAGGAGATGGAAGCATCAACTCCCATATGTGCCTTGACCAGACCAGTGCAGGGTTTTGAACTGGCGATCTCAGTATTCCCAGGTCGACGCTTTATCCACTGCGCCACCACAGGTCAGGCTGTCCAGACTTTTTTCACAGCCCTCAGTAGGATGTGGCCCCAGGAGTCCAGTGGGTGTGGCCTCTGAGACCCAGAGGTGTGGTCTGCCGACAGTCTGGATAGTTTCTATTGAGTGTCCTGTGAGGTGGAAGCAACAGTCATAGGCTTGGAAATGTGTGTGTGGGAGGGAGCTCTGACCTCAATGCCAGAAAACTGAGCCACTGACATGCCCCCTGCTTCCTGGCTGACTTGTTAGAATAGTCCAGGCTCCACAGAGTGGGGCAGGAAGGATTCCCGAGGGTGGGGCAGTTCCTTTTCCTCAGGCTGACACCACAGGAAGGGGACTGCTCCACCCAAGAAAGATGGTGACTGCGATATTGGAGAATGACTCAGCACAGAGGTTCCTGGGGCCATCCCCCACAGTGTTTCTTCCTGGGTCTCCAACTTCACACTCTCCTCCCGCAACTCTAGTCCTCTCATCCCTCCCTCCCCCGGACCCCCGGGTAAGTGGCTGTGAACAAGATATTTTCTGCGCTGGCCCTTTAGGACAGAGCCTGCATCTCTAAGAGCTCCATTTCTTTGTTGCAGACAGAAACTTCAGCTCTTTTCACTGCCAAATGCTATGTGAGGGCCTATTCTAGGCTGTGGGGCTCTAGGCTAGGGTGTCAGGCATAGGGTTTAGGACCTTCCCTACTGTTCGGCAGATAAAATATAATATGCTCACTTTGTTAAAGATGGTGCTGCCCACATGGAAGCCCGTCACCCAGGTGATATTATTTGCCCTTATGCTTGTGATGGCTGTGGGGGAAAAGTTGTAAGCAGGCCGGGTTGTTATAGCCTAAGGCTTAGTTTTAAGAGTAAGCTCTTCCCCATACCCTTGACTGATTGGATTATATAGGGTGGTGATGTAGGGAGGAATGCCATTATGCCTCAGATGGGTAGCTTTGTATCAGAGACTTTCTTGTATGTATAATTGGATTAAAGGTTTGGATATTCTAGGCTATAAACTGGGGCAGTCTGGGAGCTTGATCTCTCTCTCTCTCTCTCTCTCTCTCGGTTCCTGGGTTCCTGAGATTAGTAGAAGAGAGGAGAGCAGATTAAGGCCATGTGGAGGAGAAGTAGCCAAGATGCAGAGTGCTGAGGAAGAAGCCAGTTCGTTAAGAGTTTGTGCAGGAGGAGATGGGGAATAGAGGTGAATAAGTCTGGTGAGCTAGAAACCTTTGATTCTAGGAAACTCGGATAAGTCAGTAGCTTTGTGAGCACTGAATGTGTGGGTTTTGGAGCCCAGTGTGTGTTTTTGCTTGCCTGCCGGGTGTGTAAAGCCAGTAGTCGGGGCCACTATCACAGCCACCCGACCCACGCAGGTTCACATTAGATTCGGACAGATCGTAATGAAACACAGGAGCCAAAAACTGGTGAGCCATCAGCTTTAATTCTAGCTTGCACCCGGCGGGCAAGCAAAAACACACACTGGGCTCCAAAACCCACACATTCAGTGCTCACAAAGCTACTGACTTATCCGAGTTTCCTAGCATCAAAGCTTTTCAGCTCACCAGACTTATTCACCTCTGTTTCCCATCTCCTCCTGCACAAACTCTTAACAAACTGACTTCTTCCTCAGCACTCTGCCATCTCGGCTGCTTCTCCTGGCCTTCACGTGGCCTTACTCTGCTCTCCTCTCTAATACTAACCTCAGGAACCAAGAGAGAGAGAGATCTAGCTACCGGTCCGCCAACTTTATAGCATAGATAATCCAAACCTTTAATCCAATTATACATTCAAGAAAGTCTCTGATACAAAGCCACCCATCTGAGGCGTAATGGGATTCCTCAAGAGAGTGCACCACCCTACATCATCCAATCAGTCAAGGGTGTGGGGAAGAGCTCACTCTTAAACTAAGCCTTAGGCTATAATGACCCGGCCTGCCTACATTACAGCTTTTCCCCCACAGCCATCCCAAGCATAAGGGCAAATAATATCACCTGGATGACGGGCTTCCATGTGGGCAGTGCCATCTTTAACAAAGTGAGCATATTATATTTATCTGCCGAACAGGGTGCAAGCTAGAATTAAAGCTGATGGCTCACCAGTTCGTGGCTCCGTTGTTTTGTTACCGACTGTTCGAATCCAATGCGAACCTGCACGGGTCAGGCGGCTGTGATCATGGCCTCGGCCACAGGCTTTACACCTACTCAGGGTTAACCTCCCTGCAGTGGGAGTCCTTCCAGAACCTCAGCTGCAGCTCACTCCTGGGAGTGGGGCAGCCCTTTCCACATCTCTGCCCTTCCTACTCGTCTCGTTGTGGCTTCTTCTGTGATCCTTGGTTATAGACTCCTCTTCATTTAGTCCAAAGTTGGTTTTTCAAGATGATTGTTCTTAAATTTAGTTGTAATCCAATTTGATTCTTGTCCGGTAGTTGCCTCTGGGTTGGGTAGTGAAACCCTCCCTGGTCCTGAGCTTTCTGACAGTTGTTAATCTTGCTCAAACCGCACACACCCAAATTCTTGAAACTGTCTGTCCCCAAGGCTGTTCCATGAACTGCACGCCCCACCAAACCGGTCGACTGTTACCATCCTCCCCCCTCTGCAGATATAAAAAACCCAAAAACCCTCCCCGGGCGCGCCTTCACAGACTCACATCCGAGGGTCGGTGAACTCGCCCGGAGTCCTCCCAGTAAAGCCTGACTTTTGCTCATTTGGCTGTTTCGGCTCTTCGTTCATCCATTGGCGGCACCCGGCAATCTTTCATTTGGTGCTGAAACCCGGGAGAGGGGCTTTTTGTGACTCACCTCGGCCTTCTGGCTGAGCGACCTTCTGGCTGAGGCGGGAGTCCCCCCTTTCTCCCCCTTGCCTCGTGCCGCCCGTCGTTTTGGACTCTGGGTTCCCTACGACCTCGATCGCCAATTGTGAGTAACCTGGTTTCTCTTCCGCTTTTTCTGGTCCTGCGTCTCCACTGGGGTTTCTCGTCCTAGACTCAGCCGAGCCGAGAATCCCTCCATCCGCCGACTCCTGGAGTCTTTATAGGGGTTCAATCGGAAGGGACGCCTTTCGGCTGCTCTCCTATCTCTGTCCTGAGACCTATCATTTAGGTCTCCTGTCGGGAGACGGGTATCTGGAAGGGATGCCTCCCTTATACTCTCTCTCTCCTCCGACGCCTAGGACCAAAAAGCCGGCCAAATTATGGGGAACTCCAAATCCAAAATAGACCCAAAACTCCTCTAGGATGTCTTCTTAAAAATTTTTCCAAATTGGGATACACTCAGACACTTCGCAGGAAGAAACTCGTCTTCCTGTCACAGGTTGCCTGGCCTCAATACACCCTAGATAACCAGTCTCACTGGCCGCCTATGGGTACTTTTGACTTTAACGTCCTCCGGGACCTAGACAATTTTTTGCCGGCACACTGGAAAAGACTCTGAGACCCCATATATTCAGGCTTTCTGGGATCTCCGTTCCCGCCCCGATCTCTGCTCTTACTGCTCCACTCTCCAAATTCTTCTAGCCCAGACCTCCCCTCCTCCCAAGGCTTCACCCCAGGAACCCCCTCCTTACTCTCAACCCAATGACCTTCCCGACCACCTATCTCCTCCTCCGGCTCTCCCCTGGGAGAACCCCCCAGACCCGGGCCAGGCTCCGGCTCCTTTTGCCCTTCCGGCTCCTTCTGCCCCTCCAGCTCCTTCCGCCCCACCTCCCACCGACCCTCTCCCCTCTCCCATTGCAGCTCATACCAGGTCGCACAGCCCCCAATCGTCATCCGTTGTCTTCGCCCCTCTCCGCGAGGTAGCTGGGGCAGAGGGCCTAGTTCGGGTACATGTCCCCTTTTCCCTCCAAGACCTTTCACAGATTGAGAAATGGCTAGGATCTTTCTCGGCCAACCCCTCAATCTACATTAAGGAATTCCGGTACCTGACTCAGACATATGACCTGACCTGGCATGACATTAATGTAATTTGTACCTCCACTCTCACCCCTGAGGAACATGAACGTATCCTCACTGCCGCCAGACAGCAGGCAGACAGGGACCATCTAGTGGATGACCAAATCCCCCTTGGCACAGAGGCGGTCCCCGGGGAAGACCCCAATTGGAGTTATCAATCTGGCCAAGGGTCCAACATCCCTCGTCAAAACCTTATGCTCCAATACGTAATCAGAGGCATGGATGCAGTTTCCAACAAGGTTGTAACTTATGATAAACTGAGGGAAATTACCCAACTCCCCGAAAAAAACCCAGCCCTTTTCTTGAACTGCCTTCAAGAGGCCCTTCCTTGTTCATTATACCCGCCTAAACCCGCGGTCCCGCAATGGGGCCACAGTCTTAGCCTCTCACTTTATCTCTCAGTCAGCCCCGGATATTAGAAAGATACTTAAAAAGGCTGAGGAGGGCCCTGAGACTCCCATCCAAGACCTGGTAAAAATGGCTTTTAAAGTGTTTAACGCCCGAGAGGAAATGGCTGAAGCCGCCCACCAGGAACGGACCCAAGCCTTGGTAGTGGCCCTCCAGCCGGTATGGGAACTGATAAAAATACCAGCCTCCGAGGGCGGACAGTGCACACCATCGGGCGCCTGCTTCAAATGTGCCAAAGAGGGCCACTGGGCCAGGGCTTGTCCGCAGCCAAGGCTTGTCTGCAACCAAGGCCCCCCACCCAGCCTTGCCCACAATGCAAACTAATGGGCCACTGGAAGTTGGACTGCCCGACCCTGGCTCAGCCTCCGGCACCTCAATGCCGAGGAGCTGAGAACCAGGCATTTCCAGTCTCAGAACTGCTGGGCTTGATGGACGACTGAGGGGGCCCTGGCTCTTCAACTCCGGTTACCCTCACCGAGCCCAGGGCTACGCTCCAGGTAGCGGGTAAGTCTGTTTCCTTTTTAATAGACACGAGGGCTACCTACTCTGTCCTTCCCTCTCATTTGGGCCTTACAGTTCCTTCCCAGGTCTCGGTCATGGGAATCGACGGATCACCCTCGACCCCACGGCGGACGACCCTCCTTAACTGCCTATTTGAGGGTCACCCATTCTCACACTCCTTCCTAGTTATACCCTTCTGCCCAGTTCCCCTCCTGGGGAGAGACATTTTGTCCAAACTCCGGGCAAGCATTTCATTCTCCCCCAGGCAAGCCTTCCTATTAGCACTGGTGCCAGATCCCAACCTCGGGCCTGACTCGGACCGCAGAGTCCAGCTTCTACCTGGAGTCGACCCTAAGGTCTGGGATACGGATACCCCCACTGTAGCCTCCCTACAGAGACAAATAACTTCTCTCACCCAAGTCTCGTTACAGGACCGGCGAGCCCTGGACCTGCTTATGGCCAAGCACAGGGGCACCTGTGTGTGTCTTCCTGCGGGAAGAATGTTGCTACTACATCAACGAATCTGGCCTTGTAGAGACCAGGGTAGAAGCCCTCCACAAACTCAGCTCTGTGATCTCCAGAAGGAAAAATTCTCATCAGAAGCCTCATCTTGGTGGAACTCCTCCATGTATTCTTTATTAGCTCCACTCATAGGACCCATTTTCATAATTTGACTAATCTTACTGATTACCCCTTGTCTTTTTCGCTTCCTGCAGACCCAATTTCAGGAAATCACCATGATAGCGGTCAACCAGATGATGCTGCAACAGTACCAACCCCTGCCCACCATAGCGGATACGGACTGCTCTGGCTCTTTCCTACCCCTCCCCTAACGACGCCCCCATTCAGCAGGAAGCAGCCAGAAAGACCACGTCACCCCACTCCCTATACCAAAGAGCCAGGAATGTCCGGTAGTTGCCTCTGGGTTGGGTAGTGAAACCCTCCCTGGCCCTGAGCTTTCTGACAGTTGTTAATCTTGCTCAAACCGCACACACCCAAATTCTTGAAACTGTCTGTCCCCAAGGCTGTTCCGTGAACTGCACGCCCCACCAAACCGGTCGACCTTTACCATCCTCCCCCCTCTGCAGATATAAAAAACCCAAAAACCCTCCCCGGGTGCGCCTTCACAGACTCACATCCGAGGGTCGGTGAACTCGCCCGGAGTCCTCCCAGTAAAGCCTGACTTTTGCTCATTTGGCTGTTTCGGCTCTTCGTTCGTTCATCGGCGGCACCCGGCAATCTTTCAATTCTGAGAGGTGGCAGTCGGGATGCCCACATACTCTTGCCATCTTGGAATGCCTTCGTGTTGAATGCGTATTTTTTTTTTTGAATGTGTATTTATTTGATAACAGTCACTATAAAAAATTTTAAGACAGTGGTATTGCTTTTTGAAAATGTGATGTTTCTGTTTCTATGTAACCATCATTTTGCCTTTTAGGTGGTACTCAGGAGGTCACAAAAAAGAAGGGTTAAACAAGCAAAGAAACTTGAAACGTGACTCTCCTTTCATAGACCATGTACTGTTGTGGGTATGCATTTTTTTCTGTGCTTTCATGTTTTGGAAACATGAAAATTAGAATTTTAAGAGCAGTTGGATGTGAACCTAAGATTTATTGCAGTCAGTCATCCCCACTATTGCAATTACAGACCATTGGCTTTAATCTCTAGCATGTAAGAGTGTCTTATAGCCAAGGTTACAGAATTCAAGTTTTCTTTTCATTAGCTTTTCATCTAGAAGCTGTTTCCCTTTCCTTTCCATCCATTCCCAGTTGGTACCTTGAGTGTTCTGTCCTCTGAACTCCAGATTCATATGTCCAACTTGTAGGGTCAGTGGCTAAAGGGGAAGGTCAGGTGGGGAACTCAGACCCCGGACTTTGGCTAGGGCCACCCACATTCTTGCACGCCGAAAGAAAGTTTGCAGAGAACTTTGGGAGAACATTGACTGTCCGTCATCCAGTGAGATTTCACTACGTCATAACTGCTCACCCACCCTAGAGGACCCCTTTAAATACCTCTCACGCAGTATAATTCACGCGACTCCTTCAGCCTCTGAACCCTGGGATCGTAGGACATCATTGGGTGGTATGCGTGGTACTTAATAAAGCCATTTGTTATTCCACACTTTGTGGCTCCTGGCCCTGCCTTCCTTCTTTCTCAGCGGGGAATAATACCTTACATTTTGGTGCCGAAACCCGGGAGGAGTTAGAAGCCCACTGGCACCACTCCTCCCCCCTTCCCCTCCAAGAAAGAAGCAGGATCTCAGTATCTCCAACCATTTACCAACTTTGGCGCACAGTGCGGTAAGTCCCATACCTCCAAACTTTCCTTGGTTCTTTCCGCTGAGACTCCCTGTCTGAAACCATAGCTACGGCAGGGAAGCCTTTTCCATCCGAGTGCGTGTGTTCCCTGGAGAAGTCCAAGCACATCCACTTTCCCTATCCATCCGTGGCCAGAGGTTGAGTTTTTGGACACCCATCCTCAACTCTGATTACCCCAAGAACTGAGGATGGCCATGGGGGCACAGGAATCCCAAAACACTCCTGGAGTTTCCTTATCCAAAATCTCTCCCTCCCTAAAGAAGAGGAAACTGTTCTTCTCCGTTGTGACCAGGCCACAGAACCCACTGGATAATCGGACCAGGTAGCCTCCTGAAGGGACTTTTGGTTTTAACACCACCAATTTAACTATCGCCGGAAAAGCTGGGAGCTGAAGGAGATCCCTTTACACTCAGGGCCTCTAATTATTTGCGTGCCCGTCCTTAATCTCTGTGCCACCTGTTACACCGCGCAGGCCTTTTTTTGGCCAGAGAAAACCTCCACTTCTGATCTTTCCTTCTCCACGGACTCCCAACTTTCTCTCTCTCCTGCCTGACCCCCGGGGGCTTCCCTCTCTCAGCGTCTCTCTGGTCCCTCTGCGGACCTCTTTCACTCCAATCTCTTCCCTCCAGAGAGCCTCTCCCTCTCCCTTTGCTAAATCCTGTTTCTCATTCACTTGCAAATACCAGTCTCTGTTCCCCTGCTGGCCAGGGGCCCCTCCCTTCTCCATTGTGTTCTTAAGTTCCTCCTCTGTCAGGCCATTCTCCGCCTATCATTTACTCTAACACTGGTTTGCAGGAGTTCTGACACTGTCCTGCCGCTGGCTCCAGCGTTTCCAGCTGGATCTGAGGGCCGGGCTCACTAGGAGACCTTCCTCCTCTTATTCTCAAACCCCCACATCCCTACCTGGGACCTGTGAACATGGCATTTAAAGTTTTCAATGGTCGCGGCTAGTAGGAAATGGCCAAGGCTTTTCGCCAGGCCCGCATGCAGCAGAAGGTAACACTCCAAACCAAGGCACAAGAAGTACCCGGCCCAAGTCCGAACCGCAAAGAGGAATCCCACCAGCAGCTTGCTTTAAGTGTGGCAAGCAGGACCACTGTGCCCAACAGGGCCCCTGCCTGTGGCTGCCCACTGAGCTCTGCCTTAACTGCAAGCAGCCCGGTCACTGGCAGAGCAATTGCCCCTTTGGGCAGCAAGCTCATCCTCAACGCCTCTATGTGGAGGACGAGGCAGCCACGGAGGCACATCGCTCAAACTCCTACCTAGTACACGGCCTGGACTCGGAGAACCCAGGGTATGCTGCAACTACTAAGTCCATCTTATTTCTTGTGGACATGGGAGCTGCTTTCTCTGTTTTCCACCACACTCTGGACCTCTAATTCCTTCACAAGTCTCGGTTATGGGAATGGATGGGACCCCTTTCTATCCTCTTCGCACACAACCCCTGACATGCAGTTTAAACGGAATCCCCTTTTTTGCACTTCTTCTAAGTTATGCCATCGTGCCCTGTACCCCTTCTGGGTCGATACATTCTTCACAGTCTCGGAGCCACTATCCAGCTGACAGCATCTTCCCACTTTTGCCATTCCTCACTACCAAGGGCTCCCACATAATCAGTGCTACCCTCATTTCTAACCATGTCTCTCACCTCAAGCTTGCTCCCATGCAGGATTGTTGGCAGTTTGGAACCACTGGGCCCTACTCATCTGCGGCTCACCAAAATGTTGGGGCCTACAGATCCTCCTGCTGCATCCTGTCCCTCCCACCGGGAACCTGCCGCTAGAGTGAGCTGAATCTGGGAGCAATGCTGTTCAGTAAGACTGGCCTGATGAAGCAGGCTTCAATCTCCTCAACCGTCTGCGAGAGAAAGGAAGCAAGAAACTCCTCCTACAACCCGCTTAACTCCTAATGGCAGCCACCCATTCTCACCTAGGCTGCCCCTATCCTAAACCTTCTAATTATCAACATATAACTAGTATTTGCTCTTCTCTTTTTAAAATTCTTACAAAACTGCATCTGCGAAGTTTCTCAACTCACGGTCAAACAGATGTTCCTCCCAACACCCCTCAAAGCCACCACCAGCCAGCCTCCCCTCCCCATGACGCCTCTAATCAGCAGGAAGCGGCCAGACGAATACACAGTACCCCAATTCTATTTAACAAAAAAGGCTGGAATGTAGGGTCAGTGGCTAAGGGGGAAGGTCAGATGGGGAACTCAGACCCCGGACTTTGGCTAGGGCCGCCCACATTTTTGCATGTCAAAAGAAAGTTCCCAGAGGACCTTGGGAGATTTTCCGTCAGCCAGTGAGATTTCACCATGTCATAACTGCTCACCCACCCTAAGGGACCCCTTTAAACACCTCTCACGCAGTATAATTCGTGCGACTCCTTCGGCCTCTGAACCCGAGGACCGAAGGACATCATTGGGCGGGATGCGCGGTACTTAATAAAGCCGTTTGTTATTCCACACTTTGTGGCTCCCGGCCCCTCCTTCCTTCTTTCTCGGCGGGGAAAAATACCTCACACAACTGTGAACATTTCTACTTGGCTATCGAATAGGCATCTCAGTCTTTGGGTTCCCTCCCTGCCTCAAAGATGTTTCTCTATGGCTTTCCTTATCTCAATAGATGTCATACTCTCCATCCAGTTACTCAGCCACAACCCTAGGTTTTGTGTCTTTTACCCTCATGCCCCATATCAGTGCTCTCCAAAATGTATCTCAAGTCCTTCAGTCCACATCCAGTGTTGACCACAGTGGCCAAGCCATGGTCTTTCTCTCAGACGACTGCAGTAGTTACTTGACCAGACTGCTGTACCAGGCAACAGTTGTATTTTTTAAAATATAGACCAGAACCAAGACTCCCCTGCTTTTATTTGTGTGTGTGTGTGTGTGTGTGTGTGTGTATAGTTACATGACACATAATCTAAAGATTAGACTTCCCTCTGCCCCAGGAGGCCCATAATCATTTGGCCCTCCCTCTCTCTGGCCTCACCCACCCTCCCACCACTTACTGAGCACCAGCTGTCTGGCACGGCTGGTTGTTCACCTCCCCTGCAAGGCCTTTCCTGACCACCAACTTCTTAGTGCATCACACTGTTTGCATTATAGCCCTTCCTGGTCTTTTCTTGTGTGTATATCTCTACCAGGTATATTTCTACCTGGTTCTTTCTTATGTGTATGTTTACTGAATCATCTCCCTCTAGAATGTTAGCTCTCTGTGACTATTGACCTGTTCACCCCAATCACCACTGCATCCCTAGACCTGGTCATGCCTCCTTTGTGTGATGTGACAAACTTGCCAGCAGAGCTCACTGACCTGACCCAGATGCCCAAGCTAACCTTTTCACCACTCCCAGTTAATATCTCAAGCTTCCCCCAAGATTTTTAACCTGGTTTGTCACTGGTGTCCTATAGACAGTTCCTCATAATAATAGTTAAATGTTTATTGACTGCTTCCTATATGCCAAATAATGTCCTTAGTGCTCTATATACACTGTCACCCATAATTCCCACAGCTCGACAGACACAGACCCCTTGGTGGGGAGGCCTTCCTGCTCCTTTGCCTGCAGGCATCCAGAGAACCTGGGGGGCTGAGAGATGCGCTGATAGCTGGCTGTGGATGGGCTGGACAGCAGGAGGGGGTGGGATGGCCCAGTGTAGATGAGCAAACACAGATCCAAACTTTGGTTCTTCTGACTTGGGTGCACAGTTGCAGATAATAGAAACTGTTATTGAAGCTAATAATTAGAGAAAATGTGACTAATATATGTCTGCTCTTAGAGGTGTGCTTTCCTCTGATTGTAAAGCAACCCTGAGATAGCAAATTAGCATGTTCGCTGAGTTAATGCATTTGGTACATGGTCCTGCTTCTCAACCAGGCAAGATGTTTTAACAAGCAAGACCTAAAGTCTTTTAAAATTCAGTGATGACTAATGTGCATTGTTACTGATATAATTAGTTCAGAAATGAGACTGGATAGAAAGGCATCTGCTTTTAGTCTTCAATTAAACTCTGAGATAGGGATGATTTTATACATATACAATATCTATTTTTTTATGGGATAGAGATCTCTTGGTAGAATTAAAGAGTTCTGTTTCCCACAAATTTAAATTATCTTTGATCTGTTTCTTAAACAGGTTTCCTCCTTTTTTTGTTTGTTTCCTCCTTTTTTAATTAAGTATTTTCTAAATTTTTATATTTAACATCGTAGATTCTGGTGTTATAAGGGTTTGATTCAAACCTTTTACTGATGTGAAAAACTATTTTCCAGCATCTTGATAGATGGATTTGAAATATATTTTCATCTGGTAAGTATTACTGTGTCAGTCTTAAAGTCCATTGCATATTCTGGGTACCCAGACTGGTTAAGATCATAGGTCTCACATTGTGGGTTCCCAAAGTCTAGCAGTAGACTCATTTGGCATCCAAAACATTTTACTTCTCCAACTTCATGCAGGTTGTATCTTTTTAGGTGGCTAGTTGACCTTTATTGAATTTCAAAATGCCACTATGAAGTCATACAACTACCACCCGCTTCCTACCAGCTACCCTGTGTAGTAGCACTCTGCCTTACTAATGTGGTATTCCTTGCCCTCAGACCTCTTCTTGAATCCTCAAATCCTACAGGGTCACATTTTTGGACATTGCTTGATAGTACTACTTCCTCTGTCATTGTTAACAGGTCAATGACAAGTTAAAGTTGTGGAAATAAACAGTTCAAATATTAAATATATTTATTTTAAAGAAAGTATTTGGGAGAAGAGACAAGATGGCCACAGAGTAGGCAGACACTCCAACTTACACTTCCCAAAACCAAGGTGGATTACAACTTAATTTGAGAACACTAATCTTGAAAGACCAACTTTTAACTAAACTAAGAGGATTCTACAGCCAAGGACCACCAAAGAACCCACACTGAGACTGGTAGGAAAGGTGGAGATGCGGAAAAGGCTGCCCTGCTCCCGGGAGCAAGCCTGGCCAGGAGGGATTTTCACGGTGGCGAGAGTTGCCTGGCGAGTTGTAAGTTCTCAGCCCCAAAACCGGAATCCCAGTGTAGTGCCCTGGAGCGCTCAGACCCAGGCTCCATATTAAAGGGACTGCACGGAGAACCTCGCTCACAGCCACTTTCCTGGAGCTCCAGGGAGCACTGGGAGGACTGGAGTTACCAGGGCAAAGAGTGGTCTTGGAGGCACAGGGGGCAACACTTTGAGGGATGGACACCCTAACCCCTGGGCAGAGTCACTCCCCAAATTTAAAGTGAACATTTTTCCTGGGAACAGCAGCACCAGCAAAGGGAAGAAATTATCCCATACACCGGAGGCTCCCCTGACCCCGTTGGAACAAAGAGGTACATAGAGGCAGGCAGCACATTAGAGACACAAAAAGTGAGTGCAGAGGTCTAAGCTCCACCACCCCCACCCCCAGCACTGCTGAGTACTCACTGGGGGTGGGCGGGCTGGAGATGGCAGGGCGCAGCTATGGAAATCAGGGTGTGGCTGTGGAGGCCAGGGCGGTATGAGCGAGCATGTGCAGGCTGCTCCGTGGAGGCAGAAATCTTGGTGGCTGTTCGCACACAGTCCTGCCTGCGGCATGGGCCCGCCCTTGAGGGGGTGGAGGCCTGAGCGACAGCGGAGGGGGCCCACGTGGGTGTGTTCAAGCCCACCAGCAACTTCAGAAGTCATGGCGGCCTCTGCGGAGGTTGTCCAGTGCACAGACCTGTCCATGGCACGGGTGTGCCCTTAGTGACAGCAGAAGCCGGCGGTGTGAACCATGACAGCTGCTGAGGAGGTCTGAGCTGATGCACAACCTGCCCCCCCCCCTGCAGAGGCAGAAGCCACAGCAGATGCTGGGGAGGCCCAAACCTGTGCGCAAACTTGCCCATGGTGCATGCCCGCCCTCAGTGGCAGCAGAGGCTGGGGTGGCCTTGGAAGTGATCCAAACGGGCACATGCAGGTGTGCGCAAGCCTGTCTGGGGCAGCAGAGGCTGCAACGAACACGGAGGTGGGCTGGCTCCAGAAGCACCTGAGCCCAAATGATCTAGGCAGCAATAGCAGTGGCAGGCTGGTGGACAGACCACCTAACGGGAGCACAGGGGCCACACCCACTGGACCCCTGTGACTATACCCTACTGAGTGCTGAAAAAGAAGAAAAAATATAATAAAGTAAAATAAATGTCTGGATAGAATGACATCCAAGGCTAAGAAGCAGGCCACATCCAATATTGTAGCTAATCACTGAATTACAGTACTGAGCCCAACAAGTAGCCAGCAATAAGAGGCAACAGAAAGCGAATCTCAGGGAAACTTGAACTTTTAAAGGAACTTCCTCCAGGCTGAGTAGATAAAACAAGCCTAGGAGTGCAGCTGATATTTACAATGGCACCTGGGCCCTGCAGAGGCAGCCACAAGATCTGAATCGTCTATAGCTCCAAAAAGGTTGATAAGAGGCAGTCATAGGCAGTGACTCCACACTGATCTGCACCAGGCCTCAGACAGGGGGCTTCAGGGCAGGCACATTCAGCGGCCAGATATTGAAAGTACCAGTTCAGGACCTAACAACAACCCTTGTTAGAGTGGAAGCTTATGAAAGGGCTCCTCACACCTGACCCAGCTAAGACATAGAAAACGCCAACACAAACAGCACAAAGAACAGTGATAGAAGATAAGCAGCCCACAGTGGATTACTAACAACAGCTGATGCTAACCCAAGAAGACCTAGAAATAACGCAACTGAAAATTGGAGGCAGACAATACCAACTCTAGACTTAGCTAGCTTCACAAACAACTCATTCAAATGAGGAGTGTATACCCAGACAAAATGGGAAGACAGAGAAATGCAATCCAAATGAGTCAACAAGAGAAATCCCTAGAAAAAGTACTGAGATGGAAATAAACTACTGGATGCAGAGTTTAAAATAATGATTATTAAAATGCTCAAAGATCTTAGAGCAACAATGGATGGACACAATGAGCACCTAAATAGATAATAAGCATCAATAAGGACATTGAAATAATAAAGAAGAACCAGTCAGAAATGACAAATACCATATCAGAAATGAAGACTACACTAGAAGGAATTAAAAGCAGGCTGGGTGAAGCAAAGGATTGAATCAGCAATTTAGAAGACAAGATAAATAAAAGCACAGAAGCAGAACAGCAAAAAGAGTCTCAAAAAGTCTGAGGAAAATAAGAGAGCTCTGTGACAACACAAAGAGAAACAACATTTGCATCTTAGGGGTTCCTGAAGAAGAGAAAGAACAAAGGATAGAGAGCCTGTTAGAAGATATCATAGCTGAAAACTTCCCTAAACTGATGCAGGAAAAAGTCACACAAGTTCAAGAAGCACAGAGAATTCCATTAAAGATAAACCCCAAGAAACTTACTCCAAGACACATCATAATTAAAATACCAAAGCTAAGAGATAAAGAAAAAAATACTAAAAGCTGCAAGAGAAAATAAGCTAATCACCTACAAAGGAGCCCCCATAAGGATGACATTCAACTTCTCAACAGAAACACTTGAGGTAGAAGGGAATGGCAAGAAATATTCAAAGTAATACAGAACAAGAGCCTACAATCAAGACTTTATCCAGCAAGGCTATAGTTTAAAATTGAAGGAGAAATATAAAGCTTCTCAAAACAAAAAAAGCAAAACACAAAAAAGACCCTCAAGGAATTCATTACAACCAAACCAATGCTGCAAGAAATGTTAAGGAACCTGTTGTAAACAGAACAAAGGGAGGGGGTATAGTAAAAGAGGAATGTATATTTAAAGAATAAAATGGCAATAAACAACTACATATCAATAATAACCTTAAACTTAAATGTTAAATGATCCAATCAAAAGACATAGGGTAGCTGCATGGATAAGACAACAAGACCCATTCATATGCTGTCAACAAGAGACTCACCTCAAAACAAAAGATACACATAGACTGAAAGTAAAAGGTTGGAAAAAAATATTTCATGCAAATGTAAAAAAAAAAAACAGTTGGGGTAGCAATACTTATATCTGATAAGATAGACTTTAAAACAAAGGTTATAGTAAAGGTTAAAGAAGGCCAGTACATAATGATCAAGGGAGCAATCCAACAGGAAGATATAACCATTATAAATATCTATGCAGCTAATAGAGGAGCAACTAAATATATAAAGCAGACTTTGATGGACATAAAGGCGAGATCAATAGCAATACTATAATAGTAGAGGATTTTAATACTCCACTAACATCACCAGATAGATCCTCAAGAAAGAAAATTAACAAAGAAACAACAGACTTAAAGGACACATTAGGTCAGTGGTTGGCAAATTTATTAGTCAACAGAACCAAATATCAACAGTACAACGATTGAAATTTCTTTTGAGAGCCAAATTTTTTATACTTAAACTATATAGGTAGGTACATTCCTTATCGAAGTAGCACCCACACGTAGTATTTTGTGGAAGAGCCATACTCAAGGGACAAAGAGCCACATGTGGCTCGCGAGCTGCAGTTTGCTGAACACTGCACTATATCAACTGGATTTAATAAATATCTTCAGAACCTTTCACCCTAAAACAGCAGAATATACATATTTTTCAAGTGCTCATGGTACATTCTTCAAGATAGACCACATGTTAGAGCACAAAAGGGATCTCAACAAATTTAAGATTAAAATATCAAGCATCTCTGATCACAATGGCATGAAACTAGAAATCAACTACAACAGAAAAACTAAAAAATACTCAAACACTTGGAAACTAAATAGCATGTTATTAAATAATGACTGGGTTAACAATAAGATCAAAGAAGAAATAAAAAAATTTCTAGAAACGAATGAAAATGAGCATACAACAACTCAAAATTTATAGGACTCAGCAAAAGCATTATTGAGAAGGAAGTTCATAGCATTACAGGCATACCTCAAGTAGCTAAAAAAAGCTCAAATAAACAACTTAACCCCACAACTAAAAAAACTACAAAAAGAACAGCAAGTAAGCCCAGAGGAGAGAGAAGGAAGGAAATAATAAAGAGAGGAAATAAATGACATGGAAGCTAAAAAAACAATACAGAGGATCAATGAAATCAAGAGCTGGCTCTCTGAAAACGTAAATAAGATCGATGAACCTTTAACCAGACTCACCAAGAAAAAGAGAGAAAGGACTCAAATAAGTAAAATTAGAAATGAGAGTGGAGAAATAACAACTGACACAACAGAAAAATACAAAGAATTGTAAGAAAATACTATGAAGAACTGTACGCCAAAAAATTAGACAACCTAGTGAAATGGACAAATTTCTTGAAACATAATTTTTCTAAAGTCAATCTGGAAGAATCAGAAAACCTAAACAGACCGATTACAACAAATGAGATCGAAATAGTTATCAAAAAACTCCCAGCAAACAACAGCCCTGGGTCAGATGGCTTCACAGGCGAATTCTACCAAATATTCAAAGAACTAACTCCTATCCTTCTCAAGCTATTTCAGAAAATTTAAGAGGAGGGAAGACTTCCAAACTCCTTTTATGAGGCAAGCATAATTCTGATTCCAAAACCGGACAAAGGCAACACAAAGAAAGAAAATTATAAGCCAATATCACTGATGAATTTAGATGCTAAAATTCTCAACAAGATATTAGCAAACCAGATCCAGCGATACATGAAAAAAATCATACATCATGATCAAGTGGAATTTATTCTGGGGAGGCAAGGCAGGTACAATATTTGCAAATCAATCAATGTGATTCATCACATAAACAAAAGGAAAGAGAAAAACCACGTGATAATATCAATAGATGCATAAAAAGCATTTGAAAATTTCAGCACCCATTTATGATCAAAACTCTCAGCAATGTGGGAATACAGGGAACATACCTCAACATGATAAAGGCCATCTATGACAAACTCACAGCCAACATCATACTCAATGGGCAAAACTTAAAAGCAATCCCTTTAAGATCAGGAACAAGGCAGGGGTGCCCCCTTCACCACTCTTATTTAAAATAGTTTTGGAAGTCCTAGCCATAGCAATCAGACATGAAGAAGAAATAAAAGGCATCCAAATTGGAAAAGAAGAACTAAAACTATTATTATATAGAAAACCCTAAAGTTTCAGTCAAAAAACTACTGGACCTGATCAATGAATTTAGCAAGGTGGCAGGATGTAAAATTAATACTCAGAAATTAGAGGCATTTTTATACACCAACAATGATCTATCAGAAAGAGAATTTAAGGAAACAATCCTTTTCACTATTTCTACAAAAAATATAAAGTACTTAGGGGTAATTTAACCAAAGAGATTAAAGAGTTGTACTTGGAAAATTATAAAACATTAATAAAAGAAATCAACGAAGATATAAAGAAGTGGAAGCATATACCATGTTCATGGATAGGAAGAATAAACATCATTAAAATGTTTGTATTATCCAAAGCAGTTTATAAATTTAATGCAATACCAATTAAAATACCAATGACATATTTCAAAGATATAGAACACATATTCCAAAAATTTATATGGAACCAATAAAGAACACGAATAGCCTCAGCAATCTTGAAAAAGAGAATAAAGTTGTGGGATCACACCTCCTGATATCAAGTTATACTACAAGGCCAGTGTAATCAAAACAGCTTGGTACTGGAGTAAGAATAGGCACATAGATCAATGGAACAGAACAGAGAACCCAGAAATAAACCCACGCCTTATGAACAATTGATATTTGACAATGGAGGTAAGAGTATACAATGGAGTAAAGACAATCTCTTTAACAAATGGTGTTGGGAAAATTGGACATCTACCTGCAAAAAACTGAAACTAGACCATCAACTTACACCATTCACAAAAATAAAGTCAAAACGGATAAAAGACTTACATGTAAGTCATGAAACCATGAGCATCTTAGAAGAAAACATAGGCAGTAAGCTCTCCGATATCCCTTGCAGTGATATATTTGCTGATTAATCTCCACGGGCAAGTGAAATAAAAGACAGAATAAACAAATGAGACTATATCAAGCTAAAAAGCCTTTGCACAGCTAAAGAGAATATGGACAGAATAAAAAGACAAACCTCACAATGGGAGAATATATTTGACGATACGTCTGATAAGGGGTTTATAACCAAAATTTATAAAGAGCTTGTTAAACTCAACACCAGGAAGACAAACAATCCAATCAAAAAATGACCAGAAGAAATGAATAGACACTTCTCTAAAGAGGACATACAAATGTCCAGTAGACAGATGAAAAATTGTTCAACATCTACTAATCAGCAGAGAAATGCAAGTTAAAACCACAATGAGATAACACCTCACTCCAGTCAGAATGGCACTCATTAACAAAACAACGCAGAACAAGTGCTGGCGAGGATGTAGTGAAAAGGGAACCCTCCTGCACTGCTGGTGGGGATGCAGACTGGTGCAGCCACTGTGGAAAACAGTATGGAGATTCCTCAAAAAATTAAAAATGGAACTGCCTCTTGACCCAGCCATCCCACTTTTAGTAATATATTAGAAGAACACCATATCACTGATTCAAAAGAAGAAATACACCCCCATATTTATAGAAGCATTGTTTACAATAGACAAGATCTAGAAATAGCCCAAGTGTCCATCAGTGGATGAGTGAATTAAAAAGTAGTGATACATATACACAATGGAATATTATGGCGCCATGAAAAAGAAGGAAATCTACCTTTTGCGACAACATGGATGCACCTGAAAACTATTATGTTAAGTGAAATAAGCTAGGAAGAGAAAGAAAAATATCATATGACTTCACTCATTTGAGGAATCCAAAGAACAATGAGAACTGAGGAAAGGAATGGAGACAGAGGAGTGATCAAAGGGACCAGAGGAAAAGAGGACAGAGGGAAAGGGGATGATAGGATGGGATAATCCTGAAGGGAAGGGAGGAAGATGTTGTGGGGAGGGGGGCATGGGAGATGTTGAGGGGAATATGGGTGAGGGGGCGATGAATTTGGTGCGACACCAGAATCTATGTAAACACAATAAGTTAAAATCAATAAAAAATGTTTTGATTGAAAAAAAAGAAAAAGAAAGTAGTTGGTTCACTTGTTTTTGTGTTTTTATACCGCTTCTGATATTACCTTAGTTTGGATAAGAGCATGAACAGATAATTTTTAAAATATTAAGAGCTGTGACATTCAAAAATAGTTTCTTTATATATAAGTATTATTAGAGTGAGGAACATGGAGGGTGTGATAGGCAGCTTCTAAGATGGCCCAGGATGGTCTCTACCTCCTATTATTCATGGTCCTGTGTGATCCCCTCTATTTGAGTAACTTGCTTCTAATAGCTCAATGTTGATTAAAATGTCACTTCTGTGATTTGACTACAAGTCTGACTTACTCACTGTCCCTTGCTGGCTTAAATGAAGCAAGCTGCCATCTTGTCGAGGGCCATGCAGTGAACCTCAAGGGTGGCGCCTGGCCAGCAGCTGCCTGGGAACTGAGGAGCTCAGTCCAGCAGGCTAAAAAGGAGTGACTCCTTTCACCCTTTCTTAAATGAGCTTGAAAGTGGAGTTTTCTCCAGTCAAGCCTTCAGATGAGACTCCAGTCCTGGCCAACAATTTCGACTGCAGCCTGTGGAGATCCCAGACCACAGGATCCAGCTAAGCTATGCCCAGATTCCTGACCCACAGATATGATAAAATCATAAATAAATGCTTGTTGTTTAAGCCACTAAGTGTGTGGTAATTTGTGCAGGTATGCTTAATGAAAAATAACTGCACTGCAAATTTAACAAGCTTTTATAAATCAGCTGCACTGGTAAATAATTACATATGAAGAATAGAGACAAATGAACAACTATTGGTCTCTTTGTGATTTATCTATTTTTCCTTTTTATTGAATTTATTGAGGTGACACAGGTTAACAAAATTAGACAGATTTCAAGTGTACAATCCCACAACACATCATCAATATACTGTATTGTGTGTTCACTACCCATAAATAAGTTTTTAATACACATTAGTTTAAATAATTATAAGCATTCAGAGCTTATTGAGCATTAGGGGAAACTGAGGATGAAGTCAATGTTACCAGTCTCTGGTCCCTTGTGAGTTCAGCCTGTTTAGACAGGAGGTGGGTGGTGTGGGTGTCAGCACACCAGTGGACCACCAGCCCATCTGACTAAGCTGACTGCTGAGCAACACTGGGATTGGAAGTGGGTGCTGTTGAGGTAAGGGAGGAGCTAGGTAAGTAAAAATGCAATTGGTAATGTAATTTACTCGGAATTCTTTATTTATTTATTTTTACTTTGTGTTTCCATAGATTGTAGTGTTGCCCCGATTTCATCCCCCCTCCCCTGTATTCCTCTCAACATCTCTCTTGCACCCCTCCCAACAGCTCCCTCCCCCCTTCCCTTCAGGTTTAATTCCATTTCTCAGTTCACATTGTTCCTTGGATTCCTCAAATGCGTGAGGTCATATGATATTTTTCTCTCTCTGCCTGGCTTATTTCACTTTTTTTATTGCAATTTTTATTTTTCTTATATCCAGTGCCTACCCCAAAAGATACATACTGTGTGAAAACATAGAAGTGACTGTGTGTTTAATTATATGAGCTGGGTTGACATATAACCAATGTTCTTCTTGGTATGTTCAGGTGGGCCAGGAGCCCCACACCACTTGTTCATCCAGATTCTCCTTACATATTGGTTGGCCCACAAAATTGCCCTTCTGTAGGATCAGCATGAGAAAATGTCTTTTATACTTCACTCTACCCAAGATTTGATTCCTGACAAACTTTGAGACAGGGCATGGAACACTCTCATCATCTAAGTGGACTCACAACAGACATCTTCTAGATGCATCAAGAGTGGATGTAGGGGCCCTGACTGGTTGGCTCAATGGATAGAGCATTTGCCCAGCATGTGGATCTCCCTCATTCAATCCCTGGTCAGGGCACACAGGAAAAGCGACCATCTACTTCTCTCCTCCTCCCTTTCCTCATTCTTTTCCTCTCCCCTTCCCACAGCCAGTGGCTCAATTGGTCTGAGGGTCAGCCTTAGACATTGAGGATAGCTTGTTGGTCCGAGTGTTGGCCTTAGGTGCTAAAAATAGCTCAGTTGATTTGAGTATTGGCCCCAGATGGGGGTTGCCAAGTGGATCCTAGTTGGGGCACATGTGAGAGTCTGTCTCACTATCTCCCCTCCTCTCACTTAAAAAAAAAGTGGATATAAGGCCTGACCCGATGGTGGCCCAGTGGATAGAGCATCAACTTGGGACACTGAAGACCCAGGTTCAAAACCCCAAGGTTGCCAGCTTGAGTGTGGGATCATAGATATGACCTGATGATCCCTAGCTTGAGCCCAAACATCGCTGGCTTGATCAAGGGGTCACTGGCTCAGCTGGAGCCCCTCATTACATCTCCCCCCAGGTCAAAGCACATATGAGTAGCAATCAATGAACAACTAAAGTGATGCAACTTCAAGTTGATGCTTCTACTCTCTCTCCCTTCCTTTCTCTCTCTCTCTCCCCCACTAAAAAAGAAAAAAGAAGAGAGAGATACAAAGAAAGTGGATGTAGGAATGCTGAGAGGTGAGGGAGGGCACCAGATGCCAGACTTAGCTCCATCACAGTTTTGCAGAGGGCAACCTCTGTTGGCATGGTGCTTGTGTTTTCAGTCTGAAGCTGATTCTGCAGCAACAGTTTCTGTGAAACTGTCTTCATCAAAATGTCCAGAGACACCTTCCCTCATTGCTGCTGGGGTCAGCTGTTCTGGTGTTTCCTTCTCTTCAACCTGGTTTCCCCCATTTGCTCTTCTGCAGCATGTCCATCCCCCAGGAATGAGCTCCTAACACCTCCCCACTTTCAGGGGGACACTCCCTATAGGAGACCTTTCATTCCTACCTGCCTCCAAGTCCTCAGGGAAGATGGCCCATCCAACTAATGGGTGACCGCGGTGAACAATTTCCTGCTGAGTGTCAATTCCCTGCATTCAACTAGAAATGCATGAGGACCAGAGCCAGGCTCCTGGTTTACCTCTGAAGCCTCAGTGCATAGAGTACAGACGCTCTTGGCATATTTTTATATACACTGAATGAATGGCGCAGCAGCACCGAAGCTTCTGTCTTAATATTTCAATGGAAGTATCAAGTGTATATGGATAATACAATAACACTGAAACGGACAGACCCTTGTTTAACGTAATCATATATTTATATCCAGGCCAAAAGCAAATTGTGCAAATGGAGACACGCTGGAGTCAGGAGCAGGCCAGTCCTGGTCACGCCACATCTGTCCTGTGGCAGGGCGCCTACAGATGGCTCTGGTGCAGGTGGGTAAGGGGCAGAGATTAATTGATGATATGGAATTCCAAGGGGATTTCCTTTAAAAATGATAAACAGTAGGAAAATTTAGTAATATGAGTAGGCACAAAACAGATACACAGATCGGGCAGCCAGAAAATATAATGGAAGAGAAAATAAAACACCTAGGAAAAAACGTATAAAGAAATGTGTAAAATGTATATGAAGAAAACTTTAAAGTCACACTAGGGTACAGAAGGAGACTTGAGCAGTAGGAAGGACTTGCGCCTGCTTCCCCAGGGTGTGTTTTTCTGTAACATGAGTCAGACAGTGCGTGATTGATAAAGACCACAGGTGGCGGCAGCATCACACGAAGAGCGCTCTGCTCACAGAGCGGGTTCCCCAAGAACTGACTGATGCTTTGCTGCCCCACACTGGAGCCTCCACTGCACTCAGCCACTTGTACTGGGAGTTCTCTGGACATGACGAAGCCCACGACTGTCCTCCCTGGCATCGCTGTGTTTTGGTTGAGCCTACAGCTGGCTCTGCACCCACCATTTTTTCGCTCTTGCCTCAACCCTAGACACAGCTATCATTCTAGCCTCTTTCTCTCTCTCTTTTTTTTTTATAAAGATGCAATCCTACATTTTTATACATTATACTTTTAACTGTGCTAAAGTTTTATGAGGATTGGTGTTAACAATTATTATTACTGCTTTAGTTACAAAGTTGCTCGGATTTTAAGTAGTTGGCCCCAAATGCTGCTTTTGCCATTAGCCTAATTTCAGTTTGTGAATAAGAGGTTTGTTAGGAAATTTATTTTGCATTATAGTAGGACCTCCTTTTAGAGGAAAAGATCCAATAACTACATCTGTAAATTCTCCCTACGCTGATCTCTATATTTAATGCTTCTCCAATAATAATATCTACAAGGTATTTTGTGTGTGTGTGTGTGTGTGTGTGTGTGTGTGTGTGTGTGTGTGTGTGTGTGTATGCGACAGAGAGAGACAAGAGAGAGGGACAGACAGGGTCAGACAGACACGAAGGGAGAGAGATGAGAAACATCAATTCTTTGTTGCGGCTCCTTAGTTGTTCAGTGATTGCTTTCTCATATATGCCTTCACCAGGGGGCTACAGCAGAGCAAGTGACCCCTTGCTCAAGCCAGCAACATTGGGCTCAAGCCAGCAATCTTGGGCTTCAAGCTAGCAATCTTTTGGGCTCAAGCCAGTGACCATGGGTCTTATGGATCCTACCTTCAAAATGGGGACCCTGCGCTCAAGCCAGATGAGCCTGTGCTCAAACTGGCAACTTTGAGGTTTTGAACATGGGGAGTTGGAGGTAGAGGGAGACATACCTCCGCCCTCACCTTCCCCAATGAGAAATAGTTCTGGACTTTCTCTCTTCAAGTGGTCAAGTCCTGAGGGCTCCCACTCCCCTTCTCCCAAGGTCACTGAGCCACAGGGACCTGATATACTCTGTCATTCAGGAGAGGAAGTGTTAAGAAGCAACATAGCAACAAGGAAGCTCGTGTTTCATTCTCCATCTGTCAGTGGAAACTTGTGGTAAGAAGCTGGCAGTGTGATTCGCTAGCCATTTCAAATCCTACCAACAGGAGTTAAAATAGCTGGGGTGAGACCAGCATAGGAAAACATCATTGAAACCGAGTAGATTCCAGAAACATCCAAATACATACAGAAATTTAGTAGGTGGAAACGTGGGTATCAGTGGGGAACAGATGGTTTATCTCAAAATATCTTCCATATAAATCATGTTAAAAATGAAACTATAAAAGTTCCAGAAGAAAATACGGGAAAATAATTTTAGTTATTAATTTTTAATTATTAAACAAAAACTGGTCTTATATGAGGAAAACTGATACATTCAACCACACACAAGTTAAAATTTTCTGGGTGGATAGCATAACTGTAGTCAAATGACAAAGTGACTGCAAGAAATTTGTGATACTTATATAAAGGGTCTTTAAATATTATAAGAAAAAACGGCAATAGAAAAATAAGCAAAAGACATGGACAGACAATTAATAGAAAGGCAATACAAATAATTTTTAATTTTAAAGTGATGTGTATATCATGAGCTCTCCAATAACCTCATCTCAGTGATCAGTCACACATTTGTGTCTCTCACTGTGAAGTGGGTGAGACAGACTGGGGGTGGGGGTCGGACCTCTGTGGAGCAAGTTCAGGTAGCTCCTGCCTTTCCCGTATCCTGGCTAGCAGGCACCAGATCATGTTCTCCTCATGGTGCAAGCAGGATGTAGAAGGGTGCACAGACATGTGCCCTGACTCTTAAGGCCCTGGCCTGGAGCTAGTCAGTGTCACTTCTACTCATTTTGCGAACCAGAGCATTCCCACAGTAAGTCCCACATGAGAAGCCTAGACCGTGTGGGGTGTACTTCTGTTTATTACAGAAAGGCAAGAAGAGTGTGGAACAACAGCCAAATATACTGTGACATGTACTCTTTTGAATAAATCATTCATATATATGTTATATAATACAAAATGTTTATAGTAAAAGTGTCCCTCTCAGGCCTGTCCACTAGCCATAAAACAACTCTCTTTAGAAGCCAGTTATTTTTCATTGAATTTATTGGGGTGACACTGGTTAACTAAATTACACAGATTTCAGGTGCCCAATTCTATAACACACCATCTGTACATGGTATTGTGTGTTCACCACCCTGTCCAGTCTTCGTTCATCATTGTTCATCCCCCCTATACTTGCCTCTACCTTCCCACCCCCACGCCCGGCAATCACCACACTGTTGTCTATGTCCATGAGTTTTTTCTGTCTCCTTTTCTTTTTTTTGTTCAATCTTCCACTGCCTCACTCCCCACCCCGACAGCTGTCAGCCTGCTTTCTATCAATGAGTCTGTCTCTATTTTCCTTGTTAGTTCTTTTTGTTCATTAGATTCCACATATAAATGAAATCATATGGTACTATCTTTCTCTGACTGGCAGAAGCCAGTTTCTTGACTCTTTTCTGTGTGTGTAAGTGTGTGTGTGTGTGTGTGTGTGTCAGAGCTGAAACAGAGCCAGACTGTCAAACTTCAAATCCCACTGTCCTCCATTAACTAGTTTTGTAACCTTGAGCAGATTTGATCTATGGTTCATTTTCCTCACATTTATAATAAGGATAATAACATTATTCATTTTATAGTTTGTGAAATTAAATGAATAAATATTTGTAAAGTGCTTAGAACAGTGTGTCTGACACATAAGTGATATAAAAGTATTATGATTAATTTTAATTTTATATAATTATATATTTGATATTTAAAGCACATACAATATTTACTATATATTTTTTTAATTTAAAAATATGCCTGGAAATGATTGTGTATCAGCAAATATAAAACTCCTTCATTCTCATTAATGGTCTCATGGTTTGTCTTTGTAAGCTGCACCATTATTAACAATCTTTATTTGATAGGCATATTGGCTATTTCGGTCTTTCCTATTACAAACAGTGATACTCAGATGGTCTTATATGCATATTTCATTTTACATATGTTCAAGGGTATCTGTAGAATAAAATACTAAAATAGCGGAGTCAAAGGGTATGAGCAATTTTAATTTGGATGGAAACTGCCAGTTGCTCTCTGCAGTGGCTGCACAAGCTTCTCTTGCTAGAGGGTTATGAAGAGTGCCTGTCTTTCTACATCTTAACCAAAACAGTGTGCTAGCAAACTTTTACTTTTTCCACTCTATTATTTGAAAAATGGTGTCTGGTTTGATATGTATAATGGCTTTAAGTTCTAGGAGAGCAGAGTTCACCATACAGGTCTTGCCCACCCACTTCCCACCAGGTCTGACTCTAGTGAAGAAGGTCAAGAATGCTATTCACTGACTTTCCTAGCACCCCCTGGAACCAAGTTCTAAAGAGACACCTTCTGAGGAGAGGACCCAGCCTTCCCTTTGGTCTTTGGAGGCTGTCACATGAGACCTGGAGTGATGGCAGCTATCTGTGACTAAATACTGACAAATATGTGGACAGAAAGACTACTGAAAATGGCAGGACAAAGGATGCTGCTCTGTGTGGGCGGAGCGGCAGTGCTTGCTTTTACACTGCACTTGATTTTCTACCATGTTTAAGTATTTTTGGCTTGACCAGGCAGTGGCGCAGTGGATAGAGCATCGGACTGGAATGCAGAGGTCCCAGGTTCGAGACCCCGAGGTCGCCAGCTTGAGCCCGGGCTCTTCTGGTTTGAGCAAAAGCTCACCAGCTTGAGTCCAAGGTCGCTGCCTCGAGCAAGGGGTTACTTGGTCTGCTGAAGACCCGCGGTCAAGGCACATATGAGAAAGTAATCACTGAACAACTAAGGTGTCAAAATGAAAAACTGATCATTGATGCTTCTCATCTCTCTCTGTCTGTCCCTATCTATCCCTCTCTCTGTCCCTGTAAAAAAAAAAAAAGTATCAACTTTTTTGTAATAGATAAATTTTAAAGTTAAACATAATAAATTGTTTTAGTAAAAGATTTTCAGATTTGAACATCACTTTTTGTGTCGACATTCAGGAAACTTAATGGAACATATCACTTATTAATTAAGGTATTTGAGCCAATTTATTAGGCAACCAAATGTTGCCTGTTGATATAATCTTTCTCAGAAGGCTTTTGAAATGACACCTCCTAGTAAAATTCTAGATCAGTGTTTTCTTCTGAAGAAACTTTGTTGGAGATCCTTCTGTATTCTCACAGGTACCCTAGGCGGGGGCTTCCCCAGAGCCCAGCATGTAGACGCCCGGGCAGCAGAAGGCACGAGCGGCTTCACGCTCCACAGCGGCTTCCGGCTTTGCTTGTAGAGTGTTGTAAGGCCAGTGGCCCTCGCCATAGCCATGCAGGTTCCCACCAGATTGGGGCAAATGGTAAAGGAACTGTGGAGCCAGAAATGGTGGGCCATTCCATTTATTAAAGTCTCCTAAGGGCCGATGAGCAAACAGGCAGGGTTCCTAAGCCCCTCAGCATTCCAGACTCAACCGGACTCACAGGCCCCCACCAGCCTCAGCACTCCATTCCCAAGCCTCTTTCACTGGAGAATGCAGAGACAGAGAGACAGACAGAGACAGAGAGTGCAGAGAGAGAGTGTGAAGGGTGATTCCGGAGAATGACTCAAGGTTGTGGAACTGGAGACCGAGTTGGGGCTTGGGAGCCCTGATATCCACCCGGCCAGTTTGACTGGGAAGTGCTGAGACTGGGGGTGGGGGGTCCTGAGATGGGAGAGAGGGATGCGGTCCTCCCTGCCTGTTTGCTCATCTGCCGTTAGGAGACTTTACCATCTGCTCAAATCCAATGAGAACCTGCATGAGCACAGTGAAAGCCACTGGCCTTACAAGTGTGTTCCAATTTGGTGCTCTCAAGGAGGAAATGGAGGCTCTAAGAGTGGGGTGGCTTGGTTTCCTCTGGGCCAGTCAACCTAGAGAGCCTCTGGTGAGAGAGAAAACTCTAGAGTGTTTGAGAGTTCTGCTCGCCCGAACCTGCCCTGGTTTTGGAAAGTGAAATTGGAAGCATGCCTTGCTGAGGGTGCTCTGGGCGTTTTGCTGCTTTACAAGCTTGGTTTCCCCCTTTCTATTATTTTAATGTCAATCTTAAGGCCACTAAGAGGTTTGCACGTTTCTAGCCATTTATATCTTTGGGCATGAATAAGGCTGCTGCTTCCTGGGCGCTCAGGGTAAGGGCAATGGACAGACCTCCAGAAGCACAGACCACAGTGTCAGCTCTGGCCAGTGAGGTGGGGCTTTGATTTGGGGGGATTTGGACTGTTTTCCCTGGAGTCCAAGTATGAGCTACTTCTAAAACTGAGTAAAAGCCAATTATTAAAAACATAAAAATAAAACATAAATCATGCAAAAATGGCCAAGATAAAATAAAAAAATAGTACATTGTGAAACAGGACGTGTAGTGCAATCCTTTTCTGTAAAACCAGCACTAGCATTAGAGCTGGATGATTGTAAACATCCAGAGAAGAACATTTGGAAATAACGCTCCATGGTGATAAACAGGTTGCATTATGGGAAGGCGGATGTTTTCCTTTTTTGTTGTTTTTTAAATTGATTTTAATTTATTGTATTTACATAGATTCTAGTGTCACCCCAAATGCATCCACCCTCCCCTGTATTCCCCTCAACATCTCCCTTGCCACCCTCATGGGAAGGCAGATGTTTTTAAAATAATAAGCTATATTATTTCTGTAGTCTGAAAAGGAAAAGTGGGGAAAAAGATGGAATGTCAGAGAATATAACCAACTCAAAGCACCAGAATGAGGCTGGTGACAGACTGAGAGCACGCAGGCTCTTTATGGGGCTCAGCACAAGTTACGGTTTAGTGTATCTGCTTCCTTCCAACATGGGGACACTGAACATGGGGACTCTGCCTCTGCACATGGAGTCGCTGCACCTGGGGACCCTGCACATGGGAACCCTGCACACCAGGTCCCTTAACAAGCTGTGTACCTGGGCACTTGGCTGCAGCAATGTGTGTTAGGGAGGGTAGAACTCAGCGAGGGCCCATAGAACGCACAATAGGCCTAGGCCCCATGGAAGCCGGGTCTCAGACCCTTCTGCTTCGTTGTGCCAGTGAGTAATGGAATACAAGTGCAGATGTGTTGTATTGAGACAACAGGGGATGAGTTAGAGAGGTGAGAGTTCAGGAGCTCTTGCTCTTCAGGGCCACCAGGCTATCGAGTTAAAAGCAAGGGACCCCTCTGGCTGGAAGGGGTTGTAAGGCCCAGAGCTCTTCCCTCCCCCAGTGTTTCACAGAGGCCAGTGGTGGGCACACATCCACAGAGGCTGTCCCTTTATGACTGTTCTGTCATCACCCAGAGCTGTCAGGTATGTCAGTCATGGTTTTGTGGCACTGTCACCAGCATAATTGGCAAGATTAGGTGGCCACAGAGAGCCATGAATGAGGTGGTAATTGCATTCAACGGAAAAGAGTTAAATAAAGAGAGACTTTCCTTTCTCACAAGAGTCGTGAAAGAAGTGACAGCTAAAGTTTAAAGCTAGAACAAGATAATTGTGCTAAGAGATCTTCGTATGCTGTGTTCTCTGACAAATGCTATGCGCTTACAGTAAATATTCAAATGCTCAGTTTGCGTTGTGAACACAAGATAACCATTTGCAGTAAAACCATTTACATGTGCAATTGTAAAAAGTTTAAATCCAGTCCTTGCCATGTTTGAACAAACAGATGACACAACCCTAGAGAGTAGACTGGGAGCACCTGAGTCACACTACTAGGGCAGCTCTGGGGACACACTTGTTCCCCTTTGTATGAGGCGGTGAATCGGTGAATCGTGCGACTTTAAGTGCACCACTCTATTGTTATTCTTCACTTTGATCAAAAGGAAACCCAGCCACGTGGGAGAGAATAGGAAAAAGGAAAAGATAAAGAATACAAACAAAGTCTGCAGTCAGCACCTTGGAGAAAAACAACCTCTTTTCTGGTTTAAAATTAGCCACAGTCCTGGCTGGTGGGCTCTGCCGTTCAACCCAGTGTGTGGAAGTCCTGGGTTCAATTCCCAGTCAGGGCACACAGTAGAAGCAACCATCTACTTCTCCCCCTTTTCTCTCTCTCTCTTCCTCTCCCACAGCCATGGCTCAAGTGGTTTGAGCAAGTTGGCCCCAGGTGCTGATGATGGCTTCATGGCCTGCCTCTAACTGAGGCACTAAAATGGCTCAGTTGTAAGCCATGCAGCAGTGGCCCCAGAGGGGCAGAGCATCACCCCCTGTGGGCTTGTCTGGTGGATCCTGGTGGGGGCACATGCAGGAGTCTGTCTCTGCCTCCCTGCCTCACATTAAAAAAAAAAATAGCCACAGAAAGGTGCCAAAACTTTTCGATATAAAAGCTCTTCCCAATTGCATCTTCCTTAGACAAGAATTTTTTATTGTGATGGGCAATAGGACTGTCTCCACACAGGGACAGGCCGTGGAAGGGACAGGAGTGAGGACAGCGTCTATGGCTGTTGGACTGACAGGCCAGTCTGGGCTGCAGGTCCAGATGGAGGCATTCTGACACAGGTTTCTTCCTTCTCTAAAACTGTTCGCTGTGGTGAAGGAGGAGGCGAACCTGGCCACTGAGCAAAGCTGCACTGAAGACTAGTCATACAAAAGTGCTCTCTGTTGGTTGTTTTAAACATCCTGAATTGCACCTTTGGACACACTGAAGGCTGACAAATTCCAAGTCTCACACATTTTCACTTCAATCTGTTATCAGTCCTTCAGAATTTCTTTGTTTTAATTTTAGAGTTGAAATCTCTAAAGTTGCTGGTGACTAGCCCCATCTGAGCTTCAAAACCACACACAGACTCAGTGAGGTCATGTGAGCATACTACAAAACATCTGTGAGCTCTATAAGCTTTAATGCTCCCACAGGTCTCTAAACAAAAAAACAACAGGGGTCTTATTTAGTCTTCAAGGGGTGATCAGATAGGAGGGGCAGCTTTTCTCACTGAAGTGGCCTCTTCTGAGCACATTCAAGCAGTCCAGTCTGCTTCCACTCCTTGTTCTAGAAAACACCCAGGGGGACCCTGAGACCAGCACCCCCAGCAGCCTCTTGCCATAACCCAGGGGGTCAGGTGCCGTGAAGTTGTTTCTTTTTCTTCTTTGATTTTAAGTGAGAGGGGTAAGATAGTGAGACAGACTCCTATATGTGCTCCAACTGGAATTCATACAGCAACCCCTGTTTAGGGCCAATGCTCCAATCAATTATGCTATTTTTAGCACCTGAGGCTGACATGCTCGGGACTAACCGAGTTATCCTCAGCACCAGAGCACCCATGTTGATCCAATCAAATCACTGGCTGCAGGAGAGGGAGAGAAGGTGGAGAAGGGGGTTAGAGAAGCAGATGGTTGCTTCTCTTGCATGCCGTGACTGGGAATCAAACCCAGAACTTTCGCACGCTGTGCTGAAGCTCTATCCACTGAGCCAGCCAGCCAGGGCCAAGGGTGCCCTGAGGTTTTTCCTTGAAGTGTCTTGTTTCTTGTCACAAAGAGAATTAAGTGATGCCCTTGCATCCTCCTGCCTATCTGTCCTGTGGATTCTGAAACACTGCACGTGAGACAATATACAGGTAAAGAGAAAATACTACAATAAACCACTTAGTCTTTGGCAAGAGCTCCTGCCTCCAAATTCATCCTGTGAATTCTCACTACTGCCTCACTGCACGTAACCAGAGGCCTGGCTCATTAGAAGCCTATTTTCATACAGAAAGTACAGAGTCAGCACAAAGTCCGAGCTGCAGGAATTCAAAAGCAGAAGCAGAGGTGTCCTCTGTGGAACCATTTCCCCCCAGTGCCACGTCAGAGGTAAGGGGAAGGCAAGCTATAGCTGAAAGAATCCTGAGTGGAACAAGTAAGGGGACAAAACAACTTCTGCAGGTGGAGAGAGAAGAGAATGATCGCAGTCCGCTTGGGGGGTGGTGGTGGAGGAAGAGTGAGACGAAACATGTGTTCACCCCGTCTCAGAATCACAGACACACTCCCCCCTCCACACACACGCACACTTTAAATTTTATTTTTATTTTTATTTTATTCATTTTAGAGAGGAGACATAGAGTAAGAGAGACAGAGAGAGAGAGAGAGAGAGAGAGAGCGAAAGAGAGAAACAGGGGAGGAGCTGGAAGCATCAACTCCCCATATGTGCCTTGACCAGACCAGTGCAGGGTTTTGAACTGGCGACCTCAGTGTTCCCAGGTCGACGCTTTTTCCACTGCACCACCATAGGTCAGGCCAACACGCACACTTTAAATTTAGAAAGAAGGGGTAAAAGGATAACACCTTGTTTGTTTCATATTTTAGCCAAAAGTATAAAATTCAATCATTTTTTATTAATCATTTTTTCTTTTTATTGAATTTATTGGAATGACACTGGTTAACAAAATCATATAGGTTTCAGGTACACAATTGTTAATAATTTTTAATATTAGGGATGTTTTTCCTGAGATATAATTTACATATAACATTATATTAGTTTCAGGTGTACAACATAATGATTCAATATTTGTATATATTGAAAAATGATCATCACAGTAAGTCTTTATTTTTAAATAAACACCCATATTCTTTTATTTATTTTTTCACATATATGAACTTACATAGCTAATCTAGAAATTTAGAATATACTTAAATAAACAAAAGAGATTCTCACATAATCCATTTCTCACGCATAACTATTCTTAAACTTTTGGGGTCTATTCATTTATTATTATTATATAATTAATTTTATTAAAATATCATTTAGATGCCATTGTGTCACATGCTTTTTTTTTCATTTACTATTATAGGTTTTCATGGGTTTTTTTCCATTTCATTAATTATTATGTAAAATTATAAATATTATAAAATTCCTTCTTAACTGCGGATGTCACGCAAGCTAAAGTGTTAGGAAAAAAATGATTCTCTAAGATCAGGGATCTAGGTTTTGAAGAGGTTGCTGGGCATCAGGACAGCTTTATGTCCTGGTCACGAGGGATGCAGCTCACTCACCAGCGTCTTTCTCAAACTGGTCCAGGGTTAAAGATGGGCATGGAGGTCATTCCTGAAGACAGAAGCTTTAGTGGGGAACAGAGGATTGCTGCCCCTTCCCGCACTCACACCTTGGCTGATGTACCAAACCCTGGTCTGCTCCTTTCTCCTTGCCATTCATCCTCTAATGAAATCTCTGCCTTTTATTCTTTTCTTCCTCTCTCTCCTCAAAACCCATCTCCATCCTCAGTCTCGCCCCCAAGTCTCTTCAGGTGGCTCATCTATGCACCACCTGCAGAGGTAGGGGGTGCAGTGGAGGTAGAGGGACAGGAGCAGGCACTGCCGCCGGACTAGCTGGACTCAGGCCTATCTGACCAGACCTTGGAGCTTTTCTGCTTTGTGCTTTAGTTTTCTCATCTGAAAATTAGACCTTCTCATAGTACTTTCCTCTAGGCGATGAGTATACCTAGGACATCTCATCGCCTAGACCTCCACGCCCATCTTTAACCCTGGACCAGTTTGAGAAAGACGCTGGTGAGTGAGCTGCATCCCTCATGACCAGGACATAAAGCTGTCCTGATGCCCAGCAACCTCTTCAAAAGGGTAGCCCCCATTTCACGAACTCCTTGGTTTTGGAAAGCCATCTCCAGAGGGCCCTCCATTAGGATCTGCCCTTTTGGATGTGTCCTCTTCTGTTTTGGTTCTGCCCGTTTGTTTGTTTTGTGGGAGTTGGCTGGGGAGAGACAGGAAGTGGGATCCTGGAGAGTCTGCCTACCACCTTCGCGGACAGCCCCCTAGCCTGTGACTGCTGTTTGGGCCCTTCTGTGCCCTGTCTGTGCGCCTGGCGAGGAAAGCCTTTGTGTCAGCCCATCAGCCCCGTCCCAACACTGTCCACTCTTCTAGGGAGTGAGTCTGCCTTCTGCCCTGAAAGAAAGGTATCTTTTAGACCTTGAAATGCTCAGAATTCTTAATTTTATTTAAAAAAAAAATAAGAAAAGAAAGACAAAACCACAATGAGGTATCACTCTACATTTATTAGAATGGCTTAAAAAATAATAAGAACAAAACCCTAATAATATCAAGTGCTGATTTAAGTGTGAAAAGCAAACTCTCACTCAATGCTGGAGGGAATGCGAAAGTGGAGCAGTGACTTAGGGGACAGTTTGGCAGTTTCCTATAAAATTACATGTGTACCTACTGTATGACCAGCAGTCCCATTCCTAAGTATGCAATCAAGAGAAAAGAAAATTTATGTTTTTGCAGAAACCTTTACATGAATTTTTATAGCAGCCTAATTAATAATAACCAAAAACTGGAACTAACCCAAATATCTTTCAACTGGTAAATAGATAAACACTTGTGATGGAATACTACTCAACAGTAAAAATAAACTGATATGTACAAGAAACATGAATAAATTTTAAATGCAGTTTGCTATGTGAAAAAATTAAAAGGCCATACTCAAAAGCTGCCTGTTGTATGATTCCATTTGAAAGACTCTGTGGAGTAGGCAAAATTACTGGGACAGAAAACAGATCAGTGGTTTGCAGGGACTGCACGTGAAAGCAGGCAGCATGAGGGCCTGGGGATAGAGGTATCTTGACTGTGCTGGTGGTCACATGACAGCATGCATCTGTTTAACGGCATAGAACAGTACCAAAAAGCATGACTTTTACTTTATGTAAAACTTTATTTTATTAAAAAGTTTATTTATTGATTTCAGAGATAGGAGAAGGGAGAAACAGACAAGAACATTGATCTATCCCTGTATGTGCCCTGATTGGAGACACAACCTTTGTGCTTTGGGATGATGCTCTAGTCTAACCAATGGAGCTATCTGGCCAGGGCCTTTATGTAAAATTTTACTATTGTATTTTATTTTATTTATTATTACTTTTTCCTAGTAAGAGGAGGGGAAATAGAGAGACAAGACTTCCACATGTGCCCCAACCAGGATCCACCCAGCAACCCCTGTCTGAGGCCCATTGGGGTCATGCTAGCAACCAAGTTATGTCTAGTGCCTGAGGCAGAGGCTTCACAGAGCCATCCTCAGTGTCTAGTGCCAATGTACTTGAATCAATCGTGCCATGGCTGCAGGAGGGGAAAAGAGAGAGAGAGAGAAAAGGGGGAAGAATGGGGGGGGGGGAAGCAGATGGTCGCTTCTCCTATGTGTCCTGACCGGGAATTGAACCTGGAACTTCCACATGCTGGGCTGATGCTTTACCACTGAGCCAACCTGCCAGGGCCTATGTAAAATTTTAAAAGAGAATAAAGTGGAAAGGAAACAATAACAAAGCGATAAGAAAGTATTTCTACGTATTTAGTTGGGATTACTTGTAGAAAATATTGTTAGGTAGGGACAGCAAGTTCTGAATGGTGTAAATTATATTATACATTTTATCTAAGAAAGGGGAGATGACAGCCTGGATCCTAAAGTAATCCCCACAATAACCACCCTTTGTGTACACGCCTGTAATAATTTGATGTTACTCCTGTGATTGTTAGGTTGCATGACAAAAGAGACACCTAATCAGATGAGTCCTTTAAAATCCACATTTTCTCCAGCAAGTTGCAGAAAAAGAAGTCAGAGAGATGTGTATCTCTTGGCCTAGCAGAAGCAAGCAGTTATGATACAATCTGGTAAGAAGCTGGGAGAGGCCTCTATGGAGGTGACTGTGACTCTATGCTGATAGCCAGCAATGAACAAATGCTACCAAGTGAATGAGCTTGAAAAAGCAAGCTGAGCTCCAAATAAGGGTACAGCTCGGCCCACAGCTTGATTTCAGCCTCCTGAGAACTCGAGCAGAGAACCTGACCATGTGCTTCAGAACTTCACAGCTACAGAACTGTGAGTTCATCAGTGGGTGTTGTTTTAAGCCACTAAGTTTGTGGTGATTTGTTATGCAGCAGTAAAAAAGCAAATTAAATAATTATCATTTCTGAGGTTAAGGAGGACATAAAAAATAGAAGTACAAATCTGAACATACCTCATTTTGTGTATTTGACTTTAAAATGATGTGAATGTTTTACATGATCATAAATCGATATTAAATTAAAGTTTAAAAATTAATTTATAAAAAACTAACTCTATTAAGTAATGGCTTAATACCATACAGAAATTACTTTTTAATTTTTTAATTTAGACAATTAAATGTAACAGGGTGACATTGGTCAACCAGAGTATATAGATTTAGAGAAAACATCTCCACATCATTTGGACAGTCGATTATGCTTTATATCCATCACCCAAAGTCAAATCATCCTCCGTCACCCTATATTTGTTTCTCTTTATGCTCCTCCCCTTCTCCACCTCTCCCCTCTCCTCCCTTCCCCTCTTGCCTATGTCCATGAGTCTCAATTTTGTGTCCCACCTATGTATGGAATCATACACTTCTTAGCTTTTTCTGGTTTACTTATTTCACTCAGTATAATGTTATCAAGATCCATCCATGCTGTTGTAAATGGCAATATGTAATCCTTTCTTATGGCTGAGTAGTAAACCATAGTATATATGTAACACTTCCTCTTTATCCAATCCTCTATTGAAGGGCATTTCGGTTGTTTCCATGTCTTGGCCACTGTGAACAATGCTGCTATGAACATGGGGATGCATGTGTCTTTATGTACCAAAGGTTTTGAGTTTTGGGGGCATATACTCAGTAGAGGGATTGCTGGGTCATATGGTAATTCTATTCTTAATTTTTTGAAGAACCATCATACTTTCTTCCATATTATTGTTGTACTAATTTATATTCAAACCAACAGTGAATGAGCGTTCCTTTTTCTCTGCAGCACTTGTTATTACCTGTCTTGTTGATAATAGCTAATCTAACAGGTGTGAGGTGGTATCTCATTGTAGTTTTGATTTGCATTTCTCTAATAGCAAGTGAAGATGAGCACATTTTCATATATCTATTGGCCATTTGTATTTCTTCTTGGGAGAATTGTCTGTTCATGTCCTCTTCCCATTTTTTAATTGGATTGTTTGCTTGTTTGTTGCTGAGTTTTGTGTTTTCTTTATATATTTTGGATATTAACTCCTTTCTAAGCTGTTGTTTGGAAATATCATCTCCCATTTAGTTGGCTGTCTGTTTTGTTGTCAGTTTCTTTTGCTGTGCAGAAGCTTCTTAGTTTCATGTAGTCCCATTCATTATCTTTGTCCTTACTTCCCTTGCCTTTGGGGTCAAAGTCATAAAATGTTCTCTATGGCCAAGGTCCATGAGTTTACTTATGTTTTCTTTTATGTAATTTATTCTTTCAGATATTTTTTTTTTACAGGGACAGAGAGAGGGATAGATAGGGACAGACAGACAGGAACGGAGAGAGGTGAGAAGCATCAATCAGTTTTTCGTTGTCGTTGCGACACCATAGTTGTTCATTGATTGCTTTCTCACATGTGCCTTGACCACGGGCCTTCAGCAGACCGAGCAACCCCTTGCTGGAACCAGCGACCTTGGGTCCAAGCTGGCGAGCTTTTGCTCAAGCCAGATGGGCCCGCGCTCAAGCTGGTGACCTCGTGGTCTCGAACCCGGGTCTTCCGCATCTCAGTCCGACATTCTATCCAGTACGCCACTGCCTGGTCAGGCTTTTCAGACCTTATATTTAGGTCTTTGATCCATTTTGAATTAATTTTTGTACAAGGAGACAAACTGTAGTCAAGTTTCATTCTTTTGCATGTGGCTTTCCAATTTTCCCAGCACCATTTATTAAAGAGGCTTTCCTTTTTCTATTGTGTGTTTTTGACTTCTTTATCAAAGATGACTTGACCATATATTTGTGGTTTTATTTCTGGGCTCTCTATTCTGTTCCATTGGTCTGGGTGTCTATTTTTCTGCCAGTACCATGCTGTTTTGATTATCATGGTTCTGTAGCATAATTTGAAGTCAGGTATTGTAATGCCTCCAGCTTTGTTTTTTCCTTTAAGGATAACTTTGGTTATTTGAGGTTTTTATGGTTCCATACAAACCTGATGACTTATTCTTCCATTTCTTAAAAAAATTACATTGAAATTTTCATGGGAATTGCATTAAATTTGTATATTGCTTTGGGTAATATAGCCATTTTAATGATATTTGTTCTTCCTAACCAAGAACAAGGAATATTTTTTCATTTCATTGTGTCTTTTTCAGTTTCCTTTAATAATGCTTTATAGTTTTCAGTATAAAGGTCCTTTACATTCTTTGTTATATTTATTCCTAGGTATTTTGTTGTTGTTGTTGTTGTTGTTGCATTATAAAAGGGATTATTTTTTTGAGTTTGTTTTCTGAAGTTGGTATATAAGAAAGGAATAGATTTCTGTATATTAATTTTGTATCCTGGGAACTTTCTGTATTGGTTTATTATTTCTAATAGCCTTTCTGTGAAGTCTTTGGGGGTTTTCTACATACAGGATCCTGTCATCCATAAAAAGTGAAACCTTTAGTTCTTCTTTCCCAATATAAATACCTTTTTTTTCCTCTTGTCTGATTGTTCTGGCTAGAACAGTGGTTCTTAACCTGCATTCTATCGAACCCTAAGGGTTTGATGAGTCGGTCTCAGAAGTTCAGAGAAGCCTCTGCCGCGGAGGCCAGAATAAAGTAATACCGTAATTTGTTGTGAGTTCATGCACTTTGTTGGTTTTGTCCTTTGAACAAGGTGATGTTCATGCACGGCTCATTTTGTGCACCAGTAAAAAAACATATACCTATGTCTTGAATTTGGAAAAAAAATCATATTTTATTTATCACTAAAGAAGGGTTTGGTGAATACGCATATGAAACTGGTGGGTTTGATACCTCAAAAAAAGGTTAAGAACCACTGGGCTAGAACTTCCAGCACTCTGTTGAATAGGAGTGGAGAGAGTGGGCAACCTTGTCTTGTTCCTGATTTTAGAGGAAAAGCTTTTAGTTTTTTATCATTTAGCGTGATGTTAGCTGATGGTTTGTCATAGATGGCCTTTAGTATGTTGAAATATTTTCCTTCTATGCCCATTTTGTTGCGTGTTTTAAACATAAAAGAATGTTGTATTTTATCAAATGCCTTTTCTGCATCTCTTGATAGGATCATATCGTTTTTGCTCTTTCTTTTCTTGGCATGGTGTATTACATTAATCATTTCATGTATGTTGAACCATCCTTGTGTTTCTGAGATGAATCCCACTTGATTATGATGAATTATTTTTTTAATGTGTTGTATTCGATTTGCTAGTATTTTGTTTAGGATTTTTGAATCTGTATTCATTAGAGATATTGGTCTGTAGTTTTCTTTGTGTGTGTGTGTGTGTTGTCCTTACCAGGTGTTGGTATGAGGGTTATGTTGGCCTCATAAAATGTGTTAGGAAGTATTGCTTCTTCTTTAATTTTTTGGAAGACTTTGAAAAGGATAGAAACAAAATCTTTTTTGAATGTTTAGTAAAATTCACTAGTATAGCTATCTGGCCCTGGTGGGCTATTCTAGTTCACATGAGGTCCTCAATTTCCCTGGGGACATAGTAACCCCACAATTCCCTGAGAACTTTTCTTGCAATTCTTGACCATCATAGCTAAAGCAGTGGGCTTCCCCTGTGAACCTCATGCCTCCCACATCAGACAACAATTATGCCACACAAAGGAATTGAGAAAGGGTAGGAAAAATTTGGAGGTAACCCAACACTTGCTTTGGCCCTATGGGAGAGAGTAGGAACCTTCTCCTAGGGTCAGTCTCATTCATTCCGCACTCATTCTCTTTCCCACAACTCACACACCAGTGGAGGGCGACAAGTCATTAAGTTTACGAATTTACCTTCACTTTTGCCCTCTAGTATTAAGTCAGAAATTTTCAATTGAAATTGCCTCATTAAGGCTAAGTGCCTCACACAAGAGGAGAGATAGGAGCTAACAGAAAAAGCAGTTTTCTTTGGGGAAAAGTCAGACAGAGAGCCTTGAAACTAGAGGTCTTGGGTCCAAGAAAAGAGATCTAGCAAGTCCGAGGAAGGTGGCTTGACCCAGAAAATGTCACGAGAGATTTCTCTGATGAACAAAGAGAAACTTCAGAACAGACAATTTATTATCTACATTTACACTTGACTTTTCAACAGTTTAACAAACAAGGGAAGGGGGTGTCCCATCAGAAGCCTCTCAGGTGCTTGCCTGGCTGCATCCCTCGCAGGAACTTAGGCACCTCTTAGCATTGGTGGGTTGGTATAAAGCCCCAACTGGGATCAGAGAGTGTCTGATACCACCCTAAGCCATATAGGGATTACCACAGAACCACAGGTTGGAACCCACTCAGACTCCGTTGTTATTCATTGTGGAGCCACAAACTGGAAACTCAGGTACAGCACCAGAGATCCCCACTCACACACCAATCACACAGGGGTTTTCAGACAGAAAGAATAAAAGCAAAGAATGAGATCTCAACATGGACAGACAGTACAAAGGTGTCCCTGGCAGTCTAAGGCAGGACTGATTAACTCAGTCCCCACTAATTGTCTTCCCTGAAAGCAAAAACAGACGTGTCCTGGAAGTCTAAGGCAGGACTTTCTCAGTCCCCACTAATGTCTTCCGAGAGCACAAACAGATGTCCCGACTAATTGTTTTTCCTGAGAGCACAAACAAATGTGTCCCAGAAAAGCCTGAGGCAACATCTTGGTCCTAGAGAGCCTATTGCGTGGGTTTGATTGGTCCAACCCTCCACCACAATAGTTTCAAATTGACTAGTCACAAACAGAAAAGCTAGAATTCAAAACAGACAAAAAGCTAGAATTCAGTAAAGCAAAAGATTTGCCTTACTTACCTCCGGAGGTCAGAATTTATACTCCTTGATTTCTCTGCCAAATTGTTGAATTTTAGGGACCAGGGGTGTCTGCCAAGAAGTTGTCCCAGAACCACAGGAAAACTGGAGCCCTGGAACATCTCAGAGGGTGCCCCTCCTGGAATCCAGCAGGGTCAGGCAATGTTCTGGAGAGGCCAGCCGGTCCAGGTGTCTCTACCCGGTGACGTGGGACACCCGTATTCTGGACGAGCCCTCAAATGTTGTAAAGTACTATACTTTAATCCATGGGTTACACAGAGACACCAAGTCCATTTTTGAGGAGTTTATTAATTAGCTGGATAGCTACAGGGGGCACAATCCCAAATCATGTAGAAAGTCCCTACAATTCTGTGGCTGCTTTTTTTTTTTTTTTTTTTTTTTTTTTAACAGGGACAGAGAGAGGGATAGATAGTGACAGACAGACAGGAATGGAGAGAGGTGAGAAGCATCAATCATTAGTTTTTCATTGCCGTTGCGACACCTTAGTTGTTCATTGATTGCTTTCTCACATGTGCCTTGACCACGGGCCTTCAGCAGACCGAGAAACCCCTTGCTGGAGCCAGCGACCTTGGGTCCAAGCTGACGAGCTTTTTGCTCAAGCCAGATGGGCCCGCGCTCAAGCTGGCAAGCTTGGGGTCTCAAACCTGGGTCTTCCGCATCCCAGTCCGACGCTCTATCCACTGCACCACCGCCTGGTCAGGCCTGTGGCTGATTTTATAGACCAAATCACATACCGGTTCGGGTGGCTAAGGAGGGCTCGTGATTACTTTGTCTAGAGGTACACGTTACTCTCATGACTTTAGGGTGAGTCCGAGTAGGAATTCTTAATTAAGGTACATAAACATTGTTTTCTAGGGTTTTTAGATAAATTCTATCTTCTTTGCTCTGTATGGTGTGTCCCCATGCACTCTTTCAGAAAATTCTAGGAATTAGCTGAACTATGACTAGGTGAACCAGTTGTCCTTGTAAGCCAGGAAGCTCGTGCATTCTTCTCTTCCCATTCTCTAGAGGAGGGAGTAAGAAACCTGACTTTTTCTCTTTAAAATGGCATTGATAATACTAAGTTTTACAGTTTCTTGGTACCTTATCACAAAGGGAGAAGGAAATTCAGGAGGTCTTCTTTGCTTCCCTTGGCAGGCCTTCCCCTCTCCCTCTTGACATAAGTTTGTGTCTTGAGTAGGTTTCTTCCATGTGACACTGCTAGTTCCCAGCGGGCGGGAGTACTACAAGATACTACTTCACACCCACTCAAATGGCTCTGACAATAAGTGTTGGTGAGGATGTGAAAAAATTAAGACTCTTGTACACTATGGGAGGGCATGTAAAATGGTGTAGCTGCTTTGGGAAACAGTCTGAAAGTTCCTCAAAAACTTAAGCTTAGAGTTACCATGAGGCCCAGCAATTCTACTCCTACGTATATATCCAAGAGAATGAAAATATGTCCACACAAAAACTTGTACACAAATAATCATAACAGCATTATTTATGATAGCCAAAAAGTGGAAGCACCAAATGTTTATCAAGTGATGAGTGGATAAGTAAAATATGGTATATCCATGCAGTCAAAAATTGTTCAACAGCAAAAAGAAATAAAGTACTTATACATGCTACAGTGTGGATAAACCTTTAAAAATAGTATGCTAAGTAAAAGAAGCCAGACGTAAAAGACCACATGTTTTATGATTCAATTTGTATGAATCACTCAAATAGGCAAATATATACATACAGACATGTATAAACCATTATGGTTGCCTAGGTCTCAGGAAGGGAGAGTGATAGCCAAAGGATATGATGGATTTGTTCAAAAAATGACTGTGGGACAACTCTGTGAATATAGTCAAAACCAATGAATTATACACTTTAAATGGGTGCATTGTATAGTATGTGAATTATATCTCAATAAAGCTGTTATTAAAAAAGAGATAATAATACCAACTAGTTTCCAGTGATTGTTCACAGCAGTCCTAGATGGCAGGCACTGACTGACCACTGTTTCTGGGTGAAAAGCTAAGGTTTGAGAGTCTAATGTGTTTTCCAACACCACCAAGTATTTCTCCAATTTTCACCAGACACTGACTGGTTGTCCCATAAATTTAACTCAATTCTGACATTGTCTACCTGGAGATAACATCAGATGCCATAGGTTAAGGACTCAGTCCTACAAGACTGCGACTTAGATGTCAATTTCAAGTCCAAATTGTCATCTATGCTTGTGACTAACTGGCTGTCATTGGGGGTTTCCATGACCCCCTTCTTGAGATTGATTAATTTGCTAGAGTGGCTCACAGAACTCAGAGGAACACTTAACTTATAGTCAACAGTTTATTATGAAGGACGTTATAAATGATACAGATGAGCAGCCAGAGGGAGAGGTACACAGGGCGAGGTCCAGAAGGGTCCCAAGTGCAGTTCACTCTGTCACTGTGGAACTGTGGTGAGCTGCTCTTCCAAAACATCTACCAACATAGAAACTCACCAAATTTTCTTGTTGAGGAGCTTTTATAGAGCTTAATCTTGGGCCCTTCACATTCCCAGAGGTCAGTGGGTGGGTTGAAAATTCTAACCCTCTTATCCCTCTGCCTGGGTTCACATGTGGCCTCTCACTTCCTAACAGTTTAAAGTTGGTCAAAGTACATAACATCTCTGTGCCTCCATTTCTTATCTATACAAAGGAAGAAACAGCACCCATCTCAGCGTTTTTGGGTGGGTCACATGAGACAATACATGTAAAGGGCTTAGAATGGCATGCAGCACACTGTAAGCATTTAACAAAGGTTATTTTTATGATGATTATCAGATAGAAAGTTCTTAATACGTGTTAGTTGATTAGGTAAGTGGATGAAAGTGAGACCCTAGTGGTAATGGGGGCTAGTTGTGTGTGTGGTATGCATTTAGTATTTAACTTGAGGCTCAGTGGTCTGAGTAGCCCACACAAAGAACCCAGGCAGCAGGAGGCTAGGAATTCAGGAATGAGCTGTTGGGGGAAGGGCAGCTCTGCAGTGTTAGGGGAAAGCAGTGTGAACCGTGGCAGTGGCTGGCCAAGTAATGTTATGGAAGAAGGGAACGCAATATGAGGGTGGAGTCTACGTGTTCAAAGGGGATCCAGAAGAGGCCATTCAGCAACCAGGTCGATTGTTAGAAGGCAGGTGAGAAGCGGGGTTGATGCGAGAAGAGGAAGGGAGCAGCGTGGGCTAAGAAGCTGGAGCACCATAGTCTCCATGGTGCCTCAGATGTCCTATGTGGAGCTCAGTGGCTCGGATGGCCCTCAGAGTGTCCTGGGGATCATGAGGGTGCCAAGCCTTCATACTACCAAGTCAAGAAGTCACCAGGTGGAGCTGTCACTAGAAGAAGGAATGACCTGCGCCAAAGACAAAGTGACCTTGGGGAGGTGGTGGCTGAGGGCCCCTTTCAGCCTTACCCTGGCAACCCTGGTCGGTCAGCACAGTATTCTCACACCCGAGAGTGACTGGCCAGCCAGCGCACTGGGGGATGAGGACCAGTCCACGTGCTACAGGGCGAGCCAGCCAGTGGGACACGGTAGCGAGGAGTGCACAGGTGTCATGATACCTGGCCATGGGACCAAGGATGAGATAATTATCAGTGCCGCCTAAGATAAGGTGACCAGATTTTAAAATTGGTAAAGCGGGACACCGTTGATGAGAGGGGGGGTCTTGATTAAAAATTTGGTCTATATGGAGCAAAAAAAAATTTCATAGAATGCAAAAATAGTATTGTAATACGATTTTTTAAATTTCAACATAAGTACAATTTACAAATATAATACATTAAAAATTTATGTATAGATATTCTTTGGCATATTTCTCATTTAAGTGAGTTTATTTTAGTAGATTGTTTAAAAGGTCATGAAATTTTTCACAAGAATTTTTAAAATTATATTTCACACATAAAATGGTTTTCAAAGTTTCAACACTTAATTGTGATTTTTCTGATGTCCACACTTTATTTATCGTAGAAAAAACGCGTTTAGTCGCAGCATTAGTTCCTGGTAAAGACAGCGCGTATTCCACAATATTTAGTGCATTATTGTATGGAACATGGTTTGTTTCAAAATGATGAAATATTTCTAACCATTTGTTCTCTATTGTGATTTTTGCTGATGCCCAAGATTTAAGCTTTTCCTTATAATCTATTTTTTTAATAATAATACCTCATTAAAAAGATCATTTTCGGAAATATTACTATATGGGAAATTTTGAGTGAGTCAGAGGGATCGGGTTACACAGTTCTGAAACCGAGGCCAGAGCTGCATGAGCAGGCGGGAGCAGGCAGAGCAGAGCCGTTGGCACCCTCGCACATGAGCGGTGGCGCACACTCCCTGCCTGGACTTGTCCTTGCGTCGGCTGCGCTCCCTGTGTCCAGCCCTCGCACATGCTGTAGACCTAGCGGCTTGCGCCTCGCAGAACCCGGAGCCTGGTGTTCAGGACGCGGGCCTATGGGTAGTTAGGAGACTTGACAGCCGTGGCCCCAGCAGGTACATCCTGCCCGAAGTTCTTTGTTTTGGGGACCCGCATGGGGACCCAGCTCTTGTGGCAGTGCAGGCCCTTCCAGGTCGAGGCGGGGTCTCCCCGCCAAAGACCATATATTCCCTTCCCATTCTCCTGCTGTTCCCTAGCTTTTTGTGCATTCTTTCCAAAAATCGGGACTTTTTTAAAATGCTGCGGGATGTGGGACAAATTGTTAAAATTCAGGACTGTCCCGCCAAAAGCGGGACGTCTGGTCACCTTAGCCTAAAAGGGGAAAAATTCATTTGTTAGGAAGTGAGCTGCGGGTAGAAGAACATAGAGTGAGGCAGAGTGGTAGAGGAGAGGCTGGCCAAGGGCGTGAGGCTTGATGAGGAGAAGAGTTTGTTAGGACACACACAGGGCTGCTCTTCCTCTCCTGTTGGGGACTGGAGCTCTGTCCAGAAGATGCAGTGAGGCTGACCTTTAATGGTACTGCAATTTCTTCCTTCCAATTAGGCACTCTGCCCCCCAGGCCACGTTGGTTTTATTATTGGTACTTGGAATGTGGTTCCACCCAGAGCTGGGCTCCTAAGCATGACCTTCTGGTTCTAATTAGCTGGCCTACTGACTTCCAGAGCCTTCCAAAGACCAGGTGTTGGCCCATCAGGCAGCCAGGGAAAAGGAAGCACACTTGTACTGAATATAACACGCTCGTTGCCATGGTAGGAGTGCCCGAGAGGGCCTTTTACACTCAAACAGAATCTGGTATCTGCTCAGTGGGGAAATCCAAATGTTTTCCCCACAGCAAAGGCCCAGAGCATGGGTTGCTGACGTCTTCAAACTTTTTATAAAAACAGCCCACTTTTGCAGTGGTGGTCTACCTGGTCCCTACCGCCCACTAGTGGGTGTTCCAGCTTTCATGGTGGGCCAATCGCGGTGCCGTTTGGTTGCTCCACTTCTGTCCATCATGAAAGCTGGAACGCTTACTAGTGGGAGGTACAGACCAGGTTGACAAAGTAGCCACAGGTCAGAGTCAGCTGGAAAAGCAGCCTGGCCCTCGCCTGGACCCTGGGGTGGCATTCCTGCTGCTTTCTAAGGTCTGGAGTATGTTTGGTCATCCCAGTAACATGAGGACCAGCCCCGAGCCATTGACGGCCATGGGCCAGCCACTGGCTGGTGGCAGGATGTGCACTTAGCTGTCCTTCATCTGGCAGCCAGGGCAGGGGCGTCCAAGTCTTTGTGAGGAGGCACTGCCCTCCACCCAGGACCGCAGGATTACAGGAGGGGAGGAGAGGCTGAGTAGAGCTGCCGGAGTGACTGACCAGCAGTCCTAAGGTGTAAATTGGTGAATGAGCTGTGGGGAGAGGTGCTCTTCAAGGCCAGTCGGTAAGCTCACACATCCACTGTCTTAGGGTGGAGAGGGCTCTCCCTGCAGGAGCACTGTCCCCTTGGATACTCAGGGACCCGTGCCTGCCCCACTGCCTGTGCAGGCATGCTCACACTCTTACACTTGCTCAGTCCCTGGGATCTTCTTCCTCTAAAGGCAGCTCTTCCAGGGTAGAGACATTTCTACCTATTTTTGTGTCCACAGGATGTAACATAGGTTGGTGATTAATAAATTTCTGGAAGGAGTGGGGGTCTGACTGGTCTTCCCATAGACCAGGGAGCTACAGCCCGGGCAGGGAGCCTGTGGCTGGTGCCCAGGCCCTGGACCCAACCCTGGAACAACTTTCCATTGGTGATCCCCTCCCAGACTTAAAACACTTCTTCATGCACAATCACACAACCACCTAACTACTCTCCAGTCATCTCTGAGGAAACCTGGGCAAACACAGAACAAAGGCCTCTGCCTAAGTCCTTAGTGTTTTCTTTGGAACTCAACACAGCTCAACAAACAAGCTTTAGGTTCTGTTATGTTCCTAGTGCTGTTGTTGATGGCTCAGGATACAAAGAGTGATGAGACCAACCTTTGTTCTCCCAAAGCTCAAAATCCAGGGGAAGGTGTAAGATGAATAAGCCTCACATTTTCATGGCATGTTCATTTCCAAGAACATGTTCACAGAAATCTTTTCACTTTAAAAGCCCAGTGCCCCTAGGGAACAATCAGTCTTAACTTCCTCTGTTCTAATGAGGCTCCTGAAGCTGAGAGATGAACAAGTCTCAAGGTCAGACCGCAAACAAGGCCTGGAAGCCACATCCTTGCTCTCTGGCTGACCTGCTCTGTTCTCCTCCCCAGTGCACCCCAAATGAAGGACAGGGTGCCCCCCCAAATCTTGTTGCTTCAAAGTTGAACAGAGATATACTACCTGATCCAGTTAACACATCTTCCCAAAGGTTCACCTTACACCCCATATAAGATCATGAGCCAGATATACTCTGGTGAAAAAACAATCCATCAATTCAAAACTTCTGTGCCCTCTTTTTTTTCTTCATCATTACTGTCATGTATGCCTGTGGGCTTCTTATGAAACAATCTCATTATAAAATTTTATCGGAGACCTGGCAGGTTGGCTCAATAACTAGAGCATTTGCCAGGTGTATGGATGTCCTGGGTTCGATTCCCTGTCAGGGCACACAAGAGAAATGACCATCTGCTTTTTTCCCTCTCTCTCTCCACCTTCCCTCCCCCACCCCAGGCAGTGGCTTGGTTGGTTTGAAAGTCAGCCCTGGGTGCTGAGGATAGCACCGTTGGTCTAAGTGCGTCAGCCTCGGGTGCTAAAAATAGCTCATTTGATCTGAACATCAGTCCTAAACAGAGTTTTCCAATTGGATCCCAGTCAGGGCACATGTGGTAGTCTGTCTTTCTTCTCCCCTTCTCTCACCTGAAAAAATTTTTTTTATCACATATGTGTTGATTATTATGTGTCAGGCACTTTGCAGGGGATTATGGCTTCTGAAGGCTTATTGTAGAAGGCACTTCAATTCCCTTTTCTTCACAGCCACTCCAACACTTGCTATTGCCTGTCTTGTTTATAGCAGCCAATCTAACAGGTGAGGTGGTATCTCACTGTAGTTTTGGTTTTATTAATCATTTATATATATTTTTAGACTCTACTGTATTTTATTTATTTCTGCTCTGATCTTTATTATTTTATTCCTTTTACTCATTTTGAGCTTTGAATGTTGTTCTTTTTCAAATTCCTTTAAGTATAAAGATATATTGCTTATTTGAGATTTCTCTTGTTTTTTGAGATAGGCCTGGAATGCTATGAGTTTCCTCTCGGGACTGCTTTTGTTACATTTTGTGTTGTTTTGTTCTCATTTTATTTTGTTTCAAGGTATCTTTTGATTTCTTCCTTGATATATTTTTCAACCCATTCATTGTTTAGTAACATGTTATTTAGTCTCCATGTCTTTGTGTGTTTTTCAGTTTTCTTCTTGTGATTTTGTTTTTGTGTGTGACAGAGACAGAGAGAGAGAGAGACAGAGAGAGGGACAGAGAGAGGGACAGGTAGGAACAGTCATATAGGAAGGGAGAGAGATGAGAAACATAAATTCTTCATTGCGGCACCTTAGTTGTTCAGTGATTGCTTTCTCATACGTACTTTGACCAGGGTACTACAGCAGACCGAGTAACCCCTTGCACAAGCCAGCAACCTTGGGCTCAACTGGTGAGCCTTACTCAAACCAGATGAGCCTGCACTCAAGCTAGTGACCTTGGGGTTTCGAACCTGGGTCCTCCACGTCCCAGTCCGACGCTCCATCCACTGAGCCACCACTTGGTCAGGCTTCTTCTTATGATTGATTTCTATTTTCATACCATTATTTTTTGAGAAAATGCTTGATATCATTTCAATATGCTTGAATATATTGATACTTGGTTGTGTCCTAACATGTGCTTTATTCCGGAAAATGTTTCATGTGCACTTGAAAAAAATGTATATTCTTTTCAAAGAACTCACAAAGCTCAGCAACAAACAAGTAACTGGTCCAATTAAAAAATGGGGAGAGGACCTGAACAAACACCTCTCCCAGGAAGACATACAAATGGCCAACAGATACATGAAAAAATGTTCATCTTCACTAGCTACTCGAGAAATGCAAATCAAAACTACAATGACATAACATCTCACACCTTTTAGATTGGCTATTATCAACAAGACAGGTAATAACAAGTGTTGCAAAGGCTGTGGAGAAAAAGGAACCCTCATTCACTGCTGGTAGGAATGTAAATTGGTAAAACCATTATGAAAGAAAGTATGGTGGTTCCTCAAAAAGTTAAGAACAAAATTACCTTATGACCCAGCAATCCCTCTAGTGGGTATCTACCCCCAAAACTAGAAAACATTGGTACATAAAGACACATGCACCTCCATGTTCAATGCAGCCTCATTCACAGTGGGCAAGACATAGAAACAATCAAAGTGTCTTGATAGAGGATTGGATAAAGAAGATGTGGAATATATAGACAATGGAATACTACTCAGTCATAAGAAATTACTTCATAGAGTCATTTACGATAGCCTGGATGGACCTTGAGAACATTATACTGAGTGAAACAAGTAAATCAGAAAAAGCTAAAAACTATGATTTCACAAATAGGTGGGATACAAAGCTGAGACTCATAGACATAAATAAGAGTGCAGTGGTTACCAGGGGAAGGAAGATTTAGGGGGTTAAGGGAAGGGTGTAAAGAGGGACAAATATAAGGTGATAGAAAACGATCTGGCTTTAGGTGATGGGTATACAACATAATTGACTACTCTAATGATAGAGTGATGTTTACCTGAAATCTATGTACAGTTGTTGATCAATGTCACTTTGTTAAAATTAATTTTCTAAAAAAAAAAGAGAAAAGAGTATATATTCTGCTGTTTTAGAGTGAAATCTGAAGATATCGATTAAATCCATCTGATCTACTGTGTCACTTAAAGTCACTGTTTCCTTGTTGATTTTTCTCTCAAGAAGACATATTCATTGTAATCAATGGATGTTAAAATCCCTACTCTGAATGTATTACTTCTAATCTCTCTCTTTATGTCCATCAAGATTTGCTTTACATATTTAGGTGTTCCTGTGTTGGGTGCATAAATGTTATAGTTACTTATTGGATTGCTCCCTCTATCATTATGTAGTGTCCTTCGTCTCTTACTATAGCCTTTGTTTTAAGATTTTGTCAGATATAAATAATGTCAACCCAGTTTTCTTCATTGCCATTTGCATGAAATATCTTTTTCCTCCCCTTTACTTTTAGTCACTGTGTATCTTTTATTCTGAGGTAGGTCTCTTGTAGACAGCATATATATAAGTCTTGTTTTCTTACCCATTCAGCTACACTGTCTTTTAATTGGAGCATTTAAACTAGTTCCATTTAAAGTGATTATTGATAAGTATGTATTTATTGTTATTTTATTCTTTTAACTATGTTCCTTTATTTTTCTTCTTTTCTCCTTCTCTTTCCTCTTAAAACAGGCCCTTTACTTATTTATTTTTAATCTGTAAAGAATAACTTTACATTATGGAATAAATTCTACATATTATAATTAAGGCAACTTAAACACAAGTAGGTTTATCAGCTTACCAAGAATATTCAGAGTTAATCTTGTTCTGACTCCACACTTTACTGTAGTGACCTAAGGATGTTGTTAAAACCCATGGATAGAATAGTGTTGTTGGTGCCATCTCAACCTGTTCCTAAGTCTTCTTTTTTTTTCACCTCCTAGTGTCCCAGGCCAGTCCAAGCCAGATTGACTGCATCTGGCATTTAATGTGATATTCTCATTGTAGAGATATAACAAATTCTTCATATGTCAAGTTCAAAGTCCAAACATTGTTATATAGGTCTAGGTTCTGGTCGAGGGAGGGCAGAGCAAACAAGAGTCAGGATTGGAGAGTGGGTGATTGGTGGTCCCGGGGAGAGACACAGTAGGGGAACAGCCACCAAGACCCTTGTGCTGAATCATTCTCCAATGCTGTAGTAGCCATTTTTCCTGGGTGGAGCCTAACTATTCTTTTAATATTGGTTTAGTAGTAACAAGCTCCTTTCGCTTTTTCTTCTCTGTGAAGCTCTTTATTTCTCCTTCAATTTTAAATGATAGTATGGCTAGGCATAGTATTCTTGGTTGTAGGTCCTTGCTTTTCATCACTTTGAATATTTCAAGCCAATCCCTTCTGGCCTAAAATGTTTCTGATGAGAACTCAGCTGACAGGAACTCCCTTATAGGAAACTGTCTTTCTTTTACTGCTTTACAGATTTTTCTGCTTATCATTAACCTTTGCCATTTTAATTATGATATGTCCTAGTGTGGACCTCATTGAGTTTATCTTTTTTGGGACTCTCTGTACTTCCTGGACTTGTGTGTCCTTTTCCTTCATCAGGTTAGGGAAATTTTCCGTTATTATTTCTTCTATTAGGTTCTTGATCCCTGCTGTCCTTTTTCTCCTTCTATTAACCCTACAGTGTGGATGTTGTTATACTCTATGTTGTCTTAAAGGTCCCTTAAACTAGCCTCATTAAAAAATTTCTTTTTTCTTTTTGTTGCTCTGATACTGTGTTTTTTCTATCTTGTCTTCCAAATCACTGATTCAATCCTGTGCTTCACCTAACCTACTTTTTATTCCTTTTCTGTATTCTTCATTTCAGATATTGTATTCTTCATTCCCAGCTGATTATTTTTTATGGTTTCCATGTACTTCTTCATGCTGTTGTAGTTCTCATCATGTACCTTGTAGTTCTCACTAAGTTTCTTGAGCATCCTTATAACCATTTTTTCTGAACTCCATCTCTGATAAGTTACTTGCCTCCATTTACTCTTCCTTTCTCTCTCTCTCTCTTTCTTTCTTTTTAGTGAGAGAGAGAGACAAACAGACAGGAACAGACAGACAAGAAGGGAGAGAGATGAGAGGCATCAACTCATAGTTACAACACCTTAGTTGTTCATTGATTACTTTCTCATATGTGCCTTGACTGGGGAGCTCCAGCCGAGCCAGTGACCCCTTGATTAATCTAGTGACCTTGGGCTCAAGTCAGCGACGATGTGGTCATGTCTATGATCCCACACTCAAGCCAGCAACCCCACACTCAAGCTGTTGAGCCTGCACTCAAGATGGTGACCTTAGGGTTTTGAGCCTTGGTCCTCAGTGTCCCAGGTCAATGCTCTATACACTGCATCACTGCCTGGTCAGGCTGCCTCCATTCCGTTTAGTTCTTTTTCTGGAGAGTTCTCCTTCTTTTATTTGGACCCCGTTTCTTTGTCTCTCCATTTTGGCTGCCTCTCTGTGTTTTTCTCCTAGATATTATGTACATCTGCTATAATTCCTAGTCTTCATGTGGTGGCCTTAGGTAGTAGGTGTCACGTGGGGTCCAGTCTTGCAGTCTTCTTGATCACCTGAGCTAAGTGCTACAGGAATGTCCCATGTGTGAGTTATGTGAACCCTCCTATTGTAATTGATTCTTGATTGCAATTGGCCTGTTCATACATGGCACTGACCCTAAGGCTGCTTACTCTGAGGCTCAACCCCTACTACTGTGTGCAAACCGCTATGCAAGTGCTGACCACACAATGAAAAAATTGCATCAGCAGGTTCTGGTAACTACAGAGGTCTCTGTTTACATATGATGCATGTGAAGCTTATTATATCTTACTTTAATGTTGCCTGAGCTGGCCACTAATGGTATTGGTTCTGGGCCTCTCAGAGGGACTCTGGTGTCAGCCAATGTCAGGTGCCTCCTGTGACTGGCCCTGGGCAACCTGTCTGGAGCTACAAACAGATCTACAGTTTGTGATGGCCGCTGCTGGGTCTGGGCATTTGTGGGAAGGACAAAACTATACTCCAAGGCTGGCTTTTACCAGCACTGTGTTTGGAGGTAGGTCAGCAAAGTCTCAAGGCACCCCAAGATCCACCTCTGCTCGTCTCTACCTGCTGGCTCTCTGTTAGGCTCAGTCACTGAAAGAGCCTCTGGTAATACTCAAGTTACATGTGGTAGGTTTTCAGTGAGTTACCAGGTAGGGGTGAGTAGTGTCCAAATCAATATTAATTTAAACTTGGTGCCAATGCTGGGTCTAAAGCTACTCAGCAAAAGTCCCATTATATACAAAGTCTAGCTGCCACCTGTTGGGTGCTTATATACCTTTGTGGTAAGACAGGATTTCAGGGAATTGTCAGGGTAAGGCCAGAAGTGTTTCTCAGGCCAAACTGATTAAAATTCAGCCATGTGAAGGGAGGGCTTTACACTGTTCAGGTATGTGAGGAAAAAATGGCTTCAGTTCTAGAACCATACAACTTAGTCTATACCAGATTTTGCTGGGAGGAGCCCGAGTTCAACAGAGTGAGGCCTTTGGGAGATAGGAATATAGGTCTAGTAGACCTCCCATGAGGGGGAGATGCCAGTTAAGCTTCAGGAAAGATAGGGGATGTGACCCATACCTCTGAGCTACATAACTCAGTCTATTCCAGATTTTGTCCAGCCCTCAACAAGGTAGAGTCATCAGGAGTCAGAAGGTGGAGCCACTGGGAGCTCAGAAGTTAGGTCCACTGGGAGCCTTGAGGGTGGGGCTAGAAGATCTCCTGTGAGGGAGGAAGCACTAGTCAGGTTCATGGGAATGTGGGGGGGGGGGGATGGCCCCCTTCTCAAAGCCACATAACTCAGTCACTGTCACCCCCTGAATCTTCTTGGACTTCTATACCCCAGTTAAGGCAGCTGACTTTTCAGCAGGTCATAAGCTGTACACATAGGAGTGAAAGGGTGTCCTGGGGGTGGAGCTATTGCTTTTCCCCAGGTTGATGCCATAAAAAAACAGGTGCTCCACTCAAGAAAGATGTCATATGTGTTATGGGAGAAGTACTCAGCACAGGAATCCTAGCAGCTGTTCCTTCAGCTCTCCCTCCAGAGCCACATAACCCAGTCCCTTCTCACATGACTCCAGTCTACTCAGAGCCCAGGGTGAATGGCTGTAAACAATATTTTGTGTGTTGGCCCCTTAGGAGTGTACCTGTGTCTCTAGTGGATTCTTATCTTTCCCTGACAGACAGAATCCCCACTGATTTTCATACCCAGATGTTATATGGGTGCCTCTTCCTGATTCTGGGACTCTGGGTTGGGGAGCTTGCTTTAGAGTTGAGACCCCTCATGGGGAAGCCCCTTTGCAGCTGACATATCCCACTGGGACCTCAACCCTCATTGCCTGTGGGAGTGGAGCCAGGCTTTTTAGTGTCTCTGTCCTTCCTACCAGTCTTGATGTGACTTGTTCTGTAAATCTTTGATTATAAGACTTTTCTTCACCTAGTCTTTAGTTAATTATTCAGGATAATTGTTCTATAATTTAGTTGTAATTCCAATTTGGTCCTGGAAGGAGGTGAGTGTACTCACTACCTACTCGGCCCCCATCATAGATTGCTATACACTACACATTGTTTGTTGTTGTTGTTGTTGTTGTTTTTTTACAGGAACAGAGAGAGAGTCAGTGAGAGGGATAGATAGGGACAGACAGACAGGAATGAAGAGAGGTGAGAAGCATCAATCATTAGTTTCTCGTTGCCCTTGCGACACCATAGTTTTTCATTGATTGCTTTCTCATGTGTGCCTTGATCGCGGGCCTTCAGCAGACCGAGCAACCCCTTGCTAGAGCCGGCAACCTTGGGTCCGAGCTGGCGAGCTTTTGCTCAAACCAGATGGGCCCGCGCTTAAGCTGGTGAGCTCGGGGTCTCGAACCTGGGTCTTCCACATCCCAGTCCGCTGCTCTATCCACTGCCCAACCGCCTGGTCAGGCACAATACACATTCTTAATGGAAAATCTAAACAGAAGTAGAGTTGCAAAGAAATCTTCAACTCCACTCAGTAGTTTTACTGTAATATGGGATTGTGATATGGGATATTTATTTTAAATATATAAAATAAAATATTTTATATAATAGATATAACAGAAATATTTATGTATTTTACATGTTTATTAAATATATTTAAAATTTTCTATGTTTATATATACATATCAGATAAAGCAAATGACTAATTAGATTAAGGTTTTTAAGGTTTTTTAGTAGAAAACAAAAGTGATATTATAATTCAAAGATAAGTCAAGGATTAAAGTCCTTTGAGGATAAATTTAAATCAGAAATGTTAGCTTGCTGTCAAGATTTTTTAAAAATCCATATTTTCAGCTCTGTCCACTGAATATACCTACAAGCAATTGTAACTCATTAAAAATAGCACTCTTAAAAAAATAAATGTGGAGCACAGCTATATATATATTTACACACACACACACACACACACTATGAGGCAACCCAGTTTGAAGCCAAAACTCGAATCAACCAAGCTATCCTCAGTGTCTGGGGCTGATGTTCAAACCAACCAAATCGCTGACTTGGTTGAGAAAAGAGGGAGAGGAAGAAGGAGAAAGCAGATGGTCGCTTCTCCTGTGTGCACTAACTGGGATCGAACCTGGGACATTCATATGCCTGGCTGATGCTCTATCCACTGAGCCAACTGCCCAGAGCCGAGGTATTATTTCCATTTTAATCTTGCGAAACAATATAATGAAGAAAATAAAAACCTGGAGCTAATATTTAAAAATGATTAGGTCAGGTTTACAATATATAAATTGAACTGGATTTTGGTAATTATAGAAAATTGAATTATTCAAAGTGAATAATTTAGGCCTTAACATGCATTTTGTTTTATTGTTCATATTGATTAATTTAAGTAATTGCCAAGTTTCAACTTCATTTTGGTTATATGAGTATAAACATTTCTTTTTTGAGAGAGACAGAGACAGACACGGGAAGGAAGGGAGATGAGAAGCATCAACTTGTAGTTGCCTCACTTTAGTTATTTGTTGATTGCTTCCTATATGTACCTTGACTGGGGCTCCAGATGAGCCAGTGACCCTTTGCTCAAGCCAGCAACCATGGGTTCAAGCCATGGTTGAACCTGGGATCAACAGGTTGGCCCTGGGATCAACATCAGTGAGGATAATTTAATTTATATACGTATGCATTTGTTTATTTATTTCCCTAAAACAAGTGATTAGGAATAACATTAATTATAGAAAAATTATAGTTTTCTCAGAGAAAATAATTTGTTGACTTTGGTAGAAAAACATACAGCAGCAATTTCTAATTTATATAAAGTTAGAAATTATATAAAGAGTCCAGAAAATAGATGTAGCAATGAAAATAAAAGAGAAATATCAAGATGATATATTTATTTTTTTATTTTTTTTCCCTGACTGCATTCCCCCTCCCCCATATTCCCCTCCACATCTCCTTTGTTTCCCTCCCTACAGTGCCCTCCCCCCTTCCCATCCTATCATCCCCTTTCCCTCTGTCCTCTTTTCCTCTGGTCCCTTTGATCCCTCCTCTGTCTCAATTTCTTTCCTCAGTTCTCAATGTTCCTTGGATTCCTCAAATGAGTGAGGTCATATAATATTTTTCTTTTTCTGCCTGGCTTATTTCACTCAACATAATAGTTTCCAGATCCCTCCATATTGTCGCAAAAGGTAATATTTCCTTCTTTTTCATGGCCCCATAGTATTCCATTGTATATATGTACCACTGCTTTTTAATCCACTCATCCATTGATGGACACTTGGGCTGTTTCTAGCTCTTCGCTATTGTGAACAATGTTGCCATAAAGATGGGGGTGCATTTCTTTTTTTCAGTCGATGATATGGTGTCCTTGGGATATATTCCTATAAGTGGGATAGCTGGGTCAAAGGGCAGTTCCATTTCTAATTTTCTGAGGAATCTCCATACTGTTTTCCATAGTGGTTGCACCAGTCTGCATTCCCACCAGCAGTGCAGGAGGGTTCCCCTTTCTCCATATCCTCGCCAGCACCTATAATGTGTTGTTTAATGAGCGCCATTCTGACTGGTGTGAGGTGGTATCTTATTGTGGTTTTAATTAGCATTTCTCTAATGATTAGTGATGTTGAGCATTTTTTCATATGCCTATTGGCCATCCGTATGTTCTCTTTGGAGAAGTGTTTATTCATTTCTTGCGCCCATTTTTTGATTGGATTGTTTGTCTTCCTGGTGTTGAGTTTTACAAGTTCTTTATAAATTTTGGTTATTAACCCTTTATCAGACGTGTTGTCAAATATGTTCTCCCATTGTGTGGTTTGTCTTTTTATTTTGTTTATATTGTCTTTAGCTGTGCAAAAGCTTTTTAGTTTGATATGGTCCCATTTGTTTAACCTGTCTTTTATTTCATTTGCCTGTGGAGATAAATCAGCAAATATATTGCTTCGATAGATGTCAGAGAGTTTATTGCCTATGTTTTCTTCTAGAATGTTTATGGTTTCACGGCTTACATTTAAGTCCTTTATTCATTTTGAGTTTATTTTTGTGCATGGTGTAAGTTGATGGTCTAGTTTCATTTTTTTGCAGGTAGCTGTCCAGTTTTCCCAACACCATTTGTTAAAGAGACTGTCTTTACTACACTGTATGCTTTTACCTCCTTTGTCAAATATCAATTGTCCATAAATGCATCGGTTTATTTCTGGGTTCTCTGTTCTGTTCCATTGATCTGTATGCCGGTTCTTATGCCAGTACCAAGCTGTTTTGAGTACAATCGCCTTGTAGTATAACTTGATATCAGGAAGTGTGATACCTCCCAATTTATTCTTCTTTTTCAAGATTGCCGAGGTTATTCGTGTTCTTTTTTGGATCCATATAAATTTTTGGAATATTTGTTCTATATCTTTGAAGTATGTCATTGGTATTTTAATTGGTATTGCATTGAATTTATAAATTGCTTTGGGTAATATAGACATTTTAATGATGTTTATTCTTCCTAGCCATGAGCACGGTATATGCTTCCACTTATTTGTATCTTCTTTGATTTCTTTTATCAATGTTTTATAATTGTCCAAGTACAAGTCCTTAACCTCCTTGGTTAAATTTACTCATATGTACTTTAATTTTCTTGTTGCAATAGTGAAGGGAATTGTTTCCTTAATTTCTCTTTCTGACATTTCATTGTTCGTGTATAGAAATGCCTCTGATTTCTCTGTGTTAATTTTATATCCTGCCACCTTGCTGAATTTGTTTATTAGGTCCAGTAATTTTTAGACTGAGTCTTTACCGTTTGTTATATACAGTATCATATCATCCACAAATAATGATAATTTTACTTCTTCTTTTCCAACTTGGATGCCTTTTATTTCTTCTTCTTGTCTGATTGCTGTAGATAGGACTTCCAATACTATGTTTAATAAGAGTGGTGAAAGGGGACACCCCTGCCTGGTTCCTGATTTTAGGGGAATTGCTTTTAATTTTTGTCCATTGATTATGATGTTGGCTGTGGGTTTGTCATAAATAGCCTTTATCATGTTGAGGTATGTTCCCTGTATTTCCACTTTGCTAAGAGTTTTGATCATAAATGGGTGCTGGATTTTATCAAATGCTTTTTCTGCATCTATTGAAATTATCATGTGGTTTTTCTCCTTCCTTTTGTTTATGTGGTGAATCACATTAATTGATTTATGAATGTTGTCCCATACTTGCCTCCCCAGAATAAATCCCACTGGATCATGATGTATGATTTTTTTCATGTATTGCTGGATCCAGTTTGCTAATATTTTGTTGAGAATTTTAGCATCCAAATTCATCAGGGATATAGGCTTGTTATTTTCTTTCTTTGTGTTGTCTTTGCCTGGTTTTGGAATCAGCATTATTCTCACCTCATAAAAGGAACTTGGTAGTGTTCCTTCCTCTTGAATTCTTTGAAATAGCTTGAGAAAGATAGGAGTTAGTTCTTCTTTGAATATTTGGCAGAATTCACCAGCAAATCCATCGGGCCCAGGGGTTTTGTTTTTTGGGAGCTTTTGGATAACTGTTTCAATCTCTTGTTGTAATCAGTCTGTTTAGGTTTTCTGTTCTTCCAGATTGATTTTTTGGAAGATTACATGTTTCAAGGAATTTGTCCATTTCACTTACATTGTTTAATTTTTTGGCACAGAGTTCTTCATAGTATTTTCTTACAATATTTTGTATTCCTGTTGTGTCAGTTGTTATTTCTCCACTCTCATTTCTAATTTTATTTATTTGAGTCCTCTCTCTTCTTTTCTTGGTGAGTTTTGTTAAAGGTTCATTGATCTTGTTTACCTTTTCAAAGAACCAGCTCTTGGTTTCCTTGATCCTCTGTATTGTTTTTTTAGCCTCTATGTCATTTATTTCTGCTCTGATATTTATTATTTCCTTCCTTCTACTGGTCCTGGGTTTTATTTGCAGTTGCTTTTCAAGTTCTTTTTTATTTTATTTTATTTTATTTTATTTTTTTATATATATATATTTTATTATTATTAATTCTAATGGGGTGACATCAATAAATCAGGGTACATATGTACAATGAAAATATCTCCAGGTTATCTTATCATTCAATTGTGTTGCATACCCATCACCAAAAGTCAAATTGTCCTCTGTCACCTTCAATCTGGTTTTCCCTGCGTCCCTCCCCTCCTCCCTATCCCATTCTTCCATCCCTCCCCCCATCCCATAACCACCACTCTCTTGTCCATGTCTCATACCCTCACTTTCATGTCCCACCTATGTATGTAATCGTGCTGTTCTCAGTTTTTCTTTTTTTCTGATTTACTTATTTCACTCCGTATAATGTTATCAAGGTACATCCATTTTGTTATAAATGATCCGATGTCATCGTTTCTTATGGCTGAGTAGTATTCCATAGTATATATGTACCATAGCTTTTTAATCCACTCGTCTTCTGACGGACACTTGGGCTGTTTCCAGATCTTCGCTATTGTGAACAATGCTGCCACGAACATGGGGGCGCATTTCTTCTTTTCGAACAGTGCTATGGTGTTCTTAGGGTATATTCCTAAAAGTGGGATAGCTGGGTCAAAAGGCAGTTCGATTTTTAATATTCTGAGGAATCTCCAAACTGTTTTCCACAGTGGCTGCACCAGTCTGCATTCCCACCAGCAGTGCAGAAGGGTTCCCTTTTCTCCACATCCTCGCCAGCACTTATTCTGTGTTGTTTTGCTGATAAGTGCCATTCTGACTGGTGTGAGGTGATATCTCATTGTGGTTTTAATTTGCATTTCTCTAATGATTAGTGATGCTGAGCATTTTTTCATATGCCTATTGGCCATCTGTATGTCCTCTTTGGAGAAATTTCTATTCATTTCTTTTGCCCATTTTTTGATTGGGTTGTTTGTCTTCCTGGTGTTGCTTTTTATAAGTTCTTTATAAATTTTAGTTATTAACCCCTTATCAGATGTGCTGTCAAATATGTTCTCCCATTGTGTGGTTTGTCTTTTTATTCTGTTCCTATTGTCTTTAGCTGTGCAAAAACTTTTTAGTTTGATATAGTCCCATTTGTTTATCTTGCCTTTTATTTCAGTTGCCCATGAAGATAAATCGGCAAATATACCGCTGCTACAGATGTCGGAGAGCTTGCTGCCTATGTTTTCTTCTAAGATGTTTATGGTTTCACGGCTTACATTTAAGTCTTTTATCCATTTTGAGTTTGTTTTTGTGAATGGTGTAAGTTGATGGTCTAGTTTCATTTTTTTGCAGGTAGATGTCCAATTTTCCCAACACCATTTGTTAAAGAGGCTGTCTTTACTCCATTGTATGTTCTTTCCTCCTTTGTCAAATATCAGTTGTCCATAAAGCTGTGGGTTTATTTCTGGGTTCTCTGTTCTGTTCCATTGATCTATGTGCCTGTTCTTATGCCAGTACCAGGCTGTCTTGAGTATAATGGCCTTGTAGTAAACCTTGATATCAGGAAGAGTGATACCTCCTGCTTTATTTTTTCTTTTTAAGATTGCTGAGGCTATTCGTGTTCTTTTTTGGTTCCATATAAATTTTTGGAATATGTGTTCTATATCTTTGAAGTATGTCATTGGTATTTTAATTGGTATTGCATTGAATTTATAAATTGCTTTGGGTAATATAGACATTTTAATGATGTTTATTCTTCCTAGCCATGAGCACGGTATGTGCTTCCACTTGTTTGTATCTTCCTTGATTTCTTTTATCAATGTTCTATAATTTTCTGAGTACAAGTCCTTAACCTCCTTGGTTAAATTTACTCCTAGGTACTTTATTTTTTTGGCTGCAATAGTGAAGGGGATTGTTTCCTTAATTTCTTTTGCTGATATTTCATTGTTGGTGTATAGAAATGCCTCTGATTTCTGAGTATTAATTTTATATCCTGCCACCTTGCTGAATTCATTTATCAGGTCCAGTAGTTTTATGACTGAGACTTTAGGGTTTTCAATATACAATATCATATCATCTGCAAATAATGACAGTTTTACTTCTTCTTTTCCAATTTGTATGCCTTTTATTTCTTCTTCTGGTCTGATTGCTGTAGCTAGGACTTCCAGAACTATGTTGAATAAGAGTGGTGAAAGTGGGCAACCCTGCCTGGTTCCTGATCTTAAGGGGATTGCTTTTAATCTTTGTCCATTTAGTATGATGTTTGCTGTCGGTTTATCATAGATGGCCTTTATCATGTTAAGGAATGATCCCTGTATTCCCACTTTACTGAGAGTTTTGAGCATGAATGGGTGCTGTATTTTATCAAATGCCTTTTCTGCATCTATTGAAATTATCATGTGATTTTTGTCCTTCCTTTTGTTTATGTGGTGAATCACATTGATTGATTTGCGAATATTGAACCAGCCTTGCCTCTCCAGAATAAATCCCACTTGATCGTGGTGTATGATTTTTTTCATATATTGCTGGATCCGGTTGGCTAATATTTTGTTGAGAATTTTAGCGTCTAAATTCATCAGGGATATAGGCCTATAATTTTCTTTCTTTGTGTTGTCTTTGCCCGGTTTTGGGATCAGAATTATGCTCGCCTCATAAAAGGAGTTTGGAATTCTTCCTTCCTCTTGAATTTTTTGAAATAGCTTCAGGAGAATAGGAGTTAGTTCTTCTTTGAATTTTTGATAGAATTCACTTGTGAAGCCATCAGGCCCAGGACTTTTCTTTTTTGGGAGTTTTTTGATAACTGTTTCGATCTCATTTGCTGTAATTGGTCTGTTTAGGTGTTCTGATTCTTCCAGATTGATTTTTGGAAGATTATATGATTCAAGAAATTTGTCCATTTCACCAAGATTGTCTAATTTTTTGGCATATAGTTCTTCATAGTATTTTCTTACAATGCTTTGTATTTCTGTTGTGTCAGTTGTTATTTCTCCACTGTCCTTTCTAATTTTATTTATTTGAGTCCTCTCTCTTTTTTTCTTGGTGAGTCTAGTTAAAGGTTCATCAATCTTGTTTACCTTTTCAAAGAACCAGCTTCTTGTTTCATTGATCCTCTGTATTGTTTCCTTAGCCTCTATGTCATTTATTTCTGCTCTGACCTTTATTATTTCCTTTCTTCTACTTGTCTTGGGTTTTATTTGTTGTTGTTTTTCTAGTTCTTTTAGATGCAGGGTCAAGTTGCTTATTTGAGCTTTTTCTAGCTTCTTATGATATGCCTGTAGTGCAATAAACTTCCCTCTCAGTACTGCTTTTGCTGTGTCCCATAAATTTTGAGTTGATGTATGCTCATTATCATTTGTTTCTAGAAACTTTTTTATTTCTTCTTTGATCTCATTGTTAATCCATTCATTATTTAATAACAAGCTATTTAGTTTCCAAGTGTTTGAGTATTTTTCAGTTTTTCTTTTGTGGTTAATTTGTAGTTTCATGGCATTGTGATCAGAGAAAATGCTTGATATGATTTCAATCTTCTTAAATTTATTGAGACCATTTTTGTGACCTAACATGTGGTCTATCCTAGAAAACGTACCATGAGCGCTTGAGAAGAATGTATATTCTACTGCTTTAGGGTGAAAAGTTCTGAAGATATCTATTAAATCAAGTTGATCTAGTGTCTCCTTTAAGTCTGCTGTTTCTTTATTAATTTTCTTTCTTGAGGATCTATCCAGTGTTGTTAGAGGGGTATTGAAATCCCCTACTATGATAGTATTGCTGTTAATCTCGCCCTTTATATCCATCAAAGTCTGCTTTATGTATGTCGGGGCTCCTATATTTGGTGCATATATATTTACAATAGTTATATCTTCCTGTTGAATTGTTCCCTTTATCATTATGTAGTGTCCCCTTTTATCTCTTACTACAGCCTTTGTTTTAAAGTCCATTTTGTCTGATATAAGTATTGCTACCCCTGCTTTTTTTTCATTTCCATTTGCATGAAATATTTTTTTCCATCCTTTTACCTTCAGTCTATGAACATCTTTTATTTTAAGGTGTGTCTCTTGTAGACAGCATATGTATGGGTCCTGTTTCTTTATCCATGCAGCTACCCTATGTCTTTTGATTGGATCATTTAATCCATTTACATTTAAGGTTATTATTGATATGTAGTTGTTTATTGCCATTTTATTCTTTAAAGCTGTATTCTTCTTTTGCTCTATTCTTTCCTCCCTTTAAACTGTTCACAAGAGGCCCCTTAGTATCTCTTGCAGAATTGGTTTGGTTTTTATGAATTCCTTGAGGCTTTCTTTTTCTGGGAAGCTCTTTATTTCTCCTTCAATTTTAAACGTTAGCCTTGCTGGATAAAGTAGTCTTGGTTGTAGGTTCTTGTTCTGCATTACTTTGATTATTTCTTGCCATTCCCTTCTGGCCTCAAGTGTTTCTGTTGAGAAGTCTGATGTCATCCTTATGGGGGCTCCTTTGTAGGTGATAGTCTTTTTTTCTCTAGCAGCTTTTAAAATTTTTTCTTTATCCATTAGCTTTGGTATTTTAACTATGATGTGTCTTGGTGTAGATTTTTTTGGGTTTCTCCTTAATGGAGTTCTGTGTGCTTCTTGAATGTGTGGAGTGTTTCCCAGCCTTAGTTTAGGAAAGTTTTCTGCTATAATTTGATTGAACAAAGTTTCCATTTCCTGTCCTCTCTCCTCTTCTTCAGGCACCCCTATGATGCGAATGTTGTTTCTCTTCATGTTGTCACAAAGCTCCCTTAGAGTTTCCTCACATTTTTTGAATCTCTTTTCCTTTTTCTTCTCTGCTTCTGTGCCTTTGTTTATTGTGTCCTCTAACTCGCTTATTCGATCCTCAGCGTCATCCATCCTGCTTTTAATTTCTTCCATTGTGGTCTTCAGTTCTGATACTGTATTTGTCATTTCTGTCTGATTCTTTTTTATTATTTCAATTTCATTTTTTATACTTGTTATCTCTTTATTTAGGTGTTCATAATGACTATCCATTGTTGCTCTAATTTCTTTGAACATCCTAACTATCATTATTCTAAATTCTGCTTCTGGTAATTTGGTTATATCTGGTTCATTCAGGTCCTTCTCTGGGGATTTCTCTTGATTCATTTGGTTTGCATTCCTCTGCCTGCCCATTTTTTCTGTGTATAAGCAAGTTGTGGCCACTGGAGTCCAGTAGGTGTTGCCTTTGTGTTCTCTAGGTGTGGTCTATATGCAGGCCCCCCACCCCCTCTGCCGGCGCCTAGGGTGGTTGGGTATGAGCGTTGCCAGCGTTGGCCCACTGTGGCTTTTGCTGTGCTTTCTGCCTCTCCTCCGTGGGAGGGGCTGTCACTGAAGCCACAAGATTAGCACCAAGGGTAGAGGCGAGCACCTTTCCTCAGCTGCGGACCCAACCTATTTCCGGACTTCCGCCCAGAACCAGCAGTCGGAGCCTGCTCGCTACAGTTCCGCGGGTTAGGCGGGGCTTTTGACGTGCTCTCAGCTGTAAGCTTTTGCCCGTCAGGAGCTTTAGCCCCGCCCTCGATGCCAGGGCCCTTTTCGCAGGGTCGGAAACCAAGATTTATTGGGGCGGGCGTGTTTGCTGGCTTTCGCCGAGCTGCGTACTTCCGCTCGGCCCGGACTCTACCCCGCCCCCGCGTTCGGAGCCCGCTCGTGCACGTATTAACGCTATCGGGGTTTCTCCGGCCGGATGGGGATAGCAGCCGTGGGCTCAGCTGCGAGCCTCCGCCTGTCTCGGGGTCCACCCCGTTCCCAAGCTCGGAGCCCGCTCGCGCACGTATACTGGCCAACCGCGGTTTCTCCGGCGGGCGGCGGGGGGGGGGGGCGGACTGGTAGCATCAGCTCAGCCACGAGCCCCTGCCCGTCCCTGGTCCTAGCCCAGTCCCCGCGGTCAGGGCCGGCTTGCGCAGGGCCTGCCTGTTCCTGGCCTCCCGCTTTGTCCCCGTAAGTGGGATTAAAGGCAGGCCCGCAGCTTCCGGACCGCTCTCGCGCTTACCCTCCGACCCTCTGGGCTAGACCGATCTCCCACCGGCTTGGCCTCTGCCCACGCCGACAGAACCGCCTTTCAGCGTCCTGCCGCCCCAAAACCTTAAGCAGCCCTCAGCAGAGTAGGAAGGGACCTAATACTCCACACTGTAGGCCTGGGAGCTCCCTCACTTGTTTCACAGCTCAAAACTGTCCAAACGCCTCTTCTTGGCTCTGGGACTCCAGGCTGAGGCTTGGTTCCTGGGACCCAGGTCCCTCCCTCTCCGCGAAAATCTCCTCCCGCCACACGGGTCTCTCCGGGCTGCCGTTTGCTCCGGGGAGCTGGGCAGCCCTCTTCGCGTTTTCGCTATTCCTACCAGTCTCAATGTGGCTTCTTCTGTGTTCCTTGGTTGAAGAGTCCACTTAGTTTTGTTCAAAGTTGGTTTATCCAGGTGATGGTTCTTAAAATTGAGTTGTAATCCACTTTGGTTCTGGGAGTTGGAAGTTGGTACATCCGCCTACTCCGTCGCCATCTTGCTCCGCTTTTCAAGTTCTTTTAGATGAAGTGTTAGGTTGTTTATTTAAGCTTTTTCAAGCTTCTTAAGGAATGTCTGTAGTGCTACGAACTTCCCTCTCAGGACTGCTTTAGCTGTGTCCCATAAATTTTGAGTTGTTGTAAGTTCATTATCATTCGTTTTTAGGAATTTTTTAATTTCTTCTTTTATTTCATTGTTAACCCATTCGTTATTTAATAACATGCTATTTAGTTTCCATGTGTTTGAGTATTTTTCAATTTTTCTGTTGTGGTTGATTTCTAGTTTCATGCCAATGTGATCAGAGAAAATGCTTGACATGATTTCAATCTTCTTAAATTTGTTGAGACTGCTTTTGTGTCCTAACATGTGATCTATCCTAGAGAATGTACCATGAGCACTTGGAAAGAATGTATATTCTGCTGCTTTATGGTGAAAGGTTCTGGAGATATCTATTAAATCCAGTTGATCTAGTGTGTCCTTTCAGTCTGCTGTTTCTTTGTTAATTTTCTTTCTTGAGGATCTATCTAGTAATTTAAGTGGGGTATTGAAATCTCCTACTATTATAGTATTGCTGTTGATTTTGCCCTTTATATCCATCAAAGTCTGCTTTATATATTTAGGAGCTCCTATATTTGGTGCTTAGATATTTATGATGGTTATATCTTTATGTTGGATTGCTCCCTTTATCATTATGTAGTGACCTTCTTTATCTCTTACTATAGCCTTGGTTTTAAAGTCCATTTTGTCTGATATAAGTATTGCTACCCTGGCTTTTTTTTCATTTCCATTTACATGAAATATTTTTTTCCATCCTTTTACCTTCAATCTATGTGCATCTTTTGTTTTAAGGTGTGTCTCTTGCAGATAGCATATGTATGGGTCCTGTTTTCTTAGCCATGCAGCTACCCTATGTCTTTTGATTGGATCATTTAATCCATTTACATTTAAGGTTATTATTGATATGTAGTTGTTTATTGCCATTTTATATTTTAAAGGTGTATTTCTCTTTTGCTATATTCTTTTCCCACTTTGATCTGTTTATAACAGGCCCCTTAACATTTCCTGCAGCATTGGTTTCGTTGTAATAAATTCCTTGAGTTATTTTTTGTCTGGGAAGCTTTTTATTTCTTCTTCAATTTTAAATGATAGCCTTGCTGGATAAAGTAGTCTTGGTTGTAGGCTCTTGTTCTGCATTACTTTGAATATGTCTTGTGTTTTCCTTCTAGCCTCAAGTGTTTCTGTTGAGAAGTCGGATGTCATCCTTATGGGTGCTCCTTTGTAGGTGAGAGCCCTTTTTTCTCTAGCAGCTTTTAATATTTTCTCTTTATCACTTAGCTTTGGTATTTTAATTATGATGTGTCTTGGTGTATGTTTCTTTGGGTTTCTCTTTAATGAAGAGCTCTGTGCTTCTTGAACTTGTGAGACCCTTCCTTGCATCAATTTAAGGAAGTTTTCAGCTATGATTTGATCGAATAAAGTTTCTATCCCTTGTTCTTTCTCTTCTTCTTCAGGAAACCCTATTATGCGGATGTTATTTTTCTTCATGTTGTCACAGAGAAAGGGAGGCCTAGGGGCCTGAGGTGCCAACAGGTGAACAAAGAAACCATCTTAGAAGTGGGCCTCAGCAGGAGAGCAAGCTGCAAGGACTGGCAGCAGCAGTGCGATGGTTTGGCCTGCAAGCAAGGCCACCTAGTCACCCTGGCTGAGCTGAGGGCAGATCAGAGACCAACTGCCATGCTAAGTCTTTCCCAAATTTCTGACCCACACAAATGTGCAAAAATAAGGTGGTTACTTTAAACCACAAAGTTGTAAGGTAGTGTGTTATGCAGCAATCGATAAGCACAGCACACAATAATTTTAGGTTCTATAGAGAAAAAAACCTCATTATATTTGCTTACATAATTTATTTCCTTTTTATATAACACAATAACTCTCTTTACCTTTTTTCTAAATCAAAAATCTATCTCTATTCAATAATAGGGTCAAATAAGCAATTTACAATAGGAGACAAAAGAAAAAGAGTTGTGTTTTATGTAAAAAGTATTATAGTATTGATATTTGTTTTTTGGGAAAAAAACCCATAACCAGAAGCAGCAATCTTCTTTTTGTAAAATAAGCTTCATTGCTGATTATTTCAGTAGGCAGTACATCGCAATTGCTTTGTTTTTATTATCCTTTTACATGTTTTAAAACTTTGCCAGTAAAGCCTTACTAATACTGCTGAAGAGACTATTTTTACTGCTTACTTAGCAAAGTGTACTCTGAATAAAAATGTGAAGGTTGTGCTTATTCTCTTTCTCCTCCCTTCCTTTTCTTTATTCTCCCATTCTTTTTTTTCCTACCTCTTTCTGCTCTCTCCATAATCTATCAACCAGCTTTCTTATTTACCAGCAAGAGGATTTGACTGTAGCTCTCGCAGACATGAAGTGAATTTATTGGCACATGTTCTCAATGGCAGAATGAGAACCAGGCTTAGAACACAGATGGGGCACTGAGAGACTTCTGGAGGCCTGGGCATAGGAAACCACAGCCAAGGGCACGCACCAGACCTAACTGGCTTGGGAATCTATTTTGTGATGAATTTGACCTCCAGTAGTTTCCACTATTCTTAAACCACTCACTTAGGCCTTGTAGAGCATTCAATCCACCTCACTGAGGTTGCATGTTGTCCCTCTTGTTGAATGGAGTCTGAGGGAAGATCCCCAGCACGAGGCATGATGGAAGATTGTCCAAAAAGGAGATGGGCTGCTGGTAGGCAGGGTTTGCATGCTGCACATAAATGGCCACTAAAAGTTTGATTTCATCAAGATTCTGCTTAGAAAAGAAGTGACTGAAAATTGAAGATGAACCTGAGATGCAGCAATCTCATTCTAATATAGACACTAGAAAACTCATACCTGTGTTCAGAGACATATACAAGGATGTTTACAGTAGTAATATAGTAAGAGTGAAAAAAAGGGAAACTCTTAAATGTCATCAACAGAAGAATGGATAAATACGTTGTGATATATTTACATAGTAAAATGCTATTACCACTTAAAATAAATGAACTATAACTACATATGTCAACATGAATAAATTTTGATAATGTCATATGTACACTATAATAGCATTAATATAAAGTTTAGAAACACAAAGAAATATAGCATATATTTGTTTTAGGAGTATATTTATATACACTGTAAGTATAAAAACATGGATAGAAAGGCACATACTAATGTTGGGAAACAGTTCTCCATTGGTATTTTATTGTCAACATATCTTGTAAATGAGTTATTGACTACCTTTTGTTCTGAACTATCTTTAGAAGGATGTTTGTAGAGTTAACAGACTTGAATAACAGAGATAGTGTCTTCTTTTGGGGGCAAAGCCAGCCATGCTTATTACTAAATATAAAGATTCCAGTTCCTAAACCCAGGGCTCTTTTCCGGTAATGCAACCCACTATGCGTGCAAGTGTCATCTGGCCCTCTTTGCTTTCAGAATACTGGTGCAACTATGCTGATACTTTATTGCTGTGAATAATAAGTTGGTTTTTTTTTCCTGTTCCTGGAATATCATAACTCTGCCAGCATCCAAGAAACTGTAAAAGGTTAATTTACTAGCTTACAAATGAGGTAAAATTTCAGGTTCCTTATAGATATTGACAACTACCTTTAGGATAAAAGTTATCTCTAGGAAGTGGGGAAGGGAAATAGAGTAAGAGAAGGTCAAAGGAGGATTGTAACATATAAATTCTTAAGGAAAACATGGCAACATGCTAGTATGTTAAAGTGTTTATTATATTATCTGAAATATTTTAAGTGAAAAGTGCATTTTAAAAAAAGAAACATCCCAAAGAAATGAGTTTTGTTGTTGTTATTGTTGAACAAGGCTCCATTCCTCAAGTAAAGTGGTAAATCTTTTTTCATTAACTGAGAGCCACTTATTAACAGAAAAAAATAAATAAATAAACCAAGGGCCCAAAGCACACTTATTTGGTTGCATTTTTCCATGTTTATTTGATATTGAAGATAAAAGAATCCATTTGTTGTTTTAATCAATAAAATGAGCATAAACAGTTGTTGTTTTAATCAATAAAATAAGCATAAACATTTAAAATAACAAGTAAAATAAAATATTCAGTTGCTTATTATAATAATTAAGGGAGAAAAACATCATGAGCATCATGCAAAGGAATTCATAAAAGAAACAAAAATGAGGAGAGAAAGAAGAAAATTGATAGAGAAAAATGCAGAGAGAAAGTACATAGGTGTTTTCAAAAAGAGATAAAAGGGGAAAGATCTGCTGACATGGGATGGGAATCACACAATACCCACATATGTAGAGAATTACACTCCCTCCTTGGTACTGTACCTCCTCCTTTGGTCTTTGTGGCCCAGCCAACACCATCCAAGTTTTCTACTACTCTCCCCGTCCACTCCTCTGTGTTCTTGCCAGATATTCCTTCTCTAGTTGACCTTTAAAGTTTAAGCTTATCAGGGTTTGGGTAGGGAATGCTCTTACCTTTTCTTTTCTTTCTTATTATTTTTAGTAGTAATGCAAATGCTTTTTATTTTTGTGTGTTTTAGTTATATTAAAATTTTTAATGACGATAAAATGCACATAAAATTTACATCTTAACTATTTTTAAATGTAAAGTTCTGTGACATTAAGTATATTCACATGGTTTGTGCAACCATCACCACCATCTATCCTCAATATTCTTTTCATTCTGAAAAACTCAAACTCTGTATCTATTAAACGCTAACTCCTCATTCCCTCCGGCCATTGACACTCAACCAATCTACTTTCTGTCTCTGAATTGGACTACTTTAGGTACCTCAGGTAAGTGAAATCACACAGTATAGGTCCTTTTGTAATTGACTTATTTCAAGTAGCATAATATCTTCAAGGTTCATCCAAATTGTAGCATGTGTCACAATTTCTTTTTTAAGGGTGAATAGTGTTTCATTCTGTATATATGTCACATGTTGTTTGTTCATTCATCTATTGATGGGCACTTGGGTGGTTTTCATGTTTTGGCTATTGTAAATAACGCTGCTATAAGCAAATATCTCTTTGAGATCCTGCTTTCAATTTTTTTTTGTGGGGGGGCATATACTCAGAAGTTCAATTGCTGGATTACCGTATATGGTAATTTTATATTTAATTTTTGAGAAATTGTCATAATGTTTTCCACAGCAGCTTCACCATTTACATCTCAACCAACAGTGCACAAGGATTCTATTTTTTCACATCTCTCTAACATTTATTTTTTATTTTTTAAATAGTAACTATCCTTATAGGTGTGAGGTGCTATCAAATTATAGTTTGATTTGCATTTCTCTAAGGATTAGTGATATTAAACATCTTTTCATGTGCTTATTGTCCATTAGCATATATTCTTTTAAAACTAAATTTATTGGGGTGATATTGGTTTACAAAACCATAAAGGTTTCAAGTGTATAACTCAACAAAACAGCATATGCTTAGTGTGCCCATCATCCAAAGTAAAGTCTCTTTTTGTCCCCATCTCTCCCCTTTGCTCACCTCCATCTACTCCCACTCCCATTTCTCTGGCTATCACCACACTGTTGTCTGTCTATGTGTTTATATATATTTCTTAGTCCCTTCTTCTTTCATCTAACCCCCAAACTTCCTTCCCTCTGACAGCTATCAGCATGCTTTGTGTGTCCATTCCTCTGTTTCTATTTCATTTATTAATTTATTTTGTTCATAAGATTTCACATATAAGTGAGATTATCTGGTATTTGTCTTTCTTTGCCTGGTTTATTTCACTTAGCATAATAATCTCCAGGTCCATCCATGCTGTTGCAAAAGTTAAGATTTCCTTTTTTTTACAGACAAGTAGTACTCCATTATATAAATGTACCACAGCTTTTTTATCCATTCACGTACTGTTGGATACTTGGGGTGTTTCCAGATCTTGGCTGGTATAAGTAACACTGCAGTGAACATAGGGGTGTACGTGTTCTTTTCACTTAATGTATCAGGTTTCTTTGAATATATTCCTAGAAGTAGAATTGCTGAGTCAAAGGCAGTTCCACTTTAGTTTTTTGAGGAAACTCTATAATGTTTTCCACAGTGATTGCACCAGTCTGCATTATTACCAGCAGTGCATGAAGGTTCTCTTTTCTCCACACCCTTGTCAACACTTGCTGTTTATTGATTTATTGGCGATACCCATTCTGACAGGTGTGAGGTAATATATCATTGTGGTTTTAATTTGCACCTCTTTGATAATTAGTGATGTTGAGCATCATTTTATTTCAAAAATTTCTTTTTATTTATTCATTTTAGAGAGGAGACAGAGAGAGAGAGAGAGAGAGAGAGAGAGAGAGAAAGAGAGAGAGAGAAAGGGGGGAGGAGCTGGAAGCATCGACTCCCATATGTGCCTTGACCAGACTAGTGCAGGATTTAGAACTGGCGACCTCAGTGTTCCCAGGTCGACGATTTATCCACTGCACCACCACAGGTCAGGCCTTGAGCATCTTTGCATATGTCTATTGGTCACCCACCTGTATTTCCTTTTTGGAGAAGTGTATTCAGCTCCTTTGTTCATTTCTTAATTGGGTTGTTTCTCTTTATATATATTTTGGAAATTAACCCCTTATCAGATGTACCATTGGCAAATATGTTCTCCCATTCAGTGGTTTCCCCTTTCATTTTGTTGATGGTTTCTTTTGCTGTGTGAAAGCTTTTTAGTATGAAGTGATCCCATTTGTGTTTTTCCTTAGTTTTCCTTGCCTGAGGAGATATATCGGCAAAAATATTGCTATGAGAAATGTCTGAAATTTTACTGCCCTGTGTTTTCTTCTAGAATTGTTATGATTTCATGACTTACATTCAAGTCTTTAATCCATTTTGAGTTGATTCTTATGTATGGTGTAATCTGGTGTTCTAGTTTCATTTTTTTGCATGTATCTGTCAAATTTTCCCAACACCATTAATTGAAGACTGTCTCTACCCCATTGTATATTTTTGCCTCCTTTGTCAAATATTAATTGACTATAAAAGGTATGGATTTATTTCCATGATTTCTATACTGTTCCATTGATAGATATGCCTGTTTTTATGCCAGTACCATGTTGTTTAGATTACTATGGCCTTGTAGTATAGCTTGATATCAGGTAATGTGATGCCTCCAATTTTATTCTTCTTCCTCAAGGTTGCTAAGATTGTTTAGGGTCTTTCTTGGTTCCATAAAAAATTTTGGAATGTTTGAGAAAAGTGCAAGAGGTCGGAGGACCAAGATGGCGATGAAGTAGGCGAACGTACCAACTTCCAACTCCCAGAACCAAAGTGGATTATAACTCAATTTTAAGAACCATCATCTGGATAAACCAACTTTGAACTAAACTAAGTGGACTCGTCAACCAAGGAACACAGAAGAAGCCACACTAAAACTGGTAGGAATAGCGAAAACGCGAAGAGGGCTGCCCAGCTCCCCGGAGCAAACGGCAGCCTGGAGAGACCCGCGAGGAGGGAGGAGAATTTGGCGAAGAGGGAGGGACCTGGGTCCCAGGAACCAAGCCCCAGCCTGCAGTCCCAGAGCCTAGAAGAGGCATTTGGACAGTTTTGAGCTGTGAAGCAAGTGAGGATACTGTTTGTGAGAAAGAGACAGTTTTCTCAGACCCAAGATTCTTTTTAAAGGGACAGCGCAGAAAACCTCTCTCACAACCACGCACCCTAGGCTCCGGGAGACAGGACACTAACCAAACAAGCTCTCCCGCGGCAATTAGAGCAAAGCTGCTTAGAGGGAGGGAGCTCCCAGGTCTACAGTGTGCAGTATTAGGGCACTTCCTACTCTGCTGAGGGTTGCTGAAGGGTATGGTGGCGGCAGGACGCTGAAACGCGGTTCTGTCGGTGTGGGCGGAGGCCAAGCCGGAGTGAGCTCGGTCTAGCCCAGCAGGGGCGGAGGGTACGCGCAAAAGCGGTCCAGCAGCTGCGGGCCCGCCTGTAATCCCACCTGTGGGGTAAAAGCGGGAGGCCAGGAACGAGCAGAGATCTGCTCTGCGACCTGCGCAAGCCGGCCCTGACTGCGGGGAAGGAGCTCGTGGCTGAGCTCACGATACCAGCCCTGCCCAGCTGGAGAAACTGCAGTGTGCCATCTTGTGTGCGCGAGCAGGCTCCAAACGCGGGGGTGGAGTAGAACCCGGGACGAGTGGAAGCTCGTGGCTGAGCGCACACCAGCAAACACGCCCAGCCCAATAAACCGTGGTTTGCCATCCTGCATGCGCGAGTTGTCACGGAACACGGGGGCGGGGTAGAGTCCGGGACAAGTGGAAGCTCATAGCTGAGTGAAAACCAGCAAACATACCCAGCCCAATAAACCTCGGTTTGCGACCCTGCGCAGGAGGGCCCTGGCCTCGAGGGCGGGGCTAAAGCTCTGGACGGGCAAAGACTCACAGCTGAGAGCACGTCAAAAGCCCCGCCCAACCCACGAAACTGTGGCAAGCAGGCTCTGACTGCAGGTGCTGGGCGGAAGCCCGGAAACAGGCTGGGTCCGCAGCTGAGCAAAGGTGCTCACCTCTACCCTTGGTGCTGAGGCTTGTGGCTTGAGTGACAGCCCCTCCCGTGGAGGAGAGGTGGAAATTACAGCAATAGCCGCAGTGGGACGACGCTGGCAACGCCCATACCCAACCGCCCTAATCAGCGACAGAGGGGGTGGCGGGCCTGTAGACCGACCACACCTAGAGAACACAAAATCAACACCTACTGGACTACAGTGGCCACAACTTGCTTATACACAGAAAAAATGGGCAGGCAGAGGAATGCAAACCAAATGAATCAAGAGAAATCCCCAGAGAAGGACCTGAATGAACCAGATATAACCAAATTACCAGAAGCAGAATTTAGAATAATGATAGTTAGGATGTTCAAAGAAATTAGAGCAACAATGGATAGTCATTATGAACACCTAAATAAAGAGATAACAAGTATAAAAAACGAAATTGAAATAATAAAAAAGAATCAGACAGAAATGACAAATACAGTATCAGAACTGAAGACCACAATGGAAGGAATTAAAAGCAGGATGGATGACGCTGAGGATTGAATCAGCGAGTTAGAGGACACAATAAACAAAGGCACAGAAGCAGAGAAGAAAAAGGAAAAGAGATTCAAAAAATGTGAGGAAACTCTAAGGGAGCTCTGTGACAACATGAAGAGAAACAACATTCGCATCATAGGGGTTCCTGAAGAAGAGGAAAGAGGACAGGAAATGGAAACTTTGTTCAATCAAAATATAGCAGAAAACTCCCCTAAATTAATGGAAACATTTCGCACATTCAGGAAGCACACAGAACTCAATTAAAGAGAAACCAAAAAAGATCTACACCAAGACACATCATAGTTAAAATATCAAAGCTAATGGATAAAGAAAAAAATTTAAAAGCTGCTAGGGAAAAAAAGGCTATCACCTAGAAAGGAGCCCCCATAAGGATGACATCGGACTACTCAACAGAAACACTTGAGGCCAGAAGGGAATGGCAAGATATATTCAAAGTAATGCAGAACAAGAACCTACAACCAAGACTACTCTATCCAGCAAGGCTAACATTTAAAATTGAAGGAGAAATAAAGAGCTTCCCAGACAAAGAAAGCCTCAAGGAATTCATTAAAACCAAACCAATTCTGCAAGAGATACTAAGGGGCCTGTTGTGAACAGTTTAAGGAGAGGAAAGAATATAGCAAAAAAAGAATACAGCTTTAAAGAATAAAATGGCAATAAACAACTACATATTAATAATAACCTTAAATGTAAATGATTAATGATCCAATCAAAAGACATAGGGTAGCTGCATGGATAAAGAAACAGGACCCATACATATGCTGTCTACAAGAGACACACCTTAAAACAAAAGATGCACATAGACTGAAGGTAAAAGGATGAAAAAAAATATTTCATGCAAATGGAAATGAAAAAAAAGCCGGGGTAGCAGTACTTATATCTGACAAAATGGACTTTAAAACAAAGGCTGTAGTAAGAGATAAAGAAGGTCACTACATAATGATAAAGGGAACAATTCAACAGGAAGATATAACTATTATAAATATCTACGCACCAAATATAGGAGCCCCAACATACATAAAGCAGACTTTGATGGATATAAAGGGCGAGATTAACAGCAATACTACAATACTAGGGGATTTCAATACCCCACTAACAACACTGGATAGATCCTCAAGAAAGAAAATTAATAAAGAAACAGCAGACTTAAAGGATACACTAGATCAACTTGATTTAATAGATATCTTCAGAAGTTTTCACCCTAAAGCAGTAGAATATACATTCTTCTCAAGCGCTCATGGTACGTTTTCTAGGATAGACCACATGTTAGGACACAAAAATGGTCTCAACAAATTTTAGAAGATTGAAATCATATCAAGCACTTTCTCTGATCACAAGGCCATGAAACTAGAAATTAACTACCAAAGAAAAACTGAAAAATACTCAAACACTTGGAAACTAAATAGCATGATATTAAATAATGAATAGATTAACAATGAGATCAAAGAAATAAATATTGTCTTGAATCTCATTGTTAATCCATTCATGATATTAAATAATGAATGGATTAACAATGAGATTCAAGAAATAAAAAAGTTTCTAGAAATGAATGATAATGAGCATACATCAACTCAAAATTTATGGGACATAGCAAAAGCAGTACTGAGAGGGAAGTTCATTGCACTACAGGCATATCATAAGAAGCTAGAAAAAGCTCAAATAAGCAACCTGATCCTGCATCTAAAAGAACTAGAAAAACAACAGCAAATAAAACCCAGGACAAGTAGAAGGAAGGAAATAATAAAGATCAGAGCAGAAATAAATGACATAGAGGCTAAGGAAACAATACAGAGGATCAATGAAACAAAAGCTGGTTCTTTGAAAAGGTAAACAAGATTGATGAACCTTTAACTAGATTCACCAAGAAAAAAAGAGAGAGGACTCAAATAAATAAAATTAGAAAGGACAGTAGAGAAATAACAACTGACACAACAGAAATACAAAGCATTGTAAGAAAATACTATGAAGAACTCTATGCCAAAAAATTACACAACCTAGGTGAAATGGACAAATTTCTTGAATCATATAATCTTCCAAAAATCAATCTGGAAGAATCAGAACACCTAAACAGACCAATTACAACAAATGAGATAGAAATAGTTATCAAAAGACTCCCAAAAAAGAAAAGTCCTGGGTCTGATGACTTCACAAGTGAATTCTATCAAAAAATTCAAAGAAGAACTAATTCCTATCCTCCTCAAGCTATTTCAAAAAATTCAAGAGGAAGGAAGACTTCCAAAACTTTTTATGAGGCGAGCATAATTCTGATCCCAAAACCGGACAAAGACAAAGAAAGAAAATTATAGGCCTATATCCCTGATGAATTTAGATGCTAAAATTCTCAACAAAATATTAGCCTACCAGATCCAGCAATATATGAAAAAAATCATACACCATGATCAAGTGGTATTTATTCTGGAGAGGCAAGGCTGGTTCAATATTCACAAATCAATCAATGTGATTCATCACATAAACAAAAGGACAAAAATCACATGATAATTTCAATAGATGTAGAAAAAGCATTTGATAAAATCCAGCACCCATTCATGCTCAAAACTCTCAGTAAAGTGGGAACACAGGGAATATTCCTTAACATGATAAAGGCCATCTACGACAAACCTACAGCAAACATCATACTAAATGGACAAAAATTAAAAGCAATCCCCTTAAGATCAGGAACCAGGCAGGGGTGTCCCCTTTCACCACTCTTATTCAACATAGTTCTGGAAGTCCTAGCTACAGTAATCAGACAAGAAGAAGAAATAAAAGGCATCCAAATTGGAAAAGAAGAAGTAAAACTGTCATTATTTGCAGATGATATGATATTGTATATAGAAAACCCTAAAGTCCATTGAGTATGATGTTGGCTGTGGGGTTTGTGATATACGGCCCTTATTATGTTGAGGTATGTCCCTTCTATCCCCACTTACTGAGAGTTTCTTTGTATTATCATAAATGGGTGCTGGATTTTATCAAATGCTTTCTTTGCATCTATTGATATGATTATGTGGTTTTTATCCTTTATTTTTATGTGATCTATCACATTTATTGATTTGCAAAACTAGCATCCCCAGAATAAATCCCATCTGATCATGGTGTAGATTCTTTTTAATGTATACTGGATCCATTTTGCTAACATTTTGTTGATATTTTAGCATCTATGTTCATCAGAGATATTGACTTATAATTTCCTTTCTTTATAGTGTCTTTATTTGGTTTGGGATTTAGGCTAACACTGGCCTCATAAAGAGAGCTTGGAAGTTTTCCCTCCTCTTGAATTATTTTGAAATAGTTTGAGAAAGTTAGGTGTTAGTTCTTCCTTGAGGGTTTGGTGAAATTCACTTGTGAAGCCATACAGTTCAGGACTTTTGTTTTCTGGGATTTTTTTGATTACTGCTTCAATTTCATTAGTTGTAATTTGTCTATTCAGATTGTCTGATTCTTCCAGATTCAGTTTTGGAAGATTGTATGTTTCTATGAATTTATTCATTTTTTCTAGATTGTCCAATTTATTGGCAAATAGTTGTTTATAGTATTTTCTTATAATCCTTTGTAATTCTGTGGTGTCAGTTCCTTTTCCATTTTCATTTCTAATTTTCAAATTAAGTTAAATTAAATTAAATTTATTTAGCAGGAGAGAGAGAAAGAGACAGGCAGAAAGAGAGAGATATGAGAAACATCAAATCAACTTGTAGTTGGCAGTACTTCAGTTGTTCATCGATTGCTTCTCATACATGCCTTGACTGGGGTAGCTCTAGCGAAGCCAGTGACCCCTTGCTCAAGCCAGCAAACTTGGGCTCAAACCAGCGACCATGTTTTTTTCTTGATGAGTCTGGTTAAAGATTTGTTCATCTTGTTTATCTTTTCAAAGATCCAAAGCTTGGTTTCATTGATCTTTTGTATTTTTTTTTTTAAGTTTCTATGTCATTTATTTCTGCTCTAATCTTTATTATTTCCCTCCTTCTACTTCTCTGGGCTTTGTTGTTATTATTCTAGATATTTTAGGTATAGAATTAAATTGTTTATTTGAAATTTTCTTGCTTTTTGAGGTAGGCCTGTAATGCTATGAACTTTCCTCTGAAGACTGCTTTTGTTGTATTTCATAGATTTTGGGTTGTTGTGTTTTAATTTCCATTTGTTTCCAGATAACTTGATTTCTTCCTTGATTTTATTGTTGACCTATTCATTATTTAATAACATGGTATTTAGCGTTTGTGTTTGATTGATTTTCAGTTTTTTTTATTGTAGTTGATTTATAGTTTTATACCATTATGTTTACCCCAGGTTTTTAAATTTGTGTTTTCATTTGCATGGAATATTTTTTTCATCTTTTCACTTTCAATCTGTGTGTATATTTTGTTCCCAGATGCATTTAATTCTTTTACATTTAAGGTTATTATTGATAGGTACTTATTTTATTTATTTATTGCCATTTTATTTGTTATACCTGGATTAATTTTGTTCTTTCATTTGGGGACATATTTCTTTGTCTCCCCATTTTGTCTCTGTGCAATCGGTAGATCTGCTATAACTCCCAAACATATGTTATTATGGCTTTATGATGGTGGTGATGTAGATGTCTTGTTGGGCTTGGTGGAATACTCTTCCTGATCACTTGAGCTCAGTGCTCCAGAAGAATCTTGTGGGTTATGTGCAGCCTCCTGTTGTAGTTGAGTCTTGAATGCTGTTAGCTCTTTCGTGGTTTGAGTTAACCCTTCAGGCTGGCTGACTATAAGAATATATACTTCAGTCACCATGTATGAGTCACCATGCAGGGGTTGCCCCTGAGGTCAAGTTGTTTCCAGCAGGATTTGTGCCTGCCAGAATACTGCTTTGGGTGTGTTGCTTGTTTGGCTAGTTAGGTCAAACTTTGGTGTGGTTTGAAGCTCACCACTGGTTGTGTTGGTTTTGGGTTCACTTGGGCAGGGTTCATTTACAGGTCAATGTCAGATGTGTGTAACCAACCTTGGTCTACCTGTCTGGAGCTACCATGCTATTCACTGTTTGTGACTGCATCTACTGGGCCTGGGTCTGTGTGCGAGGGGACAATTCTGTGCACAAGGGTCAGCTTGCTCTAGCTAGAGCTAGGGGCAGGTCTGTGAAAGGTCCAAGGCTCTCTGACTTCCACTTTTTAGCTACTCTGCCTCCCCCTGAGATCATCTGGTCTTCCTCTTGAGCCTTCCAAAAAAAAAAAAAAGAATGTAGAGTGGGTCCAGGCTGGCCACAACCCACAGATCTTTCCACAGGTCATGAGTTTGGTAGGTAGGGCAACTAGGGTTGGGAGGATGGTGCTAGTGGGCCCACTAATTGGGGACTACGTGGTCAGGCACTCAGTGAGCAGAAAGTGGCTTCTTTTATTCAGTCTCTGCCAGAATTTCCTACTTTAGCACCCCCAGGAGGAGCACACCCCAGATTCAAGTTGGATGCAGCCAACTTTCTCCTCTGCAGGAACAAGCTCAATAAGGTGGAGCCACCAGGCTCAGGAGGACAGATCAAAAGAGTATCCCACTGTGGGTGGTGCCAGCAGAGCCTGCAGAAGGGGCTCAAGCACATTGTCCTGGTCCCAGACAACAACCTCTTAAGGAGACACATTCTGAATATCCCAGCTCCGAGTAGCACTTCTTTCTCCTCATGGAGTTGAACCTAGCAGTGTGGGACCACAGGAACTTGGGAGAGCAGATCCAAACAGTCTCCCATTCAGGATGATGCCAGCAAGCCTGTATAAGGGGTGCATGTACTTCTTCCGCTTCCTGAACAAAAGCCTCTGACTTACACAGAAGGTTCCAGCTCCCAGTAGCTCTCAGATCCCCCTGTGGGACTGAGCTCAGCAAAGCAGGGTCCCAGGCTGCCAGAAAAGCAGGTCATATGAGTTTCTAGTTTGGGGAATAGCTCAGGCTGTGTTTGCCAGGGAGATAGGAGTGTCCATCCTTTCACCCACACAATGTAACCGCACAGCTCAGTTCTCACGTGTCTGATTCCCAGACAAAAGCCTCCCTGGGAGATGCACTCCAAAAGTCTCAGGTCTGCAGAGCACTCTGTTCCCCTTGTGGGACTGAACTCAGCAAGATGAGTGGAAGTGGAAGAGCAAGGGAGTGGAAGAGCAAGCCAGGTGATTTGACAGGTGGGTGGGACACAGGCTGTGTACTTGAGATGGGGGAAAATGGTGCTCTTTTCCAAAGCTACACAGTTCATTCACTGTCTGAGTCTCCTAAGAGCATCTTTAGAAAAAGAGCACCCCAAAAGTCCCTTTTGGGTGCAGCCAGCAGACCTTTCTGAAAGACTCAAGCTCAGCAGGTCAGTGTTGCCAGTAGTTAAAGGACTAGGCAGTGCAGTCCCCAGGCTGGTGCTGTAACAATGGGAGTGCTTAACCCTGGGAAGGTGGCGTCTGGGTCTCTAACAGACTCCCTTCCCTCTGTCTCAGGCAGACTGAATCTCTATTGATTTTTCACCACCAGATGTAATGCGGGCTCCTCTCATCTCTGTTGCTCTGGGTTGGGATCCCTGTGTGAGTTTGAGACCCCATGCTCCTGTGGGGAGAGAATTTTGCAACCACCACCTCTGAGTGTGGGGCCAGCCCTTTCTGCACCTCTGCCCTTCTTTCCAGTCTTTATGTGGCTTCTGTAAATTCTTGGTTATAATATTTCACTTCAGCTACCCTTTAATTAGTTGTTCAGGTTGATTGCTCTACAATTTAGCTGTAAATTTGTTTTGGTGCCAGGAGCAGGTGAGTGTAGCTTCCACCTACTCTGCAGTCCTCATGACATCATTAGCATCTATCCTTTAAAGGAATGTCTAGTCAAGTGCTATGCTCATATTTTAATTAAGTTGCTCATTTTGTTGTCGTTGAGTTGTAGAAGTTCTCTGTACATTCTGGATATTAATCCCTTATCACATATTTAAGTTGCATATATTTTTTCCATTCTATCGGTTAGCTTAAAATTCCATTATGTTCTTTTAGGTACAGAAGATTTTTTTTTTATTTTGATGTAGTTCAATTCACTTATCTTTTTTTTTATTTTTCTTTTTTTTAATTTAGTGAGTCGAGGGGAGGCAGAGGCAGACTCCCACATGCGCCCCGACCAGGATTTATCTGGGAAGCCCACTAGGAGGCGATGCTCTGCCCAACTGGGACTCCAGCTTCTTTGCAACCAAAGCCATTTTTTTTAGCGCCTGAGAAGACCATGGAATCCTTCTCAGCTCCCAGGCCAAGTCGCTTCATCAAGCCATGACTGCAGGAGGGGAGGAGAATATATTTATATACGTGGAGAGAGAGAGAGAGAGAGAGAGAGAGAGAGAGAGAGAGAGAGAGGGAGAGGTGAGAGAAGTGAGAAGGGGAGGGGTAGAGAAACAGATGGGCACTTCTGTGTGCCTTTGCCGGGAATTGAACCCAGGACATCCACACACTGGGCTGATGCTCTACCATTGAGCAACTGGCCAGGGCCAATTTTTCTTTTGTTGCGTATGCCTTTTGTTGTCATATCTAAGCAATCATTGCCAAATTCAATGTCATGAAGTTTTTCTGCTATGTTCTCTTATATGAATGTTATAGTTTTAGCTCTTACATTTATATCTTTGATCCATTTTGCATGAATTTTTATATATGGTTTTAGATAAGGATCCAATTTTGTTCTTTTGTTTGTGGCTATACAGTTTTACCAGCACCATTTGTTCAGAAAGCCACTGATTTTACGTTGTATTATCGGGTGTTGGCACTCAAGTCAAAAATCATTTGATTATTACATAAGGATTTATTTCTGGATTCTCTATTCTATTTCATTGGTCAATATGTCTGTCTATATGTCAGTATCACATTGTTTTGATTAGTGAAACTTTGTAGTAGGCTTTGTTGTTTCTTACATGATGTGTTAATACTTACATAATTAATTTTGATATACAGGATGGGGCGAAAGTAGGTTTACAGTTTTGAGTGTGCAAAACACAAAGTTTATTCTTGTATTATTATTTATTATTCATTATATTAGTTTATTTTCTATAAAAGTTATTGTATTGATATGGTTTTAAGTGTCGCCCTCAATATAACATCATCTACAAACTGAATCATGCCCCCATGTCCCTTCAAAATTTCTTTCCACCCCCATTTGTGCCCTTAGTCCCCCTCCCCTTACCTACACCCTTCCATTCCCTATGGCTATTGTTACCTTATTGTTTGTATATATATATGTGTTATGTATATATATTTTTGTCTAATCTTTTCACCTTCTTTGATCCTGCCCCCTCTTTGCCTTTCCCTCTGACTGCTTGTCCATCTCTTTCGTATGACCTTGCTTCTGTTTCTTTTTTGTTCCTCAGTTTATTGTGTTCATTAGATTCTACAAATAAGTAAGATCATATGACATTTGTCTTTCTCTGCCTGGGCTATTTCACTTAGCATAATAATCTCCAGGTCTATCCATGCTGTCACAAAAGGTAATATTTTCTTCTTTTTTATGTCCATATAGTATTCCATTTTGTATATGTACCACAGCTTTTTTTTATCCACTTGTCTACTAATAGACGCTTGGGCTGTTTCCAAATCATGGCTATTGTAACAGTGCAATGAGCATGGGAGTGCGTATATTCTTTAAATAAGTGTTTTTTAATTTTTAGGATATATTCTTAGAAGTGGTCAAAAAGCAGATTCATGCCTATTGGCCATCTGTGTGTCTTCTTTGAAGAAGTGTTTATTCAAGTCCTTTACTCATTTTTTAATTGTATTGTTTGTCTTCCTGGTGTTAAGTTTAATAAGTTCTTTATAAATTTTGGTTATTAACCCCTTATCAGATATATCGGCAAGTATGATCACCAAAGTGTGGGTTATCTTCTTTTTGTTGTTAATGGTTTCTTTAGCTGTGCAGAAGACTTTTAGTTTGATGAAGTCCCATTTGTTTATTTTTCCTTTATTTCACTTGCCCAAGGAGATATAGTGGCAAAAATATTGCTACGAAAGATGTCTGAGATGCTACTGCCTATGTTTTCTTCTATGATTTTTATGGTTTTGGAACCTACATTTCAATCTTTTATCCATTTTGAATTTATTTTCATGTATGTTGTAAGCTGGTGGTCTAGTTTATTTTTTTGAATGTATCTGTTCATATTTTCCCAGCACCATTTGTTAATGATATTGTCTTTACTGCATTGTATAATCTTGCTTCCTTTGTCAAATATTAATTGACCATAGAGACATGGGTTTATTTCTGGGTTCTCTGTTCTGTTCCATTGATCTATATGACTATTCTTATGCTAGTACCAGGCTATTTTGATTACAATGGCTTTGTAATATAGCTTGATATCAGGAAGTGTAATACATCTCATTTTGTTTTTCATTTTCAAGATTTGTAAGACTATTTGGGTTCTTTTTGGTTCCATATTAATTTTCAAAATGTTTGTTCTAGATCTATGAAGTATGCCATTTGTATTTTAACAGGAATTGCATTGAATTTATAGATTGCTTTGGGTAGTATAGATATTTTAATGATGTTAATATTTTCGATCAACGAACACAGTATGTTTCCCCTTGTTTGTATCTTGCTCAATTTATTTTTCAATGTCATAATTTTCTGAGAACAAGATTTTTACCTCCTTGGTAAATTTTCTTCCTAGGTACTTTGCTGTTGTAATAGTAATTAGGATTGTTTTCTTAATTCCTCTTTCTGACATTTTATTATTGGTATATAAAAATGTCACGGATTTCTGAATATAAATTTTGTATCCTGCTTCTTTGTCAAATTTATTTATTAGGTTTACTAGTTTTTGGTGGAGACGTAGGGTTTTTTATGTCCAGTATCATGTCATCAGCAAATAATGACAGTTTTACTTCTTCTTTTCCGATATAGATGTCTTTTAGTTTTTCTTATCTAATTGCTGTGGGTATGACTTCCAGAACTATGTTGAATAAGAGTGTTGAAAGGGGTCACCCCTGTCTTGTTCCTGATCTTAAGAAGATTGCTTTTAGATTTTGCCCATTAAATATGATGTTGGCTGTAAGTTTGTCATATATGGGCTTTATTATATTGAGGTATATGTCCACTACTTCTACTTTGCAAGAGTTTTGTTCAGAAATGAATGCTGGATTTTATCAAATGCTTTTTCTGCATCTATTGATATGATCATGTGATTTTTATACTTCATTTTGTTTATGTGATGAATTACATTTTTTGACTTCCAAATATTGTACCAGGCTTGCCTCCTTGGAATAAATCCCACTTGATCATGATGTACATATGCTCTTTTCAATGTATTGCTGGATCTGGTTTGCTAATATTTTGTTGAGAAATTTAGTATCTATGTTCATCAGTGATATTGGCCTATTTTTTTGTGGCTATTTTTTCCTTTGTAGTATCTTTACCTGATTTTGGAATTAGGATAATACTTATCTCGTAAAATGAGGTTGGAAGTCTTCTTTCCTCTTGAATTTGTTGGAATAGTTTGAGAAAGATAAATGTTAGGTCTTTGAATGTTTGATAAAATTCACCTGTGAAGCCATGTAGTCCAGGACTTTTGTTTGCTGGGAGTTTTTGATTACTGTTTCAGTTTCATTGGTTGTAATTTGTCTGCTCAGATTTTCTGTATCTTCAAGATTCAGTTTTGGAAAATTGTATTTTTCTAAGAATTTATCTATTTTTCTCAAGTTATCTAATTTTTTGGCATACAGTTCTTCATAGTTTTTCTTATAATCCTTTATATTTGGGGGATGTCAGTTGTTACTTTTCCTCTTTGATTTCTAATTTTATTTATTTGAGCCCTCTCTTTTTTTTTATCTTGATGAGTTTTGTTTACCTTTTCAAAGAACCAGTTCTTGGTTTCATTGATGTTTTTGTATTGTCTTTTTAGTCTCTATGTCATTTATATAAGCTCTGATCTTTATTACTTTTATCTTTCTACTTCTTCTGGGCTTTGTTTGTTTTTCTTTTTCTAGTTCTTCTAGTTGTAGCATTACATTGTTTATTTTTATTTTTTCTTAAGTGAGAAGCGGGGAGGCAGAATGACAGACTCCTGCATGCACCCCAATTAGGATCCACCTGGCAAGCTCCCTATCAGGGGATGCTCTCCCCATCTAGGGTCATTGCTCCATTGCTCAACAACCAAGCTATTTTAGTGCCTGAGGTGAGACCATGGAGCCATCTTCAGCACCCAGAGACACTTGCTCCAACTGAACATGGTTGTGGGAGGAAAGACAGAGATAGAGATAGAAAGAAGGGATGGGGGAAGTGTGGAGAATCAGATGGTCATCTCTTCTCTGTGCCCTGAACAGGAATTGAAACTAGGACATTCATATGCTGAGCTGATGCTCTACCATGGAGCCAACTGGCCAGGGACAGGTTAAATTGTTTATTTGAGATTTTTCTTGCTTTGTGAGGTTAGTCTGTAATGCTATAAACTTCCTTCTCAATACTGCTTTCACTGTGTCCCATAGATTTGAGGTGGTTGTATGTTCACTTTCATTAGTTTCAAAGAACTTTTTTTATCTCTTCCTTGATATCATTGGTAACCCATTCACAATTTAATAGCATGTTATTTAGCCTCCAAGTACCAGAATATTTTTTAGTTTTTCTACTTTAGTTGATTTCTAGTCAGAGAAAATGCTTGATATAATTTCAATCTTCTTAAATTTACTGAGATTTGTTTTGTGTTCTAACATGTGGTGTATCCTAAATTATGTACCATATGCACTTAAAAAGAATGTATATTCTGTTACTTTGGGGGTGAAATGTTCTGAAGATATCAATTAAATCCACTTAATCTAGTGTGTCATTTAAGGCTGTTGTTTGTTTGTTGATTTTTTTTCTCTGGAAGATCTATCCATTGATGTTAATGGGTGTTAAAAAATCTATTGTGATTGTATTGCTATGGATCTTTCCTTTTATGTCTATCAAAATCTGCTTTATATGTTTAGGTGACCTTATATTGAGTGTGTAAATGTTTACAATCATCAAATCCCCTTGTTGGATTGCTCATTTTATCATTATATAATGACCTCCATTGTCCCTTTGTTTTGAAGACTATCTTGTCAGATATAAGTATTGCTACCACAGCTTTTATTTCTTCATTTCTATTTGCATGGAATATTTTTTCCATCTTTTCACTTTCAGTCTGTGTGCATCTTTTGTTCTGACGTGGGTCTTTTGTAGACAGCATGTATGGGTCTTATTTTCTAATCCATTCATCTACCGTATGTCTCTTGATTGGAGTATTTAATCCATTTACATTTAAAGTTATTATTGATATGTACTTATTTATTGCCATTTTATTCTTTAAACCTATTATCTTCTTTCTCTCAATGTCTTTTTTCCTTTCCTCTTATTTGAGCAGGATCTTTAACATTTCTTGCAATATTGGTTTGTTGGTAATAAAGTTCTTTAGCCTTTTTTTTTTTTTTTGTCTGGGAAGCTCTTTAATTCTCCTTCAATTTTAAATGATAGCCTTGCGAGATAGGGTAGTGTTGGCTGTAGGTCCTTTTTTTCCATCACTCTTAATATTTCTGGCCAGTCCCTTCTGACTTAACATGTTTTTGTTGAAAAATCAGATGACAGCCTATTGGGTCTCCTTTGTAGGTAATTAATTACTTTTCTCTTGTATATCTTAAGATTTTTTCTTTGTCCCTTATCTTTGGCATTGTATTATGATGTGTCTTGGTGTGGGCTTCTTTCGGTTTATCTTGATTGGGACTCTATATGCTTCCTAAACTTGTGTGACTTTTTCCTTCACCAGGTTAGAAAAGTTTTTAGCTATGATTTCTTCAAACAGGTTCTCTATCTCTTGTTTGTTCTCTTCTCCTTCAGGAACCTTTATGATGTGGATGTTGTTTCACTTGATTTTGTCACAGAGATCTCTTAGACTTTCTTCAGCATTTTTGTCTCTTTTCGTTTTGCTGCTCTGATTCTGTGCTTACATTTATTTTATTCTCTAAATCACTGATTTGATCCTCTGCTTTATCCAATTTGCTGTTGATTCCTTCAATTGCAGTCTTCTTCTTTTTTTTTTTTTTACAGGGACAGAGAGTCAGAGAGAGAGATAGATAGGGACAGACAGACAGGAACAGAGAGAGGTGAGAAGCATCAATCATTAGTTTTTCATTGCCTTTGCAACACCATAGTTGTTCATTGATTGCTTTCTCACATGTGCCTTGACCGCGGGCCTTCAGCAGACTGAGCAACCCCTTGCTAGAACCAGCGACCTTGGGTCCAAGCTGGCGAGCTTTTTGCTCAAACCAGATGGGCCCGCGCTCAAGCTGGCGAGCTAGGGGTCTCGAACCTGGGTCCTCCGCATCCCAGTCCGAAGCTCTATCCACTGCACCACCGCCTGGTCAAGCAACAGTCTTCATTTTTGATATTGTATTCTTCATTTCTAACTGGTTCTTTTTTTATGGCTTCTATGTCTTTTTTAATGCTTACTATCTCCATGTTTGATTTGTCACTGAGATTATCATTCTTCCTCTAAGATTTTTACGCATCTTTGTAACCATTATTTTGAACTCTGTGTCTGGTAGTTTGGTTGTTTCCATTTAAATCAATTCTTTTTCTGGGTATTTCTCTTGTTGATTTGTTTGGGACATATTTCTTTGTCTGCTCATTTTGTCTGTATATTAGGTAGCACTGATCTGACTTCCAAATCGGTAGTGATATCTTTATCAAGAAGGTATCTTGTCAGGCTCAGTGGTACAAACTTCCAGGCCACCTGGGCTCCTTGCTCTAGGAATATTTTTTGTAGGTTATATGCACCCTCCTGCTCTATATAAGACTTAAATAATGTTGGCTCTTTCATGGGTAGAGTTAACCTTTAGGCTGTCTGGCTTTAAGGGTCAACTCTGATCACTGAGTATTAGACACTATCTAGTGGCTATCCCCTAAGTGCAGTTATTCTCAGCAGGGTCTGGTGCCCACTGGAGTCTCCTTTTGGATGTGCTGCTTGTGTGACTAGTTGGGTTTAGTGCTAGTGTGGTCTGCAACCCACTACTGGTTGTGTTTGTTCTGGATCTTCTTGGGCGGATTCTGGTACTGGGTGATGTCAGACATTGTTTGTAACCAGATATGGGCTACTTTTCTGGAGCTATCACCCTGTTCACTATTTGTGTCTGCATTTTCTGTGCCTGGGTGTGTGTGGAAGTGGTAAAACTGTCTATAAGGGTAAATTTTCTCCTTCTTAGAGCTGAGGGCAGCTCTGTTAAAGGGACCAGGCTCCTTAAGATTTGCCTTCACTTTTCAGCTGCTTTACCTCCCCTTGTAGCTGCTCAGTTTTACTGTAGTCTTCTGTAAAAAGACTGTAGAGTGGGCTCAGACTGGCTATGCCCCATCAACCCCTTCACAGGTTGCCAACCTGGTAGGGTAGGTCAACTGAGGTCGGGAGTACAATGTGAGTGGGATCCTTACTTATGGGATGTTTTGGTCAAGAGCTTGGTATAGGGAAAGTGGCCCCTACTCTAGAGCTTAATCCCTTAGCCACTGCTGGATAATTCCATTTTATTTCTCCCCAGAGGAGTGAGCAGCAGGTTCTGGGTGCCTGGAGTCGACTGTGCCCTCTGCAGAAGTTCTTTCAGCTGAGGAGCCACTGGTCTCAGGAGGAATTAAGAGAGTCTCCCATGGGGGCTGATTTGGTCCAGCCCCCAGGAGGTAGCTAACACCTTTGTCCAATCCCAACAGTAGACTAAAAAAACTCATACTTTTAATATCTAAGTTCTAAGCCCCTTCCCCTTTCCCTTGTGGAACTTAATCCAGTGGGGCATGGAATCCAGGACTTGGCAGAAATAATCCATACAGTTTTCCCTTAGGGGTGATGCCTGTAGTCCTGTAGAAGGGCAGGACACTCTTTGACTTCCCACGGTAGCTTGAGTTGAGCTCGGAGAGGTGGCCAGAGTCACCACTTCTACTGTGAAGTTTCCACACACTCCTGCATCTACCTGTCTAGCTCCTGGACCAAACTTTCGTTGGGGTGTCATGTTCGGAAAGTCCTGACTCTTTGCATGCACTCTTTGAATGATGCTAGATCTTATAGAAGTCCCTGCTTTCTGTGCAACTGAGTGTTCTAATATGTGGTCTATCCTAGAGAATGTACCATGAGCACTTGAAAAGAATGTATATTTTGCTGCTTTGGGACGATATGTTCTGAAGATATCTATTAAATCCAGTTGACCTAGTGTGTCATTTAAGGCCGCTGTTTCTTTGTTAATTTTTTCTCTGGAGGATCTATTCCTTGATGTTAGTGGGGTATTGAAATCCCCTTGTATTATAGCATTGCTGTTGATCTCACACTTTATTTTATTTTTATTTTTTACAAGGATAGAGAGAGAGTCAGAGAGAGGGATAGATAGGGACAGACAGACAGAAACAGAAAGAGGTGAGAAGCATCAATCATTAGTTTTTCGTTGCTGTTGCGACATCTTAGTTGTTCATTGATTGCTTTCTCACATGTGCCTTGACTGCAGACCTTCAGCAGACCGAGCACCCCCTTGCTGGAGCTGGCGACCTTCGGTCCAAGCTGATGAGCTTTTTGCTCAAGCCAGATGTGCCTGCGCTCAAGCTGGAGAGCTTGGGATCTCGAACCTGGGTCCTCCTCATCCCAGTCCAATGCTCTATCCACTGTGCCACTGCCTGGTCAGGCTGATCTCACCCTTTATGTCAATCAAAACCTGCTTTTTATATTTAGGTGCATATTTGTAATGATTATATCTTCCTGTTGTATTGCTCCCTTGATCATTATGTAGTGATCTTCTTTATACCTTACTATAACCTTTGTTTTAAAGTCTATTTTGTCAGATATAAGTATTGCTACCTCAGCTTTTTTTTTCATTTCCATTTGCGTGAAATATTTTTTTTCATCCCTTCACTTTCAGTCTATGTGTATCTTTTGTTTTGAGGTGTGTCTCTTGTAGACAGCATATGTACAGGTCCTGTTTTCTTATTCATACAGCTACCCTGTGTCTTTTGATAGGAGCATTTAATCCATTTGTATTTAAGGTTATTCTTGATATGTAGTTGTTTATTGCCACTTTATTCTTTAAATCTACATTCCTCTTTTTCTAGATTTTTTTCCCTTTGCTCTATTTACAACAGACCCCTTAACATTTCTTGCAGTATTGGTTTGGTTTTAATAAATTCCTTGAGTTATTTTTATTTATTTTTTTTGTCTGGGAAGCTTTTTATTTCTCCTTCAATTTTAAATGATAGCTTTGCTGGATAAAAAAGTCTTGGTTGTAGGTTCTTCTTTTGCATTTCTGAATATATCTTGCCAAATCCTTCTGGCCTTAAGTGTTTATGTTGAGAAGTCAGATGTCATTCTTATGGGGGTTCCTCTGTAGGTAATGAACTATGTTTCTCTTGCAGCTTTTAGAATTGTTTCTTTATCTCTTAACTTTGGTATTTTAATTATGATGTGTCTTGGTGTAGGCCTCCTTGGGTTCCCCTTTAATGGGAGTCTCTGTGCTTCTTGAGGTTGTGTGACTTTTTCTTGATCAATTTAGGGAAGTTTTCAGCTCTGATTTCTTCTAACAGGTTCTCTATCCCTAGTTCTTTTTCTTCTCTTTCAGGAACCCGTATGATGTGGATGTTGTTTCTCTTCATGTTGTCACAGAGCTCTCTTAGAGTTTCCTCAGAAATTTTGAGCCTCCTTTCTTTTTGCAGCCCTACTTTTGTGCTTTCATTTGCCTTATCCTCTAAATCACTGATTTGGTCCTCTGCTTCTTCCAGCCTGCTGTTAATTCCTTCTATTGCAGTTTTCATTTCTGATATTGTATTTGTCATTTCTGACTAATTCTTTTTTATGATCTCAATGTCCTTTTTGATGCTTGCTATCTCTTTATTTAGTTGCTCATTATGTACATCCATTGTTGCTCTAAGATCCTTGAGCATTCTGAAAATCATTGTTTTATACTCTGCAACTGGTAGTTTGATTACTTCTATGTAATTTAGTTCTTTTTCTGGGGATTTCTCTTGTTGATTTATTTGGATTGCATTTCTCTGTTTTCCCATTTTGTCTGTGTATAGACTCCTTCTTTGGGTGTGCTATTTGTGTAGCTAGCTGAGTCTAGGGTTGGTGTTGTCTGCTTTCAGCTTCCAGTTGTGTTGTTTCTAGATCTTCTTTGGTTGGGCATCAGCTGTTATTTGTAATCTGCTGTGAGCTTCTTGTCTGCAGCTACTGTTCTTTTTGCTGTTTGTGTTGGCATTTTCTATGTATTTTGCTGGATCAGGTATGAGGAGCCCTTCCTTAAGATACAACTCTAACTAGGGTTGTTAGGTCCTGAACTGATGCTCTCCACATCTGGCCATTTGATATGCCAGCCCTGGACCTCCTTGGCAGAAACCTGGTGCAAGTCAGTGGAGGTCACTGCTTATGACTGGCCCTTAGCAACCTTCTTGGAGCCACAAGCAATCCAGAGTTTGTGGCTGCCTCTGCTGGGCCTAGGTGCAGTTGTAAATATCAGCTGCACTCCTAGGCTGACTTTTACCTACTCTTGGCCTGAGAAAAGTCCGCTTAAAAGTTCAAGTTCCCTTGAGTCCCTCTTTCTGCCTCCTCTTACTTGTGTCCCTGACACATCCCCTGCTTCTGAGCAACCTTTGTCCCTGACTGGAGTAGGAGAGACTCTGGTGGGCAGGGCAATTACTTCCCTCTGCTGGTGCTGCCAAAAAGTGTTGCTTCTTCCAGCAAAAATGGCCACGTTAGTATTGAGGAATGACTCAGCACAAGGGTGGCCTTCCCTCACAGTGTCTCTTCCTGGGCCTCTGAGCTTATGCTCTCCTCTTGCAACCTCAGTCCTCCTAGCTCTCCTCACCACGGAACCCTGGGTAAGTGGCTATGAAGGAAGTTTTCTGTGCGGGCCCTTTAAGATGGAGCCTGAGTCTGAGAGTTCTGTCTCTTTCTCGCAAACAGTAACCTGGCTCTTTTCACAGTTAAATACTGTCCGGGTGCCTCTTCTAGGCTCTGAGGCTCTAAGCTGGGGCTTTCGGCCTGGGGTGAGGATCCACACCTCTCAGTGCCACTCTCCCCACAGTGTGGGTCCTTGCAGACCCTCACCGCCGCTCGTTCCTGGAAGTGGGGCAATCCTTTTCACCTCTCCACCCTTCTACCAGTTTCACTGTGGCTTCTTCTGTGAACGTTGGTTATAGACTTCTCTTTGTTTAGTCCTAAGTTGGTTTTTCAAGATGATTGTTCTTAAGTCGTAATCCTATTTGGTCTTGGGAGGTGGGAGTTGGAACGTCTGCCTACTTTGTCACCATCTTCTGGACCTCCCCCTTTTTGTCTCCTTTCTCTGTACCATTCTTAATTTCTAGTTGTATCTGGTAATAAAGATACTGACTTAGTCTCCTGTTTGTCCACTTTATGAGGTGGGTGGAAAGAAACTAGCACTTTCACTTTAATTAATAAGCTTTGCGGGCTTTTTTAGCAGTTTTGACTTTACAGAAAACTTGAATGGCAAGTACAGAGGACTTCACTATATTCCCTCAATACTCCTCCATTTGATTTTCTTTATTATTAATATCTTTCATTAGGGATACACTAATGTTACAGTTGAGACAATATTAATATTTTTATTAAATGAAGTCCGTTGTTTACATCAGGGTGTTCACTCTTGGTGTTACACATTTTTTTTTTTTTGGTAAATGTATACTGTTATGTATCAAGCATTATAGCATTATACAGAATATATATTCACTGTCCTAAAAATCTTCCATGCTCCCAATTTATCCTTCTCTCACCTTGAACTACTGGAAACTACTGATCTTTTTACTGTCTCTATAGTTTTGTCTTTCACAGAATGTCATATAGTTGAAATCATAAAATATGTAGCCTTTTAAAATTCATTTCTTTTATTTAGCAATATGTATTTAAGGTTCCTCCCTGTTTTTTAATGGCTTGATTAAAGATTTTTAATTGCTGAATAATATTCAATTGTCTGTATGTACCACAGTTTATTTATCTACCCATATACTGAAGAACATCTTAGTTTCTTCTAAGTTTTTAGTGATTAAGAATAAAGCTGTTATAAGCATTTGTGTGTCTTGGATAAATACCAGAGAGTATGATAGTTGAATTGTGTGGTCAAGCAGTTTAGTTTTCATAATTGCTTTTAAAATTTTCATTTAGTTACCATATTTTACACTTGTCCTTACCTTACTTTTTAGATAACACCATCCTTAATTTTAATATAGTTTACTTTAAAATTAACAAAGGACATAAAAATGTTTATTTTAAATATTTATTCTAATTATATCATCATGTTCTTATATATAGAGATAATCAACGTAGGTGATTGGGACTTGAGTGTAAGACTCAGACAATTTGGATAAATTAACTAATAGCATTAAAAAAAATAAAACTCCTTATAGATTTATTAAGTTCTTATGGCTTTTTAACACGCTCTAATTGACTATAATAGGTACTTTTTTTTCGGTACATAAAACAACACAATCTGACCAGTGAGAGTCCTTTGATATTTAGCAATATTTCAAACATTTTATTTATTTATCATTTTACAGAGAGGGGTGAGGAATGAGAAGAATCAACCCATAGCTGATTCACTTTAGTTGTTCATTGATTGTTTGTTGTATGTGCCTTGACCGAGCAAGCCCAGGGTTTTGAACCAGCGACCTCAGCATTCCAGGTTAAAGATCCACACACTGCACTACCACAGGCCAGGTGCAATATCTCAAATATTTTAGAAAACATTCTCTGACAACCACAAAATGTCCTGGGCACATCTTAGTTTTACAATTCCTCAACTCGGACTCAATGATTTCCCAAGAATGTCTGACCCTTATGTGTGGGGAAGAATAATAGATACTGAGATCTAGGCCTTGGGATTCTCTATAGTATGGGCTGTAGATGGGTAAGGGGAGCTCAAGGACTGCCCAGTGTTCCTGTTAGTGACCATCCCTTTATGAGCTCATACTAATGTTTCTCATTCAACTCTAACTTTAAACCATTTTTGATTTTGTCCTGATACTAACTTAATTTTAAAATTAAATTTTATCTTTAAACACACATACATTTTTAAAAAACCACTTCCTCCAAAGTAAATATAGAGGACCTTTGTGCAATCAAGCCTTTTCGATAACCTTTGAAGTTGCTTTTTTCCAAGCTAACAGCTATTTCCAAGACCTTGAGACCCTCAAAGCCACTTTTTAAAGTTCAATTAATTATAACACATTTACACCAATTACACAACTTCAAGTAACAGCTCATTGGCAGAAGATACGCCGTCTATAAAAGCAGAAGGTTTAACTGACACATACTAAAATAGAATTATAGTCAACAGTGATCATATTCAATCAGACTGGCCATCAAAATAAAATTTTCTTGTAATTGGTTTCTCTTTTCTAGTCTATGGGACAAATTCAGCCCCTGGAAATGTAAAGCTGTTTCTCAGCATCTCTGTCCCTCCCCTCTTAATTGAGGAGGTCTCTCAGCTATTTTAGACTGTAGGCAAGTCCCTTGTTACAGGATCCTCGGCTTCACTGGGGTGGGGGTTGGACTGACACCCATTCCTGCAATTTTCTCTGTGTTTAATCTTTCACGTGGGTCAATGCTTTCTATTTTTAACCTGATTTTTACATATAGAGTAACAAATCCTCAGGGCTGTGTGAGGGAGTATCCATCCAGTGTGCTGAGTTTTCTAGAAGCGTCTAGATCAGTGGTTCTTAACCTTTTTTGAGGTACCGAACCCACCAGTTTCATATGCGCATTCACCGAACCCTTTTTTAGTGATAAATAAAATATGATTTTTTTCCCCAAATTCAAGACATAGGTATATGCTTTTTTACTGATGCACAAAATGAGCCGTGCATGACCATCACCTTGCTCAAAGAACAAAACCAACAAAGTACATGAACTCACAACAAATTACGGTATTACTTTATTCTGGCCTCCGTGGCAGAGGCTTCTCCGAACCCCTGAGACCAACTCATCGAACCCCTAGGGTTCAATAGAACCCAGGTTAAGAACCACTGGTCTAGATTTCCTGGGCAGCCAGATGTCACTGCGTCCACTAATCTGTCCATTCATCTGAGGACCCTTGCCCTCTTTACTTTTATAACACTTTCCAAACATCATCGCACTGCCCATTAAGTTGCATTAGACAGGGACTTTAATTGTTTTCTGTCAGAAAACCCTTGTCCCCCAAATTTTAAGAAGAAAAAGCTTTCTTTATTAAAGGACACAGTTGTAGCATTGGGCCAGTTAGTTGCTGGGGTCGGGGACTTCTAAGCATCCTCCTCTTCCTACTCTGAGTCCAGTAGCCTACAGTCAGAGGCTCATTGAGTGTGCCGCGTGCCTGTGGTTAGTGCTCTCTGTCTTTTGCTGCCAGCCACTGCCTGCCACAGGGAAGAGAGGTGCTGGCCCAAGTCCTGGGCATCAGTACTCTGTGTGACTCTTCTCCTTGCAATGTGTTCCCACGCCCCTGGATTCTGAACAGAAAGATCTTAGAGTGAACACAGAAAGTTTATCTTCTGGCATCCATAGAGCTTGTACTTCCCACCCAGTGTCCGATCCTGGCCTTCCCCTCCAGCCTGCTTTTCTCCTGGTGACCCTCTGGATGGAATGGTACTATCATTCGTCTGGCTATGCAAGTCACAGACCTGAAGGGCAACCTGATGCCTCTGCAGCCCTGTCCTCAGTGTGCTGGCCTGTCTCTCTGGTTAGCTCTCACATAGTCCTCCTTGCTCCACTTCATCCCTAATCCCTTGGTCACATCTCCATGTTCTCACACCTGGCCCCATGTAACATCCTTCTTATGGGGCTTCTCTGAGCCATTTCTTTGCAGCCCCATAGGCTGTGACAGTGCAAGCTTCCTAGGCCACAGCAGCAAACTCAGGTTGTGGATTTTGCCGAGTACAGAGACTGACAACAAACAGATGTTTCTGTATCAGGTGATGATGGTTCTGTGTGAAAAATAAAACAGAAGAGGGTGGTGGAAGACAGTTCGGTGTGGGATGCTGTTTGATCTCAGTTGGCAGGAGGACCAAGATAACTTCTGAGCAGAGAGCTGGGACAGGGAAGGAGCCCACCAGCTGAGTTCCAGGACAGGAGAGTGCTGGAGACTGGAACAGCAGACGCAGGGTGAAGGGATGAGAGGCAACAAGTATTTATTTAATATTAAAAAAAAAAAAAGAACAGCTGTTTGGGAAGTACTGATTCAGGCAAAAGTTTAAATCATGTTCCAGTTAGGAGACAGAGAAGCAGTATTTATGAGACAGGGAAGGGGAAAATTTATTTTTGTTGGTGCAGATAAAATAACACAGTGATGTTAATTTTAAACAATGCTTTTAATTTTCAGTCTGGTAATCATCAGTCCGGTAGTCATGGTATCTTCTTTCTTGTTATCTTTGCAAATAGCTGTTTGAGACACAATATTGCTTTAGGTTCAGTCCAAAGGTTATTTTGCCCAGTTTTAACATTCCAGTTATTTGATGCATAGATATGCAAGGCAGTTTCTCTAGGATGGCAGCTCCGACTTCATTTTAAAGTGGCTCCTTGTGCATTATTTTTACACTAGTATGTGACAGGAGCACGGAGCAGGAGAGGAGAATGTAGGAGGTGAGGCCAGTGGGGTAGGCAGGGCTCAGGGACTCCATAGACCTTGGAAGGGACTTTGGATGGGAACCACGGGAAGTGTCAGAGCCAGTCTTGTCATGTCTTAAATGTATCACTCAGGTTGCCTGTGAGAATAGACCCTAAAGGGAGGGAGAGTAGAAGCAGGAGGGTTGGGGTTGTTTTGATTGTCTAGGTGGAGGTTTGTACTGAACTCGGTTGGTGCCGGGTGGGGAAAAGCAATTGGATTTTGAATGAGTTATCATCTGAACTAAGTCCATAATCCAGCCAGGGAGAACTTTTAAAACTTAAAAACAAACAAACAAACAAAATAAAAACCCGAGTCATGTCACATCACTCCTCATTTAAATGGGGCAGGAATTGGCATGAGGACTCCCAGCCACAGCTCACCTGCAGGTAGCCACTGTCAAAGCTAGCCCTGTTGCCTGGGAATATGGGGCTGCAAGGCTAGGTCTTACCATATTTCAGGAGAAACAACAATTTTAAATTTTTATGTGAAATCTTACAATTTGTACCTTTTAAAATAATGGAGTTCAAATGAGACCTGACGTTGAGGGTTTGGCCCTGAAATGATGCTGTCCAAAGAATGTGCTCTCGTGCCTGCCGGCACGAAGAGTTCGACACCGCTCACTGGCCAATAGTAAAGCACCCAGAGTGGTTTCACCAGCAATTTAAAATTGTTTTCACTTAATAACATTGTGTGACATGTGTAGGGGAACAAGTGGAAGTCAGACTCCCAGGTGTCATGGTTGTATGACTGGGGTATATCATTTAATATACATGAGACCTAAGTTTTGCTTTTAAGAATGAAATAAATATGCAGTTTCTTAGCAAGGTGCCTGTGTGCTCATATGTGCTCAGTAAGTGGTAGCAGGCTCCGAATTATTTTTAAATGGCCTATTTACAACAAAGACTACTACCAGAATTTTCAATGTCTACTTTGATTTCCCACGGTTAACTTAATATACTAAAAACAATACACTTTTGGCCATCGAAATATCAATCTCTCAGCCCATAACTCACTCTGTCCTGAGTATTTACAGGATGGGTTTGGAATGGTAGCCACTCACACTGTGATTACAGAAACAGGGGTTTATCCAAAACCACATTTCCTTTCAGCTTCTTGATGCCTGAAAGTTCAGCCCGGGTCAGAATTCTCCCAGGACCTTGGAAAATGTGCACTCTTTCATTGAGAGTGTTTAGCTGCTGGTAGAGTGGGAGGCTAAAGCAACTGGGGTCATGGGTGCCCTCTGGATAGACCCCCCGCTGAGAATCAGACCCAATTGAGACAGCCAAGTGGAAGCATGGCATGAAGGGAGACAGGCAAACAGACAGAAATGTGACATTTTCACTAAAGATGTGGCTTCAGACCTGCATTTAACCATGAAATTCATAATCCTTGAAAAAGGTCTTTGGGGTTTTATATACTTAGTTGTGTGCTATTTGTGATTGGCGGCTGAAAGGAATGAGTACAGTATCAGTTTTCACTAATTAAAATTCTGTGTCTAGGAAGGTGACCAACCTGATTTAACTGGTGAAAACCATGTATGACACTGTGCTGGGTCTTGGGCATCAGACTCCAAGGAGAGGAGTGGTTAGCTGGGGATGTCTGGATGAGAATAGCCAGAGTGGTCTCAGCACAGCACATCAGAAATGGTTGAAAGAACCGCGGCTGTCTGGCTTGGGGAAGGAAGGTGTGGCAAGAAAGCTGCCCTCAGATAGGATTCATGTGCAAGAGGATGATGGCCTCTTTGGCACACAGGAGAGGTGAGCTAGGCGATGGGAAGAAGCCTGCTTGGACCCAGGTCTCAGCTCAGTGTAAGACCCAGCTTTCTAAAACTCAGCAAAGTCCATAGGGACTGCCCAAGAAGGCAGTGAGTTCATTGAGAGTTGGAAAACCATTTGGCAACAATGTAGTAGAAAGATTTTATGAGCCTGGTTTACTCCTCAGGGTGCTTCCCTAGATATTCTAAAATTCTATAAAAAGATTCTTTCTTGAGTTGAGATTAGATGGCAGCTGTCAGAAAACAAGTTGCCTGCTTGACAATATTGGCCTAATCAAGGGTTGGCCTTGATTCTTAATGTTTTTTTTTTATCACTTCAGTGGCATAGCGAATTGAAGGGAGCTCTTGCCCAAAATGCCTAAATAGAATGAGTTGAAGTTTGTACCGTTCCTCACAGTTCTTGTTCTTTCAAATCTCACTTGGCTGTTTGGGTTCCTGCATTTTTGGTGAGAATTTTATGGCCATGATGGGGTGGGCCCACTCCACCCACAGCTTTCAGCTGCAAAGATAGAATAAAGCCAGGATGACTACGGCAGCCTAAACCAGCCTGATTTATAAGTGGGAGTCCTCTTTCTCCTCTGCTGTCAGATACTCGTGAGAAATGTGAGCCCAGTGACGGTACAGACTTTGATTCATAGCTGTATTCACAGTGCCTTGGCTCAGAGCCTGGTACATAGTAGGACATCATGGAGTACTTGGTGAATGAAAGCAGGAAAGGTCCTAAGTGGCCTCTGAGATCATTTAGTCTTTGTCTCTCACCTTCTAGATGAGATGTTGTGGTTCAGAGAAGTAAGGTAACTTGCCCTGGTTTGCACAGCTAGCTCACAGCAGAACTGAGTTACTTGATACTTAGTTTTCTCCTTTTCACCACAAGGGTCTTAAATGGAATGGTGAAATATCTAAATACTGCTTTCTGCATCAGCCTTTTACTTCCCAGAACCTCTGAATCTGGCTCTGTCCCTTAGGAGAAGTGTTCGGGGGACTAAAGGAACTGCACAGGCCATCCTCAGAACCGGTTCAGTATCTTTAGAGACTGGTGAACTACAGACTTATCCCCTGAAACCATGCTTCTCTTCCTTTTACAAAATGATTATTGGCGGGGGGCATGCAATCTAAATAAACCAGACAGGACAAAATTATATGGTTGGACAGTATTTTTAAATTTTAACTTGTTTTATTAGTTTTCAGTTGTTGTCTAAAACATTACCCCAAACCTAGTGACTTGAAACAACACCCATTCACAGGGATCTGGTCATAATTGGCTGCATGGTGTAGTTGGTTCTCTGCTCAGGGGCTCATCTGAGGCTGCAGACAAGGGTCAGTTGTGGAGAGCTGGGGTCTTATCTGAGGCTCCGTATCCTCTTCCAAACTCATGTGGTTACAGCAGAATTCCCCTCCTGCAGCCGTAGGACTGAGGGCCCACTTCCTGGCCAGCTGTCAGCAGGTGGACGGGGAATCTCAGCTTCTCAGGCTAGCCAGCATCCCTTACCAGGTGACCCATCTTTAGTGGCAGCATGGGAGACCCTCCCTCACTTGAAATGGCCTTCACCCTTTGAATCTTTGCCTTACTCTTCTGTCACTAGCCAGAGAAGCCTCTTTTCTAAGGGCTCATGTGATTAGGTCAGGCAACCTGGACAACATTCCTTTCTTAAAGTATAATGTAACCCAATCCCAGAGGTACAATCTTATCCTGTTGATAGATTCCACTCACTCTCAAAGTGGCACTGGATGTGAGTGAGGGCCATTTGGGGTCATCTGAGAATTCTGCCCACCCCATTTATTTAACAAACATATCTCCATATTTCCTCTTTCCTTTTTCCTCCATTTAAGTATGTAACTTGCCTTGTACTTCACTGGATTAGCAAGACCTAGGGAGTGACTAAAAATAAGGTAACCTGTGAGTTTTTCTGACTTATGATTTGTAAAATCCTAGGCCTTTAGGAGAGCTTGGGGGTTACCTGGGAGAGGAAAATAAGAAAGAATTTGCAGATGAAGACAGAGTGCTTCTAGAATCAGGAGAGGGAAAGGTTTTCCTTTGCAGAAAATACTGAGGTACCTGTGGGTAGTCAAGAGCAAGGGCTCCTAAGACCCTACTTCCTGGAAGAACCTCCAGGGAGATGGTGGGTCCTAGAAAAAGACTAAGCAAATGGAATCATAGGCAGCCACAAGAAGAACTCTTGCACCCAAGGTACAGGCAGTGGTAAGGTTCTGTATCTTAGGCGGCCATGTGAATGGTCACGATAGACATCACAGCAGAAACACAAGTGGCCCCTGCCTTGGTGTTTCCAAATACCCCAGAATGGTGCCGATATTTGTGAAGAGTGCATCTTCAAGGACTGAGGTTAAATTTCTCACCAACTCTGCAGAATGGAAGCTTAGGGTCAGACATTACACTGAGTTATAGAAAATAAAACTATAATTATTGCACATCTGAGTATGCATGGGATTCATACTCCTTACATAATTAAAAGGATGAGATGACATTAGTGATGGGATTCAGCCAGTTTGCAGAATCAGCTGGCAGAACCGATACTTAATTTTTGGTTGAGTTTGGCAAACCAGTTGTTAAAATGGCACTTATAATCAGGGTTCTCCCTAAGGTGGGCACCTGGGCAGCCGCCCAATGTGGAAATCACAAACTTACATACCTTTCTCTTTTTTAACGTTCATCTGTGCAACAGCATATTCTAAGTGCCTGTAGTTATATTCATTCTGTCCATAGGTGAAAAAAATTGCAAGTGAGAACGCCAATCAAGAAGCAATATGGAAATATCTTAAATAACAGTTTTATTGTTTTTGTCAGGTATTATTTTATATTTTTTCATTAATATTTAAAAACTTTTTTATAACATAATCTAGTTTTGTGTACCTCTTTTATTGTTCTTATTTAAGTATTAAATGCATGAAATAATCAACTACCTTTCAGTATATCTCTTTTTGTACTTTAAATGGTCATTAGGGCAGAGAACAAGTTGTTAAATTATTTAATCCCACCACTGGATGGCATTTCAGAAAAAATATACTGACGTTGCTATATAGATGTGTAGATTCAGAAGGTGTGTGTGTGCGTGTGTGTTATGGGTGTGATCTTAATAATAGCAATGTTAATATATATATACCTATGTCAGTATATACAGGGTGGGGTAAAAGTGGTTTACAGTGTTCATTTGGAAAGTAATACAGTAATTAATAACTAATACACAAATAAATGCTGTTTTGCATACTTACAACTGTAAACCTACTTTTGCCCCACCTCATATATACTCATATATGTTTATCAGCAATAAGAGATACTGTGGGTTTGGTTCCAGACCATTTCAATAAAGTGAGTTATTGCAGTAAAGCGAATTGTAATCTTTTTGCTGGTGGGGGAGTCTTGCCTTCAATTTATAAAAAAAAGGCAACAATTGTAAAATGCAATAAAGTGAAGCACAATAAAATGAGGCTTGCCTATATTCATGTAGCACTTTCTACTTCAAGTATTTAATTTAACCAATGTTATCTGACAGCCAACATAGAATTCATATTAAATTAAACAGAATGTCTGGTCATTGAGTCTCGTGGCCTGAACTGGACAGAGCAGAGAACCTCTAAGGGTGAAGTCCAGAATCCAGACGTTGGTTCCCACTGTGTGTCCTCAACTCACCAGGTGATTCAGTTTTAAGATCCATCAAGGGCAGTTTCCAAAGGGCATCGCTTCATTGATGGAAATGTCCCGTAGGGTCCAGGCTCTTGTCTTCATGCCTGTGTGAGCATGTCTTGTGGGTGTATGCACCTCAGGTCTTCTTCAGAACCAGTCAGGCATTCATTCAGAACTGTGTTGAGACCTTCTGTGTGGCAGAGGAAGACCTGTGAGGTTTTTTTTGGGTAGTAGTGTTGGCATAGTTTTTCTCTGTTGTTCCCAGTCTGAGAGAGGTGTCCATACTGCTGATTGATTTAACTTTGCAAAAGCCTTCCTACATCCAATATGTCTCCCTCTTCAAAACTTTTCCATTTTAATGTATAACATTGTCTGCTGATTTTAAGTACAAATAATGAATTTTAATGTATTCATACACCCTGTAACACCCCATATCAAAATATAGAACATTTCCTACTCCCCCATAAAGTTCTCTTTTGTCTCTTTCTTACCTAATATCACCAAGAGTTAACCACTGTTCTAACTTTTATCACTATCAATTTGCTTCTCCTATTTTGAAACTTGACTTAAATAAAACCATACATTATTATTTTTTGTACTTATCTTTTGACGCTCAAATAAGCTTCTGTGATGTTCACCCATGTTGCATGTGCCTGCAGTTTAAAATTCTTTAAACTGCCTAACCAGGTGGTGACGCAGTGGATAGAGCATTGGACTGGGATGCGGAGGACCCGGGTTCGAGACCTCAAGGTCGCCAGCTTGAGCACTGGCTCATCTGGCTTGAGCAAAAAGCTCACCAGCTTGGACCCAAGGTTGCTGGCTCGAGCAAGGGGTTACTCGGTCTGCTGAAGGCCTGTGGTCAAGGCACATATGAGAAAGCAATCAATGAACAACTAAGGTGTTGCAAGAAAAAACTGATGATTGATGCTTCCCATCTCTCTTCGTTCCTGTCTGTCTGTCCCTATCTATCCCTCTCTCTGATTCTCTCTGTAAAAAAAATAAATTTAAACTGCTGTATAGTCTTCCATATATGAGTATACCACAACTTATTCTTTATTCACTGATGGACATTTGGGTTGTTAACAGTTTTTGTTGTTTTAATGAGATGGGGATACACACACACACACACACACACACACACACACACACACACACATCATATACAGGGACAGACAGACAGGAAGGGAGAAAGATGAGAGGTATCAACTCGTTGTTGTAGCACTTTAGTTGTTCATTGATTGGTTCTCATATGTGCCTTGACTGGGGGGCTCCAGCCAAGCCAGTGACCCCTGCTCAAGCCAGCAACCCTGGGATCATGTCTATGATCCCATGCTCAAGCTAGAGACCATGACCTCAAGCTGGAGAGCCTGCACTCAAGGAAGCAACCATGGGCTCAAGCCAGTGACCTTGAGCTTCAAGCCAGTGAACTTTGGGTTTAAGCCAGTGACCATGGGATTCTGTCTATAATTCCATGCTCAAGCAAGTGACTCCATGTTCAACCTGGCAAGCCTGCACTCAAGCTGGATGAGCCCATACTCAAGCTGGTGACCTCAGGGTTTTGAACCTGGGTTCTCAGAGTCCCAGGCTGATGCTATATCTACTGTGCCACCATTTAGGCAGGTTACAATTTTTTTTTTTAATATTGATGAATAAACGATATGAACATGCTTGTATTTACACTTTGGCCAACATCTGCACTCATTTCTCTTGTCCACTGGGGAGTGGAATTGCTGGGTATATAAGTTCTAGCTGTTTCACAGCCTTGTGAGCATTTGGAATTGTCAGTCTTTTTAATTTTTTGCTATTCCAGTGGATGTGCTATTTCATTATAGTTTTAAGTTACATTTCCCTAATGAGTTGAGTGCCTTTTCATGTGAATACTGGCTACTTAGTATCTTCTTTTGCCAAGCAATTTTTTCAAGTAGTTTGCATGTTTTTATTTTTTTATGGAATGCCTTTCCTTAAAGCAAGCTTGATTGAGGGGGTTATGTTTCCTACAAACATCCAACTAAAGTAAGGAGATAGGCAGGTGTATGATTCTGAGTCAGTCAGATTTCTATCAGAAAAGCAGAACCTTTGCAAGTGACATGGAACCAGAGTTTATTGTAGGCAATAGTGAGAAACTTGTGAAAGGCTGTTGAGTCCGGGTCTGGTGGGTCAGGCAGGCAGGGTAGAAAACTAGCCATGAAGTAGAGAGCAAGGGCAGATATGCACAGAGGTGAGACCTGGAGCCCACAAAGTCAAACAGTGTCTGTCTTTTGTCCCTTCAACTTCAATGTTGCAGGCAACCTGTGGAAGAGGCTAGTGTCTTTTGCCAAAGGGGGCTACACATGCCCCAACCTGATTTAGGACAAGGGGAAAGGGAACAGGAGGTCAGAGACATGTGTAGGTTTCACAGTGCCTGGTGCCCAATTATCTCCTGCAGAGGACCAGCCACTGATGACTTCCTCTTTCCATATTACACATGGCTTTCTCATGTAACATCCCTAACCTGGAACGCCACAGAAAAGGAATCCTGAGAAGCACGGATCCAGTGTGTCTAAACTGACACCAGAGAGCTTGACCCAATTGGTAAGAAAGAGAAAAGGACTGAAGGAAGCTAGTACTTATTGAGTACATTTTGGACCAGGTACTGTAGGAAAATGGCCAGGAATTATACTATTGTCCTGAGACAAGTCTTTGGTGCAGACTTTGGAATGACAAGTCCTGTGGGGGGGCAGAATGCTGCCCCAGCAAACAGTGATAAGATTGTTTAAAGGAAGCAGCTGATCCCTAGAGCCTTTTCCTGCATATCTGACGGCTATTAGTTAATCATCCTTCTCTGCATCTGAATCCATTGTAGACTAATTTGACCCAGGTTCTGCTAATTTGCTTGATGAGCACAGATACAAATAAATAGGATGAGGCTGCAGAGATCTGGGCTCACAGTTCTAGAGGCTGGGAGTGCTCTGTACCCATCTTTTCTCTATGTTGTGTCTTATGTGTGTTTTTTCTTAAGTCTTACAGTGCCTTCCTTTCGTGCACACCCATTGCCAAACTGGTCTTGGCAAGGTACTGTCCTGAATACTTAACTTATTGACAGTTTACACCCTAGTTGGGAGCTGGCTGGTCCGTGTGTTGGAAAGCAATGGAATAGGGTGAGGTTGGAGAGACTCCTTTACACTCAGCTGCTGGTCAGTGCAGCAGAGAGAGAGCCTCTAAGTTTAGACTCACAGAGCTCTGAGATGCTCTGCTAGGCTGTGGGTTCACCTGGGGCGGGGGCACTGGGAACCAGAAGAGACAGAAAAGTTGTGAACCACTGTGGCCTTAACAGATTGCAGAGATTTCACTATATTGTAATATTTGTAAATCACTTGAAAATAATGTGTCATTGCTCAGGAACTGTTCCATCACTTTTGTTAACCTAAGTATAGATACAATACATAAATGTATCTGGACAAATAATCTTTGAGGGAATCATTTCTTGCTGTATTTTTCCTCCAAGGAAAGAGCAGATACTGTGGGTTTTGTTTTGTTTTCCCAAGGAGAGTACTGTAGCAAGGCTGAGAGCAGAAGTTGCTTGATAAAAACATTTTCCTTTCTTTCTCTTGTGATTTCAAACTTAAATTCCTAGGAGGAGGAATGTGGTTTGTGGATCCCAGAAAGGGTATATGTATATAGATGGGGATATGGCCAACCTCACAACAGATTTCGTGTGATAGGAATGATTATCTACAGTTTGCAGATTGAACACTGAGACAGTCTATCGCGCAGAGCAACGTGATGAAATGTGCCCAAGACATCTTCAAGGCACGTGGGACAGATCTTTCTCTCCTGGAACTTAGCTAACCCATTCATTCTGTCCTCTGTATTTGTTCACACTGAGGGTCTTGTTTCTCCAGCAGAACCACTCAATCTGAGCTTCTCTTTATCATTTCCTCCTTTCCATTTCTTATTTAATTAAAAGGTACAAAGAGTAGGAAGGATCATTTTGGACACCTTAAGTTTCATCTAAGTGTTATGCATGAGATCCACATAACATTTATATTCTGATTCACATCTTGTGGTCAGTTGAGGTCCTCAGGACTTGTTTTTCAACATTTGCTCATATTTGTCCTTTTTAGTATTACCTCTGTTACCAGTGAAATCATGAGACCTTGATTCTTGTCTTCTTGAAGGAAAGAATTCACTCAAAAGACTGAAGCAAGAAAAGAATGTATTGGCCATGCAGGACGAGTCAGAGTAAAGGGGGCTTTGGAGACAGGTTCAGGAGGTTAGCCGGGGATGAGCTGCTGCTGCCCATTATTCCCCTGGCTGTACGGTCTTGTGGGGTCCCTTAGAGTTGAGGAGAAAGAGAGAGGCAAGGAAAAAGTGCCTGCGGGGAAGAAGAGGAGGAGGTGGAGGAGGTGGAAGGCACTGCTGCTCTCCTGTGGCCGAGCTCCCTGGTTCTACCTCCTAAAGTCTTTTAAAAGTGGAGATTTTAAGGGAGGTCTCAGGGGAGGATTAATGAAATATTCATCAACTTTCCAGTTGTGTCCTTTTAGGGTTGTGGTCTCCACTGATTGGTCGGCACCAGGGAGTCATTTGCTGGTCCTGAGGTTAGCTGTGGCTTCACTTTCTGGGCTGGGAGTTGAAACACAATTGAGGTCTAAATGTATTTGATATAGGTCAGAATCTCATTGTCCTGGGGGCTTAATGCTTAAAGGCTATTTTCTCCTGTTCACTTCCCTGCTTAGGCGGTCTAACCTGCACGACTAGCACATGGTAGGGGAGAGCCAGCACTGCATGATTAGCAATATGAAATCAGGGGATCTAAAACTCATGGGGACCAGGCTCTTGTTTTCCCAGTTTTGACTGTTGCTTCCTGCCCTGGTAGCCTTTTCTTCCTGGCCTATAATTGTTGCTCTGCTCATGCCTGTCTACTTTTCTACCATACTTAGCTGATTAACCTTTTCTTATTAACTAAGCATGGTCAGGATAAAATTGACACTATGTAAACTGCAATGGAATCATACTGAGAAAGAATTTTTATCATGTCCTACTCCTTGAAACCAATTTCAGTTGATTTCCATCCAATTTAGTAATATTTTTTATCTGTCTATCCTAACATTAGATTCTATTAATTCCCTAAACATCTCTTGCGTCCTTAATGAGTGTCAGGAACAGTTCTGTGTACTGGGATATACACATTCTCCACTTTTCTGAGCAAACAAAGTCCTGCTTGTTTGGGCCTTTAGACTGATTGGGATAGATTGCTAATTATCATGGTGAAGCTGACATATAATTGTGTTGAATTTACAGAGAGCAAACATATAAATAAATGTCTTCAACTCTCCCATTGCTATAAGGAGGGTGTGTGTGTGTGCATGCATGTGTTTGGAGGGATATGGGCGGCAACGGCTGAAATGGAAAACAAATATAGGGAAACAGTGGGAAATGCAGGGAGAGGTTCCTTTCATAACTATGTTCTAGAAAGAGAAATAGAGACGTGCAGTTTCTAGTTATAAACCAGTGAAGACAACAAGAAAATGAAATGTAAGATTAAGATTCATTATAAATGGTAAAACTGAGGTTAAGATTTTAAAATTTGCCTGACTAGGCGGTGGCGCAGTGGATAGAGCATTGGACTGGGATGCGGAAGGACCCTGAGGTCGCCAGCTTGAGCGCGGGCTCATTTGGTTTGAGCAAAAGCTCACCAGCTTGAGTCCAGGGTCGCAGCCTTGAGCAAGGGGTTGCTCGGTCTGCTGAAAGCCCGTGGTCAAGGCATATATGAGAAAGCAATCAATGAACAACTAAGGTGTCGCAACAAATTGATGCTTCTCATCTCTCTCTGTTCCTGTCTGTCTACCCTCTCTCTGACTCTCTCTCTGTCTCTTTAAAAAAAAAAACCAAGATTTTAAAATTCAGCTCTCAATTAAAAGGTTAAATTACATGCACGAGTGATATAGAGAAGAAATTGTTTTGTGATTTTGGAAAAGCCATTTTATTCTTCATTGTCCCTGGGAAGTTTCTCGTTGAGAACAAAAATGTCATTTCTCTTTTAAGCTCAAGAGGGCAAGAACATATCTAACTCCATAGCATGTGAGCTGCTATTAGTGTGGCACGCACCCGCACACATTAAATGTAAACTAAGTACATATATGCTTGTCTGGTTCAGATAACCTGTATTAAAAACTTATCAACTCACTGCTCATTTTAAAAAGTTTTCCCAGTAGTCAGATTCAAAGTTGTCCCACTAGTCTAAATGCTTCTATTAGCCTAGGACAGTGATGGGCAATATTTTGAGCTTGGTGTGTCAAAATTCGCCAAAAAACAGAATAACTCGGGTGGTTGTCATTTCGAGAAAAAAAACATAATTTCATGATATTTATAGTTTAAATAACAAAAATGTTTTGGCCTACAGACCTCCAGCACAGAGTGTCTACACTACAGCAAATGTTTTATCCTCCGCTACTGCACCTGGCTGTGTAGGAGCCAAGGATGAAACGTCCTTCTCGGCATGCGGACCCATACTTTTCTGGTATGTGGCCGCATGTCATCGAAAATGGCTACATGTGTCAGTGCTGACACGTGTGTCATAGGTTCGCCATATGGGCCTAGGACTTGGGCATTCTTCACTCCACTGGTAGGGTCTGGCATAGAGCAGATGCTGTGAATTGTTGCTGGGCTGAACTGAACTGAACTGGGTGTCAAAGCTGTAGGTAGGTGGCAGTATGGTTCAACGTCCTGCTTTATATGCAGCCAGTTAGGCATTTTACACCCATCTCTGTGGTGTGGGGACAAGTTTATGAATCTTTCATCATCTCAACTTTCTCCTCTGTAAAATGGGAAACTTACAGCTGCCACAGTTATTGTGAGGATTAATAAAAACAAATCCGTGTACTTAGTGCAGGGCTTGGCTGGCGCATTGCTCTCAATAAGTGGCAGTTATATTACACATGGCATTGATCAAATTCTCTGTAACAATTACTGTGATAGTTGAGGAGGGCTGAATTAAGTCAACATTTCACCAACTAAAAAATTAATTAATTAATTACTGACAAATTAATCATAGATTTCAAAAGATTCTTTTCTGATATTCTGGAACAGTGGTTCTTAACCTCTTTTGAGGTACCGAACCCACCAGTTTCATATGCGCATTCACCAAACCCTTCTTTAGTGATAAATAAAATTTGATATTTTTTCCAAATTGAAGACATAGGTATATGTTTTTTTTTTACTGGTGCACAAAATGAGCCGTGCATGAACATCACCTTGCTCAAAGAACAAAACCAACAAAGTGCATGAACTCACAACAAATTGCGGTATTACTTTATTCTGGCCTCTACTGCAGAGGCTTCTCCGAACCCCTGAGGCCGACTCATGGAACCCCTAGGGTTCGATAGAACCCAGGTTAAGAACCACTGTTCTGGAAGTATGAGCTGGTCAACTTGGGGGGGGGCACAAGTTGAAGATTGTTACCTTTTTAATTAGCTGCACCTCAGTTAGACTCTGCTTGAAACCTCAAATTAGTATGTTTTGGCAGAGAGGAACTGTCTAATTTTGGTGACTGTAATAAAATTGGGTTAAAATGCCCTTATGCTATGGTAGTAACCAAACCCCTATCAAACACAGTTAGAGTGTGGCTGATGTCAGTGCTAGCTAGCACTTCTGGAGAACAAAAATGCATGCTGCCAGCACTCCCATAGAGTTCAAGTCCTAAACGGCCTTCAGAAAAAGAGAAATGTAGGTCTTTCAAGAAGACAGTCATAGCGAGAAGAATCCAACTGAATTTTCATTCTGGAACCATTTCCCTTATAAAGAGAGGGGATCCTAAAGGGGTGACTACGTGGGGGTTAGGAAGAGCCCTGTGGGGCTGGCTCACCTAGAATTCACCCGTCCTATTCTAAGTGTCCATCCCGTAGCCCTCTTGTGCATCTCCGGGCTGGTGCCTTAAGTCATGCCGTCCTGGGCTTCCGCGAGGTGACTGGTGCACGGAACACGCAGATCTGCCTTCTCGAGACAGTCCCTAGCCCGCATCCGCGAGCAGGCTCCTCCCGGCGCCAGAGCCTGCCATCTCTCGGCACTTGGAGTTCCCCGTCCGGCCGACGGTGGGCGCGCGCTCCGCGAGGCCCGAGCCCACTGCCGCGTGCGCAGCCGGTCGGCCCCATGGAGCCCTGGGGTCCCGTGGCCTTGGCACCCGTACGCTCCCTAACTCCGTGCCCGCAGCCTGCAGAGGTCGGTGCGGTCTGTGCACGCGGGGTCGGGGCCGGCCCACCCCCATCAGCACCGCTAGCCCCGGGGGTCTGGCCTCACGCCGGGTCCCCACCGCGGAGGGGGATGGGGAGGGAGGAGAGACACGGAGTTGGAGACAGACACAGCCTCCGCGAGCACGGTTACGACTGGAGACAGACGGCTGCAGCGGCAGCGGGAGGAGGGAGAATTCCCCCTCCGGCGGAGGGAGGCGGGACACCTCCCTCGGCGGTCGCAGCCTTGTCTCCCTTCTACCCCCTGCCCAGAGGCTGCGGACCGGGCCGGGCGGCACAAGCAGGCGAGTGTGGCTGGCCCAGCCCCTCTCTCGCGCCACCGCGGCGGGCCTGGGATCCCCTGCAAAGGGTCGTCGCCGCCACCGCCTCCACCGCCGCCAGACAGGCTGCGAGTCCCTGAGAAAGTGAAAAGGGGGCGGGGAGCCCGGGGAAGGGCCGGGTGTAGCGTCCTGGGTTCTTAAAGAGACCAGGCGCACAGTGCCCCGCGCCGTGGCGGCCCCGCACCCCGCGCCCCTCCCCCGCAGCCGGAAGGGCCCGGTGGCCCGGCGAACCGCACTGCGGGCGGTCCTCAGCCTCCACTCCGGAGGGGCGGCGGCAGGTGAGTGTGGACCGAGGTGCTACTGTGGTCGTGGCGTCTGGCCTAAGTTCGGCGCTGTGCTGAGGGCTGTTCTGTGAGTGTGTGTGTGGCACAGAGTGGCGGGGACGCGGGGACAGGACGCTTTGGGAACGGGACGCCCGCTAGCCTGTACCGTCGGCGGGGGCCGAGGGATCGGCCCACCACTGGGCACCCTCCGCGCCCTGGCGAGTGCCTCGGAGACGAGGGAGCGAGGTCTGTGAGGCAGTGTCTCCGGTGGGCACCGTGGGCATCCCGGGCGCTTGTCCGGGGGTGGTTGTTGGGTGAGCGACCCGCCGCCTTTGCGGGTGTGCTTTGCTGAAGGTAGACGGCCGGCCCCCACCTGGTTTTCTATTTCCCGGTGTCCCAGCGTGTGTTGTTCTGCGTTGCAAGACTTCTACAACATTGGGAGGCCGGGGTGAGGTGGGGGTGGCCAGTCAAACTGAAGTCTTGGTTCCCTTGGGCCTCTCAGTGGGCGGACTTGGAGGTCAGAGGGAAGCGGGAAGATTGTGCACGGCCTTGCTGGGGAGTTTGTGGAAAGGGAAGGGGGAGGGTACGGGAGCGGGCAGTACTCTGGACCCTATGCCGGCAGGCTGGCGTCCCGCAGCTCCGCGCCCAGCTCCCCGCATCCTGCGTCCCGCGCGGGCAAACCGTAGGACCTGGCTCACCCGGCGTCTGTCCCGGTTTCCCCTCGCGCGTTGACGTCGGTCGCCGGGCCGCCTGTAGCTCCCGGCATTGGCTGGGAAGTCGATTGTCTCGGCGGCTGCTGTTACACTTAGGCTGGGTCTCCGAGCTCTAGAGGAAGCAGGAGTGTGTTGAATTTCTCTTTGCCCCTCACGGTGGAATAAACAGGAAGCGACAAGCACCCAGCCCGGGCCCCGCATTTGCCTTTGTTGTGGGGTCAGCCAGCAGAGCTGTGAGGAGGCTTCCCCGGGACCCCTGCCCGGTGGGCCGCCCATGGTGGGGTTGGGGGCGTGCCCTGTAAGTTGGCTGCTGGAAGATAGTGGGCTCTGTTCAGGTTAATTACCCATGGAGCGGAGAGGGCATTTATTTGTTTTAAAACTACCCCCCGCACCTTTAAATTGGAAAAGGAGAAGGCTTCCCACCGAGGCAGAGATTTTCAGGAGGACGTGGACGCGTGGTGGGTGGTGGCACCTGGAGAAGGCGCAGGGGTCAGTGCCCTGTTTCCTGGGCTTGTTGGCAAGGCATAGCACTGCTCCTCCGCACTGCAAGAAACTTTAAAACAAGTAGGGCTTCCTCGCTCCTCTTACCCAGGCTTAGGAATGATTGCTGAGTGGCAATGGACACATAAACTAGCTTAGTTTTTGTTTTCCTCAGTCTTTTAATTAGGTAGAATTGGATAATTTTGATTGGCTTCTTTTCTCTTCCTCTGTGTCGCATCTGTTCCCTTCTCTTTCTCATTATATTGGCAGCCTCTTGTTACTGGACCCCTTCACCAATAGTTCAGTGCTGCTTTCTGAATGTTAGTTAGATTGTGATACTTGTTGGTGATTTACTGTGTGTTGGGCTTTGTGGGCTGTGAGGTGAGATAAGATGTACAGTGTTGACTTAGAGAGCTACTATTAACTAGTTTCTTGCAGTGGAGGTGGGTAGAAATGGTGAACATCTTTGGCTCTTAAAAATATATGGATAGTGTGGCTGCCATGGAGGTTGGTGCCTTACCTCAGGAATAGGGCTGGGAAACTTCCCTTAAAAATGGTCCTTTCATCTAGTTTGGCTAACCAAGGAAGGTATTCTTCCATTTATATCTCCCTTGAAGCTTCAGCACTGAGTATTGAATTGCAGGAAACATCCTGGAGAGTCTGCACTTAGAAGCTGCCATTGTATCAAGTCATGTTCTGCATTTTGCATATGAGTATTTAGTCTTTTCTGCTATTTATATTGAGTTTATTGTCATCAGTACATTTGCCTTTGTACTGTGCAGAATTCTTGGAACATATCATTTACGTTCAGTAAAGGATCATAATGTCAAATTTGAGTCATATAGAAAACTGAGTAGATCAGATATTATCTATGCACATTTATTGAATTATAATATTTGGTTTTCTATCAACCCTTGAGTGCCATTTGATGGTCATTGCAGAGCAGTGCATTTTAAAATATGGGGGTAAATTCTTTATGATATTTGAAAGCTTAATTCTTTTGAGAGCTTCATGTTACTATTGACATTTGAACACACTGTTAGGAATTAAGTGCCAGACTGTAAATGCCAGTAAGGGATTATTTGTTGTGATGGTGTTGTAGCTACATCCTTTCCTTGTTTTAAAAAATACTCCTCTAATTTGCTAACATTCTGCTATTGCCCTTGGAAGATTTTGCCCTCATTGGCCATGTTCCTAGTTTGTGTAAGTTTGTATTTATTTTTAATTTTAATTTTTTTTTAAAGCAACATTTTTCTGAAGTGAGAAGTGGGGAGGCAGACAGACAGCCTCCTGTATGTGCCCAACCCGGATCCATCTGGATGCCCACTAGGGGCGATGCTCTGCCCATTTGGGCTGTTGCTCTGTTGTAACCAGAACCATTCTAGTGCCTGAGGCAGAGGCCATAGAGCCATCCTCAGCACCCAGGCCAACTTTGCTCCAATGGAGCCTTGGCTGCGGGAGGGGAAGAGAGAGATAGTGAGAAAGGAGGGGGAAGGGTGGAGAAGCAGATGGGTGCCTCTCCTATGTGCCCTGGCCAGGAATCGAACCCGGGACTTCCACAGGCTGGGCTAACACTCTACCACTGAGCCAACTGGCCAGGGCCGTAAGTTTGTATTTTATAATGGAAAGGACTATACCAGGGTTTTGGGGCTGTCTCTTGAATACTCGTGGGGGCTTGGTTTGCATGACCATAATCCTGCAGAGGAATCCAGTCAGTGTCAGCTACTTATTAAGGAATTTTGTGCCAATTTGTTGGATTCAAAGTCCACCCCTATAGGTATGTAGACAAATATTTATTTTCTCCCAACTGCTAATGGTGTTCTAAGAATAGTTTTCTTGCCTGGCGCGCTGAGAGCAAGGAACTGTCTACAGAGGTGTTTACAATTTGGGACTCTGCTGTGGTCTTGGTTGACTTAGCAGCCTGGCAGCTCATGGAACTCTTGTTTTTTTGTTTTTTGTTTTTATTTTATTCATTTTAGAGAGAAGACACAGAGTGAGAGAGAGAGAGAGAAAGAGAGAAAGGGGGGAGGAGCTGGAAGCATCAACTCCCATATGTGCCTGGACCAGACCAGTGCAGGGTTTTGAACTGGCGACCTCAGTGTTCCCAGGTCGACGCTTTATCCACTGCGCCACCACAGGACAGGCCGGAACTCTTGTTTTTTATCTGAGCCTCTGGAGGGGCAGCTCCCAGCCCGATGGGAATATAGAGAGCTGAGAGTGATTTTTGTTCTCTGAAGGTAGTGTCTGGCCTGCTGTCAGATAGAGACCCTAAACTCTGTCTGGAACCCTTTGCACTCTTCCAGCATTCAGTCAGCCCAATGTTGAGTCACACGTGGTGTAGGCAGGAGGTGATTGCTCTGTGTCATCATGTAAAAGCCCAGCACTCTCAGGACTCGGGGCAGGGACACTTGCAGTTGTGACTGGTTAGATCTTTCTGGCAGCCCTCACCATGTTTCTTCTTGTCTTTCTTCTGAATCTAGGCTTATGGAGTCTCTACGATGTGTCTGTCCTTTGGGGTGAGAGTTAATAGGGAAGAAAGAAAACTCAAGGAGCAATAGCTATAAAAGATCATTCCATGTTAACCAAAACAATTTTAGAAATGTTTAACATCCCTTTTATAGGCACATGGCTACTAAATGTGAACAATAGTAAAATAGCTACATAGTCCCAAATTGCCCTTTCCTCCCTCCTTCCATTCTGTGTTTCCTTTTTGTAGGTCTCAGAAACTCGCCTGGAAGCCATTATTATCTGATGTCAGAATGACTTTCTGCCTGCATGGGATTTGCTAGTCTAGAATTACACCTTGACCTATATTATGGGTGTGCATAGAAGGTGAATCTTAAGTTTTAAAATAGGAATGTAAAGCTTCTGCTTGCTATATGAAAATTTAGGCTATAAGACCTGCCATGTTTTAGGGAGATTTTTTTTGTGGCATTATTTGCTTCATTGTTAAGCCAAGTACCCATACTATTAACTGCTATAGAAATATTGGGTTTATATTTCCAATTAATATTGTTTGTTCCACTATTATAGGAGGACTTGAAAATAATGTCTGTGTCGTCTCATGTCCATATGAATTATGTATAGATTACTTTTCTTTCAATTTCCACTAAAGTGGTACTTGGGCCTTTTCAGCTTTTTTTGTGAGAACTTTTCTTTCCACCAAGCTTGTTTTCCAGATAGGTCTTGGAAATTACGAGGAACATAGCTATAATTTCTCCCTTGATTGGCAGCTGAGAGCTTTCCTGGATAAAAATAAGGCTACACGGTGCCAAATGGTTGACTTTTCTAGAATAAAAACTCTAACGGGTATGCAGAAAGTCCTCTGGTTAATATATTGGCATTCCCAGAACCCACTAAAACTCCGGCAGCCTGCCAGACATCACTTAATGAGGATGCAGAATGTCTGGCTCAAATCCCTGTGAGCGGAGGGGGTGGGGAACTGATGTCCACACCCTTTATTAATTTTTAATGACCGTACTTTTATTTTGCAGATTTTGCTCTGCACCCCCCTCACGGGTGACCCCCCCCCCCCCACCACACCCCCCCTACCCTATCCATTTATTTACTCATTTACTTGGCATTGGAAAAATGTTGAGACTTTCCAGGTTAAGAATCCTGCTGAGGGATCATATCTGTTTGCATGGGTTCTTTTGTTGTTAGTTTTCTTTCTTTCCTTCCTCCCCCCTCCTCCCCACCTTTGGAAGAGGAAGAAAGAAAAGGAACAGAAAAGAAGATAACTTTTTTTTTAATGATGCTTTATTGTCTGCTGGAAAAGAGAAGCATTTATAAAACTTTAAGTTTGTCAGACAGTTTATATGACAGTGCAAGTTGGTGCTTGCCAAGCTCCAGACAGATTGCTAATGTTACATGACAGGGATAAATAAATTACCGCTGTCTGCAACACGCTTGCACTGCAAACGTGCTCTGCAGCCACCGCCGGCTGCTGTGAGCACCCAGGGAGCCTGTTGGCTGTGCAGCTGCAGGGAAGGCCTCTGCCTCCTGCCTGCATTTCTGTGACTTGGTTGGGAAATGAAAAGGGTGTGTCTGTAGCTTTTATTTTTGGCAGTGCTTCAGGGCAGCAGAATCCATGTAGCAGCCCAGGGTCTTAAGTTTTGCTGGTGGATTTGTCCTTGCCTTGCCCCTTTCTCCTCTCCCTTCTCTTCCACCTTCCTCATCAGGGGATGTGGACCTAATCTTTCTCTGAGGGACCTGTTCCAAGAAACTAACCTTGGTTCCTATATGGACCTGCTTAAGCCCTAAGGTTTCTCAGAGCCAAGTTTCAAGCTGTTTACGGTTGCATTCTTTCTGCAGGTGCAGACACTGAGAACAAATTGTGTGAGATAAGTGTGGTGCTGCCCTGAGAGGGGGCTGGGTGGCACTCCTTGGGCATAATGTACTTTCATCTGTGGTAATTTGGATAGTCAGCTGGCAGAGTGACAGGTGTAATGAACTTAATGGTCTTGCTCTAGTTGTTAGTGGACACACTGCTCATATTACAAAGCCACCTCCTAAATTGGGCCCCTGCCAAATGACTCGTTCTTCTCTTTGCAGATAGGATGCAGGGCCTGGATTATTCAAGTGACGTTAAGACCAGGAATTGGGTGGGTGTGAGCAACATCTGTGTGCCCTCATCCACATGATCCTGAAATGCATCTAGAATTTCTTTTCACAGTATGATTGTTCTGTCCAGTTTGCAAAAAGGATCCATTCCATCCACCCCTGGCCAGCCGTTCTTCCACATGAGATGTGGCAAGGACCTTCTGTGTAGGTGTGTGGGTCCCTTGCTTCTGGGGTTTGCAGAATGGCAGGCTTGTTGCAGTGCTTCTTGCTGTGTCCTGTTGGTTTCTGTGCAGGGCCACCATTCTCCAGAAATGGGTTGGACCCATGGCCACTGGTGAAGGCACGGTACCTGACTTAATCTTCACTGCAGCCTTGTGATTTAGGTACTGCTATCACCTCCAGTTTGCTGGAAGGCAACAGGATGCTTATTGCCCAAAGTCACAGCTCTTGTAAATAAGGGTGGAATTTGACACAGCCCAAGCTGACTCTTTTTGGGGTCTGCTTGGACTCTGGAGATGCTTGAGGTGCTGCAAGGGTCAGAAGCTCTTCCTCAGTGACAGCTTACCACCTGGGTGGAGGAGACAGTGCCATTTTTGTCCTTGTCCCCATACAGTTCCCAGTGACTGACTATCCAGCCGGCAAGCTCTGTACTTCTTCCTCCCTTGGCTGCGGCTCTAATTTATAGTCCCTTACTTCTCTTTCTCATTCTCAAACTTCTGCTCTCTGCCTGTTTTGCCTGTGGCCGTAGACCCTCTGTTTGATAATTGGGCCGTTGGCTTTGTTTTGCCACACTGAGCTTAAGTTCCTTGAAAGAAAGATAGTGTCCAGCAGGTTCCTTGCAAACCACTTCCTTTAGTCTTCTCTGGGTATCAGAGCATCAGAACCTGTTTTCTGGCTGGTGAACCGAGGCCTCTGTGGGTCTGGTCATGAGGCTGCTCTGGGCAAGGCTCTGCCAGTTGTTGGTTCACTCAAAGGGATCCAGTTCGTCCTAGTGTTTGGAAGCTACAATTTTTGTTTCCCTTTGCTTCTCACATTTGGAAAAAACAATGAGAAAATACTCATCTTTAAAACTCTCTATTTTGCTCTATGGTGGGGGTCGGGAGTGTATTCAACCGCACATATCAACATGTACTTCTTTTTTTCTCTTGACATGTACTTCTTGTGAAATATTGTTTATCTTGGATAAACCCTGGTGTTTGAGATTATGGAACCTACAGTACGTTGCAAGGAGATGCAGATTCATTTGGTCTGGCAGGACAGCTTTTCAGCTCTTGACAAACCTTCTGGGGCAGCAGGGCTGGGACTGGATGGAGCCTGTCCTAACCTCTGAGCTCAGCCAGTGGTAGGACAGTGTGGTCCTTTGCATAAGTATCTGTTACTGTGCCCACACATTGTGGGGATTTCTGAGCCTTTATCACATTTGATCCTTACAGTCCCCTTGGATGGGATTGGACAAGTGCTCTCCTCTTTGCTGTTGAGGTGAGGAAGGCCTCTTTAAGTTCCCTTTCTGGTCTGTTCTCTGTCTGCCCCATTTCCAGAGCGCTGAGCATCTGCATTCTCCTATGGTGCCCCAGACCACAACCTAGTCCCCAGCACGCAGGAGGAAGCCTGTCTGGGAGTGGACATTAGCAGCCAGTCAGGGAGCTTCCTGAGGCAGGGCATAGTTCAGAAGATCTTCCTCAGAGACCACTCACCACCTGGGTGGAGGGGACACACTGCTAGCCCATTGCTTTGCCCCTTTCTATCCAAACCTGACTTTTTATTTTATAGAGCCTTTCAGGCTTGGTTGATCCCAGTGTTACCTATACTGTCTGTGAAATCTTTCCCTGCCCCGATTATGTACTTATTGAAGATAATTAGGAAAATATAAAACAAAGAAAATAGAAATGACTAAAATTACCAATGGTTCACTACCTTTAAAGATGACTTCTGTTAACAGGTTAGCAGATTCTTCCTAGGTGTATTTATTGATTATTTATAAAGTCATGCAAAGACATTACACAAAGCGTGGGGCAAAAGTAGGCTTGTACTTGTTTGTATGGAAAATAATACAATATTAACAATTAATAAATTGTGCTTTGCTTACCCACAACTGTAAACCTACTTTTGCTCCACCCTGTACTTTTTTTAAATTTAGCATTTCATCATAAAAAATTTTTCATGTAACTTAAATATTCTCCAAAAATGTCACGTCTGATGTTTATAATATGTAACTATATAGTTACACGTATTGTTATTTTCAAAAACCTGTTTTGGGACATGGAAGTGGTGACCAGTTTTCTCTATTATAAATAATACCACATTTAACATTTTGATGACATCCTTTGGATAGAGTCCTAAGAGGAAAGTTAGAGGGTCTAAGAACTTTTAGAGCTCCCTCCAAAAAGTATTAACAGGTTGCTTTTCAGAAAGGATGGCGCAGTTTACACGCACATGTGAAGGTGACTGCACCCGTGCAAGTGCTGAATATTATGATGAAAAAAATCTTTGCAAATTTGGCAATAAAATGATATGATGTTACATTTTTCTTCACATTTTGTTTTCTTTTTGGTATAAAAATCTTGGTTTATATTATCTGGGTCATAGGTGAAAAGAGTTTTGCTGTTTGCTAGAGTTTTGTTGTGGGAAAATGCAATGACATAATAGATGATCTCATCAGGAGGGATAAGACCTTTGTGCTATTTTACATTATTTATTTTTTTCATTAAAAAGTTTTTTGAATTTATTGGGGTGACATTGATTAATAAGATTATGTGGGTTTCAGGTGCACAGTTCTATAGTGCATCATCTGTATATTGCATTGTGTGTTCACCACCCCGAGTCCAGTTCTCCTTCTGTCTCCATTTATCCCCCTTTACCCTCCTCCCCCTCCCACGACCCCCCTTTCCCTCCTGCAACCTTTGTGTTATTGTAAATTTAAACTCTACTCAGGTAGGTTAAGGACACAAAACAGTCTAATATATTTTTGAATAAAATGACAGGATATTGTGTTCGAGGACTGCACTCGGTCTTTCTGCACTATCCTAACCCTTCCCTGGAGGGGTATGTCGGACTCACAATGGAGGAATGAGGGCTAGAGGAGGGAGTGGATTCAGCAACCAGCTGCTTAAAGAGCAGTGTGACATCTTATTCAGTCAGTTTTTTCTATTTTGAATGTCCAGTTTGTGAGATTAAACTTTTATCTAGCGTTGAACCCAAGGATGGCAACACAGAATTCATTCCCCAGTTGTTTCACTTGATGGTTGGTTGGTACTCAGCACTTCACGCTGGTGCCCTCTGCTGCCCTCTGCTGCCTGTACCTGAGTCCTCCACTCGACAAGTTTGGCAGAGTTTTCTGCTTCTGGCCGAGGCCTAGCCCTCTTGGAGTCACGTGCAGCTGTTAACAGTGTCTTGCCTCCTAAGCTGTTTGCTTTTTTTTTTTTTTTTTAAGGGATGGAGAGAGAGTCAGAGAGAAGGATAGATAGGGACAGACAGACAGGAACGGAGAGAGATGAGAAGCATCAATCATTAGTTTTTCGTTGCCGTTGCGACACCATAGTTGTTCATTGATTGCTTTCTCACATGTGCCTTAACCGCGGGCCTTCAGCAGACCGAGCCACCCCTTGCTGGAGCTAGTGACCTTGGGTCCAAGCTGGTGAGCTTTTGCTCAAACCAGATGGACCTGCGCTCAAGCTGGCAAGTTCGGGGTCTTGAACCTGGGTCTTCCGCATCCCAGTCCGAGGCTCTATCCATTGTGCCACCGCCTGGTCAGGCTAAGCTGTTTGCTTTGGAAGCATGAGAGGAAGGAAAATCATCTTAGTGGGTTGCCATAGCTAAAGGTAAGTCAGTTTTGTGATCTTCAGAGGCAGTGTTTTCAGTGGAAAGGTTGGGACCGGTTAGAGGAGAGTCCATTTACAGCGCTGGTTGGCGGGGAAGACACAACACCTACATCCTTGGGGCTAGTCCCAATTAGCTTGTTCTGTTTACATGCACCTCCACGTATCAGTTTGTTCAGCAGGTGTGGAAGCTCTGAGGAGCACGCTGGGAGTGTACACTGTCTGTGGCATGGCCTGGTGAGCAGTGTGCGGCGTCCTTGGGACCCTGGGGGCACCGTTCTCTGCTCTGTGCGCAGGTAATGAGTCCCTGCACTCGAGGCACAGTCGGTGGGGAGCTTCACTTAGGCATTTGTCATTTGGCCCACATCTCCTCCACTCCTGGTCATCTAGTCTCCCACACACTGCATTCCAGGTGCTAACTTACTTGCTCTATAGCTGTTGGTGCCCATACTCCAAGGACTTGGAGATGGAGTGTGTAGAGCATCAACAGTGGATGGGAGGGCCAGTTGGTGGCCACGTAGGTGGTCTGACCAGCAGTGATGGGCAGTGTCTTCAGGGAAGAAGCTTGTGCAGGGTTCCTTGCTAGGTTGGGTGGGAAGTTGCCAGGGGAGGTATGTGCTAACATTGTTATCGAATAGGTTTCTGGAACATTTGCTCAGTGTATTTTGGGTGATTGAAAAATAGTCCTTTTCCCCTGTTTGTTGTTGGCTGATGTGTGCAGTACTGACAGACTTATGTTTAATTTGACCTTACTGGATTTGGCTTGCTCCTTCAGCAGAATGATGAAATGCTAGAATGCTTTTCTAGTACAGACAGAGGGCCATTTCAGACATAATGCTTGCATGATTTCAAGGGTGGAGGTGATGTTTATAGTTGAATGGTTCAATTGAATGTCTCTTTCTCTGCTACTTTAGCTATAGGAATAAATATTGCATCCTAACAGAACTTAGTTTTCATCCTATTTGTGTTTAAATATGAGATTCAAAATCTTTTATTTCTAGTGGTTCTGGGATGAAATTTTTTTTATCTGAAGAGTAATGTAAAAATAATAAACAGATAGTGTATATATATACAGTTATAAATACATAATTTATATAGTAAATTTAGCCCAGAGACATCATGATATTTTCCAATAAATAAAGTTGAACATTAAATGGAGTGAGAGCATTTGTAATTTAATGGAACTCTTAGTGCATTACTTTGTAATGTGAATCCTTCCTCCCTCAGTGTTATAACCTGGTTTATATATTGGAATTTAGAAATTGGGGCACATTTATATGCCTGGGGAATGGCTCCTGTTCTGGCATCTGCAGCAGAGCAGGCTGTCTCCACTGTATCACCTTCCCTCCTCCCCCAAGCGTCAGGCCTGGGAGGTGGCTCCTGCAGCAGCTTTGTGTCCTCTGTGTGGGGAAGGAGCTGAACAGATGTGTTATCTCCTGGTTTTGAGGAAGGTTTTGCCATAAGGTTTTTTTATTTTTTCTGTCTGCCACTCCAAGTTGTATCCTCTGGGTTCTTGTCCAACCATGTCCCAGGGAGGCTGTTTGACTTTGGAAGGTCAGTTTGCCCTTCTTTAAAACAACTATTTGCCCACCTCTTAGGTTTTGAAGAGGATTGAATGAGATATTGTGTATGCACACCAGCTGGGAGAAGTCCAGTGAACTACTATGGTGAGTGCTCAACAAATGGCAGCTATTATTAATTCAAATAAGTGTCTGTGAAGTACCTGCCCAGCCTGGTGGTGTGGAGACACAGCTCCTGCCCTCTGGGGACCTGGAGACTCAAGGAGTAGACTGCATGTACAGGAAGCAGCCAGAAAATAAAAGCAGGTCATTTACAATGAAGTCTCCAGTTAAGAGTTGGGAAACAGCATTCAAGCTGTTAGTCAGGAAAGGCTTTGTACATGGCGAGCAAGGTCTCTGGGCCGGTAGGGTGGCGAGCTCTTCTGGCTTTGCTTGTCCCTCCCTTTCCTTTTTCCTCTGATCCACCTTCTCATGAAGCACTTGAGTGTGTGGGCACGGGCTCCATCCCCAAACATTGCTGCACAGGGTGATGTCCTCACTGGGGAGGTAGAAAGGCCTGGGAGCTAGGAGACTTCCAGTCTACTCAGGTCAGTCAAGGGAGACCTCAGGAGACTTGGGCTAAGACTTGGTGAAAGAACAGAGTTTTGCTGTGTGGACAAGCAGGAGAGGGTGTTCTCTGTCAGAGCCTCAGAGAGCTGTGTACACTGGGGTTTAGATGGCACATTCTAGAGCTTCAAACTTCTGTGTATAAATGTACACTGCCCTATTACTCTAATACATGTATGTGATTTATAAATAAATATACAGGACCCGTGTTTATGTGCTCACACTTTTTGCTCATAGGAGTATATGTTTAAAAATTTTGGGGGACTACTGGTGGTCAGTTGGAAACACGTGATCAGAGAAGGGGTGAGAGGGAACAGCCCTAAGGGTGAGGAGGGAGCTGATTATTTCATAGGTCTTAGTGATGCGTATAATTCCTGAGATTTACATCACTAACTATGCCTACCCCAGGGTTGAGCATGGTGAAGAAAATCCTGAATTATTTCTGGGTGTTTAAGTGCCACCAACTCAAAATCTATGTTTTGTAATTTGCCACTTTGCCACCCTGACTTTCCCAGGCTCCTTTTTTTCTGAGTTCCCAGGCTGTTCAGGCATGGCTAGAGTGAATTCTGACCCAGTTGTGGGGGAGAGGGTGACTCTGGTTTAGGTAATATGAAGTGCTAATAGGACTGCTTTATTGACCAAGAGAAACAGTTATCAAGAAGTTGAAGTTTATTCATGCTCTGAGCAGGGTCACAGTTATAGAAGCCACACTCATCTATAGGAACAGTGAAGTTCAGTGAATACATCGAGAGGGCTGCAGGGGTTAGTGAGCACTGGCTCTCCTGCCTTCACAGAATGTACTTGTTAGCCAGAGCTATGAGTATCAGACCACATCCGTGGTGTTAGTCCCTGCGGCAGCATGCAGGTGGGGTAGGAGGAAACTCAGTGCTGATGGTGTTGGAGGAAGGGGGTTCTACTGGGCATGTGTGGAAGGGTGAGAGGTTTCAGGACAGGATTTATGAAAAAAAAATTGCTGTTGGCAAATGTCTTGGATGGTAGGTGGGCAAAGATTGAAGAAGGGCGGCTTGCTGAGGGCGTGGATAATGGTGTGGAGTGGGGAAGGAGAATGTGGAAGTATGTCTAGTGAATGTTAGCGTACTACAGGTGGCCCGGGTTAGAGCTTGGGTATTGTTCTTTTTGCATCATGGCCTTGGATTGGGGGAGCAAGACTCCTTCTGCTGTGAAGTGTTTCTTCCTATCTTTGCTGAAAAACAAAATCAACAGCTAGTGATGGTGAAGAAAAACAAACCCGTTGGGGCACCTGCCTTCTATCTATTTTCATATGTAATTGTTTGCACTGGAGACTCTGTCTTTTTTTTTTTTTTTTTTTTTTTTACAGGGACAGAGAGAGAATTAGAGAGAGAGATAGATAGGGACAGACAGACAGAAACAGAGAGAGGTGGGAAGCATCAATCATTAGTTTTTCGTTGTCGTTGCGACACCATAGTTGTTCATTGATTGCTCTCTCACATATGCCTTGACCACGGACCTTCAGCAGACCGAGCAACCCCTTGCTGGAGCCAGCGACCTTGGGTCCAAGCTGGCAAGCTTTTGCTCAAGCCAGATGGGCCCGCCCGCGCTCAAGCTGACGAGCTCGGGGTCTCGAACCTGGGTCTCCCTCATCCCAGTCTAACGCTCTATCCACTGCGCCACCGCCTGGTCAGGCTGGAGACTCTGTCTTGACTGCAGTTATTTAATGTTCAATATTTGTTCACCTTTCACAAAACACTTCAAGTTTATACTCCATGCAGCTCACCCCAGGAAGCCAGGGTTATCACTCTCACATGGTAATAATAATGCCTTCTATTTGCAGAACATTTATAACTTTTTGAAGTTCTTCAGAGACACCATCTAATAATTAATGAAATGTACTTAGAAGTATAATTATATAATCCATGGATTTATTCCGTATTCTTCTCTAATGTGTCTATTAGCTGAATGTGGAATTCAGATCAGAGTTTATTTATTTTATTTTTTTGTGACAGACAGAGAGAGACAGAGAGAGGGACAGATAAGGACAGACAGATAGGAAGGAAGGGAGAGAGATGAGAAGCATCAATTCTTCATTGCATTACCTTAGTTCATTGATTGCTTTCTCATAGATGCCTTGATGAGAGGTGGGGTGGGGGGGTAGCTGGGGGGGTGGGGGGGTAGCTGGGCGGGTTACAGCAGACTGAGTAACCCCTTGCTCAAGCCAGCGACTTTGGGCTCAAGCTGGTGAGCCTTGCTCAAACCAGATGAGCCTGTGCTCAGGCCAGTGACCTCAGGGTTTTGAACCTGGGTCCTTTGTGTCCCAGTCCGACACTCTATCCACTGCGCCACCACCTGGTCAGGCAGAGCAGAATTTATTTTAATGTGTGAAACCTAATTGGAAAGAGATACCATGCCATATAGCAGAATATTTTCTAAAGTTTGCTGGGAGCAAGGTTTTACATCTTGCTAACCAGCCAGGTGCCCAGTCGACACAATTTTGAGAGGCTGGGATAAAGCACTAAAAATCAAATACAGCCAAATCATGAGGTCCTTTTCCAGTGGATGTGCAGGACAGATATGTAGCTAACGTGGAGAGTGGGGGGCAGGCTGGGATGAACAGGGCAGCTTTGTCTTAAAGGCAGGTTTGCTGGTGAGCCCTTTGTGGCAGTCAAAAAGCCAGTCAGTGTAGGCTCTGGCGAAGAGGAAGCGTTGCCTATTGGAAGGGGGGCGGGGGCTGTGCCAGCACACTCTCTTTCTGCCTGCTGTGGGCCTTTGTACGTGAGGTCTGTGCTCTCTTTTTCTCAGGCTGGTTTTGGCTTGTCACGGTATACGTGCAGCTGTGGGTGCAAGATACCTCGAGTCGTCTCTCCCCTTCTGACAGCAGTTTCATTCTGAGTTAGGTTATGTAGACTGCCCTGCAGCCTCAGCCCAGGTGGGCGTGTGGCTGCCTTGCTGGGCCACGCCCCTGCCTCTGGCAGCTGTCGCTCAGCTCTTTACTTTTGTGCTCAGCTCTGTTTCCTTGCTGTGGGTGCCAGGTGTTCTGACCCCTTCATTCCAAGTGGAAGTCATTCACATCTGTCACCCTTGCTCTGCAGTTTTCTGCTTTCTCCTCCACAGACTCAGGAATGCTGTGTCTGAGTCCTGCTCCCCAAACCCACACAGGGACACCCTAGTGCAGGGGTGGAAACAGCCTCTGTGTCCTAAGCTGGCCGTAGAGACAGAGGCCGAGTGCTGGCTCTTCCAGCTTTGGATACCACTAACAAGGGATTAGTATTGCTTAGTAGTTTAGGTGGCACAGGAAGCAGTTTCTGAACTCCTAGGGTCATTAGTTTGTGTGATCGATATGGGCTAAATAAGTAGTTGCCTCAGGGAGTTAGGTGGAGAGCTTGCCCTAATGCGGCCCCACGTCTGCGGAAGGCGTCTGCCCTGGGCACAGTGCTGATGAGACACACTCTTTCTGAGGTTAGAAAGTGAACTTGTCTTTTGTACCAATTGGAATATACCCTCCGCTGCTGGACAGCAGTGTGCTGCTGTGATCTCTTCACAGCATTGGCTTATTCACTGTGGAGAGAAGGCGGCAAGATGTCAGCAGTTCCCTCTGGCTTGTTCTTAGAGTTGACAGAGGGTCACGGCAAGTGGAGCCCAGCAAAGAATCTGATGGCCACTTTTTGAGAACTGGCTAAAGAACCGAGCGCCCTTTTAATTGAAATACTCCATTTGTCACAGTCTCGGGTACAGTTTTATGGACAACCTTCCCTAGGCAAGATGTGTCTGGGTACTTGGTCTCCCCACATCGGAGGTAGTGTGTCAAGTAAAGTGGCCAGTGAGGCATGGTCGGTCTCAGAGCTGACCAAGAACCTTCTGCCCACATCTGGAAAGCTTGGAGGCAGACTTCTGTTGCATGTATTGAAATTGGTTATATACAGTGTGTCCGTAAAGTCATGGTGCACTTTTGACCGGTCAAAAGTGCACCATGACTTTACGGACACACTGTATTTATTATAGAGGATCTTGCCTCTGAACTCTGAACTCCAAACTCATATCTGACTACCTAGTAAGCATCTCCACTGTCCAGTGGTCATCCCCTGATTGCCCCACACCTGCCCCCACAATTCCCTTAGCTCTTCCATGCCTTCCCCTTGCTGTCTGATCTCAGTACAGCACTCCTCTGCCCCGTGATTCGGACAACACAACTTGGAGCTCTCCTTGACTCTCTTCTTTTTTTGTAGCCCACTCCGTCCATCAACAAACCCTGTGTGTTCCATCTTCAGAGTCTGTCCCATATCTGGTCACTTGTTGTGTCACTGCCACAAGCAGCACAGTGTGTCCCTTCTCTGGGCTCATGCTGGAGTCTTGTGCCTGGTGGCTCTCCTCCCACCCCATTGTGCAGTCAGCCCAGCTGTTCCAGTGGGTGTGTTACTTCTCTGTCAGGCAGAGGGGACTGGCAGCCTCCTATCTCCCTGGGGAAGTGGCTCCTCACTATCCCACTCCTCCCCACAGGGCCTTTATAACTGCTCTGCTGGACCCCCTGTTGGGGAACACATATCTGTCTCCTCCCTTTATCTATGCCTCGGTCAAGTTAGGTATCTCTCTGAGGGAGGCCATCCCTGGTTTTCTCTGGCTGCTCCACAGTGCTGGTTGTTACTTACACAGGAAAGTAAGTGCAGGAGATAGGCATGTAGGCCAGGGACCTCAGCCGCACGTCAGTATGCTGGCAGCACGGGTCCACAGTCTGCAGAGGATGGTGGGCAGCGTGGCATGTGCAGGCTCCAGACTTAGGGAGCGCCATTTTGCTTCCTCCTTCCACTTAAAGCCTGGGTGGGGCAGGTGTGGGTGCTGGGCACTCACCTTAGTTATCTCTGGTCAGGTCAGACCTAGTGCAGATAGAACATCCTCTTGGCAAGGCTCTAGTGCAGCTACAGAAGAGAAAGGGATGAACAGAAGGCAGACACATCTCAGTGCCATCAGTGCCATCATCATCCCCACCCCCTTGTCCTCTTAGCATTTTCTACTCACATTAGCGTTTTATTTTCTCCCCCAAATAAACTACCTACTATGAACCAGGAGAAGCAATTGTTTTCCAGACCAATTTTTCCCTCTTTCTCTCCTCTCCCAAATTTAACTTGCTGGCTAAATAAATCTGATGAATAAGATATTATTTATATGTTTCAAGCAAATTTATCAAAGTACAAAAGATTGTCAGATTTATTGATTTTTATTAAAATCATTATAGGTAGATGTTTTTTGTTTAGATAAGGTTTGTCTGTTACAGTCTTGGTTCCCATAAACTATTTTCTTCTTTTCTTGGTATCAGGAAAAGTTCAAAGTAGAGAAAATTATAGTCTGTGATCTTTTTTTCTATCTTTTCACAGAAGACAGTTTGATAGTTACTTGGAAGTCTGACTCATCTTCTAGACATCTGACTGTGTTTTTATTCTGTATTAGATATGTCTTCTCGAGTTTCACTTTTGTTGTCTTGGATTTACAATCCACAAGTATAAGTACCCCTTGGGACAGGGGAAATACCTGAGTAAGACATTTCAAGTAGTGGTGAGATAGAAATTCACTCCTACTAATAGTTTTTAGTCTGCTTGTGATAGATCTTTATGCGCTAGTCTAGTTTGTGGATGAGGAGGTCAGCCTTGGATGGGTCTGGGTCTTCCCTTAGAGGTTTTTTTTCAGCCTCCTATCTGAGGATACATCTGCAGTCCTGCCCTGACCAGTGATGGCACATCTTCATCCCAGGTTGGCTAGGGTTTCTCAAGGGCTGAACTCCAACTCTTGCCTGCATTAGGAATCCTTAGTTTGAACAACATAGGCACACACATCTCCACCCAGAAGACAGGCTGGAGAAATTGTACTAGGCCACTAAAAATAGATGTCTCCAGTGTAGCACTATGGGTGATGTAAAAATCCTATCTTTTCATCTTTTCGGTTTTTCTTACAATGATTCTTTTTATACCGAGAACACTCCCTATTTTTGATTTCCTTAGGGCGTGGAATGAAAAGTCAGTTTCTGAAAAATTGTGGAAAACAATTTGATGTGTGTGTTTTGAAGCATTGTGGAAGCATGGATGGAGTTGCTATGGGGATAGTAAGGTTCACCCTCTACAGGGGGTGGTTCCATCTGGCAGCACGGGCTCCTGCGCAGAGCTCCGTAGTCCTGCGCACAGCCGCGTTTCTCATTAGATGTGGAAACAATTGCATATAGAATCTCGACCCCCCCCCCAAGTCACCATTTAGCTTTGATCTAATAGCAGGAATACAATTCTGAACTGCATTACATCGTCTGACGGGTCTGATCCTGTCGTCACCTGTGGGACTTGGTGCCTTCCCTGCAGCCTGAAGGGTTTCTGTCTTCGCTGGTGGAGTGGAGGTGTTTTCTGAACAGGTTGCACAGCATCATACTTTGATCACAGTTGGAGTTAATTTTTTTTTGCAGAAGTGCTGACATCTCTTTCAGAGGCACTGTTTTTATTTCCCTTTGCTTTGCCTCTTGAATCCTTTGTCTCCTTCCCTTCATGCACTTGCTCTGAGCCAATGTGGTCCCATCTCAATTAGAGATAAGGTTATAACATTCTGTACTGGGGACATGGTGGGGATGTGATACATACAAATAACATACAGTTTTATATTTAATGGAGAATGAAACAAAATGATAGGAAAAGCAGTATGCTTTCTCTTTGTGGGCCTTTGGCCATCACTCGAGGACTTACAGGGCTACTGTAATGGTGGGGAGCCTGGCTTGGGGATGCCTGGCAGCCAGCTGTTGGAATTGGGTTGACTTCTCTGAACCCTGGGAGGGGGGCACTACTACCCATGTTGGTGCTGTTCTTACTCTCATTTTGAGAGTGTGATCTTAGGCCAGTCTGAGTTCTGGCTCTCTCACCTGCAAAATGGGGATGTGGCAATATTTGTCTTCTCATGGAGTTATTGTGACTGTCAGATAAGATGGTGCAGTTTCTGCTTTGTGAAACAGGACTAAATTCTTGTAAGGTGTGTTGTTCCCATGTCCTGACCTCTGGTCACTGGGTGTCCTGCCGACTTTCTCTGGTTCCTTGATAGCATATGACTTCATGAAGCCACTGTGGATAGCCTGTTAGCACCTACAGTTTTCAGTTTAGATGCCTGGTACCAAGGAAGGTTGCTATGATTGATGGGCTCCTGGACAATGACTGGCTGGCATGCCAATTTGTTTGCCTTGGAGGGAATGGTGATAATTTCATTCTTAGCCTCATGGCCAAGTGGAGCTAGGGTGATTCTGCTAAATGAAAAAACAGTTGGAAGACATTCAGGAAATATGGATTCTTGTTCCTAGCTCTGCTCCCATGTTGCATTGTCTCCCAAGAAACTCAGGATCCATTCCTTCAGTGGACACTATTGCTTGAGTGCCCTGGGCCAGACATCATGATTATTCCGAAAGTTGCTGGTTAGTTAAGAGAAAAGAGTGAGCCAGAAAGATGTGCCAATAAATAACCCACTGACCTGGGTTCCAATCTCTGCTGAAATGGGCACTGTCCTGGAGAAACTAAATGTGGTAATGACTGGGGTGGTGCCAGCATCCAGCGGGTGCTACAGGACTGATGACTGCTCCTGTGTTTGGAGCAGGTGGCTGTCAGACTACTCAGTGAAGGCCACCATGGGTGCATCCTACCCACAACCCGTTAGCCTCATGCGCCCCCCCCCCAGCAGAGCCCATGTGGCAGCTTCTGTAGGGAGTGTGAGCATAAAGATCACTGCTTGTAACCACGGTTTGGACAGAACATTGTGTCCTGGGACTCAGCTTGCTGGTGCGGCGCCTAAAGGAGGCTAGAAATGTTAATGCAACTAATCCAATGAGATTAGCCCACTGAGCTACATGATTTGAGGGGACAAAGGGTATTGAAGGGACCACTTAGAAGTTTAAACAGACTCAGTTCTCCCTTTTCACCTACCTCTTGTATAAAAATTTCAATAGCTCCTAAATGAGCTGGCTTGAATGGCAGTAGCACCCTTTTAAATTCTAATTAGCTTGTGAATTAACTAGTATGAATTTTTATTAGTTAGGATGAATTACAGGTATTAATGATTATACAGTCTTATAGCAAATGGAAGTAGTGATTATTCAAAGAGGTTTTGGCCATCCATCCAGGCCATCCATCCATTGAGGAATGTTAGTCTCAGAAGGGCTGTTCTCTCTTTTCACACTGCATTCTTTACCTTTTAAATCCTGGACTGGAGCAATGGGAGAGGGGCATGATGTGGATGCCTTACTCTCCTGGGTGGCCTGCGTCACTGGCTGGTGGGCGTCCAGGTGATCCACTGCTTTGTGGCCGCACAGCTTTGTTACTAGAAGGGCCGTGGCTGTGATTGTAGCTGTTCCTCCCAGGGCTGGCTGTGAGTGGTTCTGGAGCTGCACTGTATGTGTTTGCAGTGGGTGGCACTGCATCTCTTCCCTACGCTAGTTTGGGGGGCTACTCCTGTATGGCCAGCGAAGGGAGTTCATAAGCATGTCAGTGTTTCTTTGGCATTGCTATGTTTCAGACAGCCTTACACATAGAAACTCACCGCTCAATGGTTAAATAGGGTAGAGCTTTAAAAGACACAACCCAGACCTATTTCAGTGATGGAGATGGGTCATATACATGGTCAGGGTGATTTGGAAAGAGTCACAGGTCCATTTACAAATGGAGCAGCTGGGATGTCCCAGCCTCATGTGGTCTAGCTCCTGTTGCTGCAGGCATTGTGAGCTGCAGGTTCAGCTCCCGGGCCCTACCCCTCCCCATCCAGCATGCCCATGCCTTCACTCCCTGCACTCTGGGCTTTCCTCTGGGTTCCTGGATTGGGATTGGGAGGTGCTACTTCACCTTCCCTCTTCCCATGAGGCTCTCCAAGTGTCCTTGTCAGCACCCTGATTGGCAGGTCCCCTTTCTCCCCAGTGCATCCTCTGTTCGATTATAGTGTGCATGTATGTGCTTGCACTGGCGTTTGCATGCATTGTGCGTGCATGTCATGCCTGCCTTCCCCACAGGCCATGAACTCTGAGTCATTGAGGTCTGTACTATAAGCTTTTATATTAGAGTGCTCAACATAGGGCCTGATACATAGTAGGTCTTCTGTGATTGGGGAGAATGGATAGATAAGACAACAGCATTGGGGATAATAGCAGTCTGTGGTCTAGTCTCATCTTTTTGCCTAAAGAATCGGCCCTGCTTTGGCAGACTTGGTCCCCTGCTTCTTTATTTGCGTCCTATTGGGACTCTTACCTGGTACTGTGCTAGTTTAGGAGGATCTAAAGTTTAACTCTGGCCTTAGTGCTTTCTGTGTCATTTCCTGTCATTGTCTACATATGCAATTCAGCCAGAATATTTTTCAGATTCAACATCACAGAGGCCCTTTAGCAATTCTAACATTCATCATTACTCTTAAAAAAAGTGAAGATTTGTGAACTGAGATGTGGCCCAGCTGTCTCCTGAAGATAGACACAGCCTTGGTGGTCAGCTTCAGTGTGCCTGGGTTGTATGTGCCTAGGGGCAAGAAGGAGCAGAGGAAGCAGCGCTGAATTCACTCCTGAGGCCTTCTTTTTTTTTTTTTTACAGGGACAGAGAGAGAGTCAGAGAGAGGGATAGATAGGGACAGACAGACAGGAACGGAGAGAGGTGAGAAGCATCAATCATTAGTTTTTCGTTGCCATTGCGACACCATAGTTGTTCATTGATTGCTTTCTCACATGTGCCCTGACCGCGGACCTTCAGCAGACCGAGCAACCACCTGCTAGAGCCAGCGACCTTGGGTCCAAGCTGGCAAGCTTTTGCTCAAGCCAGATGGGCCCGCGCTCAAGCTGGCGAGCTCGGGGTCTCGAACCTGGGTCTTCCGCATCCCAGTCTGACGCTCTATTCACTGCGCCAACGCCTGGTCAGGCCTGAGGGCTTCTTGATGAAAGGCTGCTATTTGTGGACCTTGATGGTGAGCCAGCCCTACTGCTCTGTACCCTGACTGACCAACTGAACGATGTAGGCAACTGAACGATGCAGGGGTGGCCCTTCAAATGTTGGTGTCCCCTGAAGCGGTGCTGCGAAGTGCCCTTTCTTCAATAGCAAGAGGCTGCTCCTCCATCACCGCCCCCTGTTCACCTCACAATGGAGCCTCTGGGTGCTCACTTCACAAGACATTACGAAGGATATCCTACATCAAAACTGCTCTTCCTGGAAGTTGAGGTTATAAAGACAAGTACCCCATTGTCTAGTGTATCTTTGTATTTTACTCTAATTAAACAAATAAAGGTTCACATCTCAGAGACGCAGGTTCCACAGAGGTCAGAGTAGGTTAGGTTTCTGGACTAATGGATGACTGTTACATTGGTACCTTCTGCCACTTGCAGGAGACAGGATGGCCAAGTTAAGACGTATGGAATGGCTCCCATAGTCTGTCATTGTCTGCTGTGGGAATAGGGCTCAGACCTCATCATGTTTGAGAGGAACTCAGACCAGTGTCTTCACCAGAGACTTGGCCCCATAGGAGATCACGGATTCATTTCTGGTGCACCAGTTACATACTATTTACTTCTTTATGCATGCCCAGCTTCCTTCCAGAAGTAATTGAAAGACACCACCAAAAATGCGTATAATGTTAAGAAATAATAAGAGATTGAGGAAAAAGAAAATATGAGTTTGAACATAGCTTTATTAACCAAAGTGCTTCAGACATATTGACTTACTAGAATCCTTTATTTACAAGTGTCCAGGAAAGTCCATCGAAACATTTCCGTTTAGAATTTTAGTGTTTCACGTTTTACCCAAGAGAGATAAATTTAAAGTCACCCCAACACCAATTTATATTTCTTTTACAATTACAGTAGTCCCTTACCATATTGCGGTTCACTTTTCACGGTCTCACTGTATCACAGATTTTAAAATTGTATACAAATAATTTTGTATCACAGATTTTTTGCTATATTATGTAATTTTGCGGTAGGTATTATAGGTATTTTTGTATATTTTAACTATTTTTGCAGTAAAATAAGAAAATTGACTGTGGGAAAGGTTTATAAGAGTGTGGAGAGGGTTCATATAGCCTTAAAATATATATAAATAATAAAATAAATATAAGGTTGCTACTTTGCGGATTTTGCCTATTGCGGGGGCATTGTGGAACCTAACCCCCATGATAGACGATAGATGAGGGACCACTGTCAGTGGTTAAGGGTGTAGGATGTGCTCTAAAGAGGTCCTTGGGTTTCTGCTGGTATTCTGGTACATGCATGGGGCTGTGCTCGGGTGAATAGTGACACCTAATTCTGGTAGGGCAGGCCAGAACTTCTAGACTTTACTCAGATATAGAAAAACTACCTTTGAGCCTGACCAGGCCGTGGTGCAGTGGATAGAGCGTCCGACTGGGATGCAGAGGACCCAGGTTCGAGACCTCGAGGTTGCTGGCTTGAGCACAGGTTCATCTGGTTTGAGCAACAGCTCACCAGCTTGAGCTGAAGGTCGCTGGCTTGAGCAAGGGATTACTCGGTCTGCTGTATGTAGCCCCACAGTCAAGGCACATATGAGAAAGCAATCACTGAACAACTGAAGGGCCGCAATGAAGAATTGATGCTTCTCATCTCTCTCTCTTCCTGTCTGTCTCTCTTCCTGTCTGTCTTTCCCTATCTATCCCTCTCTCTGACTCTCTGTCAAAAAAAAAAAAAAGAAACTACTTTCGAGCACTTAACTGTTTTTAATATAGAAATGGATTTTTCAGAACAATAGTACAGTGATTAATAATATTTTATTTTTAAAATATAATTATGGAATACTTTGTAGTTTCTATAATATTTAGATACAGAAATAACTAAATGCAAATGGTGTATTGTTTTATTAACTCTAACAAAAGTAATCTTCAAGTAGTTTATTTTGATCTCATCTTAACCAGTTTTGTTTGGCCTTTCTCTCTGCTCTGATTCCACTTGTACCGACTTAATTTCAGCGGTTAAACCATTAGAGCCCCTGTTAGCTCCACATTATCACTGTCATCTCATTTAGTCCTGCTTCCCAGGAGCAGCAATGGCTCCTCTGCTTGTCTGGAAGGCTGTTGGCTCTCCCGGTGAGCACCCTCTACTGTGTTGCCTTTGTTCCCACAGCCCTCATTTCTGCATCCCCTGTTGGACAGTCTGTGTGCCATCTTTTATGCTGGAAGCACTAGATTCTTTGTGTCTGCCCCAACTGATCTTAATTTCCCAACCAGGCCCTTTTCTCTGAGGGCACTTTACAACTCAACTTGCTAAAAGGGTAAGGCCATCTTGCCATGGCCCCTGTGTGGTGTAGGGGGTGCGGGGCACCACTGGAGCTGTCCCTGGCCTCTACCACTTCTGACTCTTAACCTTGAGCACTTACTAACTTGTGTACAGTGGGCACAAGAATGTTTCTCAGCCTGCCCTGTGGCTGAGAGACCTGGAGTACTGAGGTTAGGGGTTCAAAACCCTGGGCTTGCTGGGTCAAGGCACATACAAGAAGCAACAAACAAGCAATGAACAACCAAAGTAAAGCAACTATGAGTCGATACTTCTTGTTCCCTCTCCTCTCTCTGTGAAATCAGTAAATAAAATTGTTAAAAAAAAAAAGAAAGTGTTTCATAATACAAGGAGGAAAAATGAGACAAAATGTGGAGACAGCACTTGAACTTTACATCAGCGTCCATCCATCCATCCGTCGACCCACCTATTCTACCCACCTATTTATCTGTCACTTACTAAATTTAATTGCCAGTCATAAATTATATTATGGTAAAGGACCCTAATATTCTATATTCGCTATGTATGCCTCTTTTTTGTTATTATAATTACTAATTAACTTTTTTTTTTTATTTTTTACAGGGACAGAGAGAGAGTCAGAGAGAGAAATAGACAGGGACAGACAGATAGGAACAGAGAGAGGTGAGAAGCATCAATCATTAGTTTTTCATTGCCGTTGTGACACCATAGTTGTTCATTGATTGCTTTCTCACATGTGCCTTGACTGCGGACCTTGAGCAGACCAAGCCACCCCTTGCGGGAGCCAGCGACCTTGGGTCCAAGCTGACAAGCTTTGGCTCAAGCCGGATGGGCCCGCGCTCAAGCTGGTGACCTCGGGGTCTCGAACCTGGGTCTTCCGCATCCCAGTCTGACGCTCTATCCACTGCGCCACCGCCTGGTCAGGCACTAATTAACTTTTGAGATCTTTAAAAATTATTTATTGATTCATATGGAGTATATTGTGGTTAATATAATTACTTACATGTACACCTGCAAGTGTTGACATTGAAAGTTTAGGTCTCAACCCTGGCCCGTTGTCTCAGCCATAGAGCGTCGGCCCAGCATGTATAAGTCCTGGGTTCGATTCCTGGCAAGGGCACATAGGAGAGGCGCCCGTCTCCTTCTCCACCCTTCCCCCCTCTCCTTTCTCTCTATCTCTCTCTTCCCCTCCTGTAGCCAAGGTTCCATTGGAGTGGAGTTGGTCTGGGCGCTGAGGATGGCTCTGTGGCCTCTGCCTCAGGTGCTAGAATGGTTCTGGTTGCAACAGAGCAACAGCCCAGATGGGCAGAGCATCGCCTCCTGGTAGGCATGCTGGGTGGATTCCGGTCCAGTGCATGTGGGAATTTGTCTGTCTGCCTCTTCACTTCTCACTTCAGAAAAATACAAAAAATATTAGGTCTCTCCTCCTGTCTTCCTCTGACACACACACGTACTTACTCATCCTCATTCATATACACCCGTGCATGTGCACACGCACACAGCAAGTTCTATGTTTGAGTGTTTCTGTGAAGTTTGAATTTCTAGCACAGCTTCTGGATTGACTATGGTTGGAACTTTCTATCCTCATGGACATGTGGGAGCACTCATTTTAAGTTAATTTTAATAAAGATTCAGAAAGCATATATCATATGCTGGGAAAACAGCTGTGTTAGGCTTGTTTGCTTGTACTTTGCCTGACTGGTGTGTGAGCACGTGGCAGTGCCATGTGTGTATAGTCTCTGTAAGGCAGTGGTTCTTAACCTGGGTTCTATCGAACCCTAGGGGTTCAATGAGTCGGTCTTAGGGGTTCGGAGAAGCCTTTGCCACTGAAGTCAGAATAAAGTAATACCGTAATTTGTTGTGAGTTCATGCACTTTATTGGTTTTGTTCTTTGAGCAAGGTGATGTTCATGCACGGCTCATTTTGTGCACCAGTAAAAAAACATATACCTATGTCTTAAATTTGGGGAAAAAAATCATATTTTATTTATCACTAAAGAAGTGTTCGGTGAATGCGCATATGAAACTGGTGGGTTCGGTACCTCAAAAAAGGTTAAGAACCACTGCTGTAAGGCCATGGTTGCTTGCCCTCAGGCCGGATTGCGGATTGCATGCTCGCCACTGTGAGGGACCGATATCCTGTTCATTCACCTGCTGCTCTGAGAAGTGATTTTCCCTGCTTGTTTGCTCGTCAATCATTGTGAGCCTCCAGTAGATGGGAATGGTCCATCACTTTCTGGCTCTGCAGGTCCTTCTAGTCTGCCTGAGTCCACTGTGGATTTGCCTGGTCTCGACCACCGGCATTATATCATATATGCCTCATTAACAATTTCGTTAGGCACTTTGGAAGAAACAAATGAAAGCACATGAATTAACTGTCCTGTGGACCTTACCACTGTGGTGGTATTACTTATGCATACGAGATTCTTGGGGAGAACTGTCATCTGTCTCGGTTCCATGGACATGTGGCGGAGGCGAGGGTTCCCATAAGCAGAGCTGTGCCTGAGTGAGTGCTCTAAGGGGGAAATATCAAGAAACGATTTTGAGGGTGAATGGTACGCATCGGGATCATATGTCCCTGGACTTGGCAGAGCACCATATGTGTCCTCCCACCAGTCCTGATCCCTAGGAAGGGCTGACTGTGTTGTGCGCAAACCACACGGGGCGGGGGGCACGCTTAATCTCATTCCAGCCTCACTGTTAGTAAGTCCTCACTAAATCCTAGGGATAGTGGGGCAGATTTGAGCTGAGACAGGGAAGTGAGGGGAGAGGTTTCTTCTTTTTATAGTTTTCTCCCCTATTTATCAATTTGAGAGAGAGAGAGAGATAGGGAGAGAAAGAACAAGAGACAGCGAGCAAAAGAGAGAGAGAGGGAGAAACCTTGACTTGTTGCCCACCTATCCATGCATTCATTGGTTGATTCCTGCATGTGCCCTGACTGGGAATAGAACCTGCAACTTTGGCATATCAAGACAATGCTCCAACCAACTGAGCTACCTGACCAGGGTGATGAGCAGAGAGGTTTTTATTTATACATTGGATTTAAGTGAAGTCAGTTTTGGGGGCTGCCTGAAATTTTTGCTGAGTTTATTTTCGCAGAATATACTACTATTTCTAATGAACATTCATGTAAGATTTGTCAAATGCTTACTCTACAGATATTGTTGTTTTCTCTTTCCACATGTGGAAACGAAGACTAGGAGAGGTTGAGTGATGTGCTCAAGGGCAGGGAAGAGTTAGCGCTGTCCCTCAAGTTCACATCTTGGACCCTGGCTCTATGTGGACAGCAGAATTTCTCTAAACAAGGTGGGAGCAGACAGGATGATGGTTTTTGCTTTGAGAGGGGCAAAGAGAAGCTGTAGCTCCTGGCTTTGTGTTGGGAAGGAGTGAGCAAAGGCCCTTACAGTTCTGCTCAGGTAGGAGTGTTCTTTACCTCTTTTCCTCTCTGGCTTCTGTATCTCCTTTCCTTTGGCCTGGTGGGACTAAGGGACAGGGTGTGTAGAGTTCTGGGCATATGTCCAACATAGTGGGGCTCAGGGTTCAGAACACTGTCATTGTCAATTACTCTTTTCTACAGAGTGGGTCTCTGCCTGGAATTGCAAGGCAGACACTGGCAGATGTATAAATAGGTGCTCAAGAGCAAATTAAAAATGCATTGTTAAAATGGATTCAATGTGTGAACAAAGATTGGCATGAAGGTTGGGTCTTTGTATTTTTAGGAGCTAATTAAAGTAAATGAACAATGATAAATTCCTGTAAGCCATATTGTCTAAAATCACTGTAAAGCACTCACTGAGAGCTCCTAGGGTGCTGTGCTGGCAGCCTGCACAGGCCCAAGTGGCCTATGGCTGTTAACTGCCCTCACGCTTCTCCTGTTCTTGTTCATATTGAAGTCTGACTGTCGTGGTCCTGAGCACTTCAGCTGTCTGGCACATGGTGATATGCATTTGGTGTATTTCTGCAAACCTGAGTTTGGGACATGCCTTGTCTAAATCATTGACAGAAATCCATGGTCAGGTTTCTGTAAAGAGCTTCATTGATGCTGAGGAGAGGGAGAGCAATTTATTACTAATGGGTGTTCAATTACTTCCCTTCAGCTGGCCCCTGCATAATATAAAATGCAGAGTCACAGCTATTGCTGGGTGGTTGTGGGGGACAGGTATGAGAGTGGGCAGGGTTCTGTAAAGAAACGTGATCCACAGTGATAGAATTCCTCGTTTTTCAGTGCCTTGGAAAATTGGCCTCCAGAGAGGAACTGTGAAGTGAGCTGTGTCCAATGCTGTCTTCTCCTGTTACAACATTTAGCCAGTTTATTTGCAGAAACTGGTCATCTGCACTCCTGACATCCTCCTAGTCACACTTAGAAAAGAGAGCATTTGCACGTAATAACTTCAGGGTTAAACAGTCTTGCAGATAGATTACAAGTGGTCAATAACTCAAGATTTTCACAGCTAAGTTTTGGGTAGCTCAGTTGATTAGAGTGTCGTCTGAATGTGCCAGGATTGCTGGTTTGATCCCAGGTCAAGGCATGTACAAGTATCAGTAAATGCAGAAATAAGTGGAGCAACAAATTCGTGTTTCTCATTCTCCTTCCTCTCTCTCTTAAAAAAACACACAATAAATTTAGTTTTGTTCCTGAAAGTCTGTGATGCTTTTTATCTATAAGCACTTAAAGTTTTTTTTCCTCACAGCATATGTGCACATATTCATTGCACACAGATACAGTGATGGCGTGCTAAGGACAAAACAGGCCTGGGGTAAACGCAGGGTCTCTCGGCGTAATTAGAAACACATGCACTCTCACCGGCAGTTCTCTCAATTCCATCCTGGCTATTTTTAGGAGGTAGTAAGTGCTATGGGTTATGTTTTCAGAATGTAGGATTTTAGAATCTATATCCCTCCACTTTCTATCATTAAGCTACTGCTTTTTGTTTAAGTTTCCTTAAATTATTTTGAAATAATTGCAGATTTGTAGAAGAGTTACAAAGATCACAGTCTTTGATGGTTCTCATGAGCCCTGCCTGCAACTTCCCCTGTCGCAGGCAGACCTCGTGTTATTGTGCCTCACTTTATTGCATTGACAGATGCATTTTCACAAATTGAAGGCAAAGCCCCCAGCAGTAAAACGATTAGGCCTTGCTTTATTGGGACACTCACTTTATTGTGGTGGTCTGGAACTGAGCCCCCAGTATCTCCTGGTAGTGCCAGTATTAACATCTTACTCGGCACACCTGTGACGTTAACACTATGATAATTTGACCATAGGTCAAAAAACTAACTAAAACCACAGATTTGATTTGAAGCTCACCAGTTTTTCTACTAACGACCTTTATCTATTCCTGGATCAAATCCAGTATGCCATGTTGCACTAACTGCTGCTCTTTTTTATTCTTTAAACAATTTTATTTTAAAACTTTTGTTATGGTAAAATTTCAAACTTGAAAAAAGTAGAGAACAGTATAGTGAATAACATTCTCAGCGGTGATCAACACGGCTAGTCTCACTTGTCCCCAACAGTTCTCATTTCCTTTTGAATGATTTGGTCTTAACTAAGTATCGTGACCTTTGGCAATACTCCGCACATGTGTGTGTACAAAGCTTGGTTGCATGTTTGTTGTGTGTTGTCATGTGGTTCCTTCCTAATGCTCTGGAGTTGCTATTAAAACACCTTTAGATGAGAATTGGATTTGATCTTTTCCCTGCTTTCTGCCACTGTTTTCAATAAAAATGCTCCAAATGCAAGGGACATGCAATAGGATTTGTTGGCACACACAATTCAGAGCCTGTCTTCTTCAGTTCTCGTTATGTTTATTATTCACCGTGACCCATTGGTTCAGAAAATCTCTCCAACTCCACATAACTCCCCTTCTCTGGAGAAGATGTGATTGTAGGAGCCAGACTAAAGTGTGCAGCCTAACAGGAGAACACCTGCCTTTCATGTACCGCCTTCCCTAGGTGCCTGGGACCCTTAGGTTGCCCTTGGATTGCAAAGGTGGAAAATTACTCCTTTACTTCAAATGTACTATTTCTCCTGGCAGAGTTGTCTTTCTGGTAGCTTTTTCTAGTTATAACTGGTGCCCAGTTGCAGTGTTTATCCCAATGAAGTATTATTTGGTAATAGTGTGCTTAATGAATGAACCATCAGCCTACTAATAAATAGGTTTATGGCTCTAACTGCTAAGCTCCTTCACACCAAGGTGCTAATAGCTGTTAGTATTTTCATTGTTGACCTGTTGGGGTATTTGCACTTTCAGGAGATGAGGTTTTGAAGAATAATTGTTTAATCCAAATGTGGAATTCCTGACCCTGTGGTCTGCTACTAGAGAAGGCTAAGAAGCCTTTCTTACTGGTCTTCAAAACAAGTTAGTGACTTTCATGAAAACTCAAGCCTGGTGACTAAACAAGGCAAACTAAAAAGAATATTGTTTGTGATTCCACAGAAATATGACTGTAAGCAGGGGACTTGAGTCTTCCAGGGAGAAACAGTATGTGTTTGAATGTCTCCTCATACTGGAATAACTCTCCTTGCTGTAAATGAAGTTTTTAATGAAAAATTGATGTCATTGCTGAAGCTCAAATGCAAATACACATTCATTCATTTAACGATTACTTGCTGTGCAAACAGCCAGGTGCTGCCAGGTGCTAGGGACCCAGGGGAAGGCCTTAGCCCTCTGTCTAACCAGGTGACTGGCCTCTGGTACACACGTGATATACTTCCAGTAGTCATTGTTACTGTTCACTTACAAAGAGAAACCCAAGACTAGTAACAGAGTTGGAACTGCAGTTACTCCGTTGGAACTTAGTGGACCCTCAGAGCAGCATTAGGCCCTGGGACGGCCATAGATACGGGTGAGAAGGTCTGACCTCTCTACTTGGTCATCTTAAGGACTAGGAATTAATTACAGGTAGATATTAATGCATTTTTTGTGTACCTGTCATACAAAAATGTGGCATTGTATCTCTGTGTTTTCACATGGTATCCTTGTATGGATCTGTTGGCCTACACTTAACAGGATGGATTCCCAGAGATGACTGTAACATATGTGGCAAATATCTGAATTCTGTATGAGTGAAGACTGTTGGAAAAATGTGGAGGAGCTGCTGTGAGCAACTACGATGCCACGGGCTGATCTTACAAGAAAGCCTTATGTGCTTAAAATCAGCCTCATGCACCCTCTTCCTCCCCATGGACAGCCTGCACAAGGATGTCTGATTCTGCACCCTCTGCAGAGAGGTGATCCTTATTCCTGGTATACTGGATAGGGCAAAAGTGGGTTTACAGTTTTTCATATGGGAAATAATACAATAATTAATAAATAATAACAGGAGAATAAACTCTGTATTTCATATACTCATAGCTGTAAACCCACTTCTGCCCACCTTGGAGTATACATATAATCCTTTTAGGCTTTACTTCTGTTTATTTTGTGCCTTGGTGTTTTGCTAGTTTTCCAAACCACTGCCTGCACCACAAGGCGTCGTGGAACAGATGGCATGAGACAAACGTGTGCGGGTGTGGCAGCTGGGGCAGCTAGAGGATTCAGGGTCCAGGCTGCTCACTCTTGGCACACCGCCTTTCCCCACGCCTGCTCCCAAGTCCGAGCTGAGTGATCTTGGGGCTCTCTGGCCAGCCTGGGCTCGATGCGTGGTCTAGACTCCTGCCACAGGGGAAAAAGGAGTGAGACAGAGAAGTGTCAGACAGACATTTGCAGCTGCTGAGGACATAAGAGAGCGGTGGTCCTGGGGAAACAGGAGGAGCTAGAGCCTCCAAGTGACCATAGGCAGTCATCGTGAGGGGAATGGAAGCCGGAGACATTTTCATCTGCTTCTGCCCTTTCTGCATGAGCGTGCTTAGACTGTTTACTGAATGTGGCATTGACTCCATTTCTTTCTTTTTTTATTGGTTGATTTTAAAGATAGAAGGGAGAGGGAGAGAGAGAAAACATTCATTTGTTGCTGCACTTAGTTGTACATTCACTGGTTATTTTCGATAATGCCCTGACTGGGGATTGAACCTGCAATCTTGGTATTTTGGGACGATGTTCCACCTAACGGAGCTAACTAGCTAGGGCCTTGATTCCATTTCTTTATAGAGATATAATATGAATCTTATAAGAGTAATATTTTAAAATCATTTTTTTCTTCTCTCCTATTCTGCCCCTGTGGGGCAGCTGTGTTAGGCTTGCTCACCAGTGGTCTCTGGACATCTGACGTAGTGGGCAGGGTTTGGAGCAGGTTGGTATGGAGCTGCTGACACCCTTTAGGGGTGGAATAGAGGAGTGGCTGTTCCCGGTGGCTTTCTTGGTGGGGACCGTGGGCTGGGTGCTTTTTATAAACCTGTGAGAAGAAACGAAGAGATCTTTGTGAGAAGCTATGTGAGGTTGAAAGCTCCAGGATGAACTGCATACGGAGCACCAATGACGGTGTGAACTGGCGTGAGCGCTGGAGGAGGAGGCTGACTGGGTCCGAGAATTGCAGTGTTAGGTGCCGGCTGAATACCAATGGCGCCTGGAACTGGAGTGGTCTCTGGACAAAGAGTTACGGGTTCGTAAATTGCAGTTTGCCCTGGAAGCTGAACACTGGCAGTGATGGCTGTTGGAGAAAGAACTGCGGGTTCAGGACCTTGAAAGTCAGCTTCTGGCTGAGAGCTGGCAGCCACAGGAACTGAAGTGGGTGTGGAAGATGGTGCTGTATTCCTGCTGGTGAAGTGGCTTTGAGTCGGCAGGAGCAGGCGTTTCTGACTCTTCTGAAGGGAGGCTTAGGCTGAGACTGCTGTCTGCAAACTCGGAGTCTGGCTGGTAGTCACAAAGAAGGTAAAGACACATCATCCAAGAGTCCCTCAGGGGCAGCCACAGCCTCCTCCTCAGGTACTCTGTGGTCCGGTCCTACACCTGGGCAGAGCTGATGGAGTTGGGGGTAAAATTCAGGCAGAAACACACTGAGCTCCTGGCAGCCTGCTTGGTGTGGTTGCAGGACATAGGGGGTGGATGGTGTCATGCTGTCCAGAACAGAGACGGACCGTAAGGCTGTGAGGGCTGCTGCCTGTGTTGCCCCCCCACCCCAACAAGAGAAACGGGCTTGTGAAAGTTACCCGAACACAGATGTGGGTAGATTTGATTGTGGCTGGGGCAGATAGAGAGAAATTAAATGGCGAATCTAATAAAGTCTCGTTGGAACTTTGGTGGCAGCTTGAGTCAGAACAGAGGTTCCAGCTGCTGAAAAAGCAGGGGAAGCAGGTGGCCCTGGCATCTGCCAGGAAAATGACTGGTGTTCAGGTTACAGGATCTCCAAGACCCGTTGTCCCAGTTTGAATAGAGGGAAGGGCGAGGGACCCGTCTAATGGGGATGGGCAGGGACCAGAGGCCACACGTGGAACTGGCTATCCACTGGTCCCCTTCTAATGTGCAGCAGCTGTTGGCATTTGAAGGTAAAAGTGCTTATTTTTACAGCAGCAGCAGCAGCAGCAGCAGCAGCAGCAGAGAGAACTGTTACGGTGACACAGGCCTTGAATGTGTTTGACTCCAGCAGACCCCCTGTGAGCTTGTTGAGAGGTCTGGATGGGGTCTGTGGCAATGGACAACACACTATGGAAAGGTGCTGAGGTTCATTAATAAAGAGCTGTATGGCTAGTTGCCTGTAATGGACTTTTACCTTGGCGATTTGCAGACAGCTGGGCTGTCTATCATGGACTGACTCTTGTACTAATTTAATACAAGCAGGCAAGGTTCATTTTGGGACTGATTATGACACATGGTGTTAATGGAGGTTGATTTGTAATGGGAGTTACTGTGTCTATTACCTTGTAAATTCTGCAAAAATAAATAAATAAAAGGGAGAGGAACAGACAAAGAAGGAACGTATTCAATGAAAACAGAAAAACCCGGAATTCCGAATAGTCTTTTGCTATTCTCTTAAAGCCCTAATGATCAGAATCAAGCATATTTTTATTGCTTTTTGTAGAAACAAGCGCAAGTGCTCTTGATTGGGCACAGGGCAGTGCTTTCCCCATTCCACGCAGGTGTCGCTGCCCATGAGACTGAGTTTCTGATGACCCTCAGCTGCTCATTCACCAGCACAGGAGCTGGCTGTGAGTGGGGAGGACACAGTCATCAAGCAATCCTGTGAACATGTAGACTTGGCCCTGGGGAGAGCCCCCAAGGCGAGCACACATGTGAGAGAGGATCTGTGCTTCCCTGGCAGGCTGCAGGAGAGCTGACTGGGGACAGTCTCTCATTGATGCAGGCAGGGGGACAGCCTGGTAGGGGTTGCGTGGGCAGCAGGGTCCCACAGTTGTAAGGGTTTTCTCTTCTGAGACTATGTGGGATCTTGTAGACTTTGTGAAGCCACAGGAGTTTCCACTTCGCCACACAGATGAAGAAGGCTGAGCACAGATAGGGCAAGACCTGCTTTGAAGTTCTTCAGCTGATCTGGGTCATAGCTGGACCTAAAACTCCAGCTGAAGAGTTTGCTCTCACAGATACATCCAGTATTGTCCTCCATTCATGACTGTGCTAGAACTAGATGTGGTCCTAGTCTGAACTAGAGCGAGCTTCACCAAGCAAAATGACCACAAGTAACAAGCATGAAAAAAATATAAGATATTTAGAAGAACAAAATATTATTTTAATTTAAAAGCGTCCACTATTAACAAAAAAGTGGGGTTCCTTGTGTAGGGATCAGGGAAGGCCTTGTCAGTCAGGTGATATTTGAGCAGGGACCCAAGGTTGTGACCCATGTGGATATTGGGGAGATTTCTAGGCAGAGGGAATGCTGTGCAAAGGCACTGAGGCAAGAGCTTGCCTAGAGTATTCAAAGTCATGCAGCTGCAGAGGAGCAAGGGGAAAAGAGAGGGATAGGCCAGGTGTATGTGTCCATGTGCAAATGTATGTAGTGCTAAAAGACTCTGGAGAAAGGCTTGGAGCAGAGCAGTGTCTTGGCTTAGTTTCATGACTGTGGTAACGTGGGGGGAAGGAGGGTGACAGTAGAGGAGGCAGTTGCACTATCAAGTCTCTAACAATAATGGTTCTCAGGCTGGTGCAGAGAATGAATCAGGAACTGGAAGGTGGAGATGTGAGGCTTTGCTGAGCGCTGAGAAAGGCAAGGGGCCTTCAAAGTTTTTGCCTGAGCAATTGGAGCTGTATTTTATTAGGGTGGGGAAGATTAGGGAAGGGACAGTGTTCATCATCATTTTTTATTGTGAGGAGAAAATTTATTATTATTGATATTATTTTTGTGGCAGAGACAGAGAGAGTCAGAGAGAGGGACAGAAAGGGACAGACAGACAGGAAGGGAGAGAGATGAGAAACATCAATTCTTTGTTGCGGCTCCTTAGTTGTTCATTGATTCATTTCTCATATGTGCCTTGACGGGAGGCTACAGCAGACCGAGTGACCCCTTGCTCGAGCCAGCGACCTTGGGCTCAAGCTGGTGAGTCTTGCTCAAACCAGATGAACCTGTGCTCAAGCTGGAGACCTTGGGGTCTCGAACCTGGGTCCTCCGCATCCCAGTCCGATGCTCTATCCACTGCACCACTGCCTGATCAGGCTATTACTACTATTAGTAGTTTAGTCAACTTTTATTACTATTCTTTGTTGTTATCTTGTTTCTGTCTTACCTTTGTGCTTTCTAACCTTTTAGGAAACAGCTTACCACTTATTTAGGATATTATTATGGCTGTTAATTGTTGACAGGGAATCAAATGGAATTTTTTTTGCAAGAAAGATTCAACTTAAAGTACCGGTATTTGATTCCACAGGGGAAAGGGTGCTGTGCACACACAAGGTTTTAATGCTCTATTATTCTATCAGAAAATAGAACAGTTATTATATATGTTGATAGGACTTCGATTCATGAACTGCCCTAAATGTGGAGGCAGTAAGTTTGGGTGAATATAAATCTGTTTTCTTCTCCTAAAAACATCTTTCTATATATGAGGTGGGTCCTCTCTGTTTGGAGTTGAAATGGCTTCTCTTTTATATTAGGGTCCCTTTTCTGACTCTGTTATCCAAGTTTTACCCTCCTGTGGTGCTGGTTAGAAATGCAGACTCTTAGCCTCACTCTCATCCACAAATTAGAACCTGCCTTTAACGAGATCCCCAGAGGATTTGTGCACCTCAAAGTTTGAGAAGTACTGAGAGCAATGTTAAGCATTTCTGAAGCCTTCTTGCTTCAGGGTCAGCATTTCATTGGGGAGCCTAGGTTTAAATCTGATGAATGCCAGCAGGTCTTTGGAGCTGCTGTGAACAGGGTCAAGTTACAGATCACTGCCAACAGTATCTCCAGCAGTCTGGCACCTCTTAGATGCTTTCTCAGAGAGCCTATTGAAAATGGGACCCCTGGTGAGCTGCATGTGTCTTGGCATGCAATAGAGAGCCTTCTCTTTTCTAAGGAGAGGGTCAAAAGTGGGGGTGGAGTGAATGGGGTGGGGGAAGTGCAGGTGCCTGGCACCAGTGTTGCAGGTGCACCTGCTAGGGTGGAAGGAAATTCATATTGCTGAAATCAAAGAGCTGTTTGATGTATGGGGTGCACTTATTTGGAAAACATTACCCAGAAAGCTCAGAACTGTTTGTTGCATTTTCCTTAAACATTTTTCTTGTCAGGATGATGAGAAAATTGCTTGTGTGAGAACTTAAGCACAAATTTGTTAATACCTCCTTTGACAATGGTTTGTATTCAGAGCTGTTCATGAGCTGTCACAATCATTTCCAGTTATAATGGGCCACCTTTAAATCTTAATAGCAATGGCGGAGTCTGGGAGGATGTTTATGACCTCATGGTCCCAGCCTAGGAAGGGCCAAGCTGTGGGTCTGGTTTTTCAATTGATACATTGAATTAGAAAGAGTGAAAATGGCCTAGTTCCTGTGGAAAAGTTCTGTTTTGAAAATCTTTTCCCTTATAATGATCATTAGAAGCCCCATATTAAGGCATAAGCTTGAGATTTGGCTATTCTTTTGATGGCTAGGATAGAGAGAAATTCAATGTGTGTCATTTTATGATGTTTGTCAGACTCAAGGGTGGTGCTGTTAGCTCATCATTCATAAGACAAGGCATGCAGTTGTTTTCCCACTAGTAATGGTAAATCTGCCCTGACCAGTCTGTCCCACCCCATCCACTTTGTGCTAATGGCCAATATCTGTATCGGCTGTCTAGGGTTCAGAGTGCAGCCTTTGGCCTTGTGAATTGTGAGAAACTAAACAATCATGTGGGATATTTTTTAATGGGTCTGGACCTTTTATAGCAATGGTTTTGAAATGGAGGCAGTTTAGTTTCTAGAGGACACTTGATAATGTTTGGAGATATTTTTAGTTGTCACAACAAGGGTTGGGAAGGTAGGGGTACCACTGGCATCTAATGAACAGAGGCCAGGGATGGTGTAATGCACAGGACAGCGCGTATAGCAAAGACTTATCTAGCCCCAGGTGTCAGTCACTGCTGAGGGTGAGAAACCTGCTTTAGAGTTCCTGACAGATCTGATAGGTGGATAAGAGAGGGTTGAGATTAGAACATATGCCTTGGCCAGGTAGTGGTTGAGGACATGTCAGATCTCCAATGTCTGTTTCATTCCTTTTTCATTTATTTACTTAATATTCAGAAAAGCAATTTCATTGTCCCAAATTTGTTTTTTTTTCCAGCCAAGACAGATAATCACAAGCTGCCGAGGTCCAGGCGGACAGACTCCTTCACCCTAAGTAGTCCCCCTTCTCTCCTGTGCTCCCAGAATGTTTTGCTTGACTGTAACAGCATAGCTGTGAATGGGTAGGAGGGGTTTTCTTTTCTAACCTCTGATTTGTCTTAATTAGTGAATTACATGGAATTCTTTTATCTGTTAGTATTAAAATGGAATCTGCTAATAAAATACCCATTGGGGACTATGGTGCAAAAACTGGATATGGGATACATTTTCTTAAATATTTTATAGTCAATAAATTCAGATGTTTACTTAAATTTTGCTTGCATGACTTTGAAATTTAAGTTTCTTTAAACAAATCTTTAAAAATGACTAGAGCAAAAGTTCAGGGAATGGAATAATCTATCACCTGAGTACTGAAGGTTAAAACTCTTTTTCACAATTGCCCTTTCTGTCTTTTGCAATTGATAAATTTATTGTTCAACAATTCAGTCTTTAGGCCAATATTTCTTTCTAGCTTATTATTAAGGCTATGGTTTGGTCTCTCCTGATACATACTTTATCTGTCCTTAACTAGATTACTGGTAATGTTCAAATGAGGCGGAGAAAGGATAAGGGCAAAACAACTGGCCTTTTAACCTCGATAAAACAAAATCTTCCCAGAAAATGCTTTCTAAAGGGGACTCATACTTTAAATCCAGACTAGATGGGTGTTGCTGCCATGTACAACTTCCGGGCCCAATGTTGTGGCAGACCAGTGAGTCCCCAGGGTAGGTTACAGTCTATCATTTATGTTCAATTCAGGATGACAGCGTGTTGCTGAAAAACACTCTCTGGAGACTGTTGCTTTCCTAGAGCACTTGACAACTTTACACTATCTCCAAAGTGAAGGGAAAATTGCACAGCTCCTAATTTCTAATTGACTTTTGGGTAAAATGAGTCTTAATATTAAAAATATTAAAATGTCCAACAGCAGTAGCTCTTAGAGAGGTATTAACTAAAAGAAACCAAAAAGTTTAGAATGTTCTTACATCATACATTGTTACATGGTTTGATTAATTTCCTTCTGCTGGTTTCTTTAGCTTGTTTTCTGATTTTATCTATCTATCTATCTAGTCTTTTTTTATTATTAATTTTAATGAGGTAACATTAATAAATCAGGGTATATATGTTCAATGAAAACATCTCCAGGTTATCTTATCATTCAATTATGTTGCATACCCATCACCCAAAGTCAAATTGTCCTCTGTCACCTTCTATCTGGTTTTCTTTGTGCCCCTCCCTTCCTCCCTCTCCCTCCCTCTCCTCCCTCCCCTCCCTCCCCCCACACCATAACCACCATACTCTTGTCCATGTCTCATAGTCTCGCTTTTATGACCCACCTATGTATGAAATCATGCAATTCTCAGTTTTTTTCTGTTTCACTTATTTTACTCCGTATAATATTATCAAGGTCTATCCATTTTGTTGTAAATGATCCGCTGTCATCATTTCTTATGGCTGAGTAGTATTCCATAGTATATATGTACCAAAGCTTTTTAATCCACTCGTCCTCTGACAGACACTTGGGCTGTTTCCAGATCTTTGCTACTGTGAACAATGCTACCACGAACATGGGGGCACATTTCTTCTTTTCGAACAGTGCTATGGTGTTCTTAGGGTATATTCCTAAAAGTGGGATAGCTGTGTCAAAAGGCAGTTCGACTTTTAATTTTTTGAGGAATCTCCATACTGTTTTCCACAGTGGCTGCACCAGTTTGCATTCCCACCAGCACTGCAGGAGGGTTCCTTTACTCCACATCCTCGCCAGCACTTATTCTGTGTTGTTTTGCTGATGAGCGCCATTCTGACTGGTGTGAGGTGATATTTCATTGGGGTTTAAATTTGCATTTCTCTAATGATTAGTGATGTTGAGCATTTTTTCATATGCCTATTGGCCATCTGTATGTCCTCTTTGGAGAAGTGTCTATTCATTTCTTGTGCCCATTTATTGATTGGATTGTTTGTCTTCCTGGTATTGAGTTTTGTAAGTTCTTTATAAATTTTGGTTATTAACCCCTTATCAGACATGTTGTCAAATATGTTCTCCCATTGTGTGGTTTGTCTTTTTATTCTGTTCTTATTGTCTTTAACGTGCAAAAACTTTTTAGTTTGATATAGTCCCATTTATTTATCTTGCCTTTTATTTCATTTGCCCGTGGAGATAAATCCGCAAATATATTGCTGCAACAGATGTCGGAGAGCTTGCTGCCTATGTTTTCTTCTAAGATGCTTATGGTTTCACGGCTTACATTTAAGTCTTTTATCCATTTTGAGTTTGTTTTTGTGAATGGTGTAAGTTCATGGTCTAGTTTCCCTTTTTTGCAGGTAGATGTCCAATTTTCCCAACACCATTTGTTAAAGAGGCTGTCTTTACTCCATTGTATGTTCTTTCCTCCTTTGTCAAATATCAGTTGTCTATAAAGGTGTGGGTTTATTTCTGGGTTATCGGTCCTGTTCCATTGATCTATGTGCCTGTTCTTATGCCAGTACCAGGCTGTCTTGAGTACAATGGCCTTGTACTATACCTTGATATCTGGAAGAGTGATACCTCCTGCTTTATTTTTTCTTTTTAAGATTGCTGAGGCTATTCGTGTTCTTTTTTGGTTTCATATAAATTTTTGTAATATGTGTTCTATATCTTTGAAGTATGTCATTGGTATTTTAATTGGTATTGCCTTGAATTTATAAATTGCTTTAGGTAATATACACATTTTAATGTTTATTCTTCCTAACCATGAACACGGTATATGCTTCCACTTGTTTGTATCTTCCTTGATTCCTTTTATCAATGTTTTATAATTTTCCGAGTACAAGTCCTTAACCTCCTTGGTTAAATTTACTCCTAGATACTTTATTTTTTTGGTTGCAATAGTGAAGGGGATTGTTTCCTTAATTTCTTTAGCTGACAGTTCACTGTTGGTATATAGAAATACCTCTGATTTCTGAGTATTAATTTTATATCCTGCTACCTTGCTGAATTCATTTATAAGGTCCAGTAGTTTTTTGACTGAGACTTTAGGGTTTTCTATATACAGTATCATATCATCTGCAAATAATGACAGTTTTACTTCTTTTCCAATCTGGATGCCTTTTATTTCTTCTTCTTGTCTGATTGCTATAGCTAGGACTTCCAGAACTATGTTGAATAAGAGTGGTGAAAGGGGGCACCCCTGCCTGGTTCCTGATCTTTAGTGGATTGCTTTTCATTTTTGTCCATTTAGTATGATGTTTGCTGTGGGTTTGTCATAGATGGCCTTTATCATGTTAAGGAATGTTCCCTGTATGCCCACTTTACTGAGAGTTTTGCTCATGAATGGGGGCTGGATTTTATCAAATGCTTTTTCTGCATTTATTATAAAAGCAATACTGAGAGGGAAGTTCATAGCACTACAGGCATACCATGAGAAGCTAGAAAAAGCTCAAATAAGCAACCTGACCCTGCATCTAAAAGAACTAGCAAAACAGCAGCAAATAAAGCCCAGGACTGGTAGAAGGAAGGAAATAATAAAGATCAGAGCAGAAATAAATGACATAGAGGCTAAGGAAACAATACAGAGTATCAATGAAACCAGGAGCTGGTTCTTTGAAAAGGTAAACAAGATTGATTTCTGGAAAGCTCTTTATTTCTCCTTCCATTTTAAACGTTAGCCTTGCTGGATAGAGTAGTCTTGGTTGTAGGTTCTTGTTCTGCATTACTTTGAATATATCTTGCCATTCCCTTCTGGCCTCAAGTGTTTCTGTTGAGACGTCCGATGTCATCCTTATGGGGGCTCCTTTGTAGGTGATAGCCTTTTTTTCTCTAGCAGCTTTTAAAATTTTCTCTTTATCCCTTAGCTTTGATATTTTAAGTATGATGTGTCTTGGTGTAGATTTTTTTGGGTTTCTCTTTAATGGGGTTCTCTGTGCTTCTTGAACGTGGCAAACGTTTTTCATCCTTAATTCAGGGTAGTTTTCAGCTATGATTTGATTGAACAAAGTTTCTATTCCTTGTTCTTTCTCTTCATCTTCGGGAACCCAAATTATGCGGATGTTATTTCTCTTTATGTTGTCACAGAGCTCTCTTAGAGTTTCCTCACATTTTTTGAGTCTCTTTTCTTTTTTCTGCTCTGCTTCTGTGCCTTTGTATATTTTGTCCTCTAATTTTCTGATTCGATCCTCAGCTTCATCCATCCTTCTTTTAATTCCTTCCATTGTGGTCTTCAGTTCTGATACTGTATTTGTCATTTCTGTCTGATTCTTTTTATTATTTCAATTTCCTTTTTTATACTTGTTATCTTTTTATTTAGGTCTTTGTAATGACTATCCATTGTTGCTCTAAGCTCTTTGAACATCCTAACTATCATTATTTTAAACTCTGCATCTGGTAATTTGGTTATATCTGGTTCATTCAGGTCCTTCTCTGGAGATTTCTCTTGATTTATTTGGGTCGCATTTCTCTGCCTGCCCATTTTTTCTGTGTATAAGAAGGTTGTGGCTACTGGCGTCCAATGGGTGTTGCCTCTGCGTTCCCTAGGTGTGATCTGTCTGCAGGCCCGCCACCCCCTCTGCCGCTGCCTAGGGTGGTTGGGTATGTTGCCAGTGCAGGCCCACTGCGGTTGTTGCTGTGATTTCCGCCTCTCCTCTTAGGGAGGGGCTGTGTTCTGGTGCCTGGCTCTATAAGCCTCAGCCTGTCTGGGCCTTCGCCTCGCCTCCACAGGTGGGGTTGCGCACCACACTCAAGCCACAAGCCTCAGCACCAAGGGTTGGGGTGAGCACTTTTGCTCAGCTGCGAGCCTCCGCCCTTCCTGGGCTTTAGCCCTGCCCCTGTGGTCCGGGCCAGCTCGCGTAAGGTCGCAAACCTTGGAGGCCAGGTGATTCTGCGCGCCCATGGGGTCCTGCTCAGCAGCAGATCTCTGTCCGTTCCTGGCCTCCCGCTTTTCCCCCGCAGGTGGGGCTGCAGGTGGGACCTCAGCTGCTGGACCTCTTTCGAGCGTCCCCTCCGCCCCTGCTGGGCTAGACCGAGCTCACGCTGGCTGGGCCTCTGGCCCTGCCGACAGAACCGCGTTTCAGCATCCCTCCAGCAAGCCCTCAGCAGTGTGGTTAGGGGCACTGCAGCTCAGACCCTAATACTCCATAGTGTAGTCCTGGAAGCTCCCTCTGTCTAAGCAGCTCTGCTCTAAGTGCCATGGTAGAGCTTGTTTGGCTGGTGTCCTGCCTCCCTTTGCTGGTATTGCTCGTTCCAAGGGAAATATTCGTTTTCGATTAGGGAAGTGACTCAGCCCAGTGGTTAGGGTGGCTGTCCCTTGGAGTGTTTCTCCCTGTGTGTAAAGCCAGTAGTCAAGGCTGGGATCACAGCTGCCTGACCCACGCAGGTTCACATTAGATTCAAACAGTCGGTAATAAAACACCGTAGCCACAAACTGGTGAGCCATCAGCTTTAATTCTAGCTTGCACCCGGCGGGCAAGCAAAAACACACACTGGGCTCCAAAACCCACACATTCAGTGCTCACAAAGCTACTGACTTATCCGAGTTTCCTAGCATCAAAGCTTTCCAGCTCACCAGACTTATTCACCTCTGTTTCCCATCTCCTCCTGCACAAACTCTTAACAAACTGGCTTCTTCCTCAGCACTCTGCCATCTTGGCTACTTCTCCTCCACATGGCCTTAATCTGCTCTGCTCTCTAATACTAATCTCAGGAACTCAGTAACCAAGAGAGAGATCTAGCTACCGGTCCGCCTACTTTATAGCATAGATAATCCAAACCTTTAATCCAATTATACATACAAGAAAGTCTCTGATACAAAGCCACCCATCTGAGGCATAATGGGATTCCTCCCTACATCACCACCCTACATCATCCAATCAGTCAGGGGTGTGGAGAAGAGCTTACTCTAAAACTAAGCCTTAGGCTATAACGACCCGGCCTGCCCACAGCCTGTTCCAGAACACACATTAATATCAACGAACTTCCATGTGGGCAGTGCCATCTTTAACAAAGTGAGCGTAATATATTTTATCTGCCGAACACTGTGCCTTTCAGTCTGCACTCTTTTCCTGCTGCTCTGGTCCTCTCCTCTGTCACTGTTCCCTGGATCCCTGGGTGAGTGGTTGTGAGAGAGGTTTTCTGCGCTGTCCCTAAGAAGAATCCTGGGTCTGAGAAAATCGTCTCTTTCTCACAAACAGTATCCTCACTTGTTTCACACCTCAATACTGTCCAAACGCCTCTTCTAGGCTCTGGGGCTGCAGGCTGGGGCTTTGTTCCTGGGACCCAGGTCCCTCCCTCTCCACTAAACTTTCTCTCCGCCACGCGAGTCTCTCCGGGCTGCCATTCGCTCCAGGGAGCTGGGCAGCCCTTTCCACGTTTTTGCTTTTTCTACCAGTCTCAATGTGACTTCTTCTGTGTTCCTTCGTTGAAAAGTCCACTCAGTTTAGTTCAAAGTTGGTTTATCCAGATGATGGTTCTTAAAATTAAGTTATAATCCACTTCGGTCTGGGAGTTAGAAGTTGGTACGTCTGCCTACTCTCTCACATTCTTGCCGTCTATCTATCTAGTCTTTATTATTTGTATCTATTTCTGTCAATCTGCTTATCGATCTTATTTCCCTGTCTATCTATGTATCTATCTGTCTATCTGCTTGCCTATCTATTCATCTGTCTGTCTGCCTATTTACATACTTATCATCTGTATCTAGTTCTACCTATCATCCCTATCAAGCATCTTTTTATATGCTAGTCTGTCCCTCGGTCAGTTGGTCTGTCTATCTATCTATCTATCTATCTATCTATCATCTATCTATGTATCTGCCTGTTAGTCTGTCTATTTATCTATGCTACTCACAAAACTCAAAGGGCATTCATTGTCTTCCCCTTAAAGAGAAAAGGCTATATAAAAAAGAAAAGGCTGTAATTTATTTTCAAATAACTGCCTAAGAGCAAATACTGCTTTTTATTGAAGATCATTGCTGTGAACTACTAATTTTCAATGTCAGTGGAGTGGCCTGTCTGCCAGCCCATGAGTCTCAGCTTTGGAAATGCTCTCTCTGCTGCCTTGGGCTTCTTTCTGACCATAGCACTGATACAGCACTGCACGTGTCTCTTCCTTGACTGCTCCCTTGCTGTCTGTGAGCTTAGTGTCTTCTCTAGCTTCTCAGCAGCCCTGCTGAGAGCTCTGAAACCTTTCTTTGCCTTGAACTGCCTGGATAAAGTTGTCTTTTATGTACTTAAATTTTATGTACTGTCATAACCAACTTGAGTATATTAAAGGGTTTTGCAATTCTTTCTCTAATCTGCTTTGGCAAATACCCGGGTGGTACTGGTTTTGCATGAACTTGGCCAAATTTGGTCATGTTTGGAGCGAATGGGTGCGTTTGACAATTAGTAGGAAATGACAAGATTCTAAAGTGTAGCATTTTTTTGACTCAGCCAATTATTTCCTCCTCCATGTTGTGTTATTTGTTGTTACTATTCTTTCTCTCACTGTTTCTTTCCCTCCTTGCAGATGTCTTTCTAGAACTTACCTTGTCTTTTTTTTGGCCTTGTGTCTCATACACATGAATGGTCACCTTCACTCATCTGCCCTTGAATTCCCTCTGTTATGTTACTTAACTAAAAAGAGTCATTAAAGGGTTCAGAACCCTTAGTTTGAACTTTTCTAAGGATGGTGACCTTGTCACTACTAACTGCAGCCTATTTTGAGGACAGTGCAGCAGTGGAAACCCCCCTAGACTGGGATGAAGTGTGCCTCCCATAGCCTCCTTTGGCCTGTGGTTCAGAGCAGGGTTTGCTTTTCTTCCATGCTGTCCCTGCAGATATGTGAAGACATCCTGAGGCCCCATTTGACCCTCCTCTCTCCAGGTCGCATGACCCAGCTTGCTTCCACAGTTCCTCCTCTGGCAGGTTGAGGGCTCCTCTGCATTCTTATTTCAGAGAAGGATGTGCTCACCAAATGGTGGCAGGAGTGCTTTCTGGAGCCCAGCTATGATGCTCTGTCTCAGTGCAGCAGGCTAGTGAGGCCATGATCCTGAGTGAACAGCAAAACTCTGCCCCAACCTTCCATTTACTGGTGGAAAGACAGACCAGTGGGTTCTTGCTATTCTGCTTTCTAGATGATAGATTTTCTTTGTATTGTTTACCAGGAAAGAATGTGGTTTCTCAGCCAAGGACTTGGATTCCTGGCTCCTGGTGAACTGTTATTAGAGCATTCTGAGACTCTTCATTTATAGGAAGATAACTTAGAGAAAATGCTCTGCCTAGGACAGGGGAGAATTCAGCAAACATTTGTACAAATCCCAGTTCTTTCAATTTATGGGCTAAAAATCCTAGCTGTTGGTGTCACACTTCAACCTCAGACCATCAGAACTTTTGGGGGGATTGTTTCAGCAGCTGTACCCTAAAGGCAACTGTGATTGCGTGCACAGGACTAGTGAGAAGCCTTCTGTAAATTAACCTCATGGGCAGAAACATAGAGAATGTTGTTAGAAAGTACAGTGTTCCCACCCTATTTGTAAAGACCTCATCTATGCTGAAGACTTCCCAGGAGCTATGGCTTTTCTGGCATGGTGACATTCCACACCTGTGCACAGAACCTGTGCTGTGTACATTAGGAAGGAGACTATGGAGGGACCATGGATGCACGACTGCACATGCAACTAGGCTGGAGAGACTACAGAGGGTGTGAAGAAATGGGGGTGACAATATGGGGATGGGGAGACCTATGTGGATTGAACCTGACACTGCCCTTTGTGTGCACTCCTGAGGGCTGTGTGTCCGCTTTCCTATTTGCTTGCTAGCAGATCTCACAGCAGCCTGGAGAAGCCTGTGAGAGCACCAAGTGAAGAGACTGAGGCTCACAAAGGCAGGAGTGGCCACGAGAGAGGTAGTGGCTTGTGGTGGCACTCCCCACCACTCGCTGGTTAACATCCCAGCTCTGCCCCTTCCTAGCTGAGTGACCTTGGATGATTCACTTGACTTTGCTGTGCCTCATTTTCTGCATCTATAATAGGAAGATGTTGGTAGTAGTGTTGCCCACTTCATGGAGTCCTTATAAAGGTTTTCTGAGTTAAGTTTGTTGAGTACTTAATACATGGCTGGCCTAGCCCAAGTGTTTGCTGTGATCATGAGGACCCACGTCCATCTGACTACAATGCCTCTCTATCTGAAGATGATTACTAAGGTCCAGCTGAACTTCAGTTTCTCCCATGTTACTTATATCATTGAATAAATTACAGTCAACATGACTTTAGAAGTTTGGGGGAGACTGTAATACAATTGTGGAGTAAGTGGGTGAGGCGGTTGTTGAATACAGCATGGCGTGGGAGGGGGTCAGGAAGGGTGCATGACCTCTGTCCCTCCTGCGCCAGATCAGAACCCATTCCTGCCCTTGTGGGCCCTGCACTGCTGTTGGTCAGTTGGATGCCGTTTCGAAGAGTGGGGGCTGGTGGGGGAGGAAAGTGGCTGCTAATGGCCCTGGACAGCCTGTGAGGCCTGGCTGCTCTGCGCTAAGCTGAGGCAAGGACGGGCCTAGAGACGCTGGATGGCTTCCCGGCGCCTGGGGTCACATCCTCAAAGTGCACCCCACTGCTTTTTAAAAGGGAATATCCAGAACATTAAACACACTCATATTTCACAGTAAGTATAAAAACATTCTATAAAGCCAACGACAAATCATTTTTGACATATTTGCTATCATTCAATTGTACAACATTCCTTTATGAGTATAGCTAATTAAGAATGGACTTAAAAAAAAATATTCCAAGCCCAATAACTTAGGTAAATAATATTGTTGGCCAGAGAAACTTTGACATCTGTTTTATATTATACACTGTACTGTGTTTCCTTTCTGTTCAAAATTGTGATGGGTGCTGAGCATTATATAATACTTTTCTTTGCAAATGGCTGTGCTTTGGATTGTGTGAATTTCTTTGTAGCCTTTCCCTTTTCCAAGATGTTGAATCTGGATTAATTTTTGTTTGTAAAGCTTTTCCAGATGCATTGCTGGAAAAATGCAATTGAAGAATGTATCTGAAGCAAGCAAATGGATGTATTTCACAACTGTGCTGTTTTAAAAAAGCATTTAAAATATAACCTTCCTGAGTTTGGAAAATTCCAAGGTGGCTTTTAAGCAGACTTGAGTGTTTCAGGGTTGAGGCAGATGTTGGCAAATTTATCTGTACAATGGTGTAAAAACTCTCTTTTCTTTTACCTGATTTAAAGCTGGTTACCAGGAACCAGACCTGTTCTGGCCCCTCTTCATCTTCTCTGTGTATCCGATCTGCATATCACCATGTCCAGTGATTTTACTTCTGAGTATTTTTTCACATTCCTTTTTTTCTTTTTCTCTTTCTTTCTTTCTTTCATTTATTAAGTGAGAGGAAGGAAAGAGATGGACTCCTGCATGCTCCCCAACTGGGATCCACCCAGCAAGCCCACTAGGGGGTGATGCTTGGCCTATCTGGGTCATTGCTCCGTTGCTCAGCAAATGAGTTCCTCCCAGTGCCTGAGGCAGAGGCCATGGAGCCATCCTCATCGCACAGGGCCTATTTGCTCCAATCTAGCCATGGCTGCAGGAGGGGAAGATAGAGAGAAAGAGAGAGAGATGAGAGGGGGAGGGGTGGAGAAGCAGATGGGTACCTCTCTTGTGTGCCCTGTCTGGAAATTGAATCCAGGACATCCACATGCCAGGCCATGCTCTACCACTGACCCAACTGGCCAGGGCTCACATGACCTTTTTCATTCCTACCTATAGTTATTGTCTTAGAGTCTCAGCATTTCTTGCCTGAGCTTTTGCAGTAGCCTCTGGACAGATTGCTTTGTCTCTGACCTCTGGTTTTTCTCTCCCAATCTCACATGTCCTTCCCTGTGCTTTAGTTTAGGGCAGAGGATCTCAGCCTTTAGTGTGCATCATAATCAGCTGGAGGGCTCCTCTGATTTGGTTGGTGTGTAGTGGAACCTGAGACTCCGCATTTCTCACATGCTCCTAGGGGATACAGATGCTCCTGGCCCAATACCCCCTCTGAGAGCCACTCCTCCAGTTAACCTCACCCACACAGCTGACCTGTCATTGCCTTCCTTCAAAAGGTAAAGGGTGGACTTGCCTCTGTAACCACAGAGTCACAGTGGCCTGGTCTGTGTCTCTGTCTCCAACACCCTCTTCCACTGCTCCCTATTTCACCCTATTTCTCTAGAACAGACCCATGCCCATTCCCATGCCTGTGCCTGGAATGCCCCCCTCTTTCATTAGTGCAATATGATGTCAATCAGAGAAGTGTTTCTGAGCTCATCTTCACTCATTGAAGTATGTTGACAGGAGTGAATTGTTCTATGGCACTCAGGAGCAAGGCATGCCACATCTCTTGATTTTTCTAGAGCAATTAAATTTCACTTGAGCCCTGATTCACCAAGATAGGAAAGCTCGGCTCAGTCATTTGAGGATTGACTGTATACCCCAGGACGTCACTCACCTACCACACCCCTTTCCTTGTTATTGGTGTTCTACTCCTGAATCAAGTGCTTGTCAGAGTCTGCTGAAGTCACTGGAGGTAGGAATACTCTCCCCTCTCCCCCCCCAGCTCGTCCTCGAGAGCCCTTGCTCAGCTGCTCCAACCCTGTTGTCCTCCGGGGAGCCTCTCGGCCTGCCCTCTGTCTCCATCTCCTCCAGCTCTTCTCCTGCAGCCTCTGAACGTGAAGCTTCCTTTCTCTATAACACATGTCAGTGTTTTTCAAATGTTGGTATATTAGGAATTACTTGAGGAGCTTGTTAAACATACAGACTCCCAGACACCACCCAGAAGACTCTGACTCAGGGGAGCTGAGATGGTGCCAGGAGTGAGAGTGTTTCAATAAGAATGCTGGGCTCTTTTTTGTAGTTGTTCTGTAGGCGAGTAGCATTTATCCAGACCCACCCCCATTTTTGGTCCCAGAAACACAAAAGGCCATTTTGCTGAAAATAGTTCAATCATTCTGCTACTCAGCTCAATTCTCATGAATAGACTCAACTAACTCCTTGAGGGCAGGGCACATGCTTTATTCTTCCTGCACAAAGCCTGGTGCCCTGGATTCAATGCTGGTGTCTGCAGGAATAGTCTTGGAGATGGGTGCATGCCACAAATTTGGGAATGCATCAAACTCAAGGTTGTGCTTTTTCTTTTCTTTTTTGCATGATGCTTCTGTGTCCAGAGTTGGGGAGAATTGTGAAAGTGTGTGATGGCTGCCTTCTCCAGTTCTGGAATTCTGGGCATGGCTGAGAGTGAGTTACTTTTGAGCTGGAAAAATGGTCATTTTAGACCAAGGAAAAGCTGCTGAAGTGGTGTTCATATTGGGATGGTAGTGGCGACAACTTCTCTAATGGAGGGAAGGGAGCTGCTTTACTGGGAGCCCAGCACCAAAGTCCTGGTCACATCCCTGAATTTCTGTCCTAACCTCACACCTTGAAGTTGCCTTCAAGGCATTAGCTATAGTTTTGATCAAAACCTCAAAGGGTGGAAAATCATTGACTCTGTGTAGAGTTAAGTTAAAATGAATAGAATTTGAGTAAGGGCAATACTAAAAGTTGTGATTTTTACCTTCCAATGAGATTGAAGACCTTCTATGTTTACTGAAGGATAGATTCACTTTCACATGGAATCTCTCTGTTAAACAACATCATTTTCTGAGTTCTGCCTAGGTCTTGGCTATAATCAACAGGGTATTTGTGGCAAGGTGGAGGTTGGTAAAAATATTCTCAAACTGCAGTTCTGAACTGTGAAGATGATTCTAAAATTGTAGAGCAACCAATTCCAAAATGGCAACAGAGTAGACAGACATCCCAACTTCCACCTCCCAGGACTAATTTGGATTACAACTAAATTTAAGAACAATCATCTTGAAAAACCAATTATGGACTAAATGAAGAGGAGTCCATAACCAAGGAGTCACAGAAGCCACACCAAGACTGGTAGGAAGGGTAGAGATGTGGGAAGGGTTGCCCCACGTCCAGGAGCGGGCAGTGGCCAAGGGTCTGGAGGGACTCTAACTGTGGAAGATTCATTCTGAGAGATGAGGGTCCTAAGCTCCAGGGCAGTACTCTAGCCTAGAGCCCCAGAGCCTCGAAGAGGCAACCACAGCATTTGACAATGAAAAGAGCTGAGGATTTTGTCTGCGAGAAAGAGACAGAGCTGTCGGAGACATAGACTCTGTCTTAAAGGGCCAGCACAGAAAATCTCATTCATAGCCACTTACCCAGGACTCCGGGGTAGGGTGGGATGAGAGGACTAGAATTGCATGAGGAGAGTGTGAAGTGAGAGGCCCAGGAAGAGACACTGGGGGATGACCACTGGAACCTCTCTGCTGAGACATTCTCCAATACTGCAGTCACCATCTTTCTTGGGAGGAACAGTCCTCTCCATGTGGCATCAGCCTGGGGGAAAGAAACTGCCCCACTCTTGGTAATCCCTCTTGACTCACCCTATGGAAACTGGGCTATTCAGAGACACCAGGAAATGGGGCGCATCAGTGACCCAGTTTTCTTGCCTTGAGGCTGGAGCTTTCCCCGCATACTCCCAAGTTTATGACTGGTGCTTCTGTCTCATGAGAGAATCAGTAGAAACTGTCTGGAGTGCTGGCAGACCATATCTTGGGGGCTTAGAGGCCATACCCACCAGGCTCCTGGAGCCACACTCTACTGAGGTCTGTGAAAAATGTTTGGACAGACTGACACCTAGAGCTGAGCCACACCCACCACCTTTCCTAATCCCTGAATTTCCGCAGGCTCTACACTCTACCAGAGGTTTCTTTCAGTGGCTGAGCCCACCAGGCAGTCAGCAGACAGAGGCCAGAGGTTTCTTTCAGTGGCTGAGCCCACCAGGCAGTCAGCAGACAGAGGCTGTAGGAGGCAGGAGGCAGGGAACATTGGCCTTTTACGAACCTTCCCCCAGGCCCAGTGTGGGTAAATCCAGCCTAAGTGTGTGGCTTGGTATTTCCATATGGACCTGGGTCCAGCAGAGGCACCTATAAACTCTGGATTGCTTGAAGCTTCAAGAAGGTTGCTGAGGGCCAGTCATGGGATGTGTCCTGCACTGTTCTGTACCAGGCTCCCTCCAAGGAGGCCCAGGGCTGGCATATCCAGTGGTCAGCTGTGGAGATCATTGGTTCAGGACCTAACGACCCTGCTGATGATGTGGCCAAAGGGAGGGTTTGTTGGATACTGGACTCAGCTGAAGTGGGCTCTGCTATCTGTGATCAGCACCTGCACAGCAGCTCATGCATGCGTAGGACAGGGTGAAGCTTCACAGTGAGCTGGCCCAGGTCCCAGGTATGCTGCCCTGCTGGACTAGGTTCCACGGGGGAAGGGAAAGAGGCTTGAAGCACTTACATTCAAGGTATGGGTTCCTAGGAGCCTATTTTTGAGATAGGCCAAGGAGCATTGCCACTTATTAGGAGGGGGCACAGTCATTCCCAGTAGAGGACTCTCTCAGTGTTCCTCCCTGAGACGAGCATCTCCCCAGCTAGAAGAATTTCTGAAGTGGGGACCTTTGACCCCACCCATTCAAAACCTGCTGCCCACCTCACTGGGGAGAAATAGAATTAGAGTATCCAGCAGTGTGTAAGGGATTAGGCTTTGGAGTGGAGGCCACTTTCCCTGTACTGAGCTTCTGATCAAGAGACCCCTGAAGTAGGGGATCCCACTAATGTATCCCCAACCTCAGTTGCCCTAACCCACCAAGCTCACAACCTGCAGAGGGGTTGGTGAGGTGAAGCCAGTCTGAGTACACACTACAGAAGGCTCTATGGGAAGACCATACAGCTGCAAGAGGAGGTGGAGCAGTTGAAAACTGGAGGTAAATCTTATAGAGCTTGGGTCCCTTTACGTAGCTGCTCTCATCTTTAAGCAGGAGAAAGCTGATCATTATACACAGATTGGTCCCTCCAATACTATTCAGGCACAAAAAAAGTGGACACAAACAGTGAACAGAGCAAGTAGCTCAAGGCAGGTAGCCCATGTTGGGTTACAAACAACTGCTGACGCTACCTGATACCCAAACCCTGCCCAAGAAGATCCAGACCCAACAGAACCAGTAGTGGGTTGCTGACCACACTAATGATTGACTCAGCTAGCTACAATAGCAGTACACTAAAGGAACAGTCCAGCAGACATAAGACACTGCAGAGAATATATATGCCCAACAGGACAGACACTGCACAGCATCTAATATATGTAATTAAGGTTGACTCTTAGAGCTAGCCAGCCTGAAGGGATAACCACACCCATGACTGTACCAATGGCATTCTAGACTCATATATCAGGATGGTGAATATAATCCTTAAGAAGCATTTCTAGAACAAGGAACTCTGGTGGCCTGGAGGTTACTACCACTGAGTCCATCTTCCTCATAAAGACACCACAACAAATTTGAAAGTTAGAGCAGAACTACCTAGTACACAGCAAAAAGGGCAGTCAAAGAAGTATAACCCAAATGAACCAACAAGAGAAATCTCTAGAAAAAGAACTAAATGAAGTTGAAGTAACCAAACTACCATGTAGAGTTTAAAATAAAGGTTATTACGATGCTCAAGGATCTTAGAACAACAATGGATGATCACAATGAGAAACAAAAGAAAGATAAGCATTAAAAAGGATATTGAAATAATAAAATGAACGATTCAGAAATGACAGTTACAATATCAGAAATGAAGACTGCACTAGAAGGAATAAACAGCAGGCTGGATGAAGTGGAGGATCCAATCAGTGATTTAGAAGACAATAAATGTAAACAGAGAAGCAAAGGAGCAAAAAGAAAAGAGGCTCAAAAAGACTGAGGAAACTCTAAAGAGCTCTGTGTCAACATGAAGAGAAATAGCACCCACATCATAGGGGTTCCTGAAGGAGAAATGAACCAACAAAGGATAGAGAACTAGTTTGAAGAAAACATAGCTGGCAACTTTCCTAAAATGATGAAGGGAAAAGTTACACAAGTTTAAGAAGCACATGGAGTTTCATTAAAGTTGAACCCAAGGAGGCCTACACCAAGACACATAGTTAAAATGCCAAAGTTAAGAGACAAAGAAAGAATACTAAAAGTTGCAAGAGAAAAGCAATTAATTACCTACAGAGGAGCCCTCATAAGGATGACATCTGTATACATTCTGAACAGAAACACTTTATGTCAGAAGGAATTGGCAAGAAATATTAAAAGTGATACAAAACAAGAACCTACAATCAACACTGTTATCCAGCAAAGCCATCATTTAAAATTGAAGGAGGTATAAAGAGCTTTCCAGACAAAAAAAAAGAAAAAAAAAAGGCTCAAGGAGTTTTGTTATGACCAAACCAGTACTGCAAGAAATGTTAAAGGACCTGCTATAAAAAGAGCAAGGGAAAAAAGAAATTAAGAGAAAGTGGACCGTAAAATGACAATAAATAAGTATATATCAATAATAAACTTAAATGTAAGTAGATTAAATGTTCCAATCAAAAGACATAGGGTAGCTGCATGAATAAGACAAAAGACCCATATATGTGCTGTCCACAAGAGACCCACCTCAAAGGAAAAGATAAACATGGACTGAAAGTGAAGAGATGGAAAAAATATTTCAAGCAAATGGAAATGAAAAAAAAAAAAGCTGGGGTAGCAATACTTATATCTGACAAAATAACCTTTAAAACAAAGGCAATAGTAGGGGACAAAGGAGGTCATTGTATAATGATAAAGGGATCAATCCAACAAGATGATATTACCACTGTAAATATTTATGCACCCAATATAGGAGCACCTATATATATGAAGCAAATTTTGATGAACATAAAGGGTGAGGTCAACAGCAATACTCTAATAGTAGGGAAATTTAATACCCCACTGACACCAATGGATAGATTCTCCAGACAGAAAAATAACAAAGAAACAGCAGCCTTAAATGACACACTAGATCAACTGAATTTAATTATCTTCAGAACATTTTACCACAAAGCAGAAGAATATATATTCTTTTCAAGTGCTCGTGGTACATTTTTTAGGATAGACCACATGTTAGAACACAAAACAAGCCTCAATAAATTTAAAAAGATTGAAATCATAATAAAAATTTTCTTAAACCACAGTGGCATGAAACTAGAAGTCAACTACAATAGAAAAACTGAAAAACATTTGAACACTTGAAGGCTAAATTGCATGTTATTAAAGAACGAATGGATTAACAATGAGATCAAGGAAGAAATAAAAAATTTTCTTGAAACAAGTGAAAATGAACATACAACAACCCAAAATATATGGACACAGTGAAAGCAGTCCCGAGAGGGAACTTCATAGCATTACAGGCATACTTTAAGAAGCAAGAAAAAGCTTAATAAACTATTTAAACCTATATTTAGAAGAATTAGAAAAAGAACAACAAGTAAAGCCCAGAGGAAGCAGGAAGAAGGAATTAATAAAGATCAGAGCAGAAATAAATAACATAGAGGCTAAAAAAAACAATACAAAAGATCAATGAATCTAAGAGCTGGTTCCTTGAAATGGTAAACGAGATTTACGAACCTTCACCAGACTCATCAAGAAAAATGGAGAAAGGATCCAAATAAATAAAATTAGAAATGAAAGAGGAGTAGTAACAACTGATATCACAGAAAAACAAAGGATCTATATGCCAAAATATTGAACAACCTAGATAAAAAGAATAAATTCCTAGAAACATAAAATCTTCTAAATCTGAATCTGGAAAAATCAGAAAACCTAAGCAGACCAATTATAACCAATGAAATTGAAACTGTTAAAATAAAACTTATACCAAACAAAAGTTCTGGACCAGGCAGCCTCACAGGCAAATGTTACTAAACATTCAAAGAAGAACTAACACCTATCCTTCACAAGCTATTGCAAAAAATTCAGGTGGAGGGAAGACTTCCATGCTCATTTTACGAGGCAAGACTTATTTTAATTTCAAAACCAGGTAAAGACATTACAAAGAAAGAAAAGTATAGGCCAATATCCCTGATGAATATAGATGATAAAATTTGCAAAGTGGATCAAGCAATACATTGAAAAGATCATACATCATGATCACATAACTTATTCTGGGGAGGCAAGGCTGGTACAATATTTGCAAGTCAATAAACGTGACTCATTACATAAAATGTAAGATAAGAATCATAATCATATCAATACATGCAGAAAAAGCATTTGATAAAATCTAGCATCCATTTATAATAAAAACTCTGGGTAAAGTGAGAATACAGGGAACGTACCTCAACATAATAAAGGTCATATATGACAAACTGACGGCCAACATCATACTCAATGGACAAAAACTAAAAGCAATCTCCTTAAGATCAGGAACAAGACAGGGGCGCCCACTTTCATCACTCCTATTCAACAGAGTTCTGGAAGTCCTAGCCACTGCAATCAGAAACAAGAAGAAATAAAAAGCATCCAGATTGGATAAGAAGAAGTAAAACTGTCATTATTTGCTGATGACATGATACTGTACATAGAAAATCCTGAAGTCTCAGCCAAAAAGCTACTAGACCTGATAAATGAATTTGGCAAGGTGACAGGATATAAAATTAACATTTAGAAATCAGTGGCATTTTTATCCACCAATAATAAACTGTCAGAAAGAGAAACCAAGGAAACAATCTTTCACTATTGCAGCAACAACAACAAAAGTAAAGTAGGAATAAATATAACCAAGGAAGTAAAAGACTTGTACTCAGAAAATTATAAGATATTGAAGAAAGAAATTGAGGAAGATACAAACAAGTGGAAGCATATACCGTGTTCATGGATAGGAA